>CM053788.1:132413681-133613681 GCA_028749045.1 Cupressus sempervirens | reverse complement strand
ACTTTTCAGTAGATCAAACAAGATTTTTCAATATTGTTGGTACATTCACTTGGTTTTGATTTTGTTGTCCTCCATATGGTGGTTTAATTGGTGTCAAATTGTTGCTCACCCTTGGGTCAAAAGGAGTTGGTTGTAGTGTTGGGGGAATTTCATCTATTAGGGGTTCCTTTCTACTTCTCAAGTTGTATGTATTTCAATTGTCATTGTGAAAAGCAAACATCTCTTCATGTAGAAGGTCAGGTTCATCACTAAATAGAAATGATAATTCTTCTTTGTCTGGCTACTCTACCTATGTACTTTGTGCAGAATCATGGGATTCTAATAACATAGCATTAAATTGCATAGGAGGAACATTATTGTATATTTGTGGATTTTGAGTCATTTCTTCATTTCGATCATAGTACAAACCATCATTGTTAGGTGCATTTTGACCATTGTCGTATTGATTGATATCTGTGTACTAAACATTATTATTCTTATTGTCTATTGGAATGCTTCCATTATTCAAATAGGCATTCCACTATCGGGTCTACCCCTGGAAGCAATTATTGTGATCAGGAGGATTGTAGTTGTTTCCTCCATTATTGTTTGTCATATTGTTGTTCATACCATTATAGTTCCCACTGAAGTTCCTATTATAATTTTGACCATAATTATTGTTGTAGGGGCTAGTGTTGTTCCTATGAAAACTATTATTCTGCCCCTGTGACAACCTTAAATGGGTTAGCTCATTGTTCATTTGTGACATAGTCTTTTTTATTTGACCAAACTCATAAATAAAGCTATTTTCTTCTTTAGTGCATACTACTACCTTTTTCTCAAAGAAGGTGGATTTCAAAGGTTCATACTTTGGATATGTTAGAGTGGGGTACTGCAGAGCAGGTGCCTATTGTAATGGAACTAGATTCATAGGTACAGATTGACTAGGCACGATGGATACTCTGATAGGGTATATTAGCATTGCTATGATAGCTTGGGCTAGAAGCATCAATCCTCCTCCATTAGGATTGGCTTTCTTAGTAAAAGTTATTGCTTCTATGAAAAACTTTTCCAATGTGTCAATATTTTCTATAGGAAGCCTTCTTAGAAAGATAGTAGTAAGAGGGTCCATAACATTTATATAAATCTGAATAGCCACTTCAACTAGTATAGTATATGGTGTTTCCAATTTGTGATATGCCATATGAAAGTGATGATTGAAATGTGAAACTATCTTAGCTAGATCCCTTTTAATCGATATGAATTGTTGATGTATCACTGATGGGTTGACAAAAGTTTTTAATTGTTTTAAGAACAATTTTTCAAAGGTGTCCCAATCTCCAATACATCCAAATGGCAAATTAACGTACCAATTGTAGGCAACTTCCCCCAAAGAGTAAGGGAATAAATGAAGGACCACATCCTCATTAGAAATTTGTTATTGGTTGAATTTTTTTTTGAATACTTTAATGTAGTCTTTGATAGTTCATGTTTCTCCATAAATGAACCTTGGGAAAAACTTCTCAGGATTCTTAGGGAGGTCATCGAGTGCACCTCTCAAATTGATTGGTGATTCTATAACATTTGCAAAGAAGGCCATTGGAGGATTTGGTGGACCTAAAGGTGGTTGTGGAGGTGAAACTATTGGAATATGTGGTGGTCCACTAGGTGGTTGGAGTGGAGGTGGAGTTGAAGAAGATGATAAAAGTTCAAAAGGAAGTGGTTGAATTCGAGCTATTCCTTTATCACTACATGGTTTGCAGAAGTGGGTAAGCTAAAGAAACTCATGTGCACTTGGTGAGGATCTTAATGCTCACTAAAAAGGGGATTCTAGATCAAAACCCTCTAGTTTGTATCAACTCTGGAAAAAGTGAATCTCTGCATAAGTACACTTTCCCACAAAATGAAGTGCACCATAGAATTTTGCGCACTTGCACACCTGTGTACCAGTGCACTTGCGCACCTGAATTTTTGAAAAACTTAGAAAAAATTTTGAACTCGCAAAAAGCACAGAATTTTGAAACTTTGGCAGATTTTTATTCTATATCAAAAATAGAAATATGGCCCTCCTTCTAATGCCACTTCTGTTGAGCTATCATTTTGCACGATGCTTAATAGCAGGAATCCTTTTGAACTCCTCTCTTGAAAAGCTAATCGAAGGATCAACTCCAAGGTTCTGGGTGATCTTGTGACCTACTAGAATTTGTTTAGTTGAAGATAAATGTGTTTGTTCACAAGGAGGCCTTTATTGGTTTGTTTGATTTTTGGATGAGAAGTAGAATCTGTTTGTTGCTTCAAACTAAAACACACAAAAGAACTATTTTTTTGTATTTTTATATTTTCCAATGAATGCAACTAAAATGAATTCCTAAACTAAAAGATTGTAGTAAAGTAAATAACTAAACTTTAAAGAGAATAACATGAAAGTAAAATCCTAATGGACATAAGCTATGAAAACAACACATTTGCAAGTTAAGCTTTCAAAGAAATCGGTGGGTAACCAATGAAAGTAGGAGGAACACTTCCTTGATTCCATTGATGTAATTGTCGATGGGAAACTTTAATAATTGCATGATATTTCACTCTTCATCAAATTGCAATGCCATGAAAACCGTGCTCATGCAAGACAAGGAGTTATGCAAATACAATTCAATGATTTCTTCTCGACCTAGATACGTCAACAAAATTTGTTAAACTATAGCAAATATCAGAACTAAAAGAGATCGTGCAACTAGAAATAAAGCAATAAATTTTTGGCTCAATCAAAATTTCATGAACATAAATTCACAAAACAATGACACATTTAGGCAAGAATAACTACACTCCAAATGCGAGCACCAAAAGCATAATTTTATTACACAATAACAATGGCCCTAAATACATATTACAATGGAGTATTTATAAGGAATCGTCTCCTCAATTTGTGTTGAGAGTGAGAGATATCTTCATGCAATAATATGCTTTTAATTTAATAAAACAAACTAATTATATACAAACTAAGAATCTAACTGGTTTAATAGGACTGCATCAATTTTATATTCATTAATTGGATGCATGAGCCTTTACATGTCATAGAGAAAATAATTTATGAGAGAAAAAGAATAAGAAAGCCTTCAGTCAAAGTAGAAGTGTCTAGAAGTGTCAAAAATAGAAGCTGATCCTTCACTGGGGCGTCTATCAAAGTTAAACTACTGTCATAATGCATTTCTAATGCATGGAAAGCTTTATTTTTGGAGCTGGTAGTTAATTGTCGGTGCACCTCTAGAAAAGTGCAACACATCACCTATGCACCTGCACACCTATGTACCTACACACTATGTAGCTACTCACCTCAAAAGGTCCAAAATCACAAAAAATTACTAAATGTTAATACTAAAATTCCAGCTTCTGGTATTTATCACCCTCCATACTAGAGCTATGTCTAGATGTTTGGCTTTGAATTTCTCAATTATCTTAGTAATCCTAACTATATCTAGGAGATGTAAAACATCATATTTATCTTTGACCTTTTATCTATAGTTGTCTTCTTCAATACAGGTATCAACAAAATCCTCGATTTTTGTATCCAACTCTAGCAAGGCTCCCTCTATTCTAAATGCCTACCAAATGTCATCATCACTTGAAGCTTCCTCAAAAATATTCTAGAACTTCTCTACCAATACCTCTATAGAAATTAATTTCTCCCACTCTTCACCCTAAAAAAATTCCAAACACACATCACTATAATGTTTCTCTACCTCCAAAATTTGCTCTCAGGCTTGGTCCTTGAGCCAATGGATCTCTGCGTGTAATGTTTCCATTACTTTATTACTATCTACTATTTTCTCAATCTAATCATCAATTAAATCTAATTCCTCCACTGTATATAGATCTACCAAAATCCTATGCCTCTGGCCTTTAAAGCCTTTAATACCTATAAATCCTTACTCCGAGCACATACTTCATCCATAATGCTGAAATCTTGCTTCAAAATTGCTACCATCTTGTTTACATTTTCTTGCATAGCATGTAGTAGCTTAAGATTTCCTTAGATGATTAGGATGTCCTTTTACTCAAAACTTTCCTACCACTATTGATAGGCATTCAAAAATGGATTCAACTGCACACCTCCCCCATCTCTTCTCTCTAATGCAGTGTTAAGAGTCTCCTCAGTTTGTTTTGGATCTAAGGGAACAACCACTTTGGCTAGATATCCTTTTAGGATAGTTTTCTAAGTTCTACCCCTTCTTGTTCCAAGGTTCTGAAAACCTTTTTTATCCCCATTATAACCATCAACCTAGCAGTATCCAATGTGGGCTTCCTAAGCATAACCTCTTTGATCTGATAGTCTTGTGGGCCTAGATCTTCTAAATCTACATCAGGAGGAGGGATAGCCACTTTTGCAAATAGATCTTGGTTCTGGTCAATGTTGATAAAGGCCAATAGTCCTGCTTCTCTTGTAGGGGACTTAGGTTTGGTCAGAACTTCCATCAACTCATATGTGTCCTCTTCATTGGCAATGAATTGTGGCTTTTTAATTCTTATCATTTCCTTTTGCAACCACCTTGGGACTCATTCCACCAAGGGTCTACCTCTTGAGGATGATAAAGTTTGTCTTGCCACTGATTTCCCCTTATCACTACTCCCCATATGTCTCTCTTCAGACACTTCATCAGTCATTTTTTGTTGCGGTTCTTCCTCCTGTGAAGGCTCCTTTTGAACCTACTCTTCTTCATTACTCAAAGGTAAGGGAGTAACCAAGCCTTTGTCTACCACTATGACTTTTAAAGGGAATGGTGGAGCAAGATTTGGAGCCTATGATTCTGGTGGCATCTATGTCTAGTCCTTTTTTTGAGGCTCATTCGTTAGAATATCCCTGATCTTGTCCCTAATCAACTTCATTCCCACGGGCATGAAATCAAAATCTAATATTTTGAATAAATCATCACCCCCTACTTCTTGCTCATCAACCCATTGTTGTACTTCATCCTCTAAAGTAGTTATTTCCAAAGTTTCTTTTGAAGCTGATGGAAATGTCATAGTGGAACTTCTCCTCCTTTCCTACTCTATGGCCCTAGCTAGCTAGGTCCTTCTCTATAATAGCACATCCTCCTCCTCATCTCCCTCTTCTTCTTCTCCCTCTTCAAGAATGGGTTTTAGGATAGATGGGAAAGGAACCATCCTTCTGATCACCCTTTTCCTTTTCTTAATGGGGTCTTAATCTTTCTTTGTTTCTTAGAGGCTAAAGGGGATGCTTGTTCTACATTCAAAGGAGGAGAAACTTCTTGGATTTCACCCTATGTTTCTACTTGGCTAGGTGCAACTGGTAGCAATTGAGGGTCTATCTAGACTTGGGAAGCTCTAGTATCTTCTGGCCCCTACACATTTTCCTCTTGCTACTGTGCAGGTACTGGGATTTCACCCTCCTCTAGTTTCACTCTTTGAGGAGAACTCCTCTTTCATTTTCCCTTTCCTTTCTTCTTTAGAGGGTGATAGTATCCAACTGACTGGTCAAGTTGGTATACTATTTTTGGCCTTATTGGTGATTGGGCTACAAAGCTAGGAATAATGACCTTTTTCCCTCTACCTTTGGCTAGGCAGGCCTATGCATGGAAGACCACTATCTTAGGTATTGGATCAAGTTTAAATGGTTTCTTGATCCAATCCTATTTCATCTTAATATGGTGCCTCACCCAATGACTAATATCATCATTCTCCTCCCTGTCAACCTCAGCGTCCATTATTGGCCTTTCTCCAATCTTATCTGTACTAAACAGAGGAATAAGAAAATCCCCTGAGTCTTGTTGCAATATTTGCAATGGAATCTAGACCTTCAAAGCCTTTTCCACCAAATACAAAGTCATCCTATAATAATCCATGATACTAACATTTTAGTCATTTATTGCATTCATCCAGTGGTCTTTGATGGCTTCTTCATGCTAAAATTCCTTTCTTTCCAGACTTTGGACTCTCCCGATGTTGTTAAAGCATGTCCTTGGGGAATTGTACTATTCTAGGGGATATTGATTCCATTCCCATTCAAAAGAAGGAATATCTTGCTTTGTCTTTACTTGATAAGCCCCTATGATCAAA
Source organism: Cupressus sempervirens (assembly GCA_028749045.1). NCBI lineage: Eukaryota > Viridiplantae > Streptophyta > Pinopsida > Cupressales > Cupressaceae > Cupressus > Cupressus sempervirens. The sequence goes on along the minus strand of CM053788.1, from coordinate 133,607,630 downwards.
GGCCATTTCCAACATGGTCTATGTTGTTTCCTCAACCTATCATATGTTGACTCAATTTGTCGCGAAATCTCCAACAGAACAAGTCTCTCACTAGGATATCTTGGGAGCTTCTTTAGGTTGATAGTGGCACCAGCTACCATTAGATATGTGAATGTTTTAAACTAAATATAAGAGGCCACAAGTGCTGTTATCTATGCCATTGCATCATCAAATAATCTTTTTGCATAACCTCCCTTTATGAATTGAATGATAGCAACTATGAATGCATCATTCACGATTTTATATTCCTTGCTTTGCCCCTGAGAGCTTCTTCCTTACCAATTGGGGGTAGACAATATATAGCCAATCATTTGGATCCTACATGCTGCCTCTTCTATACAAACCAAGATAGTCTCTCACCCTTGCAGCAAATAGATAGACCAAATATGAAGTCATATCGAATTTCCTTTTATCCCTTATTGCTCCCAATTTCTCACATAGATTTTCACTCAACATGGTGGCCCAGTCAAATTGAAGCTTTTTCATCTTAATAGTCTTGATGAAATGTATCATGAAGACATTTAGGTGTCTGACTATAGGTGGATATCTTCTTTCATGTATCCCCTTGTCATATCCACCTTACGAGTTACCTTCCCCAAAGGAGTTTTCTCTATAAGATAAGAGGACTAGATGATCTCAAAAGTCTCTTTCAAGTGCTCTATGTACCACCTTTTTGCTGCTTCATAAGTCAACTTGATAAATTGATCCACCATTGGGAGATGGAATACTCTTTCAATGTTATTGAGTCAAAGGTCAAACAACTTCTCTAGTTACACTCTTCACCACCCTTTCCTCTAGAACAAAGTGTTGTGCAAGTGCCATTATGAGCTTTGAGGATTGCACTAACATCAGGTGTGAAGCTACACCTACTAGCCCTAATCAAATTAATGCAAAAACTATAGCCGACCTCTCAGTCAATCTGTTGCAAATCCTTAGGAACTCCCCCAAATCAGTGTGTTTGAAATTAGTGTCCTTACTCTTAGAGTAGTCATCTTGGAACCTTGATTTCAATGAAATGCCTTAAAATTTGAACACAATGGGTTTTGGTGCCATTTTCTTGCCTGATGAAGATGCTATTATATTTGTACACAAGGAGAAGAACATACATTAGTCTCTATCAAACCAAACATTTACAAAGAAAAATTTATTCAAAATCACAAAAAAACTCATTTTTTAAACTCTTAAATGCAAAATTAAGTGCACCAAGCACACTAGGAGGCTACGCTTAGTGTGCTTATTGAATTTTACTTTAGATCCCTTTTTAAAAAAATAGGTGCGTACTAGTGCACCTAGTTAGGTGCATCAGTGAGCACCTATTCTTTAGAGTTTTTGATTCTAGGGTCCACTAGGGTGCACCCCTTTTTTCTTTTTTTTTTAATATTATTTTATTCAGCTATGCATTAACACACCAAGTTAGGTGTGCTAATGCACACCCAGTTTGAGGTTTTATTTTGTTTTGAAGTTTTTTTATGTTTTGCAAAGGTGGGATATGGGTGCACACTTGCACACCCAATTCAATTTTTCTCTTTATGTTTTCTTTTTTCTTTTTCTTTTTAATAAGTGTTAGCACATAATGTTGTGTGTGGACTTGTGCACCAAATTAGGTGTGTTAGTGCACACCAACCCTCATTCTTGTTTGAGAGGTTTCTTTTCGAATTTAAGGCGAAGAGTTTTCTATGCATCTGTCACATCAAAGGAAGTGCGCCAATGTGCACCTAATTAATGTTTTGTATGTTTGCATGCAGGTGGAAGGAACTTGGAGGGAACATCTAAGGAGGTGTGATGTTGCACATTTAAGGAGACTTGGCAGAGGAAGCAGACTGATGGGAGGATGTAGCTGTGGAGCTCGAAGGTTCGCAAAAGTAAAAGAGAAAAAAAAACAAGGTAAGATAGGATGAAGGGGGTGGGGCTTATATATCCTTACCCACCTTTGGTACTGCAGTGGTGTGTAGGTGTGTAGCTATGCATCAGTGCATCACCAAAAGGTGGTGTGTTCCCCTTGACATATGGCACACTAGTGCACCAAATTAGGTGCACTAGTGTGCCTTTTAAATTTTATGTTTTTCTAACACCACCTCCTTGTACAATTGGATTTCCTGGTCAGGATCAGGGATGTGAAATAGGGAACTAGGTAAGACCTAATAAAGAAATAACTTGGGACCCCAGACTAGGGCCTCAAAAATGTCAAAAAAGAAAGAAAGTAGGGGGTCCTCATTTCTGCCAAGGAATGGGGCATGCGTTGTGTAACCACAACAATAAGTTAGTCTCTAGTTTTAGTAGCTATAACTCTAGTTTTTAATTAAGTTTTATTTGGTGGTGATTCTCTATTAGTTTTTGATAGTGATAGTGTTTTCTACAACTTTCCTATAATGGCCCAATAGAGAAATGTTCTCTAGATTGTTCTTTGATCTTTTTGTTTTGCTAGTTTAGGACGCTTTTCCTACCTCCTTTAGTAAAAACTCAAAAAGGAAGAATTACCTATTCAAGAGGAATATTAATCACTCATATTTAGTTTTACCAAGAATAGATAATCTATTAGTGTGATAATTTTTTCTATAGAACATCTAGACTAAAATGAGATATATATTCTATATTAAACCTTTGAGTATAGATAATGGATTTTTCCTTATTTTTCATTATAAATATAGGAATAGTATTTTATTTTAGGATTTATCTCTATATAGGCTGATTTTAAAGTATGAGTTACTATTGATCCTTCTTGATTTATGGATAAGAAGAAATGGGATGATGAAAAATTATATGCATATTGTAGAAATTTAAACATGAGTACACTACATGTGATCATGTGACTGAATTTTTTATACATATCTTTGTTAAAAGAGGAAAATAATTTTCATGGGAGACTATTGAGATTAAAAGGTTGGTTGAGTGATAGAGGGAAATGTCTAATTCTTTTTAATATTATTTGATCATAATGGAGTAAGCTATATTATTATGGTGATCAAGCTCTCACTATGAGAGAGTCTCTGTTGAGAGAAACTCTCAACCATTCTTACATATCGTTGATGATTTCTTCCTATAAGAAAATTTCTAGTTAAAATCCCAAGTTGTTAATGACTTTTTCTTTGTGAGAGAAATTTTAGTTGAAATCCCTAGTTCCATCCTCTATGAGTAGGTGTCATGGATCCACCCTCCATGATGGGGCATAATAGAAATATAATCTTCTTAGGGAGACATCTAAGGTGAAATAATTTGTTCTATCCTCTATAGTGAGGTTTGGTGGAAATGTGTTCTTCCTAGTGAAACTTCTGAGGTAAAATCCTTTGTTCCACCCTTAGTGAGTAGGCATAGTGGAAGTCATGTGTGTGACTCTATGACTTCAATTTTATGCTTCCATGATGAATTATATTATTCTAAGGTAAAGTGTTTTAATGATAATCTATGTGCTAAGAATCTTTCATTAACATATTTGACTCTAGCTATATATATGTCTCCCTTACTAATGATCTATCTCTTTCTAAGAGGGAGTGTTGAAGATTGTAGCTAAAATAAAGATCTTTACATATGAGTTTTTCTATACATATTGAAATTGAAATAATACCCATGGATCGTGTTTATAGTTGGAGAATATATTTATTGTAATATTTGAGATAATATAATATTAAGAGACATGTGTCATGGATACACACACATACACACACACACCCATATATATACATATACATATAAATATATATACATATACATATATACATACATACATATCTATATATATGTATATGTATAAGTATGTATATATAGATGTATGTATATGTGTGTGTGTGTGTGTGTGTGTGTGTGTGTTTATACATACATGTATCTATATATATGTATGTATGTGTACACACACACATATATTGTGTCTATGTGTGTATATATATACTCAAACACATGTGTGTGTTGATGACATCAAGTGGAAAGCATTGTACTTTGAGATTTATTATCAATTAAAAGAAATACTTTTCTAGCATGGTTAGATTTTTCCCTTCAAGCTGAAGCACTTTCCTAGGATAAATGTCTAGTTTCTTTTGTTCCTATTTTTTGTTCTTCTTTATTGTTAATTATCTTTACTCTTGGGAAAATATTAATAACTAAATATTTGTTTTTATGGTTTAAGGCTATACATCATTGGACACCATATCAATTTGATGAGAATGAATTGTACAATTATTAGATCTAATAAGAATTTTTCATCATAGTTAATTCAAAATTGGATAATTTTGTAAATGAATGGTTAGCTTGAGTTTATATAAAATATAAAAAATATGGCTTAGGGCTTAAGTTTTATTTAGGAGAATAATAATTATGAGTATAATAAGTATAAAAGGTAGCATAATGAGACACATGATTAATTTGAAAAATATATATTTTAGCATCTCATAGTATGGAACATAGATATTAAAATATTTGTGTATTATTGGAGCATTTTAACTTCACAATATTTAAATAGAAATTGTCCATAAATAAAATTTAAATTATACTATTAGGAAAGTGATGGTGTGTATTCATGAGAATATTCTACAATATTGAAAAAAATAGTTGCATACTCATTAAGTCCTTCTCTATAATGGATGGAGTCTATGAAGTTAACATTTAAGCACTTTTAATTCAATTTTGTTATGGTTGACTACGGTCCTTCTTGTAATTTTGGGACACAATTTAAACAATTTAAATAATGTTATGTTTAATATAGTTTATTTTAAACTTCATTACTCTAAGACTCAGTTGTCCTTTTTGATTATCTAAAAGGATTAGACTGATAAGTTAGACTCTAGTATTAGTCAAGCTTAGTCTGTTTTTAATTGAGTTTTTGTATGTTGGGGATCTCTAATAGTTAGTGTTAGTGTTGGTCTTTCTTGCTACTTGGTTGTATTGACATAGAGCCAAAAAGTTGTTTGTTATTTTTGTTTCTTAGGTTCAAGAGCCTTTTCCTACCTCCTTTAATAAAAAACATTTAAGTTATCACAAACCTAGAAGTAGCTCATGAATGTTTGTGAAAGAACATGAAAATTCATTATAAAACCATGAGGCAGAGGAATGTGTATATTTTTATGAAAAGGAAAATATTCACAAGAATGTGGTCATATGATAAATACAATTAATGTAAGTAACATGGTAAGATCCACATTTATTTTGGGGTAAATTCCTTTTAATTATAGAGAGAAAAATAAAGAGACCACAAATGTTAGTAGAAATGGATATAATTAACCAATCAAGTATGCTAAAGGTCTACAATGATCTCACTTAGATGATAAATAATAGTAAATAGATTGTAAATTATTTGCCAGAAGTGATGTAAAATATGCAAAATTAAAGGAATAGATTATTATACAAACTAATGAGGAAGTGACAAGAGAAATGGTCTATACAATTCAATTGCATAAATATAGTGTAGGTGGTGAGACATATTTAACCTATGAAAGAAATGGAAATGAGAAGATGTGTGGATAGTAAAATAGACATGGCTCAAATTAAATGAAAGTACAAGAAATATTATATGAACATAATGTGATAAGGATAGACTAGTAAATGAAAACACAACAAAACATAGATGTAACTATTAATCAATCTATATAACAAGTGATAGAATAAGAATGTGAAATAAAAAATAATTTACAAATTTATTAAAATTATTTTATAGGACTAGGTAAATATGGAAAAACATATTACAAAACAGTACGGAAAATATTAGCCAATTAAAAATTTAAAATGTGGAGTATTGCATGTTAAGTGGAGTGAGATGTGTTTATTTTCAATAATGATAGATATTGTCATAACATTATAAATTTAATGGAACATGATTATGGGGAAGAAGGATGATCAATTATATATTTAAAAGTGTAGGTCTTCTGTGAGGATATAAGAAAAGTAGGCACTTGTAGATAAATCAAATAAGATCAAAGATGAAATATATGTGCATATAATGCATTTATATATGGAATATAACATATCACATAAAATTGGGATGAAATTCAATTCATTAATAATACTTAAAAGATATAGTCCATTCACATGGTTAATATACATTAGTTCTTGAAGTTGGAAAATATTTGTATGATACCAGTCAAAATTAGTCTAGATAAATAATGTGAATAAAAGATCGGGTCAATTAATAAAATAGTGAAAATAGAAATATTATTAAAAATTAAATGGACTAGGAAAGGGCCAAGAATTGATGTACAATTAAGTGAATTAGAAAAAGGATATTTAGTGGATGAATTATGTTGAAAAGGGAACATGAGGATATGGGAAAAAATAAAAATTTTCAAGGATGAAATTTAAGGGGTAACATGAAGAGGAGGTAATAGAGAGTTATGATAAGTAGTCCAAAGAGAAAAAGGAAGGATATAAGAGATGGATAATTTTTAAATATAATAATTCCTTAGAAAAATAAGAATTAAACAAAATTAGTGAATGAATGTTAGGGGGTAAATGAGGATAAATGAATAAAGTAAATGGGTTATTGAGATAATCCAAATGATATAAAAACTTAAAGACTACAAAAGTATAGGCCAAGGGGTGAGGAAAATAGGGTTTAAGGTTGAATAAACATATTTTATGGATAATATGTTTCTTGAAAATGTAAACTATATGCTACAATTTTGAGTTGATTTGTGCGCGCGCGTGTGTGTGTGTGTGTTCTCTCCCCAAGAATTTGCTTTGTGGATTGTATTGGTTCTTCTTCTTCTAGTTCTCCCACTCCTTGATGTTTGGTGGTTTTTAGTTTCATTTTTCCTTTGTTTTTTGATCCCTTTGGTTGTGACTCTAGTCAAAAGCCTTCTAAATTTACTTCTCATGAATTTCTTCCCACTTGTCATTTTGACTTGATATTACTTTATGATATTTCTCATTCTTGTTTGTACATATTTTGGCCCTATTTAACTTTATCTAATAATTTTAGACATTACATATTGAATGATTTTACTAATAAAAAAATCTTTTGTTTCAATTTATAAACCTAAATATAGTTATTTTAAAATAATAATAATAATTGCAAACTAAAATTAGTACTTCTATTTTATACTACTAATTAAATGAAATCAACATTGATCTTGCATTCAATAAGTGTATATTTTTCTACAAAAGAATGATATAGTTTTTTTGTGTGGAAATACCAAAGATAGAATTATATACATAAAGACTTTTTGTCAAGGTAAAATACATTTTGAAGGGACAATGCAACTAGATACATATATAAATTTTGATACACCATAAGGCCCACCAATGGACAAATGGAAAAATTGATCACACAAATTAGAATCTCAATAGATAACTTAATGATAATATCCTAAAGAATAATCATCTTATAAAGCTTTAATTGCAAACAACCAAAGGTGAAGCCCCCCAAACAAGCTAGTAAAAAGGGTCTTGATAGCATCATGTAACCTTGAAAATAGGATTTGAAAAGGTTTTGATAACATTCTATAATAAATTTTTCCCTTCCAAAGAATTCATCTCAATAGGAATGAGAATAAATAAAGTAAGAGCATGAGAAACACTAATCACCTTATAGATAAAGTGAAATCCTCTTTGCACAATTATACCACATCTCTTACTCAAACATTATCCATCTTAAAAGTAAAATAATCTACTTCAATCAGATAGATGAGAAAGGAAAAAATTAAGAGAAGAAAAATCAATAAATACTTCTAACAAGGAAAGATTTCACCTCTAAAGGAGTCTTGTAAAAATAAATTAGAGAAGGAAGATAGAACCAAAAAAGAAAAACTAGAAAAAGGAATTTTTACTTCTTAAACATACTTAAGGGAAAATCATCTTCTCAAATATTAAAAGAGGCCCTCGAGAAAAAAACAAGAGTCTAAAAGTAGCCTAGACAAAATCAAGGCAACGAGTTTTAGACAAGAGGAAAAACAAAATATCAAAATGGGTACAAAGGAATACAAAACTATAATTCTCAACATAAATAACTTTGGGACATTGTTATCAATAGAAAAAGATAACATCAAACCAAAAATAGTATCCAAAGAGGTAACAAGAGGGTTGATGATCCCAACTTACCACTAAAATATATTTTATTGTCCCTATAATTAGATTAAAATTCTGCAAAATATTCTAACAAATTTCTTGTAGAATCTATCCAAATCATGAAAACTTACACTTAAAGAATATCCTAAATGAAGGCCAAGGGAACCTAAAATAAGTCTTAAATGGCCACCTTTTTTGAAATCTTTTTAGGAAAAACCAACCTTGGAAGCGAAATTGAAGATACACTCAAAAATTTAAATGAAAGAAGGACGTATTCATAATACTTTGAATATACTTTGTAAATATTTTTTAATGAAAAAAAAATATAATATGTAGTTCAAATAGCCATATATCATTTTAAAAAGATGCATCATAGTATCTAATATGCACCATAAAATGTTAAGAAGTTTTAGTATTTGGAAAATAACCTCACTAAAAATAGTTATCATTATATAGTTTATTCTTGATTTTTAGACTTATTTTGTATGTATATATGTATGTACATGTGTGTGTGTGTGTGTGTGTGTGTGTGTGTGTGTGTGTGTGTGTGTGTGTGTGTGTGTGTTTTCTAAATTTAAAATTTTCAAAAATAATAAAATTGAGTTTGTTAAAAAATTAAAATTAATATTTTCTAAGTGTATAAAAATATATTTTAGTTTAGGCAAAATCCTATAGTACAATAGTAACTTGTGAGCTTCTCATCTATGAGGTCTCGGGTTTGAGTTTTTTCGATCATAAAAAATAGCAACAATTAATCTCAACTTTAGACTATTACCCATGAAAATAATAATCTAGTTATGAAATCTTAATTTATTTCAATTTTAATGTATGAATGAAAAAGAAAAAGAAAAATACCACACATATATGTTTATTGATAAAAAAATTGAGACACTAGAAAAGTTGAACAAAAAAATCAAGAACTCTAACATAATTGAAATGTAGTAAAAATTACACATTTATAAAGAAATGAAAGATATTGACATTTTTTACTAAGGTTAAAAATATTTTGAAGGGATGCATAAAAAAATATCAGACAATTTTAAAAGATTTTGGAAGGACCAAAAACCATCAAATTTAAAACTACAAAGGATAGAGAATGGCCAAAAAATAGTTCACCACAATTAGATAAAAAATAGTAGCCTAAAGAAGGCTCATGACACAAATATCCATATTTAACAATAATAGGACAAAGCCTCCAAAATTAGTACAAAGGGTTTTTATTGGATTTATTGACCTCAAACATGATCATATGTCTTTTCCAAGATCCCTTAACTTGAAAAATGGATTTTAACAAGGCCCCTATAATTTTCACATATAATGACTTATAAATCATAATAAACTTCATCATCTAAATTGAACCCCTAAGAAACAAAGAGCCACACCAAGAAAAGCGGTTTTACAACTATCCCTCAAACTTCACTTTGAGTTTCAAATGGCCTTCAAAACCATCTAGAAAAAAAGAAAAAAGGCATCCAAAATAAGAGTCCTCATCTCTACTAAAATTATTATCATTATCTTAATAGAATATCTACCCATCTCAATAAAAAATACATAGGAGAAACTATTACAATAAAGAGTTAGACTCAATGGAAATAATCATACAAGAGGCCAAAGATAAGGAAAATATATTTGAATCAGCTTTTGACCTCTCCCACTAGGAAAATGCCCACTTCCGCAAGGGGTGACACAAGCTCAATAGGGACCACAAATGATAAATAAAAGACAAATGTACCAACCCCTATACTTCTGTACAAGAACAATTTACCATTGATATGAGAGTTATCTACATCTATAGGATCCCCATGGGAAAAGACCAAGAAAGTATAAAAATGTGCTCACTAGTAAGCAAATAAAACCAGAAAATGTGCACTCCAAGGAAAGTGAGAAAAACTACAACACTCAAAGAAAGAATCAAATAGGAAAAGGAAGATTGAACTCCAAATCAAACCCTTGAAAATAAGTAGCAAAAGTTCGGATAAGAAAAACCCATAAAATAGGGACTTAAAAAAGATAACAACTAAAGGAGAATGAGATAATCACATAGAATCCAATTTCCTATCAAATGCAAAGAGCAATCACCCCCTAATAGAACCATAAGAAATACTTTGCAACATGAATGAAGTAGATAGAAGGGAAGTGAGGCTCCTTAACACTAAGTAGGGATTAAAAATAGATGCTAAAGTAGAGAAAACCTCCACAAAATGTAATAGAAATATGAAAAAGAGAAAAAAGGAATACCTCAAACTTACACCACCAAACTAGTGATATCAAATAAAATAATCATAGACAATGGAAGAAACTCCTATTCAATGCCTAAAATTGTCTCCATCATAGTTGGACCTATGTAGAGAATCTAATAAGATAGATTGAAGAACACAAGAGACCTATTATAGAAACAAATATCAATTCATTTTCCTCTTTAATGACATTGCATCTTCTTGTAAAGCTAGAAATCTAACAGTAGTAGACAACCAACATATAATGTATAAACCAATAAAATCTCTTTACACAATTATTATACCCCCCATAAAAATAAAGATCCAACAAGGACTACCTTATGACACACAAAAAAACCCACCAAAAGTTATGAAATCAAAATTAGCATCATATTCCTTATTATATCATAAATCTTCTTGTAAAAATAATTTTTCTCTAGTCCAACCTCACTTAAATATTACTCTCCCTCCCATACCTTACTACAAACATGGTCTCCCACCTAGTTCATTTCCTTATTTTTAATCTTTAAGATAATGATTTGAAATCAAGTATTATTTCTTCTCAATGAGAGATCAAGATTAATATGTTACGTTAATAACTTTAAATATTGAAAGATGTAAGAACTTCACAAATAGAACACTCAATGTTGTATGGCATTCTAAAAATTTGTCTTAACATATAAATCTGAAAAGTGGGTTGAAAATACCCAAAAGTATATTATAATGTGTACTTGCATCTCAAGGGGTAAAATACTTCTTTAAAACTCTGTAAATATAATACTTTAAAATATGTTTATGAAAACAATATAATATTTAAATATATAAATGACTTGTGTGTGTGTGTGTGTGTGTGTGTGTGTGTGTGTGTGTGTGTGTGTTTGTGATCTAAATATTGGATTGTACTTTCATCTATAAAGAAAACAAAAGTTTCCAAAAACAATTTGTAAAGTGTCTTCATTTGTATATGCTATTTTGAGTGAAGTTACTTTTAATATTTGTTTGAACCCTATCCTTCATTTGAACTCCCTTTTTAAATGAAGAAACTTCTTTAGTAATGTATCACATTTTTTAATATAGAAAGGTTTCTTTAAATGTGGCATGAGTTCATTAGAACATAAAGTGAGTCATTTTAAACCTATCATTTTAATTTATGCATCCCTTTCCTTTTTAAAAATTTCTATAAATTTTGGCATTCAAAGATAATAAGTAGGAATTAGATGGTACAATCTTGACAAAGCACAAATGAAGGATATTAGTCCTCAATGAAAAATTATTATAAAAAATTAAAATAAGTTCAAAAATATATCTGTCTTAGGTATTGATGTATCAAACAACATTTTGTATGTATAATTTTTTTGAAATGAATCTACATCTTACATTTTTTTTTTAAAAAGACACCACTTTTAAGAAAATAATGGTTTTATTGATTAATGTAATTTACTTAATTTAATGAATTAAATTATTTAGTTATTAACATAATTTTATATTAAAATTGTTTAGTGAGTTTAGTAGTCCATCACTCTTCTTAAAAGCTTCAATAATTTTATACTTGTATATATTTTTTATTAATATTTAAGGTTTTGTTTAGTCTTTGTAACTTTTTTAATTTTATACTTCTATATATTTTTTATTAATATTTAAGGTTTTGTTTAGTCTTTGTAACTTTTTTAATGATGAATTCTACAAAATAACATGATGAAATATCAATATAGATTGATTTAAAAATCTTTCTTATTTGTAAATTGAAATTTCCACATTAATCTTTTTGTCTATTTTGATATTATAATCATCCCTTCTAAAAGCTTTAAATGTTCTATAAAGACTAACATTTTCTATTAGCTTTTAAAGAGATTTGGTGATAGTCATTGAAATTAGTTTGATAGTGACTTCCCTAGAATAACATAAAGGGACATCAATGAGTTGGAAATTTTTCTTCTAAAATCGAATCTAATGCAAATCAATTTCATTGGAACAAAATCTTATACTCATGCCTGCCAAAAAAAAATCTTCTAAAATCGAATCTGCAAATCAATTTCATTGGAACAAAGTCTCATACTCATGCCTGCCAATGCACTCTATCTAAGATGATGCAATATAGTATACTTGGTTTTCTTCACAATGAGTTGTTCAAGTCCATAAATTATAGACCTTCCTTTGAGTTGGCCAATTCCAAACCTTTTGACTCAGAGATACATTGTATGAAGTCCTACTCTTAGTAGTATGAATAAACAGGTTGGAATTCTTATAATCCATCATATGTTTTTCATAATGATACCCTGTCAATATTCATAACTGAATTTCCACTGCTATGCTTAAGATAATGATTCCAGTTCAATCTAGAAAGAAGCAACTTAAAAAAATTAGAAGAAAACTAGATTGTAGAAAAGTATACTGAACACCCACTTGAAACTTGAAAATATATTCCACTTGACCTAACTCCTGTCTTTTTGCATCATCTCAATATATTAATAACTTCATTGGAAAAACAAAACCAAAAATATCCAGAACAAGATCCACATGTTCATTGCATAAAACTAAGGGATCACATTATATATTGATATGGCAGACTTCCAAAAGAGTGGAATAGAAATCATTATACCACTTCAAACTACGTGTAAAAATGTCTAACAAGGAAGCCCAAAAAATAACAGACCACAAATGATATTCAATGCCAAAAACAGTTGCAAACCAAAAACTTATGAAATTCAACGTAAAAACATACAGAAATCCCGTGAGTAGAAGATTTTCAAGGTAGTATGTCGTAAAAACTGAGCGATAAGCACAAATTGTAGTGTCACCATCATAAAAACTACTGGTATAATTCATTATACAAGCTGAGAACAGCATGAGAAACTGTTTGGCATTAAAACAGTGGGCAATAAAACCATTTTGTGCATAAAACCCTAATATGAGCCGTACGAGGATTTAAAATGATTTCTTATTTTGTTTTTAATGTTCAACGGGTTTCATTTTATATGATAAATTTACTTTCAGAAGAGCCATTGGCTTGCGATTTTGATAATAAAATTACATCTCAGAGATTTTTGTACTGAGAATGATTGTTAGTTTTAATATGAAGATTTAACAGATGGCTCTTCGTACAATTGTATGCTATTTTTTCCCCTCAAATTGTGGGAGAATGGAGAACAGATTAGAAGTTGGAAGATTTAGTTTATCATATTATTTTAGGTTATAGATTTGTCTGATTATACGCGTCGACCAGAAATGGAGAGTTGTAGCCGTGAATTGTTAGATTCCTATAATTAGTAAATGTGTTGTCAGTATTATTTTAGGGTTTGTAGAAGATTTTGTGGAACGGATCTATTTTTAGGTACGTGGACGCCAGCATTTCAAATGAATTTTTATTTATTTCTATAGAAATGAATATTTAATTTGAGTTATAAAACAGATGAATATTGAACTTGGGTTTCAAAAGAGTTTAATATTCAAGTGGGAGTTATTAGAAAAATGAATATTTTATTTGAAATTGTCAATATCAAGTAATAATTGGAAAATATTAATATTTATTTAATATATATTGTATACCTATATTAATTTACTTCTACATTGTCATTACAATTTTTAGTTTATTCTTACATTTATTTATGAAAGTTTTTAGTTCAAGTTTATTTGATTTTATGAAAATATGTTTCTAGCATGTTTTTCATTGTAAGAAATATCATCAAACATCAATTGTGTAATTTATTTGAAGAAAAACTAAATGAGATTTTGCACTATCAAATTCTAGGAGTGAAGGATTCCTACAATGGTGAGAGAAAGAAAGAGTCAAATTTAATGAAACAAAATAGGAGGAAAAATAAATAAGGGGTTTTCATAGGTTAATTATTGATAATTCTTGTAGCAAAGAAAGGGAAAATGAAGATATAGATGAAGGCAATTGGGATGGAAGAAGACAAGTTGCAACAAGATGCACAAAAAAATCATAGAAGGGATCAAATAGTTTATTAGAATGAGAAGATTGGTAATAGTAGAAAAATATTCTTAAGAAATTATTGACATGGAAGAAGATCATGATCCTATTAAAACTAGATTGAGAGGATTTCTCATTTATATAATGTATTAGTGAAGAAGGTTACAGTAATGGTGATTGAAGCATTTAATGAAAAAGGAGAGAGGATAATTTGATTATGGTGAAATTTTGGTTAGTAGATGAAAGAAAGGAAAACATTTAAGGAAAAATATCTCATAGGTTGAGGTAGTAGGAGATGAAGATATTTGGAAATAATTTTATGTAATATAATATGAGTAGATAGAAAATATTGATGATATCAAGGCAAATGAGATGGAGGAGGAGGAAAAATTGAAGGTTGAAAATGATTAAGATTTAAACGAAGAGGATATTAGAGTAGCACAAGAGCCTAAGGTAAATTATGATGAGTTTTATGATATTGAGTGTATAATGTTGAGAAGGATTTAGTTCAAGACTTTTCAGTGGGATTTAGTTGGTTGCATATAAATACAACGACGCAAATTCCAGGACATTTAAGGGGATAATTAGTTTTTAGGTGATAAGATTCCACAAAGAAGGGGAGTATTGTAGAGGCTATTTGGAGGAGGAGTTCAAACTTGAGTGGGCATGAGCCCATAAGACCAATCTGATTCTTATGGCCCCATTTACTCTTTCTAAGATTCATGGTGTAGTATTTTATATGCCTCCTAATAAGGCACCAGGCCCTAGTGGGTTCATTGCATTTTATTTTCAAAAATGTTGGGATGTAATTTGTTTTGAATTGCTTGAGGTTCTTGAAGAATCCAGAATGTTTCCATTTTGAAGAACTTTAATACCACCAATATTTCTCTCATCCCAAAGGTTAATGATCCCTATTCTTTTGCCAATTTTCATCCTATTTCTTTATGTAACACTATCTATAAGATTAACACAAAGGCTATTTATTTGCAAATTCAACCCATTATTCCAAAAATTATATCAATAGAACAAGGGGGTTTTGTTCTATATACACAATTTTTAGGTAATAATGTATGAAGAAAGGGAATACCAAGATAAGTAGAAGGTAAATGATAATAGGGAAAACCAAGAAGATAGATTATTCTTTGAGTAACCAATTGGGATTTATTAAAAACATAAATTTTAGATTCAGTTGCATTGATACATTTACCTAAAACTTGTGTATATAGGTCAATGGCTTTCTTCATACTTTATATAGAACAAGGGGGTCTCATGGGCTATATACACAAGTTTTAGGTAAATGTATCAATGCAACTAAATCTAAAATTTATGTTTTTAATAAATCCCAATTGGTTACTCAAAGAATAATCTATCTTCTTGGTTTTCCCTATTATCATTTACCTTCTACTTATCTTGGTGTTCCCTTTTTTATGGGATTAAAAAAATCCCTTTATTGGAAATCTGTGATTGATCGTATCAATAGTAGAATTAGTGCTTGGAAGGTTCATTGGTTATCCCTCTCGGGTAGAATTTTTCTTATCAAAACTATTCTTTCTTCCATTCCTAATTATTACTTCTCCATTCTACAAGCCCCCAAAGATATCATCTCTCAAATTGAAACTTTAATCTGCACCTTTCTTTGGTCAAATAATATGAATGGTTAGAAGAAAATACCACTAATTTCTATTCATGCCATGTCAACCTCTTATAGAATAGGAGGTGTCAATCTTCCCAATATTACCAATAGGAATAGGGGTTTTGGTGCTAAATTTGTTTGGCAAATGTATGAAAAATCCTCTACCAAATGGTGTCACCTTTTACAAGAGAAATATTTAGATAACTTAGAACATTCCAGATTTCTTATTGTGCTAGACCCACTAAAGGGGTCTATCATTTGGGATTTCATGATGGCTTCTTGAGAAGTTATCACTTCATTCATATCATGGCAAGTGAATAATGGGGATAGTGTCAATTTTTGGTTTGATTCATGTAATGGGTTCCCCCCCACCCACTGCCACTATTGATTCTATTAAGGATTTTTCAAACATAGTGATTCAAGCCTAGGGAACATCCTTTTCTACTTATGTCTTGGCTATTCATAGGTTCACAGGGTTAGTCATTTGGCAAGACCCCTCAACTCTTCCTATATCCCACAATTAGGCTACTTCTTTTAAACAAGTACTAGCTAAAAGGAATGTCTTTATGTCTAATCATCTAGATTACCTCTTTTGGGTTCCACCTAAAGATGGTAAATACTCTATTAAACTAGGATACTTGGCTCTCCAACACAACCAATATAATTAGAACACATATCATGCTTTTGAGTTTTGCCAAAACAACTCAGTTCTACCAAAAGCAAGATGCTTTCCATGGCCTACACTTTAACAACTAAATTTTAACTAGTGATCATCTTCATAGATTGAACATTTTTTTATCCCTTTAACTCTATGATCTGTCTACAAGTTATAGAAACAATAGATCACCTCCTCTTAAACTACACTTTTTCCCAAGATTGTTGGCATTTTGTCCTCAATAAGCTTAATTTTTCATATGCCATTATCTAATTTTGTATGGGATTTATTCCAAGAATGGCCAATATTATACTCTAAATCAATATTTTCATGTCTTTGGAGGTGCATCCCTACATCTATAGTATAAGCAATTTGGTAGGAAAGAAACAAGAATTTTTTAGATAGACGTCATCTCCAATACCTCAATTTTCAAAAGGATTAGAGAGATAAATTGTTCATCTTGTTAATGCTTTAGTATGTAAATATAAGGGTAAACATGTTATTTCTCCTTAGGATGGCTATGTTATTCAATGGTGGAAGGGTTTACTTTTTTCTCGTCTTCCTACTCCATTGTGTCCATCCAAGATTCCTCTTATCTGAGCACAAACTAGGTGGATTCCTCCAAGTGAGGGTTATTTCAAACTCAATTTTGATGGGGCCTCTAGAGGAAATCTAGGTAACTCTAGCTATGGCATAGTCATTAGAGATTTTAGAGGTCATGTGATTGCAGCAAAATCATCTTCTCTCCCTGTGTGTACTAATAACAAAACTAAGTCCTTTGCCTTGTTTTTTGGTTTGGAACTTGGAAAATCACTTTCTATATCTAAGTTACATGTTGAAGGGGATTCATCCATTATTATTAATGCATGTATTAAACATCATGTATATAATTGGTCCATACAATATATATTACATAAAGTATGGTCTCTTCTTGATTCAATCTTTGAATGTTACATCATGCATACTTATAGAGAAGGCAATCTTTTAGTTGATTATCTGGCTAATTTGGGTACTGATGGGGTTTATATTAAATCTTTATTTTCCCCACTTAAGATCCTTGATCTCCCTAACTTGGTTAATATTATGACAAAAGAATATGTTTAGAATAAGGCCGAGTCCTTCTCATATTTTATTTAATAGTAAATCATAACTTCTCTATGATTTCACATGTTTTTTTCTTTTATTGATCTCACTTGTTTTTTTGAGATATTGTATGCAGGTCAGGGTCTTGGATTGCACTTGCATCAAATATCTTTCTAATATCATGGTCTTAATTGGAGCTTTGGATGTAGATCAGTGATGGTAATCTCTATGAAAATTTTTGGTTGGGCTCTTGGTCTTGTCTTTGACACCAAATAATGAATTGTATTCATACAAGTTTTGGGTTCATTGTAATCACTATACTCTCAATTTGGGAATCTCTAGGACAAGATTCATTAATGTTGATAGATACTCTCTCTTGATACTATATTTCTTCTTCTACATTCTTTTTCATATCAAGCAATGACCAGAGTTTTTCTTTTCTAGTTCTTTTCTCCAGGAGATTTTTTGAACCAATTATTATTAATATAAATATAATGTTTCACCAAAAAAAAAACTTGGTGAAGGAGGTCAAAAATAATCTTGGCTAAGTGCCAGGATAGGAAAAATAAGAAACTATATTTATGTTCTTTATTGACAGAGTTCATTATAAGTCACTATAGCCTAGATGAGTAGTCCTACTATCTAACTCCATTTTTTGAGCCACTCCTAGTCAAAGAGTTTGATGCAAGTGAATCCTAGGAAAATTAGTGACTCATATCAACAAAAAAATATTTCCTTTATATTGGCATCAATTTTAATTTGCATTTGAGTGATAGATTTTCTAACCATTGTTGATCTTTTGATGAACCATATAGATGCAACTATTTTCCTTGATGTACACATATTATAGTTTTATTATAATCTCAACTAAATATAGAAAAATTATCAAATGACCATAGAAACTTTATTTAATTAGAATTTCATCTCTACTCTTAATGAAAATGTTTATAGATTTGAAATCATTCCATATCGTAGAATAATGGCATAATATATAAAAAAATTAATAATTGGAGAAGAAATATCAATATAATACTTTTCAACTATATAAATGTGAGAAGGCAATAGGAGGGGAGTGGTATAGTCCTTGAATAGACTAATAAAGGTGTAATTTTTTTTAATAAATAGAGCCCTTGATAGGAAGGAGAGCCTCCACAAATAAGGTAAAAATTAGAGATGGCACATGGAGATAGTAATTCAATCTACACAAGGTCTTTTAGAGTTGCAAGTGATTTGAGAGGGAAACAAATGGAATTGAAAAATCAAGCATAGAAGAGGCAACTTGGAGAGAACTATTGTTGATACAAATGATACAATTTATATTATCTTTTGTTTTTGTAACTTGGGGAAGGGAGAGGGGTCTACGTTTACAATATTGGATTGAGAATATACAAATGGAAGAGGAGACCAAGGAGAATCTATTTGAAATAACTAAAAGTGGGTGATGAGTAGAGATTCAGTAAGATAAAGGCAGCATTAAAAAGAGATGAAATATGACACAAAATATCATTAAGAGAGGAAGTGTTGTGTTTCTCTTTCCAAAAAGAAAAAGTTGACTTTTGTATATTGCTTTTTTTTTGTAAATTTAAAATTCAATAAATAGGTATGGTTGAGTGCAAACTTCTAAAAAGACTCATTAGTGAAACTATTTGTGTTTTGGGTTTGTTAAGTGTCCAATAGTTTTCTTAGAAAACTTAGGAATAAAACAATAAGTTTGTGTCATTTTATAAGTTTGACCTTACATTTTATGTTCATTTCACCCAAAAGAAAGGAATAGTTCCCATTTTTTAAAGTTTATTTTTTTGCCATCAAACTTGCAATATAAATTGTTATTTTTATAATTTTAGGATGATAGTACTTTAAAAATTAGAAAAATATAATATATATTCTTAATTTTTTTGTCAGCTACTATATAATTTTAATGAACTTTATGATATAATTAATAAAACTTAATAGATAGTGGGAGAATTATCAATGATTTTTTTTACTTTTGTCATAAAAATGACATTTATTGCATGTTCATATTATTTCACACTATCAATTCCTAATATTTTAAAATAGTAATTTAACTAAAAATTATAGGTACTTATATTCTAAATGATCATTAAGACTTATAATACCTACAATTTAGGCCCTTGTTGATTATAAATAACCTCAAAAAAGTGTTAATAACATCTTTAACTATATAATTTCAATTCTTGATGGATTCAACTCCCCAAATTATGTAGTAAAGAATGTTGACTGATGGAGGTATAAATAGGATAAACAAGATACTGAGAGGGGGGTGGGGGGTGAATCAGAATCTTAAAACTTAAAATTTTCACTAATTCACTCACATCTATCAATAAACTTGTGAATGTAAAACTTGTAATGTAAATCTATTGTAACATATAAATTTGATCTATCATATACATGAAAATAAATAAATAACATAGTATTTGTTACCCAGAAACCCTCCAAGGTGAAGATAAAATCGGGGTGGGCATGATACCCACAAATCTTCACTACAGCAGTAATAAAGTTAACTTATTATGGTTACAATGTTTGATCATAAAATAGGATCTACCCTATGAGGGGTCTTCCCTATCAAAAGATTAAGAGATTTCTAGGTCTCACCTTGTTAGAGGATTTAACACTTACAACAAAGTAAGGAATCTGTTATGAATATTTACAAAGATTTGTTAAGACCACTCTATTAAGAGATTTACCCTAATTCAAGTTGATTAAAACTAATTTAGTATCTAACCCTCGGTTTTCTTTGCAAGTTGATTTTGAGTCTTCTCCTTGCTAATTGATCATCTCCTATGATCTGATAAGCTTGTTCTTCTCTTTCACTTCACTACTATGAATAGGTCACTTGCTTTGTTAAGTGATACCAAAACTCTTCACTGACTTTTGATATGATCTCAATCCTTCACTTTACTCCTTGTTCACATGCATACACTTCTTCATTCTTTCTCTTGCTTGATCTCACATACATACTCATGCACACTATGATCTAGGTTAAGATCATCACTATTTAAATAGTTTCGTAAAGAGTTTTCTTGATGGTTCCATAATAGCCTCTCCATCTGAGTCATTGATCACAAATCATAGAGATATGTAATCCACATCATTCATGCATAAAAACATTTGTAACAACCTCTACAAAAATTAAATGTTCCTTCCATGTTGGCTTGATAAGACGTTACCTTAGAATTTTTTCCATTCTTGGCTTTTATGTAAACTTTTCATTGCTCGGCCTTTACCATTTTTTGACACTTGGCATTGTTGTTTTTCAGTCTGTATAAAGATCAGTAAATACTATGTCACTTGACACTTGTATGCTTGAAACTTGCTCAGTCATTGTTGAGCTCAGCTCATATTAAAATACTTTGTGATCATACACTTACTTGGATCCTATAGAATTTCGTACATACTTGCTTATGTACATGACTTGGCCTATGTAGAGTAGCTCAACCACAGTGATGACCATCTAACTCTACCTTGTAAATGAGTAAGTGGTTGACACTAAAAGACAATAGTGGTTAGAGATACCAACAAAGAGTTCACACTATTAAGTTCCTTTTCATTATTTAAAAATAATACTTAGATTTTCATGTCCCCTTTTCAAATAATAAAAAAATAATAATCTTTGCTAAGGTAGGCAGGCCCAAGAAAGTGAAGTTTTGGAAAAAGGGGGTTAATCTTTGGAAACCGTTGGACTAATAAATGAAATTATTATTAAAATATGTTTCATTAACCTCTCTTGGACGTGAGTTATGGTTATGGCCTCTTTTAAGAGTTTTGGAGGCATTTTGGGTAGATTACAGAACTTGATTTTGCTCATTTCTTTGTTATTCTTCAGAGGCTGCCAAACCTGTGGAGAAGGAGACCCAAGAACGAGAGTTTGCAGGTTTCCAGGGAGACCCAAGAATGGGAGTTTGCAGGTTTCTAGGAAGGCTAAGGATAGGAGTTTGAAGCTATTCCATGTGCATGCTCATACAGACTTTTCCTTTGTGCTAAATAGTGCAGATTTGTGAGTTTTCGGGGTTGTTTTTTGGTATGAGTTTGGTGTTTTCAGTAGAGTATTTCATATCATTTTGGGTTGCTACTATATTTCAGACTTTAAGATGTTAAAATAGAGCTGAATATATGTATTGGGATGTGATTAAACTTCTGAGATAGTTTATTAGTGTTTTGTGGTGTTTTCGGGCATTTTTGTGTTAATTTCGGGAGCCCGATGAGCATAGTTTTTGTCCTACATTTGTGAGCTGTTGTGTAAAGGCTATACAAATCTGGAAATTTCATTTTGTAGGCCTTTATGCTGCTGAAATTTCTGTAAAAATGTCCATTTTCAGATTTATTAATAATAGGTGAAGCTGTGAAGCTTTTGGCACCATTTCTGGCATACCCAATTTGGGGTTTCTTGAGAAATTTGGAGGATCTTTGTGATATTAGTTGTTTGATCTTAAAGATCTGATTAAAAGGTTGGAAATATCATACAAAATCAGTAAAGGGACATTTCAGTGGTATAAGAGCCATGATCTTGCCAGCTTGAGGGTTTGTAGAAGTTTGCATGTTATTTTTGACAACTACCCAGATCTTGCATTTTAGTTTCGAGAACTACCCAAATCTTGCATGTCATAATTTATGGTTGCATGTTGCTTCTAATCAGCTGCATGTCAAAATTTATGGTTGCATGCTACTTCTAATCATTTGCATCTTAGTTCTTGGTGAATTTGGTGGTTGTAGAAGTTTGCATGTCAGTTTTGACAACTACCCAGATCTTGCATGTCATAATTTATGATTGCATGTTGCTTCTAATCAGCTACATGTCAAAATTTATGGTTGCATGCTACTTCTAATCATTTTCATGTTAGTTCTTGGTGAATTTGGTGGTTGCATGTTGCTTTTAATCAGTCGCATGTCAAAATCTATGGTTTCATGCTACTTCTAATCATTTGCATGTTAGTTCTTGGTGTTTGAAGAAGTTATATCCTATTGGGGTTAAACTCTAATTTATCCAAAATGGACAGGTATAGTACAGAGTCTCAGAGGACACAATCTTGGACAATTGATATCCAGAGTCAAAATAGTAGAAAGGATGGTTATTTAGACATTCGAGATAAACTTATGAAAATAAGCCATGACATGTCTGAACAGTTGGTTGAGCACCACCATATAATGAATGACATGTTGTTCGAACCAGCTAAGGTGGATAAGTTGACTGGATTTCTATTTGGCAAATTTTCTCACAGGACAGATGACACAATTACCAAGAACTTGCATGAGTAGTTTGAGAAACTAGCTGATAGCCAGGTAGAGGTCTCAGATTCTACTCTGCCACAGGAGGTGGTGGGAAAGGATATTACATAGATTGATAGTAACGGTCAACTTGATACTCAAATTGAGACAATTGTTTACAGATCATCAAAGGGTGATGCCATAGGTATTCAGGATGGTATAGTTACAATAGGCAGTGACTATAGTGTAGTGGGTTCAAATGATGATTATGAGGATGTTGTTGTATAGGATGGTGAGATACCTGGTAGAGATGAGCAGACATTGAGCATTCATGACTTTGTTGAGAAAGAGTACCAGGCACAGTTAGATGCTTCATCACATGAGGTTGAGGCTGGTAGTACTTCACATGATTTGTCCAGCCAGCTGAAGGTGAACAAAGATAGTATTGTGACTTCATTATCTCATCATGATAGGTATGTGGAGTTATTTGGTATTGGTCATATTACTCAGGTGAGGAGTTTTCTTGAGTTACCAGTTGATTCTAGTTTACGGATATGGACTCAGGATTGTTATATTGGCGTTTGGGATTCAGTTGACTGGAGATCTTTAACACTTTTTGGTAGCAGTGTTTGTTTGGGTGCTATCATGGATTTGATTAGCAGATTACATGGTGTTGTCTTTTCTTGTGCCAGTATCTTGTCTAATGTTGGTATTAGTTTTTATACACCAATGTTTGGCTTTGTTCATATATCCAGTCGACCATACTTGCTGGAATGTGTTGATGATATTTCATATTTGGCAGTGTGTATAGATGAGTCCCAAGATCATATTGGCATTGATGACACCCAGGAGGATGTAGTGGTCAGTTTTGAAGACTTAGTTTCCTTGGGTATAGAGGAGTTGGACATAAATGCTAATGTTTTTGATACTCAGTATGTTGATATGAGCTTTAGATTTGATTCACAGGATATGGATGCTATACTCTAGAGACTAGTAACTTTGAGGATACTCCTTTAGATAGTGCATCAGAGGATATTTGTAGGAGACAGTCAAGCCAGTGCCATCATGTGTCTAATCAGTTGAGAGTTAGTGATCGAGACATTGCTATCACTTCCCAGCATTTTGATGTTGCTCGTCAGTTGTTAGCAGTTTATGGATGGTTTTCTCCTACTAGTGATGAGCAGGGAGGCAGTTATCTTTCCTTGACAGAGTTCCACTCTTTATGGGAGGCTATTTGGATTTTGAGATAGAATTATATGCAGTTGGTAGCCGACAGAGATTATCTTATGGAGTGGGGCAGTACAACATATGATGCATTGTTGGCCAAGGAAGATGAGGTGAGTGAGCTTACTGAGCAGCTTGAGGTGACTTCTAAGATTCTTGAGAGTACACAGTTGGCTTTCAACGAGTCACAGTTTCATTTGGCTAAGGTGACCATGGAGTTAGAGTGACTACAGTCTTTACCTGATTCTATACAGTCACAAGCTGTGGTGTTTGGTGATCCGAGGATGTCCATGGCCGAGATTGTCAGAGACAGTAGAGATGGGGATGCATACATCTTTGATACTAACATTGGCATATCAGGTTCATTCCCACTAGAGTCAGGTTCAGTTGAGTTGGGTGTTGTAGCAGATTGTTGTATGCCTGACATGGTGGTGGCCTCTAGTACTGATGGCATGAAGACTAGAGATGTATCAAAGATCATGTGTGATGTTGGTGAGTTGGCAATTGGCATGGTTCCTGCTAGTAATACTACTCCCCTGGTGATATCTTCAGAGGTAGTAGTCAGTTCCAACATGGTTAATGATCAATTGCAGTTAGTTTCATCTAGATTACAGTCTTATCCACTGACTGAGATTGGCGCATTCTATCGACATTACACTATGAGGTATGCTCATCCATTTACCCTTGATGACCATGTTGATGAGATGATGATACAAAGATGTACTTTGGTTCCTAGTGCTTGTCATCAGTTATGGGATAGTTTGACGTCTTAGGATGAGAGTTGTGATGGGCATGACATGGTGATAGGTTCTATAGTTGACAGCTTGATAATACATGACTTAGAGCAGAATTTTCAGAGTGATGCTTCAGTGGGTGCTGTTATTGATTCTACTCCTTTGGCTATGACATCTCCTGACTTAGTTGGTGATCAGTCACAGTGGGTTGTATCACATGTTCAGGGTGAGTTGTTGACTGAGGTTGGTTTTTTTAATCAACATTATATTGTAGGGTATGTACATCAGTTAGCATTTGATCCTTGTTTTGAGGAGTTGATGGCAAGAAAATTTGGTTTGGATTCCATTTCTTACTCTTTATCTTGTAATTTCTTTTCACCATCAACAGTGCATGGGAGTTATGGTTATGAGATAGTGGCCGGTGATTTGCAGAGTTGTGTTGACTGTAGGAGTTGTACAGTGTGTGGATTCTCCATACTTGGTATAGTTTCATTCGAGAGCGTTCACCATTGTTGCAGAGTTGGATTGTACATTTCATATAGGCCAGTGGGATGTGTTGATGGTATTTACTGTGTTGGTAGTTTGATTTGTCCACTTTACTTGGGTTCTGATGTTCTAAGAGTTTGTGTCTCATGGGTTTTTGACTATGGTGGTGGTGATTTTGGAGTTTGGTTGAGCTATAATTGTCAGTTTGATTATGGATTCCTCTTGGTCATATTGCAGACGATATTGTAGGAGCCTGTGTTAATTGGTAGTAGTATAGTTCATGACTATATTTTGGATCCAGGTGGATTGATTGGTTTATTGTTTAGCCATTTCTTGAGGAAAAGCAATGTTTGGGAGGGGAGAACTTGTCATGTCCCCTTTTCAAATAATAAAAAAATAATAATCTTTGCTAAGGTAGGCAGGCCCAAGAAAGTGAAGTTTCGGAAAAAGGAGGTTAATCTTTGGAAACCGTTGGACTAATAAATGAAATTATTATTAAAATATGTTTCATTAACCTCTCTTGGATGTGAGTTATGGTTATGGCCTCTTTTAAGGGGTTTGGAGGCATTTTGGGCAGATTACAGAACTTGATTTTGCTCATTTCTTTGTTATTCTTCAGAGGCTGCCAAACCTGTGGAGAAGGAGACCCAAGAACGGGAGTTTGCAGGTTTCCAAAGAGACCCAAGAATGGGAGTTTGCAAGTTTCCAGGAAGGCTAAGGATGGGAGTTTGAAGCCATTCCATGTGCATGCTCATACAGAGTTTGCCTTTGTGCTGAATAGTGCAGATTTGTGAGTTTTCAAGGTTGTTTTTTGGTATGAGTTTGGTGTTTTCAGTAGAGTATTTCATATCAGTTTGGGTTGCTGCTGTATTTCAGACTTTAAGATGTTAAAATAGATCTGAATATATATATTGGGATGTGATTAAACTTCTGAGATAGTTTATTAGTGTTTTGTGGTGTTTCTGGGCATTTTTGTGTTAATTTCGAGAGCCCGATGAGCATAGTTTTTGTCCTACATTTGTGAGCTATTGTGTAAAGGCTATAAAAATCTGGAAATTTCATTTTGTAGGCCGTTATGCTGCTGAAATTTCTATAAAAATGTCCATTTTCAGATTTATTAATAATAGGTGAAGCTGTGAAGCTTTTGGCACCATTTCTGGCATACCCGATTTGGGGTTTCTTGAGAAATTTGGAGGATCTTTGTGATATTAGTTGTTTGATCTTAAAGATCTGATTAAAGGTTGGAAATATCATACAAAATCAGTAAAGGGACATTTCATAAATCCTTGTAAAATAAATTCTACTTGACCTTCATAGATTCTCCATTATAATCCCCTATAATTGAAAACTCATCATTAATTTGACTAAAATATGTAGGACTAATTGTCGATTCTTATATGATTTCATGTTAAAGTATAAAACTAAATAAAGCTCTAATCTTGGAGAAATCTGAAAAATACTTAAGACTTCATATCGAGGTCCAAGATGATTATAAATAATGTAAAAAAAGTGTTGAGAAGAACTCCAAATTGTGCAACAAAAAATTGACACCATTAAATTAGAATTATTATAAACTCACAAAACAAATCCTCCATTCTATCCTCTAAAATTGAAAAACAACCCTTTTTTTTAAAGTTTGTTACCAACTCTACTTGAATATATATATATGTGTGTGTGTGTGTGTGTGTGTATACATATACATACATATACATATATATATACATATATGTACATATATGTATATATATATACATATATATGTACATATATGTATACATATATGTATATATATATATACATATATATGTACATATATGTATACATATATGTACATATATATGTACATATATGTAGATATATATGTATATATGTACATATATGTATATATATATATGATATATGTACATACATATATATATATATATATATATATATATATATATATATATATATATGTACACACACACACACACACACACACACATATATATTTCATTTTTAATATGTTTACTTGAATTGATGAAGGGTACTCTCCTAATTAACATAGAGACAAGCACAATAGAATAGAGAAATACTCACAATTTGCAAGAACAAAGAAAGAACAAGAAATTGGCTTCATATTATCTCCAAAAAAAAGGAATTACAGTATTCATAAATATGACATGCAAAGACAAATGGACATTTTCCTTACTATTTTTTAAGTTGGAACCATCAAATACCCCCCTCAAAATGGTCCTAGACAACCCTGTAGACCTTCTTTATATAGGTAATTTGTAACCGCCCAACAAGGTTCAAGAAACTTTAACCCTAAATTTTTAGGTCAACTAACCCTAAGATTTAATTATTTATAGTCTATTCCATAGAAGAGGCCCCGAACAAGTTTGGAATTCAAAAGAAATTTTGGAGGAAATCCATTTCATTTATTTTAGAAATTGCAACTTTTGGAGATCATAACTCATTGCTAGTCACTGCTTTGATTGGTTATAATGACGCCATTTGAGAAACACCACAAACTTTTCTACAATGATTGACTTGCTCTAGATCCAGTTGGCCAATTTTTGGCTCCATATTTGTGCATCTAAAGAGTTCAAACTGAGTTCAAAATTTTTGTAGCCTGCTACCAAGACAAAAAGTAATGTTAATATCTTCAAAACTAGACTTGATCTTGCAATGAAACTATACTAGAAGGATGGTATATCCCAAATGAACCTCCAAGGAAGAAATTAGTGTAATTTGATATCTAGAAAACCAACTTACCAAAAATATTAAGCTTCCAAAATAGAAACTATATTGTGTGATAACCTTTTTTGAAAAGACAAACTAGATAATTTTTTTGGGTGATGGGTGAATTCCCTTGCACATAGGACACTTCTTCCTTAGATACCTCAAGTACTTTTAGAAATGACCTTGTCACATATTAGGTATTCAAAGAAAAATGAATATGGTTAACCTCATCCCTTGTTAGCTATGAATCTTTATTAGGTCTTCCTTTCCATCTGATGAGATATTCTTCATATGTCCTTTTACTTGTGCTTCTATGAAAATTACTGTGCAAAATATCTTCAATCTCTTCTATATGTGAAGTAGTTACTAGAATCCACTATTTTTATGTGACTTCATAGTCAACATCTCCTTTATGATACTCTATCAAGTATAAAATATTAAATACTACTAAAATATGTAGTTCAATGGACAATTGTATTTCATAGGCGTTTACTAATCACACTTCTTCAAACTAGAAATATCTCTTTTTATAAATGAACATTGACTTGAACTCCAATCTAAAATTCCTTATTCATCATTTTCTCATCTGATTTAGCATTGTAGTGTGTATTTACTTTACTAATGTGCTTCCTCACATCCTCATGCAAATTCTTCAATATTTTGTAAAGTCTTCAACTTTTGCACTACTTGTCACCCCTTTGTCCAAATTTCTTAATTTGGAAACATTATGAGAATACTTCCATATACTACTTATATTGGTGATTTACTAATGCTCTTATTAACCAAATTATTGTATACTTGAATTATACCTATGGTAAAATCAAATCACATACCTTTAGTTTATCTCCAACCAAACATTTATAGGTTTCCCAATCTTATTCACCACTTCTAATTGTAAATCAGTTTATAGTGTTGACATTAAGGTCAATTTGTCTATTAGTGACTTAAAACTTAGTCAGTTGGTTACATTTCTATTGAGCTTATCAATTATCCAACAATGTTAACCAAGTGTTTTAGTTGCTATCGAGATAAAAAACTAGAGTACAGTTCATCCCAAGCTTCACAATGTCTGTCAAGCACATGTAACAAGTTATAACATAGCTTGAGCTAGCATAGTCTACCAAGGTATTTATTATAAGTGATGAAGATCTTAGTTTTAATTGAGCTCTATAGTTTTAACCAAGTTATACAATCTCTACTGAGCTCGTAGTGTTAACAAAGTGAATCTAGTGTTGGCTAAGTCATGTAGTCTTAACCTAGTGAGTCAGTTTCTACTCAATTTCTTAGTGCTTGCTAATTCATATAGTGCTAACCAAGTTCTTGCTACTTGAAATGACCAATATAGACTGAGATTCAAATTCAACAGAGTGCCAGAGTCTTCTAAGTGTTGACAATGTTTGCTAAGTGTTAGAACATCACTGAGTTTGTCTTTTGAACCCAAGTTACAATAATTGGGCCAACTTTGTGAATTATGATGAATGTGGTATTGTAGCCAACTCTAGTAAGTAATTATTTGGATTGATACATATGTAACTCATTGTATCATATCCAAGTATGATAATGAGAATTAATATGAAGAGTACGAGTGAAAATAAGGGACAAAAATGATTTATCTATCATAGCAAGGTCATCATTGAAATTCAATGAATCTCATTCAACAAATCAAAATTGCAGATCAGAGTTTAGCCACTAATTTATTTTAATAGGTGTATCACTTAAATCCTTTAACCAGGTGGACTTAATAGTCTTTTGTTAATTCTCCTTACAGAGTGCATACTTCACTGTATGTTTGTAAATCCTTTAACAAGGTGGACCTCACAATCCTTATTGCTCCTAACATAGTAGATAATCAGAAGTAATCATTTGTAAGCCTTAACAAGTTAACTTTAAACTGTATTACTAAAGCTTGTGGGTATCATCTCCACCTATTTTTACTTTCTATTTGGACGGTTTATGGGTCACCATATCTTGTGTCAAAGTGTAATGAATGTTTTATTGCTTTCATTCTTTCATGCATGCAATTAGATAAGAATAATATATGAAGTATTAATTGGTGAAGCGAGTTAAAGTTTTATTGGTTCCTAATTCACCCCTCCCCTCTTAGTAACCTAACCTAATATTTCCAATAATTTGTATCAAAGCTTTCGGTTCTCACAAACAAAGTTTAACAGCTTGAGATAAGATCAAAAGCAATGGTGGTATACAAGCTAGAAAAAGTTATTGAGAATTAAAAGTTGGATCTGAAATTGGCTATTAGATAATTCAAGAAAGAAAATGAGCAACCCTCTCAATAATAGCAAAGAAGAAAAGGTCTTGCAACACAAATGGATGATAATCTCTACATTGCAAAAATAATTAAAGACTTATGCCTATAAAAAAATTCAAATGAAGCTGATGCAACAATCAAAGACCTGCTTGAGAACAATTCCTATCTTCAAGAAGAAGTCAAAAAGCTGGAAAGAGAGAAAGAAATCCAATCAGTTAGATTATGTGAAGTCATGGAAGAAAAAGATGAAGCCAAAGAAGAGACAAAAGATAAGGAAAATGAAATTCAACAACTATCCCTTCAACAAATGGACTTTATTAATCAACTCAATGATGAAAATAAGAAGATTATCAATCTAAGGATAGAGAATGAAAGATTATAAAATGATCTTGGCATGGAAAAGGAAACCAATGAGAGAATGATGAAATCTCAAGAAAACATGAATTAGTTGAATGAGGAAACTCAATATAAACACAAAGGCAAAGCTATATTAGGGTATACAGAAGAAGGTGAATCATCTTAGCAAGTAGATCCAAAGAACAAAATACCTACTTGCAATCATTGTGGTAAGATAGATCATACATCAAGGTAAATGCACAAACTTGTGTCACCCTTTTGTAAAGGAAAAGATTAACAAAAGCATAACTATTGACCTTTAATGACATAAAATTGGTATTATTATTTTGAATTTGAAAGTGAAGTAAACTAATGAAATGTGTAGAAATGGATGAAGTTTAGGATTATAATTTTTAATAATTATTTGTTATAACAATAGATATATTTACCTAATTTTTATAGATAATTTTTTAGCTACTAAAAAACATTGAAAATTAGGGGTCTAGTTCCCACCACAAAACTTTATGGAAATAAACTTATTTTTCTTTGATCTCAGACTTTGTTATGGATAACATATATATCTAGAACAATAAAAAATAAAAAATGGCTTTAGATCTATATTTTCTCTTTTATAATGATTGAAATTTCAACTCACTTGAAATCGATAGTTTTCATCTCCCACCATATTTTTTGAAACAAATCTATTCTAACTAGGAGAAAAATTATACATTCCAAAAGAGGAGTCTCATCTCTAGAATGTCATATAATTTTTAGAATTTTTTTTGTACATGATTTAATATTTTGTCTTTCTCAAAACTGACATCTTTTTGAGTGTAAAATATGTGCTTGTCAATTTTTTTAATTACAATGTCTTATATCTAATTAAAACACTATAAAATCTATATGATAATATTCTTGACTTTGAGCTCTATAAAATGGTGTTGATTGTTATTAAAAATATATCATAAAAAGAGTAAGAATTACTGAAATGCCACTTTTCTAAAATAATTTTATTTCTTTAGTAATTGGATACAAACTAGTATGAAAAATGCATTTAATAGACATTTGCAATTGGAAAAGTTTGAGATCATATATAACTTAGCTATAATGAATTTATCTAGATCATATGTTTAAAAAAAATTAATTTTAAGATAGAAATACTCAAATTCAATCATTCTGATAAGTTGGCCTTAAAGGTAACACAACTTTGTACTTTTACCCATCAAATAAGTGTTGGATCAATGGTAAAGAAAAATTCAATGGAAAGTGTTACAATTGAAATATGCACGGTCATGGAGAAAGTGAATGCATAGAGAAACCTAAGTTTGAGGGAAAGTGTCACAATTGCAACAAACAAGGACACAAATCTTCAGAGTGTAAGATCAAGAAATGGAACCCAATAGAGAAAATTATAAAGAAATATTTGGATGAGATTACAACACATGGTGTAGATGTCACTACTATGGTGAGTTTGAGCACATAGGAGAAAATTGTGTAAAACATCACATGAAGAAAAAATACATTACAAAGAGATGCTTTTTTTGTATAGAACTTGGACATCTTGCCAAGAACTATATGAACATAGGTAGAATTAAAGATCAAAATAAAGACAAAGTTGACAATATCAGAAAGAAAATGAGGTGGAAATGGGTACACAAATCTCTAGAGAATGCAAGCCAAAATTATGAAGTTGTTGACACCCAAGCCAGTGAGTTGGGTGGCCTAACCATTTCAACTTAGTTCCCTATGGAGATCACTACAACTGTGGTTTAGAAGAAGTCATGTAACATTAGTTCCAACTAGCAAGAAAAAGATCCATATTAATAGTCAAGATGCAAAAGGATCACCTAATGATGATAGAAATTCAAGACCTTATTGAGCAAGATTAGGTCACAAGACCTTATCTAGCAAGGTTGTAAGACCTTATTGAGCAAGGTTGCAAGACCTTACCAAGTAAGGTTGGGTTACATATAATTTTTCAGGATACATTTATCAAGTTGATAGTTCCTACCAAGTCAGGAGACCTTATCAAGTTAAAGGTGTCTTTCGAGCATTAAAGACCAAACTAAGTAGAGGAAAACTTGTCACTGAGGAGATATGTGTATGAAGCATTAATGGTGATTGTAAAGACTAAAATTGGTTTAAAAAGGAGAAAATTGAATGTCTTATTTCACTATGAATTTTTAGAGCACGGTGTGAAGTGTGAATTCAGAGCCTATGAGTAATTTAAGAAATTTTTGTTGAAGAATTATCCTTAATTGAAACCCTATCGAGCGATGGCATCTTCAAGTAGCAAGGTTAAGAAAGCTTCTAAAATGTTGGTTCGTGGAGTTGATTTCAAGTCTCTTACATTCAAATTGAGTCCTGTAATTGCAGAGGAACTTGACCCTGCTGAAGCACAATCCCAAATTCTACCTAAGGTACTTCTTGTTCACGACATCCGTTCATTTTATCACTATTTTATTAAGGATCTTGGAACCCTATATTTGAATGAAGAATTCAATGAACTATGTGTGGATGGTACTCTGAAACGTGAGCACAAAGATTTGGAGACAAAGGGTTTGACACATATTTTATAAATTCTAAGGGATTTTCAAGTAAAGTGGATTAGATTCATCCTGAGCTATGTTCATCACATGCGACTATGGTTAGATCATCCTACTTTGATAACTAAGAAGATGATACACAAGATTATTGGATTTCTCATGTTAAAAAAGGCTAAGACCACTAAAACCCTAGGTTGGGTTGAATTGGCAAAGAAGACTCTTGTCGAATGGGATGGAAGAGGCATGAAGATTAATGGTGTAATTGAAATGGAATTGAAGTTTGACATTCATGTGATAGCTCACAAAATATACATCTCAAGCCAATTGAAGAACATGCCATGTGAAGAAGTTGACTTGGCATACAAGGTGGTAAAGAAAAACTTATCTCTTGACCTTGCTGAGCTGCTACTAAATCAATTGAGCAAGAATATGGAGAGCATCTGAGTATCAAAGAAAAATCTGTGTAAATTTGGTTCTCTCTTGACATATTAATTTTTCTATGTTTAGAAGTTTTTCCCTTCTAAAGGAATTGTAGCATGGAAGAAAGATACTCCAGTATTGTAACAAATAAATGAATTCATAGCAGATATGGAAGAAAATTTTGACAGTATCTTGGACAATTATTTTGAGACATTTAAGGAGAAGATGAAAAATAGATTTAGGATACCTAAGAAACTAGTAGAAGATTATGAAGAAGATATTTGTTTTATGGTTGACTATGCCAAGGTTTACATCCAGGCAGTTAGACCTAGAGTGACATGGGTTAAGCCTCTAGAATATAAGGTTAACATTGATGACACTAAATATATCATTGTGGCTCTACTGAATGAACCTATGGATCCTAAGGCAACATATTTTGGTACTTATGAAGAGGCTAGGGCCAAAATTGAGCTTGAGATCAAGTTACTCCAAGCAATAAATAGAGGAAGGAAAAGGATAGAGAAAATAATTAAAAACTCTAAGCAATCAAGCACTCCTCTGATGCTGACAAAAGGAAAAGGAGATGATATGGAAGATGAAGATGAAGAAGATGAAGTAGAGGAAGCAAAACTTGAGGAATAACCAAACCTGCCAAGTCTTCCCTTGCCATGTTTAGAAGAAGATCTGCCAAATCCAAGAGGAAACTGAAGTTGGGTGAAGACGATGAAGCAGAACATATTATCTTTCAGAGCTCTACCCCTACCCTTCAAGAAAATTTGAAGAAATTAGAAGAAGGAACAGGTATGACATGTTTCAAGTCTCTTAAGTATGAGACTAGGAGTCAAGAGGAGAAAAAGAAGATTGAGGATGCCCTTATGGAAAAATTGGGTAAGTGGAAGTATTCACCTGATGAGCTTACACAACAAGTTCCTGATCTACTTTTGAAAGTAGTCAAACCTCAATGGGATAGTACAATGAAAGTTGCTAAAGACATTAGTGAACAAATATTGAGACAACTTATGCCAAGTCTTAGTGAAAAAGAGGTGAAGAATCTTTGAAAATAAATGAGAAGAAGCTCACACCCAAATTCAACACATGTCTAATATTGCACAACAGAATTCTATCACAGTAATAATATAAGGGACAACAAATGTTTAGCTATCACAGTAAGGTGATCATTGAAATTCAAGGAATCTCATTCAACAAATCAAAGTTGGAGATCCAAGATCAACCATTGATTTATTTTAAGAGGTGTATTAGTTACATCCTTTAATCGAGTGGACTTAATGATCTTTTTCTAAATCTCCTAACAGAGTGCATACTTTACTTTATGTTTATAAATCCTTTAATAAGGTGGACCTCACATTCTTCATTGCTTCTAAAAGGGAATATCATTAGAAGTGATCATTTGTAAACCTTAATAGGTTAACTTTATTCTATAGTACTAAGGCTTATGGGTATCATTCTGGCCCCAGTTTTACTTTCTATTTGGAAGATTTTTGGGTCATCGTATCTTATCCCAAAGTGCTATGAATGTTTTATTGCTTTCATTCTTTCATGCTTGAAATTAGATTAGAATAATATATGAAGGATTAATTGGTGAAGTGAGTTAAAGTTTTATTGGTTCCTGATTCACCCCTCTCCTCTTAGTAACCTAAACTATCTTATATTTCCAACATGTAGATGTTGTGGAGGGTTGGATAACAATTTTTTCTTGACTTATTCCACAACATCCTCCAAATGTACCCAAAAAACTTGGTGTCTCGATCTAAAACTATACCATTTAGACCATGTAGTCTTGCTACCTCTTTGAAAAATGAATTTTCCATGTTGAAAACATCATTAGTCTTCTTACAAGGAATCAAATGTAGAATCTTTGAAAACCTATCAACCACTACAAAAATTAAATAATTCCCTCTATGAGTCCTTGGTAAAGCACACATAAAGTCCATGCTAATATCCTCTCATGGACTCTTTGGTATAGGATGGATAATATAACCCTATTTTTTGCTTGGATCCTTTTTTCATCTAATATATTCAACAACTTTGTAAAATTTTCTTAACATCGTGTTGTAACTATGGCTAATAATAATTCTTAGTAACTAGAGAAATGGTTTTATCTCAACCAAAATTTCCAATTAACACTCCACTATTTTTATCTTTAATGAGAGTCACACTCATAGAAATTATTGAAATTTATAATCAAATACATTTGAATGACATGCCATCCTAGATTATGAATTCCAACCACATGACTCTATCTACAGTAACAAGTTTTGTACAAGCTTTCCAAGATTCTCCAAAATTAGGATCCTCTAGATAAAAAATCTTTAGTTCCTTCAACCCAACAACCTAAATTTGCATCTCTATCAAGAAAATGTTTCTCTTGATAAGGGCATCTACAACCCTATTAGACTTGCTACTCATGTGTTTCAAAATAAACATGTAACTTTGCAAAAAAATCAACCCATTTCAAAATCCTCGTATTTAACTTTGCTTGACTACTCAAATACTACACATAGATTAATTATCAATAAATAAAGTAAAGTCTTTGGGTATTTAAGGTATTTTCTCCATTTATTGAATGCTTGAACTTTAGCCTAGAATTATTGATCATAAATATAATATTTTCTCTTGCAATTATTCAACTTCTCACTAAAATAAGCTATGAGTCTATCTTCTTGAATTAAAATAGCTCTAATGGCATTACCATTAGCATCAAATTCTACTTGAAATACCTTATCAAAATATGGAAATTATAAATCAATGTATTCTATAACTTTTATTTCAACATTTCAAAACTTTTTTCTTATCCTATAGACCACTTAAACTCTAACATGTCCCCTAAGGGTCCACATAGAATACTAATATTTTTGAGAAACCTTCTATAAAATATTTCCAAACCATAAAAATGTATTACCTCTATAGAGCTCTTGCAAGTAGGTCATTCAAGGATAGTTTTCACCTTCTCTGGGTCCATTTTAGACCTTCTATTGAAACTATAAATACTAGATACACTAACTACATCTTCACAAAATAGCTCTTTAATAATGTATCTTCCCTTAACCTCTCAAAAACCCTATGAATATGAATTATATAATCATCCAATATCTTACTAAAGATCAAAATATCCTCAAAATAAATAATGTCAAACTTACTTATAAACTCTTTGAATACCTCTTTCATGAGCCACATGAATGTGCTTGATGCATTAGCTAGCACAAAAGACATGACAAGAAAATCATACAAGAAATACTTCATCTTAAAGGTTGCCTTCCATTAATCTCCTCTTCTAATTTGGATTTCATGATATCTAAGCTCTTTAGATCTATCTTTTTGAAATGCATATATCCACTCAAACAATGCAAAATATCATTCATCCTTGGCAAGGGAATTCTAAACTTAACAATGATCATTTTTATGGCTTGAGAATAGATATACACATCCTCCATTTTTCAATTTTATTTTGTGCTAATAAAACTAGTACAACACATGGACTCAAACTCTCTCAAATTAACCCCTCATCTAATAACTCTTGTACTTATCTGAACTCAAGTCATCACTTTCTACTAGTCTCATTCTATCTGTTTCCTTATTTGGAAAATTGACCCCTAGAATCAAGTCTGTTTGATGAATGGTCTTTCTCATTGGTGGTAATTTAAAATATTATCAAATATAATATCCTAAAAATTATCTTATAAATATACACATTTTGTAAGTACTTCTTTTGCGCCCCCTTTACCAACTTTTGGAATTAAATAAAAACACATATGCTCATTCCTTATTCCTTGTAGGAACTTTCTTCCATCAACTAAATATATTTTGGCATTGTTACATACATTTTCCTCTATTTCCTTCAATAGCTTTAGTTTGTGAATATATATATTTGTATGGTGAATAGTCATTGTTCACTTTTTTTCAAAATTTTTGATTGTGTCAAATATTATCATGTACTATATGATGATCAAACTTTCAGGGTCTCCATATAACAAATAAAAAACATTCATAGGCATAATATCATACACCACCTCATCATGTGATAGTTCTCAATCTTATAATTTTATCAGACATTGCTTATTAGCCAAGACCTTATGGCCCTATAGAAACCAAGAAATTTGGTAGGGATTCAAATGCTTCTTTCTTTCTAACTTCAACTTATTAACCATTTTCCAATAAAAAATATTATATATACTACTACCACCAATAATAATATTGCATACTTTTCCATTGCACTTACACCTTGTATGGAAAAATGATTTTTCTTTTCTTAGGTTCATTCTCATCACTCAGCAAGGCTCTTCTAGTAACCAGGACTCTACTCTTTCAACATCTTTACGATGTGATAACATGTTCATGTGCAACTTGTGTATTTCCCATGAGTATTCTATTAGTTCTCCCTTGATGTCGAGGACACTTTTAAGCTTGATTTCCTTCTTCTCCACTATAGAAACATGTCTCATGAAAACATCCTCTTCTTGTTCCTTTCCCTCTTCCTCTTCCTCTCTATTCCTTATTAATTTGATCATGGTATTTATTGAAATTAGTTCCCCTTAGATTTAGATTGCTATTTTACTCTTCATTATTTTTGTAATCTTAATTTTGGCCTCAATTAAGATTTTAAATTGGACCATCCACCACAACCTCTTCCACCTTCCTTGATTTCAAACTTATCTTTCAACTTCTTTTCCACTCTTAAAGAAAATTGGTACAACTCTTCAATAGTGGTCATTCTTGAGAAACTCAACTCCTCTTAAATACTTGGCCTTAATTCATTAAGGTAATGGATTTTTTTCCCCTATAATATTATGCATGGCCTATTCTAATGGGGACTCAATAGAACTCTTCTATATACTCTTGAATATATCTCCCTTCTTGCTCTAACTGATTCATTTTCTTCAACATGTCAAGACCATAACCAATAAGAATGAATTATCTCTTCAATTTATCTTCTATCTATTTTAACATTGTAATTTTCTTCTTTCCTCTTTTATTTCTCTCCAAGTGAATCTCCTACCACCAATTTTAACATGGCCCTTTAGTTTGGCATTCACAAATTTGACCCTCTCAAGATCTTGTGTATCTTCATACTCAAAATATTCTTCTAGATCATTGATCCAATCGATAAGTTCCTTTAGGTTGATATTTCCCAAATAATGCAGGGACTTCAATATTTCATCTTTTCCCAATCCTATAAATGACCCTAAAACCCTATGCTCCTTAGCGCCCATAACCATTTCTACTCCTTCATGTTTAACATGTCTTTCTTCTTCAAATTTGTATTCACTTTCCTTGCTTGTCACAATTTTTATTCCTCTATACAAATGCTCTTGCAATTTTTTCACTTGTTTCTAGAGTCTCTAAAATGCTCTGAACTCTCACATCTCTAGCTCTTTATCCATGGTTCCTTCATAGAGGTAGTTTTGCACTTATCACTCAAAATCATAACCACATCCTTGGTGCAAACTTTTTCATATTTAATGATTATCTACACACTCAAGAACTTCTCCTCTTATACCACTTAATGAAGGGTACTCTCCTTATTAACAAAAATACACACAACAAAATAGATTAATGACAATAATTTGTAAGCCAAAGCCACCATATACCCCCAAAACCATCCTAGAGAACCCTACGAACCTTCTTTATATAATCAAATTTCAACTTAAAATTTTGGGGCTGGCCAAACCCACAATATTCTTATTTATATTCAATTACATTAGAGTAGGTTGAAAAAAACACCAGAATTCAAAAGAAATTCATTTTCATTTATTTCAAGTAGTGCAACTTTCAGAGACTACATCTTATTGATAGTTTCTCTGGTTGGCTTTTATGACCACATTTAGAGATGCCATGAACTTATTTATTGTTCTTAACTATACAATCCTCAATTATCTAAGGTTTGATCCTTTTTTGGAGCATCTAAATCTTCAAAACTGAGTTAATTTTTTTTGTACCCTCCTATCAATACTAATATTTTGCAATATCTTCAAAACTAGACTTTATCTTACAATGAGAATTTAATGGAATGATGATACATCCAAAGTTAACCTCCAAAGAAGAAATTAGACCAATCTGATCTATAACAAAAAACTTACTAAAAATAGTAATCTTGTAGAAATAATAACTTTACAGTAGGATAACTCTTATTTCAAAGACAAATCAGATAATATTTTTGGGTGCTCCAAGATTTATCTTAATAAGTACACCCAAAATACTCTTGCATCATGAATGGCCATGAAATTTCTATTTTTTGAGTATGATTCTATCAATAATAAATAAGGCCATTTTATCATGGTTGACCCTAATATAAGCATTTTCTCACAAATCTCCTTTGCTAGGCTTCGTGTGAATCTAGACCTTTCCAAAGATTTTTATATTTTCAATTTCCCTTTACATAAGGCACTTGAATTAGATATAGATCTTAAATATTTAAAAGGTTTCTCATTCAGGTGCAAGAACTACTTTTTAACTATTCACTTTCCCTCTTTATGTATCCATTAGTATAGTCTCCACTCCTCTATGACTTGGTGGAAAATGTTTAAGCGATACCATATTATGAATATTCCTATGGAATTATAATTTTCTTTGAATTTCATGTTAGCTTGGGACTAACTTCCCAACTTCTATTCTATCTCTTTTAGTTTTTCATAGCTTAGTAATGGTAGCCTCTTTAGTGAAATACTTTTCTAGAATGATTAGTGTTCATACTCTAGCACTTTTCTCTATCTCAATTTGGATGCTACTTTATCTACTCAAGCTATTATATCTATTCTTGATTTAGTATATTTTCTAGTTTAATTCTATTTTCTATTGTTATTTTTGGTCCAATGGTTGAGGCCCTTTATTTTGATATTTTTTGTGTTTAATCTTGGAATTAATTTTGCACTCTTTTGAGCAGAAGCCTAATCCTTTATATGGTAAATGATTAATTTTTTTAAGAATATAATTATGATATTCTGGGATTTTTGGCTCATGTGTCTGACTCATCTTCATCTTGAAATAAAACTTGTAAAATTGTGTCTCTTTCTCCCCCACAGAAAAATACTACTTTCTAGACAATTTTTACAAAAAGGAAAACAAACACCATCTTTCATCTCAAAAGTCACAAATTATTCTATTTGATCTAGAAAAAAATTGTCTAACTCTAATCCTCAATAGATGCTCCATGTTTGTTTTCTAGTATGTCTTTTTTTAAAGTGTTTAATTTAGCCCCTTGCACTATAGATATACATTGATTTATTTTTATCTATTTTCACATTTGACATTATTTAAATTGCAATGGGAGTTTTTGGATTTTTTTCTTGTTATCCTCTATTATATGTTAGTTTGTTGGTTTCTAGAATAATGATTTTTTATTATGTTTCATTGGATGTGGATCTACATCTTTATGATATTAAAAGCATCCAAACCGAGCAACTGGTCCTTAGTACATTGGATAAACCATGCAACAACACATTAACATCAAGTCAATACTAGCACTTTCACCACCCTTCCCTTAATATAAAAAATAAAATAACAAACCCAACACACCAAAACTGAATGCCAACATTTAGACTATCATATCTACCAACAATAAGCACAAAATTACCTACAGATACCATAATATGAAAATTATAAGTAGCAGAGTATCTATTATACTGAATAATGTTCATCCAAAATATATAAGCTATTCTACCTAAGAACCTACTATCATATCTACTTAATAGTTTAAACCAATAGCATAAATAGCCTTTAAGGCCTAACAACTAGATCATAAAAGCAAAAGCTAGAATGAACTATTAGTAGAGAACAACTTTTAACCAATAAAAAAACATAGGGCCTAAAATTTCTTCTTGTCATTTCCTTTGTTGGCCAACAAGATTTTGGCCTAGTCATATGGGTATGTGCAGGGTCAACGAGACTATGCTCTTAAGTGGCAATAAAAAAAAAAAAAATCAGAGTTATGTCAACTTTTTTTTTCTTTAGGAAAAAGTGGCAAGCCACTATATTATTTTATTATTTTAATAATTCTAATTCAACGAGGCCAACTGGGAAAGAATCATAAAAGAAAACCCAACATTGTCCCTAATATATACAAAAGTATAGATAGTTTAAACAAATAAATACAAGAGGTATTTCAACTACCACCCATCACAAAATAGAAAGTGTCATGGCATTTTGGTAGTCTCCAAGCACTATCTTCATGACAATGACCTAGCAAAAAACTCAAATCTTACAAATCTACCCAATCAGATCCAAAACCATCTTCAAGTGACTCTAGCTCACCAGGAAGAGGGCCCAAGCTAGTACAAAACTCTAAGGAGGTTTGAATCCAGTCCAAATCCAAGTAAACATGATCAATTAATTCCCAAAAATTATGTTCAATCGGCAGCACTGAAGCTACATTCATACCCCTGGAAACCGAAGCAGTAGAATCCTTCTGTAAATCAAACAAAGCCTGACCTACTAACTTAATATGCTCCACCAATTGAACATCCATTAAATTTGGTGCACAGGGCAAAGCATATTTCAAATAATTAAAGCTGCCAATGTCTGTAGCTTTCTTAATTGCTTCAAAAATATCAAAAAACTCATGATTATGTAGAAGTTGATAATGTGAGAACAAACCACCAACTAGTGCAATTTTCTACTTTTTATTAACTTTATATCAAAATATTAAGAGAAAAGAATCTCTAGAAAATTGAATCTAGTTTCTAAACTACTAGGACTTATCTCAAAAAAAAAAAAATTGATTGGTCAAAATTTTGAATTTTAATGCAATATTACAGAAATTTTAGAACAAAAATAAGAGGTAGATGTATGTCTGGCCACTTTAATCAAAATCAAATGATAATATTTTTTAATAATATTATAGATATAAGTAGTAGACTTATGCTTGAATGTGACACATATTTTTGAGTATTTTTATTCTAAATAATTAATTAATAATTAATTTCTTGACTTTAGTATTTTTGGAATAAAAAAATTCTCTTGTCTGACCACCTTAACTAATTCAAAACTCTGCAAAATTCAATTTTTCATTTTTTTCCCTTATAGTAGAAGAAACATAGAATGTGATACATCTTTTGGATTTAGAAAATGTTGTGCCATTTGAAAGTTATAATTGTTTTTCAAGTAGTGTGTTAGTTGGCACTTTATACGTAACTCCATTAGAAAATAAGTAATAATTACTTACTAAACTCATAATTTGATGAACCTTACATTTATGGAAAGATAAGAACATTCTTAAGAAACCCTTTTTATTTCATCAAATTTTGGTGAAAAAAAAGTCATCAGCTACATGTTTGAAGTAAAAATTACATAAATATAGGCCAAAAGTACATTTTTAGGATGTTTTTAAAGCTGACCATATAGGTTTGGTATCAAAAAATATAGTAGACCTTATAAAGATATTAATTGTTTTCATTTAGTATTAGGGTGGGTGGGAAAAAAAGTTGGAATAGATTTTGAAATGGTTTGAGATATTTATGAACTATAGATTTTTCAGATCGCTACTTTTTGGCACACCATGATCCTGCACATACCCATATGCAAGAAAACCATTGAGCTTTATAGAGTCCTTTTTACCAAGAAAACTCTCCTCCTTCTCTTATTA
Organism: Cupressus sempervirens; assembly: GCA_028749045.1. Taxonomy (NCBI): domain Eukaryota; kingdom Viridiplantae; phylum Streptophyta; class Pinopsida; order Cupressales; family Cupressaceae; genus Cupressus; species Cupressus sempervirens. The sequence goes on along the minus strand of CM053788.1, from coordinate 133,564,533 downwards.
AAATAACTAGAGCATTATGGTAGTGAAATGAGTGACCTTAAGAATTTTTTTGGATAGAATTATGAAATTCTCATCCAAAGAATTGAATTGATCATTAAGGGCCACTATCTCCTACTTTATTGCCTTGACAAGCCCGAACAGTTCCTGGAAAGCAACAAAATTTTGTTTCGTAACTTCCATGGTTTGAACCTACATCACCACAAGGTAGAAACTATTTTCTTATTATATTTATCCACACACATAGGGGAAGTAGCTATGATTAGTGAATCACTCTTTTGTTTCCCCAAAGAAGACACAAGTTTAGAGGTGAAATCCATTGTGTTCATAGTAAAACTTGCAGACACATGAGTTGTGTCCTAGCTAAGTTTCTTCTTCTTCTTCTTGTTAGTTTTGATTTTATTTAACTCTAAGCTAGTATCCTCATTCTCCTTCCCCTCCAATTCTTTTTGCTTCCCCATTATTTTCTTCTCCCTTTTCCTCTTTCTCTCATTAGCTTCTAACTCCATCTCTTCATTCAACTCCCAATTACTATAACATACTTGTTATTTCATTCTAGCCCTACTCTTAGCCAATCTACTAGATCTCCTTCTACCCCCATCATTTTCCTCCTTTGAATCAATCAGGTAAATTTATTCTATTTTCTCCATTTTTTGGTCCCATTATTTTTAGGTTTTCCTAATCATGTGGTTGGAGGAGGGGAAAGGTTGAGGAGTGGAGGCCATAGAACAAACCCCACCATTTCCAAGCAGATATAATGGATCCTAATTGTTAATGATAGAATAGGGTGGGGCTAGGGATAAATGAAAATTATAAAGATATAAAATGAGACCCTAATGTAAAATAGTGTAAGATATTTCATGGGCATGAAACATACCTCATTCCATGAGGATGGGAGGCTTTTGTGGCTAAACCCACCTCTAAATGTCCCTAGTTTCCTATTCTTCTTGAAGAACCTATTCATACTAGTCTCATTAGTGACCTTCATGACCTTCTTTTATTTATGCCCATCCATAGAAAGACTTGTAGCCATGAAGATAATTTCCTCACTCACATGGAATGAAATGCCATTAATTTTTACTCTGCTCTTGGTTGAGGAGTCAACAAATTGAGATGAAATATTATCATCATACACCACCATGACTTCTGTAAATAGAACCAAACCACCTTCACTTAGAGCCATCCATATATGTATCTACATGTTATGCATATATTGATTGTTCATGTTATTATAGTGAGATGACTTGGATATGAATTATCTTTATCCATGAGATTACTTTTATTGGAGAAGTAAACCATTTTGGCTTTCCTATGGCCACTTTTGCATTGGTTTATTTGTTGGAAATATTCAAGACTATGCTAAGTTACTAAGAGGGGAGGGGTGAATCAATAAATTCTAAACCTTTTACACTTTAACTCTTTATCCAATAGTCCAATTAGCATTTATTCCATCACATAAAATCTGATCTAATTGCATGCATAAGAAACTAAAAACATGAAAGCATTCATAACACTATAACACAAATATTTGGTGACCTAGAAACCTTTCAAATAGAAAGTAAAACTGGGGTGGGGATGATATCCACAACCTTTAGTACTACAATATACAGTTGGCCTATTAAGGCTTGCATTGATCACTTCTAATTATCTACCCTGTTAGGAGCAATAAGGACTACTAGATCCACCTTGTGAAAGGATTTACAAACATACAATGAAGTATGTACTTGGTAAATAGATTTACAAAAGACTATTAGGTCTACCTTGTTAAAGGATTTGACTTATCCATTTGTTAGGATGAAGCAGTAGCTAATCTCTGAACTACAACTTGGTTTGTTTAATGAGATTCCTTTATGTACTAATCACCTTACTATGATAGATATGTCTTTTTTGCTCCTTATACTATTGTAGCCTTTGTAATTTTCTCTTTCTACTATTCTCTAATTATATTTGATTACATTGCATTCATATTCACTTTCTTGCACACTTGGATATGATACAATTCATTACATATATACCAATCCAATTATACAAATTACAAAGTCGACCACAATACAAGTTTACAAAAATATTACAAAGTTAGCTCAAGTGAAGACACTTGGGTTCTAAAGATTAACTTGGTGAGGTTCTAGTACTTGACATCCACTATCAATGCTCATCATCATCATGCACTTGGTAGACATAGAAGCTCGGTCCATACTGATCACTTCCAAGTATTTTTTAATTTGGTTTACACTGGTGACTGGGTAGATACTATGAAAATCATCATATAAACTGAATCACTTGTTTACCACTGGATGGCTTGATAAACACTATCATCTCAAACTTAGTATAAATTGAGTCACTTGGTTAACACTAAGTGGCTTGGTTAACACTGGACTTTCATTACATAAATTGCAAACTCAATGGACACAACACAGCTTAGTTTACACTAGTAAACTTGACATACACTGAGATGCATGGTTTACATTGCTGATCTTCATTGTAACTGTAACTACTCAATAACCACTGATATTTGTCCAAAGGACTTGGTAGCAACTATAGAACTTAGTGATAACTAAAGTACTTGGCAAACACTGTTAACTATATAGTAAGCTCGGTAGCCATTTACAATCTGAATAAGTGTGTATCACTAATAAAAACTTCACTGTTATTTCAACAATCTCCCTCGTTGGCACTACCAACAAAAATGCTTATAAGCCAAAACTAAATTCAAAAAGTTTCTTGAATACCTTTTATTCATCACCTTGTGATAATAGCTCGGTAGAGTATATTTTTTTTGATATTTTTAAAATTTATTTTGTAAGGGATATATCTATACATGGTAAGGTTCTTCCATATAGTATACTATACATCTTCTTGGTATATGCAACATATCTTTCTATACATATCATTCTCTCCCATTACCTTTACAACTTATTACATTTTATAGACTATAACTTATTACTTTCTCACCCTTTTTGACATTAATGCCAAAAATTTAATCTACTTATTGACATGTTAATGCAAAAATGAGATAGAAAACCTAAATTTACCTTGAGAATGGTTGCCAAAGTTTTATCCCAATTGTCTTGTAGGACCTTACATGTGTGAAGTGCAATTTGTACTTCTGTTGACAATTCTATCATATCATCCACTATGGACAAGTTATTGTCATGGATGAGAGTTTTTGAATCTATAATATGTTTTTGTAGTGCATCCATGTTGGGAAGAATCATATTTTTTATATCTAGACCAATGTAGATATGATGCTTGCTTCTTCTCTAAGAAATTCTGCTTACATATCTAACAAAAATCTTATCTTTTGGAAGTGTACAGAGCTTGAACTAGGGTCAAGTTGCAACTGTTGAGCACTTGAATTTAGATCTTCATCTATTTTGGACAATTTTTCCTTTATTTCCTTGTTAAATTTAGAAACATTACATAACTTTCCAAAAAGTGATGACACTTTTGTAAAAGATACTTCCAAAGAGCCCAAAATTGTAGAAAGTTCTACTTGATAAATAGCTACTTGTTGAGCAACGTGCTCCAACACTTTATTATCAAACTTCTTTTCTAATTTTTGTACTAGCTTATCTTGACCATCAGTATCTTCATTAAACTTTTGTACTACCTGTGCTAGCTAAAACAAAATTGGCTATGAAGGATCAACCTCAATGCCTATGGCCTCTGCCAAAATGTTCTTTGCATCCTCAATAATTTTGAATTCCTTATTTCTCTCCTCTCTTAGTCTTTTTTATTTAGCCTTCTTCTGGAGAAATTCACCAAATGACTACATTTGGTGTGGAGTAAGCTTAGAAATGTCCCAATATGGATTACAATTTCCTTATCTAAATCTATTTCTTCCTCCATCTCTTTTCCTTTACCCAAAAATTTTGTGCTTAGTTGAACGTTGGGCTCAACTATCCTTACACTTATTGCTTGTGTACCAAGAATAGAAATAATAGTAGACATGCTAGGACTTGTTGTAAAAATCGATACTACACTTACTAAAGCTATACTAATAGAAATACTTGAAGAATCCAAAATTGATGTGCGCAAAACTGAAGTAGCCAACTTGGTAGATGAGGGAAGAGTCTGTAGCTTCATAGATGAAGTGGAGATCACTTTAGTCAATGATATGCTAAGATGAGTGGGAGAAACGAGTGATTGGATGTTTGTATTCACACTGGTAGTCACAATCAAACTTGTTGGGGTTGTCTCCATGCTTGATGTTGTTACTAGTTTTCTTGGAGAGTGAGGAAGTGAGATAATGACTACAACAACTATCTTAACTAGATCATTTTCCTCATCATCTTGCTTTGCTTCCTTGGTAACCTTTTTTCCTCATTCCTCTTCATCCTCTTCATTGTCAAAATGAGTTGCTTCTTCAATATTTTCCTCTTTATCTTTCTCCTTATCCTCATCATCATCATCTTTAACATCAACTAGAAAATCACTTGGTTTATGTAGAAGATAGATATTCTTCGAAGTGTTTGTTACATTCCATACAACATGTTCAATGTCTTCCATCAAAATTAAGCAAGTATTAAATTTTAGAATCAATTTTTCTTCATTTTTCTCAAGTGACTCTTTTATCTCAGCATCTAATGTGTTTGGTATAAGTTGCCTCAAGGTTTGCCCATATATGTCTTTAGTAGTTTGCATGGCAAGATCCCATCTTGGCTTTACTTTCTCCAACAAATCATTAGGAATTTGAGAGGCAATTTGATCAAGTGAGTACTTCCACTTACCCATCTTGTCCATTACTAGATCTTCCATTTGCTTCTATTCTTTTGCTGTCCTAATTTCATACTTTAATGATTTGAAGTTTGTTATACTTGCTCCTACTTCCAGATCTTTTAATCTATCTTGGAAGGTGGGTGGAGGTTTTCTAAGTATAATGTCTCCTCCTTTCTTGTCAGATTTTTTCATGGAGGATCTTCTTGTAAATACTATAGTGGATGGCTTTTGTGGCTTAGTGATAATCACCTTGCCCTTCTTCCTTAATGACTCTTCTTCCTAAGATTCTTCATCATCTTTTACTTCCACATCCTTTTCTTCCTCATCCTCACCTTTTCCCTTGGTCAACAAGAGGGTTGAATTTTTTTTCAATTTTACAATTCTTTTCTTTCCCTTGTTAACCGCTTAAGGGATCTTTATTTCTAGTTCAATCTTGGCTTTAGCTTCATCATATGTACCAAAATAAGAAGCCTTAGGATCAACTATCTCATTGACAACTTGTGCTTCAATAATATCTTTGGTTTCATCAATATTGACTTCATATTCAAGAGGTTTTACCCATGCTATTCTAGGTTTAACTGCCTAAATGTATACTTAGTCACAATCCACCATGAAACATACATCATCTCTATAATCTTCAACTAGTTTCTTGGGGATTAGGTATCTATTGTTCATTTTCTCTTTGATTGCATCAAAATAGTTATCCATAATACTATTATAGTTTTCACCCATTTCAGTAATATACACATTTATCTGGTATAGCATAGGCACATCTTTTCTCCAAACAACAATGCCTTTTGAAGGGAAGAATTTTTGAACATAAAAGAATAGACACGTTAACAAGGAACCAAACTTACATGGGTTATTTTTTTGATGTCCTAATGATTTCCATATTTCATTGAACAGTTTCAACAATAGCTCAAAAAGGTCAAAAGATAAATTGTTCTTCACTACTTTGTATGCCAAGTCCACAGCTTCACATGACACACTATTCAACCAACTAGAGTTGTATATCTTATGTGCAATGATTTCAATACCATACTTCATTTCCATATCTGAAACACTACTAATTTTCATTCCTCTGTCATCCCATTCTTCTAGGGTTTTCTTCTCTAGTTCAGTCCAACCTGGGGTTTTTGTCATTTTGGCTTTGGCTAGCATTGGGAGACCAATGATTCAATGCATCATCTTCTTTGTGATCAACACTAGTTTTTCCAACCATAACTACCCATTATGCACTTGACTAATGATAAACCTAATCCATTTAACTTCAAATTCGTGGGGCATGTGAGGGATGTGACTTAACCCTTTGGTTTCTAGATGTTGGTGCTTAGGTTTCAAAAGTCCATTCACACATAACTAACCTAGGGCATCATCTATTTCTACTACCAATCTCTTGAATAATACATTTAAAGTGAGTGTGAATATCATTGATCAAAAGTACCTTTGGAGGGATTTGTGACTATACTCCACTCAGATCTAGGGTTTCAGTGATTGTAGGAGGGAGCTTGAAATTAGGTGCCTTCCATTCCACTCCATGAACCAACATGTTACATCCTCACTTAACCTATTTGTTGCTAGATGCCATCTTCACTCAGTAGGGTTTTGAGAAAATTCAAAATCCTTCATTGTCAATTTTCTCAATTATCTTGAATGCTCTAAAGATCACACTTCGCAGTAGCTCTTCAAAAATTTCATGATAAGAAATGACCTCGATTACATGCCTTTTGTTTAAAAAATTCCATAAATGCTCAGTAAAAAAGGTAGGTCAAGTGACATCATATTTGATAGACTATCATCCAATAAGCTTGCATTGAACACTTGACAAAGCCTTTGTAACTCGGTAACCATATGCATCTTCATTACTCCTAACCTTGTTTGGTACGGACTATGACTCAACCTCTCTCAGTAGAGAAGGTAACTTGGTAGACACTTGTACTCAATGATCCCTTTATATCTTGAATACAGATATGGATCTTCTATTCTTTCAATCTAGAACTATTTTGGATGTCTTCTTTGGTAGCATATTTCTAGTTCTCCCTTGAGAACTCAAGTAGAAATGGTAAAGTCACTCAATTCTTGAGTGACTTGATCACCATTGCTTGGGCTTGTATCCTTAGTAGAATTTGGAACCCATTGTTCTCTCATCTATTTTTAGATGTTATTAGCCTTTTCCTTCTTCTCATCCTTAATTCTACTAGTATTCATGCAGTTCTTGGCAAGATGACCAAGCTCTATACAAATGAAACATCTTCTAGTAGTGTCTTTTTTCCTCAAATGATGTTTAACAAAATTCATTCCAATGTGTCCAAATTCTCCACAATCATGACATCTACACCTGGTGTTGTAGTCCCAACCAAATATTGCTTTCACAATTTTCTCTATTGGATTTAACATCTTGGTTTTGCATTTTGATGACTTGTGTCCATGTTTCTTGCATTTGTGATATTTGTCTTCAAATTTTGGTTTCTCTTTGCATTCATTAGCCTTGTGACCATGTTGATTTCAATTATAGCATTTTCCATTAAAATTTTGTTTTCCATTGCTCCAAAATTTTTTTGAAGTATGACCTATCTTACCACAGTGATTGCAAGTAGCTGGTCTTTGATTCTTTTGTGTTCCTTGCTTGGACGATTCTCCTTCTTCTGTATAACCAATTCCTACTTTTCCTTTTTTTCTATAGAGATGTTTCTCATTCAATTGATTCATGTTGGCTTGGGATTTCATAATTTTTTCATTGATTTTCCTTTCAAAGTTTAGATCATTTTGTAAGCTTTAATTTTCAGATCTTAGACTCATGATTTCTTCGTTTACATTGGAGAGCTGATTAATAAAGTCTAATTGCCGAAGGAATTGATATTGAATTTCATTATTCTTTCCTTTTGTCTCTTCTTTTATCTTGTTCTTCTAGTCCATGATTTCACATAGCCTTACTGACTGAATATCTTGTTCTCTTCTTAGTTTTCTTACTTCTTCTTACAGGGAACCATTCTTTTCTAGGAGTTCTTTGATTGCTTCATTGGCTTCATCTAAATTTCTTGTATCAAGGTCTTCAATTCTTTCTTCAATGTAGAGATGACCATTCAATTGAATTGCAAGTTCTTTTCTTCTTTTTAGGGATTGAGAGAGTTGCTTCTTTCGTTTCTTGAGTTGGGCAATAGCCATTTCCAAATCTAACCTCTCATTGTCCATAGCTTTGTCAAGTTTGAATATCTCCATGGCCTTGATCTTTGCTTAAACTGTTAAACTTTCTCCTAAGAACCACAAAGCTCTAATACTAATTATTGGAAATATTCAAGATTATGGTAAGTTATTGAGTGGGGAGGGGTGAATCAACAATTTCTAAAGCTTTTACACTTTAACTCTTTATCCAATAGTCAATTAGCATTTATTCCATAACATAAAATTTGATCTAATTGCATGCATAAGAAACCAAAAACATGAAAGCATTCATAACACTGTAACACAAAGATTTGGTGACCCAAAAACTTTCCAAATAGAAATTAAAACTAGGGTGCGGATGATACCTACAAGCTTTAGTATTGCAGTATAAAGTTGGCATTTTAAGACTTACATTGATCACTTCTGATGATCTTCCTTGTTAGGAGCAATAAGGACTACTAGGTCCACCTTGTGCAAGGTTTTACAAACATACAATGAAGTATGCAGTCGGTAAATAGATTTACAAAAGACTGTTGGGTCTACCTTGTTAAAGGATTTGACTGTAGCTGGTCTCTAATTTACAACTTGGTTTGTTGAACAAGATTCCTTTATGTACTATTCACCTTGATGTGATAGATATGTCTTTTCTGCTCCTTATACTATTGTAGCCTTTTTAATTTTCTCTTTCTACTCTTCTTTGATCATAGTAGATTACATTACATTCATATTCACTTTCTTGCACACTTGGATATGATACATTTCATTACATATATACCAATCCAATTATACAAATTACAAAGTAAGCCACAATACAAGTTTACACAAATATTACAAAGTTGGCTCAAATGAAGACACTCAGATTCTAAAGACTAACTCAGTGAGGTTCTGGTACTCGGCATCCACTGTTAATGCTCACCATCATCATGCACTTGGTAGACATAGAAGCTTAGTCCATACTGATCTCTTTTGAGAAGTGTTGAACTCAGTCTACACTAGTGACTCAATAGATACTGTGAAACTTGTCATATAAATTGAATCACTTTTTAACCATTAGATGACTCGGTAAACACTATCACCCTGAGCTCTATAAAAGGATGAGTCACTTGGTTAACAATGAGTGGCTTGGCTAACACTAGACTCACATCACATAAATTGTTAACTCGACGAACATTGCACAACTCAGTTTGCACTGGTAAACTAGGCATAAACTAAGATGCACGGTTTACACTATTGATCTTCATTGTAACTGTAACTACTCGGTAACCACTGAGATCTGTCCAAAGGACTCTGTAGCAACTGTAGAGCTTGATGATAATTGAAATACTTGGCAAATACTATTAACTGTAAAATAAGCTCAGTAGCCATTTACAATCTGAATAAGTGTGTGTCACTAATAAAAAACTTGACTGTTATGTCAATAGTATTAATGTGAGATAGAAAGAAGAGATATAAATGTAATTGATTAGATATAAAAATTAGAGTTGATTTGTTCATATCTTGGAATTTAATCTATATGTTGGTTTTTTTTTTAAAGGTATGCCTTTCTTAGATTAACTACAATTTGTTTTGGTTCTTATTCTATTTTTTAAATTAAGATCTCAAACGAGTTACTAGATGATTAAAAATGTTCCAAAAAGGTGTCAATAAATACACTAGTTGAATAAAATTAGTTGAAAATGAATATTATTTTTCTAAATGATGTAACCAAGAATTCACACCATTAAATCCCTTCTCATTATTTAGAAAGTAAATTCTATAAACTTTGTCATTTTTCCATCCTCATCCTCTAAAATGAAAAGACAATATTTTGACTACATTTGTTACTAAATATACTCTAATGCAAACTTAATATTTTAGTAAGTAAGCATGCTTATTTATGTGACCATGTGATTCATCATTTATTTAAATCTAACTAAAGTAGGAGAAATCATCAACTTTCTAACTGAAATGCATGTAAAAAAATTTAACTTAATAAAAAATCTAATTTTTGGAGAAATATCAAAAGAAATATTTGAACTTTGTATAGATGTCATAGCTAATTAAAAGTATCCTAGATAAAGAATTTAGAAAAGTTCAAACCAATTTTTTTTTTGTTAAACCTATGTGATGTAATAGAGAATTCACAACATAAGTTTCTTCTAATTGTTAGAAAAAAATATGTAAATTTAATAAAAAGAAATTCCCAAACCTTCATTAGTTCTCTATTCTAACCCTCTAAAACTATAAAATAATATTTTAGCTAATAACCACTAATCATTTTTAGTACTTTTCTGCATGGTCATTTAATTCAACATTTATTTAACAATATTAAAAGTGAGATTAATTTTCAACTTCCAATCTAATTGCATGTTAAAGTCTTTAAAAAATGCGATCTTAGAGAACTCCAAATAATTCACATGAAAACCTCAAATTGACATCTTGGATGGGTGAAAATGGACTTGAAAAAATGCATCAACAAATTAAATCTTAGGAGCAAAATTAATGGTGGGCATAGTGGCATAAAAGACAAGGTGACATAATAGAATCTCAAACCCCACACACATAATATAAGATGATGTCATGTAAGTCCTAATGATATCTTAAATATAAAATATCACTGCTACAATAGATATAAAACCTAAGAATAGAAGGATGAACACAAAGACTGTTAGGAACCTGTGTGTTCCTTCTGTTTATTTTGTTAGAGTAGAGTTGTTGGACGCATATGCTTTGTAAGTCGTCCCGTGAGTTTATTTTATTATCCCACATGCATAGGTAGTATTACTTTTCTAGATCGTACCCAGTATATAAGAATAGGTTGAGGCCCTTGATGGGTACGGACGAATTTATTGTATTGAGCTTGCTCAAAGGAGGTTACCCCCTCGAAGTGGCCTGCGATCAGTAGATTTATTTTGAGTTCTGCTATCACTTTGTATTCTGTTATTTCGAGCATTCTCACGATATTGCTATAAGGAGGTTCTTCTCATCTGGTATCAGAGCACTCTCTTGGGCTCGCTGGGTGGAAATTACATCAAATTTTTTTTCTGTCGTGGCCTTCAGGTTCCTCTCACTTCTAATATCTCTTGTTATTGCAATAACTCTTTTCAGTTGTAGCTTCCTTGTTTGCTTTCTGTTTCTGCTCATACTTCCGCAGAACGTCTGCAATATCATTTCGCATACTTCCTTCCTTGGCGACCCAACCCCAAATTTTACATATCAAAGCCCTAAAACCCTCATTTATCTAATTTTAGGGTTTGCCCTATCTTTTTCACCTCTCATCCAATCGCCACCAAACTGAGCCACAAGATTCAATTCCTCATTTTGCTCCCTTATCCCTCTTGGACTGTTCGCCTCATTTCGCCTCCCTACCCTTGAAACCCTCATTTTTCTTTTTCCCTTGTCCCCAGATAGTCTCCCACCACCCGTCGAACACCCATTTCCTATATGAGTTTTACCCAAATCCAAGTTTGCCGTAACTAAAAAAGTTTTTGTTTCTCATCTTCTACCCATTTCAAAAAAAAAAAAAAAAAAAAAAAAAAAAAACCTTGTTTTATGGTTGTTACGCGTACAGGAGCAAAAATCATGGAAGAGGAAATTGCATCCCTCAAAACCAGACTTCAAGATCTGGATGACAAAATTCTGGGTCTTAACTTTCAGCAGTCAGCCATGAGCCGAAACCATTCAGGAGATACTGGGTCCTCTTCTGGCAATTTCCGTGGACCAAAGCTTGATTTTCCACGCTTCGATGGTTCTGATCCGACTGGATGGATCTATAGGGCAGAGCAGTATTTCAGCTTGCATAATACTTTGGATAACCACAAAGTCTCCCTTGCATCTTTTCATTTGGAACATGAAGCTCTTCAATGGTTCCGTTGGTACATCAAGGCTAATGTAGGCCCAACGTGGAGCGAATTGTGCACCCTCATTTTGGAGCGCTTTGGCCCTAGTTCCTTTGATGATTTCACAGGAGCACTCACTAAACTGCGTCAAACAGGCACTGTAAGAGAATACCAGACAGAGTTTGAAAAATTAGCTAATCACACAGAGGGCTTGTCTGATGAATTCTTCCGTAGTTGTTTTGTCAGTGGTCTGAAGGATGCACTTCGCTCAGAAGTCAAAATGTTTCGACCTACTACAATGATGGAAGCCCTTGGGTTGGCTAAGTTAGCGGAAGACAAGATTAGTGCTCTACAACGCTCCCGATCTAATTTTGTTCCATTCAGAAATACAGGTTCTCACAACCCTCCAGTCATACCAGCTCCCAGAACTACTCCGATCAAGCACTTGTCTGAAACAGAGATGCGAGTTAGGCGAGACAAAGGGCTTTGTTATAATTGTGATGAGAAATGGTCTCGGGGCCATAGATGTGTTCAGCAAAAGCTCTATCTCTTGGATGTGGATTCTCCACCGGAACTGGAAGAATATGTAGATGCTCAGGAAACAGTGGATGCTGAGGTTGAGCCTCACCAGCCTGAACCTCCTTCCCCAGAAGCTCCACCAGAGATATCTGTCCATGCTTTGGCAGGAGTCACTACTCCACAAACCATGCGGGTCCAGGGTTTCTTCAAGAAGATCCCTCTTACTATACTCATTGATTCTGGTAGCACTCATAACTTCATTGATCCACGCATAGCCAAACAGGCTGATTGCTTTATCCATCCCTGCTCTAGTTTTGAAGTCATGATTGCCAATGGGGGCACTTTACCTTGTAAAGGGAAATGTCGCAATGTGCGTCTCTCTATTGGAGATTATAACATGCGCTCTGACATGTTTGCCTTACCCTTAGGTGGCTGTGATGTGGTTTTGGGTGCCCAATGGTTACGCACTCTTGGCCCCATTCTCTGGGATTTTGCTGAACTTTGGATGCAGTTTTCAGCCGAGGGGCACCAACACACTTTGAAAGGCTTACAACCAGGGTCTCTCAGCATCATCAGTTCACACCGTATGGAAAAACTTCTTAAGAAGAATTCACATGGTGTCATCGCTCAGCTCCATTCCATTCAGATGTAGCCATCAGCAGTCTCTAGCACTCCTGCCGATCTCCAACACATTTTGGACAAGTATTCTGGTATATTTGCTGAACCTGTGGGATTACCTCCTTCTCGTCCAGAGGACCACCGTATTCAGCTCCTTCCTGGCAGTGTTCCGCCCAACATCAGGCCCTACCGCTACCCATTTCATCAGAAGACCGAAATCGAGATACTTGTCCGTGACTTACTGAAGCAAGGTATTATTCGCCCTAGTACCAGTTCCTTTTCTTCTCCAGTTCTGCTTGTTCGCAAAAAAGATGGGTCATGGCGACTCTGCATTGATTTCCGAGCACTTAATCATCTCACTATAAAGGACAAGTTTCCCATTCCAGTTGTTGATGAACTTCTTGATGAACTTCATGGGGCTCATTTTTTCTCCAAGTTAGATCTTCGTTCTGGGTATCATCAAATTCGGGTTAATGAGGAGGATATACCTAAAACTGCCTTCCGCACACATGATGGTCACTATGAATTTTTAGTCATGCCCTTTGGCCTCACGAATGCTCCTTCAACATTTCAGGCAGTGATGAATAACATATTTCGACCATACCTCCGAAAATTCATTCTGGTCTTCTTTGATGATATCCTCATATATAGCAAAACTTGGGCTGAGCATCTCCATCATCTGGAGCTTGTCTTGCAACTTCTCTCTGGTCATCAACTCTGTGCAAAACTATCTAAATGTGTGTTTGGCCAGGAGGAAGTGGAGTATCTCGGGCATATTGTTGCACACCATGGAGTGCGGGTGGATCCTACAAAAATAGATGCCATGAAAACTTGGCCGCATCCTAAAACTCTCAAGAGCCTTCAGGGTTTTTTGGGGTTGACTGGCTACTACCGCAAGTTTGTCAAAGATTACGGGAAAATTGCAGCACCATTGACAGCTCTGTTAAAAAAGGATGCCTTCTCCTGGACCCCTGTTGCTGAGACTGCATTTGAACAACTGAAACAGGCTATGTGCAGTACACCTGTTCTCGCGATGCCAGATTTTTCCAAACCCTTCACTATTGAGAGTGATGCTTGCGGCAATGGATTGGGTGCTGTTCTCCTGCAAGATGACCATCCTATTGCGTTCACTAGCAAAGCCCTCTCTGGTAAGAATCTAGCCCTCTCTACTTATGAAAAAGAAATGATGGCTATTTTGCACGCTGTACAGAAGTGGCGGCCATACCTCTTAGGGAGTCATTTTTGCATCAGAACCGATCACCAAAGTCTGAAATACTTCCTGGAACAACGGGTATCCTCTCCTACACAACAGAAATGGGTCAGCAAACTCATGGGGTATGATTATGAGATCACCTACAAGAAGGGTAAGGAGAATATTGTGGCAGATGCTCTTTCTCGCACATTTGATAATCAAGCTTCCCTTTCCGCTATTTCTAAGCCCATTCCCAATTGGTTAGCATCTGTTCAGCAGGGCTATGATAGTGACTCTTCTTTATCTCAAATCATTCACCAGCTAGCCAATAATCCTTCTGCTATACCACATTACTCTTGGGATGGTGCTTCTCTTCGATACAATAGATATAAAACCTAAGAATAGAAGGATGAACACAAAGACCGAATCATCATGTTTGTTGTGTATGTGAGAAATCACACTTACACACATGTCTAGGAGCACTAGTTGTATCAATAAAATAGTTAAAGAAATAACTATTCTGGATTTAAGAACTAGGAATACAATAATAAAGTTCATAATTTTTTCTATCTTCGAAATAATATTATTTTGAATTAGTTTGAATTTTGATGGTAGAGTATTGAAGGTGTCAAGAACTAATGCATAACACTATTCAAATTTTAAGGTTTTGTCTAATGAACATCTTAAGATTTGTAAAATGATTACTCTATAAAAATTTATATTCACACCTACAAATATAATCTTCTAGACAAAATCAAACGTGTCTCATGAAATTGAAGGAAAAAAATATCATTTAGAAACTTGTTAAGAAAGAGTTACATTTGTCTTAGTTGACCCAAAACAAACTTAAAGATTCTAGAATGATCTATTTAATTAAAAAGCCAACTAAAATTAAAATTAAAATTATCAATTTTTAAAGATTCACAAACAAAAGAAAGATTTCAATCAGTTTTATTAAAAATAACAAGTTCAAGATATATAAATAACAACTCTATTTTAATATTCATCAAAACTTAATTAAAAAATTCTTAAAATCTAAAATTTTTATTTTTATTTTGATTATTTCTGTCTACCACATTAATTTGCAATAGCATCACTAGCATGGTGTGATTTAGTATTAAGGTACGCATCGTGGGCTTTCAGACCATTGGAAATAAGATCTGAAGATTCATTTATAAAATAAAGAAATAAATAAACAGAAGAGCTAGAATTCAAAGACCAAAGTTAGAATGTATGAAATTGATTAACAAAGGGAACGTGTCCTTGACTAAATTTATTGTTATTTTTAAAGTTTTATATAGTGATTGACACGAATATTTGTAGAGTTTGAACCAGTAAGCTCACACAATTGTAGATAATAATATTGTTATAATGATATTCAGCATAAAAAGATTGGGAGAAAACCCGTGAATATAAGATATATTTTGATGATAATAAAAACATTAGCAGAGCCACTATTATAAAAGATAATATCAGGATTCCGTATTTCCTAAGCTTTGACTTTGAAAATATTTCGTAGTTTAAGGTTTTCATTGTTTGAATATGAAGATTTATCAGATTTGCAAACCGTGCACTCCAAAAAAAAAAAATTCGAATGAAACTCTATAGTACACTTCTATTCCAAAAATAAAATTCCAAAGATCTTGACTATACTACACATCTATTTTTGTAAATAGTGTCGCATGTTTTGAACTAGATTCAAGAATGTAGGCATGTTCAAGAAGTTGAATATTGGGTTTGTATTATAATAATAATAATAATAATAAAGGTGAATATAATATTTAGAGTAGTAGAATAACAATCTGAAAATATTGTATACTGCTATTATTGTTTTATTATTTTTAGAGGAGAGGCATTTGATGTTGTGATGGAGAAAGGATAGTTGCTTTCTTTTGAGCTGTAATTTAATATAAACATATAAAAATCTTGGCACTAAAGTAATTACATATGCTTTAAATAAAATATTTAAATACATAAAATAATTTAAAAACATCAAATTTTATAAACCTAATAATATAAGATACTAAATAATTCAAATATATTTTATTTAATATTAAATAAATCTATCTTAAAGATGTAGAGAAGTTTATGAAGTGTTTATCCTTTCTAAATAACTAATTGAATATAAGTATCTGATTAATTTCCATATGATCTTTATCTTTGTTATTCATATCAATTTCCAACTCAATACCCTTTGCCTCTATCTTTCCTTTATCTTTCATAGTCCTCTGAGTGGAGGAATGGAACTCTTATCATTATCCTTCAAGAAATTATTGATTATGCCCTCAAGATTCTTTACCTGGTCCATAGAAATATTGTAGTTTCCCTCCATTCTTTGCCTATCTCTCACTTTGTCATATAAGTTATTTTCTAGAGTTTTCATCTTCATTCTGAGGGAAAGGATTTCATTTTTCATCCATCTATCATAGCTGAAAGTGAGATCATTCTTCTTTGTAACTATTGAGGGAATATCCATAGGATGGGGAATTGCATCTGATCCTTAAAACTCTTCCTATCTTTCATGGTATAGACATCCTTAGAGTAAGAGACATAGTACCCAACCAAGTTGGGGTCTTCCATCCTATTATTTTTCTACTTAATATTTTCCTCCTAGATGTTTTTAACTTCCTTCGCTAATGAGGAGCCAATATTATTTTTGATCCTAGTAGTGATAGGAGACATTTTTTACTTTCACAATTATAGGAATCTTATCAACCTTGTCCCCAGTTTCCATCCATCAACATTTTCTTCCCGAGGGTCATCTGAGTCCTTATCATATTGAGATTTTACCTTGGTTTCCTCCTCATCCTCTGTCTCCATCCTAGAGTCATCACTTTTTGCACCTATTTTGTTTTTACTTTTCATATTTTTACCAATACTCCCCTCCTTTTTTTAAATTTTTGGGCTACTTTTATGGATTTTGGTTTTGTAGTATTCTGCAAATAGGAGAATAAGCCCTTGATGGAGTATGCGACAAGTATATTTTTTCTTGTTCTTAGCCACACTCACATTCAACTATTTCATAATATAATATGGAAGAGAAATTTTGTCACCATACCAAAAAATAGTAAAGGAAGGCAAAGTTAAAAGAGTGAACTCTTTTTTTTGTGCCATGTAAAGTGAAACAAGACATAATATAGCTCTAAACATGCCTCTAATGTTAGAATGTATAGTCCACTGATATAACTGAGAGGGTGGTGTAGGGGGGTGGTGGAGGGGGCATGAATCATTTATCCAAATAATATCACAAGTAACAACTTTAAATAACCTTAACCATATGAGTAATGTAAATTGAAACCACAACAAGATACTCATAAACAATAACTCCAAATATGTTAACTAGGGAAACCCTTTATAAGAGGGGAAACCCCATTGGGTATTGTACCCACAAGATGATGTACTAATATAAATATTCTTTGTTAGAGGATAAACCCTATTAAGAGTTTGTTACAATATTTAATACATATGGGTACCTATTAGGAGACCTTGAATCCTTGCTAGGAGATTCCAACCTTGTTAGGAGTTGTGCCAACCCTTTTAAGAGTTGTGGAAGATAGCTAGATCCATTGCCCAAACAAATTTGAGGGAAAGACAAATGAACCATCTATCCAAATGATCTCTCTATTATTCCTTGAAGAATATATAATAGAACTAAAGTGTACTTCCTTTCTTTGTCTTTATCCTATCAACCAGACTTCTCCTTCAAATCTTGTAACCAGATCATGAATTGCACATCCAATAATCCCTTGGATCACTTACACGCATTCAATCAACACTCTACCCCTTTTTGAACTTCACAAATACAATGCACAATTGATTCATCATACTTCTTACAATCAAGGAAAACATCTTTCCTTTATACTATATCGTCATAGTAATTCCTTGAGTCAGCCTTAAGGCTTTCCCAATGAATTAAAATAAGATATATAATTATTTATAATTACAATAGCATTACCAGCTCATAGTCTATACAAAAATTTACAAATGTGACTCTAGGGCTTGCACACTCGTTGACATCACCACCTAAATGTCCTTTGTCATTGTTTGACTTTGCATCTTCTTACTGCAGCTTAGATCTAATCTAGCAAACAAACATAAGGACTTGCTTTCCCAATACTCTACTTCTCAACTGCTCTCTATAAATCAAGTACAACTTCCATACATCTTCAATTTAGAAGTCGTCCTCTTAACCACATCATCAGGACACTCTTAGGAACATGTCTAGAACTAAGAAATAATTAACCCTTAGTTATTATGCAACATAAGATCTTTGACTATTATTCTTCTGATCTCTAACATAAACACTACTATGTTGACATTAATGAAAAATACAATCATGAATGCAACATATCAATACTCTCCAATGTGTAGGATACTACCCCAATGTAGTATCATTAGCATTCATGCTAACAATCTCCCGCTTTGGCATTGATGACAATGTAGATGAAAAACTCTCTAAGTTCCAAGAATACCAAGTAAACTTCAGTTTTTGCTTGTTGTTCTCATTTTCTAAAATTCTCTTCATCAATCCAATTTGAAACCCTTTTGAACACTACTCTATTTATCTTCTTCTTTAGACATCAATTGTTCACTTCACACTAAACAATTCGTAATACAATAGGTTCATATTCTTGCATCTTTACATGAATCTTTCTAAATCTCCCCAAAGAGATATCTCTCCCCCATTGGTTACAAGTTCTTCTCATGCACACTCGCCTCTATGCCTTAGGAGAAGTTTTTCTTGCCTAGCTCTCCCCCATTCACATAAATGTCAAAGGTTTCAATCACACTATCAATTGCAAATTAGCTGCTCAAGACATAAACTAGCTCAAGTGTCCAAACACACTAGTCAATTTACCAAATACCAGATACCAAGAGTTCTCCATGACTTAGTACATACTAGATACTCCCCCATTTAGGAAGCATCAACATTCATTCCATTCAAATAGTAGTGCTCTATACCACTGGATTGATGCACTCTCTACATCACTTACTCAAAAATAGGCAAGGGCATAACCCCAAGCATACCTCTTAAGTACTCAAATGTATCTTTAGGTAAAGGTTTCATAAAGATATCTATAATTTGATCCTTAGTACTTACATACTCCAATCTGAACTCCTTTTGTGTTGCTTTCTCTCTCAACAAATGATACTTAATTGATACATGTTTAGTCTTAGTATGCAATATAGGATTCTTAGACATACTCGCTATACTTGTGTTATCACAATAAATGATAACATGTTCTTAAATCTCATTTCTAATATCCTTCAACATTTTCTTCATCCACGTAACTTGATTATAGTTATTTGCTATTGCAACATACTCTGCCTCAGCTGTACTTTGTGAAATACAATCTTTCTTCTTGATTAACCAAGAAACCAATCTTCCTCCAAGAAAGAGTGCTACACTACTAATGCTCTCTATGTTATCCATACTACCTATCTAATCAACATCAGTAAATGTGTAAAGTATGAAATTATTTGATCTATCATACCAAATTCCATAATCAAATGTCCCTTTTAGATATTTGAATATTTTATTTACTATTGTAAAATTATTTTCTTTTGGATCAACTTGAAATCTAGCTACTATCTAAGTTGCATTTTCTATATCTGGTCTAGCATGAGTCAAAAACTGCAAACCTCCAAGCATTGATCTGTACTTCTTTTGTTCTATTGCAAGTGTCTCATATTTTCTAGATAATTTATGACCAGTTATCATGGGTGTACCAATAGGTTTACAAATTTCCAAACCAAACCTTTTTGACAAGTATTTTAGGTACTTAGTTTGAGAGATGAATATATACCATCATTGTTTTGTGCAATCTACAATCTTGGGAAAGCCTTCATTTCTCCTATCATTCTCATCTCAAATTTATTCTTCAAATCTTAAAAAAATTTGTCACTAGCTTCATCATTGCCTCCAAAAATGATGTCATCAAAAAATATTACAATGATCAATAAACCATCTTCAATTTCTTTTAGATATAAGTTATTGTTTTTCGTATCTTTAGCAAATCCAAGCTTTGCCAAGTAATTGTCCAACCTTGTATACTAGGTTCTTGGTACTTTATTTCAAACCATAAAGATATTTCTTCAATTTTTATACCATGTCTTTGTCCTCTAATAAAGGGAAACCTTTAGGTTCCTTAATATAGACCTCTTCTTCTAGTTCTCCATTTAGAAATGCAAACCTAACATCCATCTAATAAAACTTGAATTTCTTGTTCCCTAAATAAGCTAGGAACATCCTTATTGCTTCCATTCTTTTTACAGATGATATGTTTCCTTCTAATTAATGCATTCTTGTTGTGAATGACCTTTACTTTTTTTACAACTTCCCCTTGTCCATTCATCTTATCCTAAAAACCCATTTTGTTCCTATCACATTCTTGTCCTTTTGTCTAGGAACTAATTCCCATGTTTCATTCTTTATTATCTAATCCAATTCTTCCTTCATTGCTTTGATCTAATGATTCTCCTTGACTACTTCATATACACACTTTGGTTCACCTTGAGATATCAAACATATCTCTCCATTTACTCTATCCCTTGTCATTACTCCTTTGTCTTTACTTCCAATTATCTACTCAGGAGGGTGATTCCTTATTATATTTCTATTGGGGGTAGGAGTTGACATCTCAACTCTTATCTCTTCACAAGGTTTGACTCTACACTTTTCTCTTTGTTCAAAAATTTGCACATCATTCTACAAGTCATTGTTAGTCTTAAGGGAAACTTCAAAATTCTGCTTAATAATTCTAGAATTGTCCACTTCTTCATCTAATTTATAATCTATCATCTTTTTTTTGGTTCCAAACTTCTCATCAATCCTTACATTTGCACACTCAACTATTGTCTTAGTTCTATAGTTAAAGCATCTATAAGCCTTATATTCAAAGAGTGGCCAAGAAACATACCAATGTCATCATCTCTTTTAATGTAATATTTGCTCCCAAATATTTTGAAATATTTGACTAATGGTGAATGTCCAAACCATTATTCATAAGGTGTCTTGTCCATACCTTTTTCTAATTTGTACTCTATTCAGAGTATACATTGTTGTATCCACTACTTCTCTCCAAAAGGTCTTGTTGTGGTTTCACAATGCACGCCCCATTTTTCTTGGAAATGGAGACTCCCTAATTTATTTTTGGTTTTGTCGACCCCTAGTCTGCAGTCCGAGTCTTTTTCAGGGTTTTATCTAGTGCCTTAGTTCATGTCCAGGTCTTGGTTGGAAGATCAAGATTTCAGAATCAGAGTTCTTGGAGAAAATAACTCATTTGTAAAAGAAAAAGGCACATCAGTGCACCCCATGAGGTGCACTAGTGTGCCAAAACTACTCAAAAGGTGTGTGTGTGTGTGTGTGTGTGTGTGAGAGAGAGAGAGAGAGAGAGAGAGGGAGGGAGGGAGGGAGGGAGGGAGGGAGGGAGGGAGGGAGGGAGGGAGGGAGAGAGAGAGAGAGAGAGAGAGAGAGAGAGAGAGAGAGAGAGAGAGAGATTTGTGATGCACAGATGTGTAGTAGTACTATTGTGCACCTATGCACCTGCGTAGCACAAAAGAATGCGGGGTCTATATAACCCCTCCCCCCTCCCTTCATTCTCTATGTGTCTTCATTTCAAACATATCTTAGCTCCCCAAAGTGCAGAATCACACCTTTGAGGTGCGCTTCCTCTGTCTTTTCCTTGCAACACACAAACAAAACAATGTTGAAATTAAGGTGCGTAGTAGCACACCTAATCAGGTGCACTACCACACACCTTATTCTCCTTTAAAAGCCTTTAAAAAACTTAAAAGTAAAAACACATTAATACAAAACCTAGAAAAAAGGTGTACATCAGGACACTTGTCTAGGTGCACTGATGCACATCATTTTTTTTGCATTAAAATTTTTTAAAAATAGCTTGAAATTGAATTAGGGTGTGTAGTAGTGCACTAGTAGCACACCTAATTAGGTGCACTACTACGCACCCTTTGAACATAATAATGCCCAAGAGAAAAAATCAGGTGCACATCAGTGCACCTTTTGAGATGCACTGATACAGACCCTATAATATGAAATTTTCTTTTTAAAAAGGTGCACCTATCTGGTGTGCTATTTTTTGTATTTCAGGGCTATAAACTAGGTTTTGGATTTTTTCAAAAAGTCTAGTTTTTAGGGTTTTTATGCGAGATAGTACTAGGGTGCCATTAATTAATTTTTCTATGACTTCAGACTAATGGACATTTTTTTTTTGTAGATTCAATGGCATCTTCATCATCCTCCCTTATAGAAAAGATGGATCCAAAGCTAGTGGTATTCAAGTTTAAGGGTGTGCTGACAAAATCATGATTTTAGGATGAGTATTCAAAGATTTGAGACATAGAGTTAGGTCAGACAGATTTGGGTACATTCCTAACACTATGTAATAAGCCAAATAAGAGATCTTAGATGGTTTATGCACTAATAAAATTAGGACTAGTTAATGTAGTTGTGCCTGTGAAATGTGGGTCTCTGAACCTCATAGACACTGTGACAT
Organism: Cupressus sempervirens; assembly: GCA_028749045.1. Taxonomy (NCBI): domain Eukaryota; kingdom Viridiplantae; phylum Streptophyta; class Pinopsida; order Cupressales; family Cupressaceae; genus Cupressus; species Cupressus sempervirens. The sequence goes on along the minus strand of CM053788.1, from coordinate 133,541,989 downwards.
AGTCATTACCTACGGAATCATCCTGGAACAAACATTGAGTTGTTTATCTAAGAGGTTTGACAGAGCGACCTTTCGCCTTCTATCTAGAAGGATTTTGCCTAATTAATGTCCTCAGATTTGAGGTGTAGGCAACCCGACCCTCTAAGAATGAAGGATTTAAAGATGTAGCTAAATCTATATGGAGATGCAAAGTAATCTAGAATGTTATATGCAATCTAGTCTAAATACATATAAAAGAAACTATATTAGAGAATATGCATATTATACTTAAAATGATTCTTAATCTAAGAAATGAGAGTGCATGCTAATAATGAGTAAATGAGCACACAGTTTAGCAGAGTTTCGATAGCCATTCAATTCAACCTCTGTAATGAGGAAATGAGGGTCTCTTAAATAGACTTTCTTGGAATCCATCGATGGTCGAGATTGATTCAGATCAACGGTCAGGATTGAAGCAAGATTCAGTTAAAATGGAAACTTTCTTAAGAAAGGAGAGTTAACTGAGCTTTTCATGAGTGGAATAAGGAGTTAACTAATTTAATTCCTTTTTGAGAGATAGTTCACTCAGAGTTTCGATTTTGGAACTGAAGAGAAGATTTTGAAGATATTATTTAATTTAATAAAGTGAGATATGACCTCATAAATTCCTTTTTCATTTAATTGAATAACCACATTCAATTAATTAAAGTGAGCATAATTATTAGATTAAATATTTTTCATTCCTTAGTACATTAGCCTTAGTTGACGATTTAATTTAATTAAAGTATAAATACTTAATAATTAAATTAAATCTTAATCAATAGGTTTAATGTGACTAATATGAGTTAATACTATAGGAATTAAATAAAGAGTCTGATTAATGTAGATTAGGGTTTTAAGCATTTGACAATTAATTCAAGTAGTGAGTTGTAGAATAAGAATTGTCTATTAGAATAGGTCTCAAGAATCAATCAGAAATAGACCAAAATTGGTTGAGATGGGAATGAGCCAATTTTGGGCTATTATATTTTGCCCCTCTTTGAATGAATGTGTGAGCAGCACATTCAATTCAAAGAAAAATTAGAAAGCATGATGTAAAGATGAGATTGGTTCCAAAGTTGATGATATGAAGACCAATTGATAAGCTTTCAAGGACTACCTCTAGAACAGAGCTTAATCGAAAGGAATCCAAGTAGAATACCTAGATACCTAAAATTGATAAGCATTTAAAAGGTTTCTTCAGATTGAAGTTTGACCTTTAAGGATCTAGATAGAACACCTAAATACCTGAGATTGAAAGCATTTAAAAGATTATCTCCAAAATAGAGCTTAACCTTTAAGGATCCAGATAGAACACCTAGATACCTGAATTGAAAGCATTTAAAAGATTATCTCCAGAACAGAGCTTAACCTTTAAGGATCCAAATAGAACACCTAGATACCTGAGATTGAAAGCATTTAAAAGATTATTTTCAGAACAGAGCTTAACCTTTAAGGATTCAGATAGAACACCTAGATACCTGAGATTGATAAAAGATAGCAAGATTGAATTATGAGTCATAGAATCATCCCTAGAATGAGGCTTGATCCTCAGGAGTCAGGGTTTAGACTATCCCAATACCTGTCCATCGAACTCTAAGAAGAGCTGTTATAAGATTGATCAGTTGATGAAAAGATAAGATAGATAGCAAAGATGCCAGATATATGGGAGCAAGCTACCTTGAGTGATGAGATGCCCCAAATGATGAGGACATAAGATAGGAACAAGATGCCCCAAGTGATGAAGATTCAAATTGATTTGAAATTCAAGTTCAATGATGTAATCATCCTACCCCCTCGGGAGCAAAATTGAAAGATGACACACCAAAAATATGATGTAAAGCAGTATACAAAGAGATACAAAAGAAATCTAAGATTTAGTAGAGCATAACGCGATCAGAATGATCTAAAGAAATATGAAGAGATCAGAATGATCTGAAGAAATATGAAGAGATTAGAATGTAGAGATCAAAATGATCTAAAGAAATATGAAGAGATCTGAATGATCTAAAAAAATATGAAGAGATCAAAATGATCAAAAGAAATATAAAGAAATTAGAATGATCTGAAGAAATATAAAGAGATCAGAATGATCTGAAGAAATATGAAGAGATCAAAATGATCAAAAGAAATATAAAGAGAGGTCAGAATGATCTGAAGAAATATGGAGAGAGCAGAACGATCTAAAAAAATTTGGAAGTTGATCCGAAGTGATTTCGAGATCCAAAAAACCAAGTTTGAGTTGATCATATTCCAAGAATTGCAAAGTATCAAAAAAAATTGGACTGCACAAAAAATTTTAAAATGCATTTTTGAGCCACTTAAGTGTGTTAGATTTTGAATTCAATCTCAAAAAATGGGTTCAGAGCAACTAAAGTAGCCAAGAGGGTGATTAATCAATCATTTGTGTAGTTTGTGAAAGAACATGATTCTTTGAAGATATCAGCAATCCCTCATTAGAGAAGGTGAAAGTAGATTTGCAATTGAATTGCATGCTTATGCAAGTGAAGTATGCAATGCAAGACTATGTTAAATGCAACCCTAGGTTTTTCAAGATTAAATGTAAGCATTCAAGGCACAAGAAGCCAAAATGACCAGAATATTTGTCCCTTTTAATATAACAAGTTAACATAAGCATCACAGCAAAAATGCTAGTATGACCAGAATGTTGCTTGCATGACAGACACACCAAACACACGAGAGATCCATCTTATGCTAAGTAATCAGTATTTATTCTATTCGCAATGACCCTTACATTCATAACCTGAGACAAAAGTGTGCTAGATATACTCGCAGTGACCTGTACGTTCACTTAGCAGGACGAGTATCAGTATTTACTATAGCATGAAGAGTTCACTCCAAAAAACAAGGAAAAGAACCAACATTATTAATGTATTCTAATAAAAGGAGTCGAAATACATACGACCATCCAATACGAGATGGAGGCTCTTATATTGGACACCCCTTTTATAGGAATAGATCAACCTATTGGAACTAAACCACAAACAAAAGCAAAGAAAAGATCATGCCCCCAATCATTACTTCTCTATTCAAAGATGACATCATCAAGTTGCTCGAGGAGATATGATAAAGAAAAACAAAGAAAAAAAAGATAATGCTTCACATATCCAAAAGAGTATGTCATTTTTGAGTTCAATATTTTTGGGACTGATCTCAAGTGTTAATGTCCAGAACATGTTTGAAAGAAATCTCTTCAGTAGGGTGACAACAGTTGGCAAACGCAGCCAGGAATGACTGGTGACTAAGGTCAAAGAGGAAACTTCAAGATGAAGAACCTAAAGAGGATGAAGTGATAGTAGATAGACATAGCCAGGATGATTGGTGACTAACACAAGAGAGATCTTCCATAAAGGAATCTGGAGTCATGACCCAAGCAATAGTAGGCAGGCATAGTTGAAACAACTGGTGACTATTGCAAAAGAGATTCTATGAGGAGAATCTTTGAAAACAAGGGACACTGGAAATAGTAGGCAAATGTAGTGAGGACCACTGGTGACTATCATTAAGGAGATTCTATGAGGAGAATCTCAAAAGTAGTGACATTGAAGGGGAATGCCCTCGAGCTGTGACAAGACTCAATCCATGGATACATTAGTAGAAAATAGGAAAGCAGTGAAGCAACTGTACAGAGAGCTAGAAGATGTGCTGCAAGATGGAGCATTAGGAACAAGAGGCACATGTTTACCAGGTTTTTACCTTCTTGGCAGAAATTTCTCTTTTTTTGCTACCATGATGCCTATTTCTAGGTTTTCATCAATGGCATCCTTTTTTGTTTTTCATTTTTTTGTATTTTTCTCTTTTTGATTTTTTTTGTATTTTTGATTGTTTGAATTTTTTTTGGTGTTACCAAGATGCCTATTGCTAGGTTTTCATGAGGGTAACAATTTTTTTTAGGACTTTTTCAATTTTTATGATTTTTTTCAAGAATTTTCAAATTTTAGAACTTTTTCAGAGATTACTAGCTTGCAAGAAGGATTACCTTGATTTTGCTCCAATGTCTAGCAAGGTGCAGGATAATATGTAGTAGCAAGCTAGTGGATAAGTGGAGATGGATAGGCAAGGAGTATGAAGTGGTGAATGTTACCCTCAAGGAAAGCCTTCACAAGATTACCCAAGCTAGGGAAAAGGATATAACAATATAAGCTCGTGGTGTAATGAAGGGTATCATGTAAGTAATGCAAGAAAATGACCATGTCAAGAGATTGCTAAGAACTGAGTTTTCTTTTTTCTTTCATTGATAGAGACCAAAGGGTTAATTAAATAGGATAGAAAAGTATGTTATTGGAGGTTATGAGTGAATGACTTTGGGAATGAGGACATCTGAAGGATAAGCAAGATCATAATAGGATGTCATGGATGGAAGAATTATGCATGATGCCTATTTACAAAGTTTTCATCATGGTACTTGTCCAAGGTGCTACAAGAAGTGTTTTTCACCATAGGACAGATTTATTTTTCTTTACTTTTGCTACCAAGGTGCCTATTTCCAAGTTTTTACTGAGGCACTTTCCTTTTTTTCTTTTTTTTTGGATTTTTAGAGTTTTTGGAAAGAATTCAAGCCTTTATCAAGTTATATAGCATTCCTATAAGAAAGATAAGTTATGATAAGCCAAAGCCATAGCAAGGTACACTCAAAGATGCTGATAAGGTAATGGAAGGGAGATAGTAGAAAAGATATATGGAGGATAAGGTTTTAGGCTATGGATGAGATAAATGGGATGGAAGGATAAAAGGTGGAGGATAGAAGGTGGAGTTGATAGGGTATTGAAAGGGATGTGCAAGGGTAGAACAAAAAGTGGGCAAGCTCAACATTGACACACACCTTGAAGGGTAGTGGAATGATGGAGGAAATATGGATGAAATAGTATGAGGTTTAGATGTATGAGGTGGCAAAGACATTTTGAAGAGGTGTGGAGTGGAAGTTTTTGAAACCTTTTTAGGAAGATGTTGGGAAGAAGATGGAGTTGGAGCCTTTGGAACATTAAATATCAACTTTGATTTATTTTCAATATTCAAGTCCTTCAAAAGAGACTTTGGAATCCATATAGCTTTTGATTTTTCATTAGATTTGGAATGCATTTCTTCAATAATAGATTTAAGAACCCATACTTTCTTTGGTTGAGCTCTTTGAATAGTGGACCTTTGCGGTCTCTTTTTTGTTTTTTTCTTCTTGACATTCACATGTCGATTAGAGGAGACATAGTGAACTTTTGAGGATGGATTCATGCACTTGTGTTTGAGTTGATCATCCAAATTGCTTCCAAAGAACTTGGGACTTGTGGATGAATGAGGCCAATATGACTAGTTTAGATGGAAAGGTGAATGTGAAGAGTTCAAGTATGTGTATTTTTGTTGATCTTGGGGTAGGGTAGGAGGAATGTATAATGAGATAAGAGTGGAAGTAGGAGATGGAGGAACATAAGGTCCCAATATGGATGGAAGACTTGAAGGTTTTAGCTTAGATGGGTAGGGACCAAGGATAGATTTGGAAGATGTGAATGGACCATGAGTAGGGATATCAACATCTTTAGGGTGAGCAATACAACCAATGCCATCAATAGTTTTATGAGTAACTATTATAGGAGCAATACCTTTGATAGGAGTATTTAAAACTTGAGAATAGTTTTGAAGTGACCATAACAAGGTAGAATAAGAGGGTGAGGGAACACTTTTCTCTTCAAAAGGAATTTTAGGTAACATAGGAAAAGTATCCTTCTCTTGGTCTATAATAGTCTCCTTTGGGATGGTGGAAGAAATACATTGATCTTGCTTAGTAGAGGTGCATGACATGGAAGATGGAGGACTATGTGGCTCTTGAGATGGAGGCACGAGATCTTGGAAGACTTGAAAGGGGATGAAGAAATCTTGGTCTTGATCAACACTTGTTTCTTCATCATTTAAGTGGTCCTCTTGACATGAAACCAATTTCAAGGATGAGGGAGTATTTGAATCTGTATTTGAATATATTTCTAGAGTCTCCATAATAGGCTCTTGAAGGGACAATGGAAGAATAGTTGGAGTGGGGATAATAGAAGGAGCAACACATGGAGGTTTTGGATCTTTGATTAGAGTAGTATGGAAGAGGTTTGCAGCTAAGTCAAGATTAGCTTGAGTTTCCTTTAGAGGCAGCCTTTGAAGGTACGCATAGTCAATTGGGGGAGTAGTGAGTTCTTTTGGTGAATATGTGTTGGAAAGATTGGACAATTTAGAAGGTGGATGTATGTTGGAAGAAGTAGAAGTTGCATTTGAACCATTACTAGACATGGTTTCATGAGGTTGATCCTTCTTGAGAGTAGAATCTTTAGTAGCTGAGAGCTTAGATTTTTGAATTATTCCATTGTCAAAGAGATCTTGGATCTTGTTTTTCAGCTCCCTACAATGTGAAGTTTTATGTAAATTATGTCTATGATAAGCACAATAGTTACTCATAAAGGAAACTCTTGCCAAAGTGACCTTAGGTAACACAATGAGTTTCTTTTGAAGAAGTTCTTCTAAAGTTGATTCATAAGATCTTCCCAAAGGGGTGAAATCACACTTTGTTTTAGGTTCCCAAGGTTTTTCTTCAAAGATATCTCTAGATTTCTTGGGTGTATATGAGGTGTTCTCAGATGCCTTCGATTCAATATTACAAGAATGTGATTTTTGGTTGTCATAGGAGGAAGGAAAATTTTCTCTCAAGGAAAATTTTATTGATGATGTTTCATCTTCCTCCTTCAATATTTGAAGTTGAGCACTCATTGATTGGATTTTTTGGTTCATGTTTGCAATAAGTAGCTCTTCTTCCTCACTAGGAAAATTGGATTTAGCACATTGGTTATTAGCCATTTTGATGTACTATGTTTCAAGTAGTGACAACCAAGTTTTAGAACATAAGACAAGTTTCCATAGTCATAGACAATGACAAAAAGAAAAAGCTTAGACAAGGAGCTTAGACAAGGACCATACTAGAACATAGTCTCAGAAAAGAAAGATAAGAGTGTAGTATACTAAGGTTTGAATAGTCTGATGTGAAGGCTAGAATAGCCAAAGATTATGAATATCATGACATGGAGTACAACAAGCACTAAAGGACAAGAGCAAGATAACTAAGAGACAAGACTAGTTAATGTATGGATCACAAGTCATTAGCTAAGAGGGATGGCACTATTTGGGAATATTTTCAAACAAAGAAATAGTATACTAATGTAGGAAATAGACTTGGTACAGAGCATAGATAGCTCTAACAGACTAACTTGATAGTTCAGACTCAAGATCTCGCATGAAGATCCTCAAAGAGGTGCACGAGAAAGTACATAGGGCCATGCAAAGACTTAGGAACATAAGAATTTTGCATAAGGATGTGCTCTAGGCTACACAAAGAAGTGCAAGGTTTGACAACAAAATAAGGACACTAAGGCTAGATCCCATGTGGAGATGTGAAACTATTCACGCAAGAACCTTGGTAGGACAAGTATTCACACAAAAGTTTGCAAACTGTGTGCAAAAATGGAAACCAGACTGATAACTGAATTGGATTTTGAAAAGACTTTGAAGATTTCAGACAGTTTTGGACAGATTGTTGATTCGTTTGGCAGATTTCAAATAGATAGCAAGGTTGATTTTCAAGTGTTTAAACAACATTTGGTTTTGAACAAGGCATGTTTTTTTAACAAGACATGGGAAGCAAGCAATAGTCAAATACAATCCAACTAAGGGCAAAGCAACTCAAAGGGACAAGGGAGTCTTGAGTTTTAGTTTGTTTGAGCAAGTTTGGACATGTTTAGGACTCAATAACAAACACACTTTATCCCTAGAAAAAAAATAGTAGAGAAGGAAAAACCTTTGTCCCACATCTTATGCGCATGCATGTACCTCACACAGTCGTGTCACCCCCTAGAGGGTGCCCATTTTTTTGGTATATTCAAAGGACTTAATAGTATACGCTGAATGAGAACCATTGTGGTAGGGGACAAGCACATATACCACCTTCAAACATCCAGTAGCATGCCTATGGTGAGTTCTATAGGAGATATTCATCCCTCTCCTTGCAAAAAGATTATGCCTCCTTTTGGAGGTGAACCAAGTAGCTTCTAACTAAGAGGTTTTTTACTTGGCTTTCGTTCAAATTAATCCCCGATGGCTCCACAAGTGGAGTTGAGGCCAATAGCCCACACCAGCATTTGAAAGTGCACACTACTTGCTTAGCAAGCTAGGGGCCAGCGCTGACCAGTGCCTAGACAAAGCCTCTCCTTGATATGCAATATCAAGAATAAAGGAGAGGAAATTAATTTGGCTTTGGAGTCTTTTTCTCTACAAAGCTTCTTTATTATAGTGAGTTGGAATCTCTGGCAAAAGGAGTGTGCTCACTTGGGTCATTCTCGAAGGTTGGATCACTCCGGCAGGCCCTCTAAAGGATTGACTTGGACTGGTGGTTTGAGCACAAAGGTCAAAGTTTCTGATTTCCCCCAAGGGGAAAGAGCATACTCCTCTACCTTACTTTCTCACCCAAATTTGCAAAACAGATTGATTACCCACTTAGCTTAATCAATCCAAACTCATCCTTCCTTAAAGATTTGGATTCCCATAAAAGAAATCATCATCTTATCATAGAAGAGAATAAGTGTTAGAGAACCACCAAGCTACTTGCCTTCTTCAAAATGTCATCTTTCAGAAGTGTCTAGGTTTCTGATTCACCCTTGGTCATGACCTCCAAGTGTTGAAGAGCATAATCCTCTATTCTTCTGTCTTGCACCCTAGGAAGTTCACAAGCCCCTAATTAGACTAGTTTGAAAAACAAGAAAAGTAGACACAATATTTTGTGGGTTTTAAATTTGATCTTTGACAAGTGTATCTTCGGACAATCGTCCTACAAGAAAACTGTTAATCCATTTTTAAGTGAGTTTTAGAAGGAATCTTTGGCAAACATCCTACAAACAATAGTTAGGCTGCAACAAAAACTAGAGAACAGATTAAGACAAGCACATTAGTAAATTTAGATAATCTGAAGATTGAAAAATGATCAAAAATTAAAGCTATTGTTATAAGATCTCATGTGAAATCTCTGACAAAGCCGTGCAAAATTACTTTTTGGCCTATGCAAAATTCTTTTATGGCCCATGCGAAGTTTCACACACTCGGGCACTTTCTTGCATGCCACGTAGAGAATCTTAGCACTAAGATTTAGAATCCTCGTGCGAAAATGAACAGTCTCCTGCGACGATTCAGAACCTATACAGAATTATACGGATAGAGAATACGAAAATGATTTTAAAAATGCAGAGTAAGGCTAGAGAAATTGATTTTCTCAGCCCCACGGTGGGTGCCAGAAATGTACCTGTGAAATGTGGGCCTTTGAACCTCATAGACACTTCGACATACTAATTACCTGCAAAATCATCCTAGAATAAACATTGAGGTGTTAATCCAAGAGGTCCAATAGAGTGACTTGTTGCCTTCTAACTAAAAGGATTTTTCCTAATTAATGTCCTCAGATTTGAGGTGTAAGCAACCAGACCCTCTAAGAACGAAGGATTTAAAGATGTAGCTAAATCTATATGGAGATGCAAAGTAATCTAGAATGGTATATGCAATCTAGTCTAAATACATATAAAAGAAACTATATTAGAGCATATGACTATTATACTAAAAATGATTCTTAATCTAAGAAATGAGAGTGTATGCTAATAATGAGTAAATGAGCACACAATTTAGTAGAGTTTCGATAGCCATTCAATTCAACCTCTGTAATGAGGAAATGAGGGTCTCTTAAATAGACTTTTCTAGAATTGGCAATAGGCCTATCATGAATGTTGAGGTTGATAAAGAAGAAAATGTAGATATCTATCATAGGGCAAGGAACATCATTAAATTGATGCAAAATTGGATCAAGAAACCTTTCAAACTTGATCCAATTCTTCAAATAGTAGTCTTCCATGCTCAAGCTCAGCCAACTAAAGGTTAAGGAGCAAAGGTCACGGTGCCTACATTTACAGCCCAATCACTAGTAAGACTAGAAGTGGTCCACCAACTTGATAGGCTAGTTGGTTATTGTCAAGCTTAGAAAGGAAAAGGTAAATGAAAAAGGAAGATGGATTCTCCTCAACAAGCTGAGCTAGAAGAAGTACAAATTTAGGCACCTCCACAGTAGGGAGCAGAAAATATACAAGGGTTAGAAGATGTTGAACCTATAGAGACCCAAGATAATTCATAGGTGCTACCCATTGAGAAAGGAAAAGGAGGAGATGAAGTGAAAATCCAAGAAATACCCCGACAGTAAGTACAAGCCTCCACCTCTATGCCTAAGAAGAGAGGAAAGATTAAAACTCTAGTTAAGAAAAGATAATAAGTGATCAAGAAAGTAATTCCTTTCCCATCGATCCCTGAACCCATTTCAAAAGAGGTAGAAGAAGAAAATGATGAGGATGAAGAAGATAATTTACCTTTGTATCAGAGGACTCAACTTACTAAGGCCATAGAGGAGGAACGAAGAAGAAGTTTCATCATCACACCCCCGTCTATTCTTGAGCAACCCATTCAAACTACAACATCAGAACATGAGATGTAGCAATAGATAGATGAGTAGGATGTGGAGGGCACTGATGTCTTTCAAATGCTAGATTTTGACTTTATACCCATGGGTACTAAATTGGTCGAGGTTAAGATAAGAGACACTCCCACCAATCAAACTCAATAGGAGGATTAGATTCAGATGCCACCTTAATCACAAGGACTTGAGGTAGTTCTTTCATCCCAAGTACAAGTCACATTCTATGTAGACAAGGGATCAGCTACCCCTTTGCCTCTTAACAATGAAGAAGTACAAGTTTGAGTAGAACACAAAGAAGTGACACAAGTATCCACCGATGAAGTGTTAGAAGAAGGGCAGATAAGTGAACAGTGTCAAGAAACTTCTCAAGACACTAAGGTGAGAACCATGGACTCTACAAACATGGAGAGTCCTAGTACAGATCTTATACAAAAGAAGAGGACTCCAGAAAGAGGAGATAAGGGAAAAGGCATAGTCGAGTTAACTCCTTCATCGTCAAATGGAAAATCCCTAGTACAAAATATCCCATGGTGGCTAAGGAAAGAAGTAGTAAGGAACAAGAAACAACAATTCACCACAAAGGAAAAAGATAGGATGGAATTAATTGAAGTCCTAAGGAAGCCTAATTCGCCTCCAAAGGATGCACAAGCATTAGCCTTTGTTATGAGTGATCATAATCAGAATCTTTTTTCTCAAACAACTATCCCTCCTCCAAATTCAAATTTTGAAGAAATGATTCCACTGGATTATTAGATTAAGGATATTATGCTTGGAAAATCTACCTTGGATACTATTAAGCTGATGGTTACAATAGGGATGAAAGATGTATTTAAGAGCCTAGAATAGGATGAGGTGGAATTAATAACACTTCAACAATAAATAAAAATCCTAAAGGTATATTTAAGAAAAAAATTTGGTCCTTTGGATCCTACAAACCCTGAGGAAACCATAAATGTAGCAATTGAGAGAAGAGATAAGGGTGTAGTACAATCAGACCCATTTTTGAGAGCTTATCAGCAATGGCGAGAAAGTTTTGAGGAGAAAGGTGTACTAATTATTCAAGGAAATTTGAAGTTATTACACTTTATGCAAGAGAATTTGGATAAGCTAGTAGCCATTTTGAATCAAGATTTTGGTCTATTGGATGAAGTACATACCTAGGGGAAAGACTTGCAGGCATTACATGCAATTAAAGACCAAAGATATCAGATGTTGATTGATGTATGTATAGCTGAGGAGCTAGATAAAATAGATGATTGGATTTAGAAGATTGCAAATGGAAATAAAGTAATGGAGACATTACAGGCAAAGATTCATAGGCTCAAGGACCAATCCCAAGAGAAAATTTTGAAAGGTGAGAAACATTATAGTGATGCATGTCTAGACATTTTTGAGGATGATACATGGAAAAAATTAATACTAGTAGATGTAGTAGTTGAGAAATTTTGGAAGACTTTTGGAGAAGCTTCTAATGATGAGGATATCGGGGAGGCATTCAAAATGGAAGAAGCTTTATTAGAGCTTGATGTAAAGCTCAGAGATATTGTAGAAACTCATATAGAAGGGGCTAACTATAGAAAGAAATATAACAAATATAATGCCTTAGCTTTTCCAAATGCAGCTCAAGTCATTGAGATAATCAAGAAATTCAAGGGAAAATATCTAGACATAGCTTTGGTATAAAGGGGAATAAAACCTAGAAGCCAAGATTTCAATTTTGATGCTTGGTTAAGTTTTGCATTTTTTTCCTGTTAGGTGCATTGGTGCATTTTTGCATTAGTGCACTACTATACCAGGTGCGTAGGTGCACTTTTTATAATAGTGTTCTAGAAGATTTTGAAGAATTCAGAGGTGCATCGATAGTTAACTACTAGTTCTAAATTTAAAGCTTTCCATGCATCGAAAATGCATTCTGATAGTAGTTTAACTCCAACAGATGCTTAGTGAAGATGGAGCTTCTATTTTTGGCACTTCTACACATTCCTACATCAATTGAAGTCTCTCTCCTTATTTCATCATATTTTCTTTATTTTAAGACATGTAAAGGCTCATGCATCCAATTAATTATATAAATATGGATGGAGTCCTACTAAGCACTAGTTAGAGAGTTAGTTTGTACATAAATAGATTTATTTTATTAATTTAGAATTGTATGATTGCATAAAGATATCTCTCACTCTCAACACAAATTGAGGAGAAGATTTCTTATAAATTCAAGAATGTAATATGTATTCTTGGCTATCGTTATTTTACAATAATATATACTTTGGTGCTTGCATTTGGAGTGTAGTGATTCTTGCCTAAGTGTGTTATATTTTGTGGATGTATGTTCATGGAGTGTAATTGAGCCAAAATTTTATTGCATTTTTTCTAGTTGTGCGATCTTTTAATTCTAGCGTTTGCTATGGGTCTACAAATTCTATTGACATATTTAGTTTGAGAAGAGATCCCCATATTGTTCTTGCATAACTTTTCATCTCACATGAGCACACTTTTGTGGCCTTGCAATTTGATGAAAAGTGAAACATTTTATGATTATTGAATTCCCATTGACAATTCCATCAATGGAACTAAGGAAGCATTGCTCCTATTTTCATTGGTTACCCACCAATCTTTTCAAAAGGTTAACTTCTAGATGTGTTGTTTTAATGGCTTATGTCCGTTAGGATTTTACTTTCATGTTATTCAATTAAAATTTTTATCACCCTATCTTTGTTATTTTCTTTTTCAAACACTTGGTTAAATTAGGAATTCATATAGTTGCTTTGTTAGACTTAATTCATCATGAAAACAAAGAAATACAAAAATATATTTCTATTTTTTGTGTTTACTCTTTTGAAGCAACAAACAAATTTTACATCTTATCCAAATTTGTCAGAACCAACAAAGGCCTCCTCATAAACACTCACATTTATCTTTAACTAAGTGGATTCTAGTAGGTTGCAAGATCGCTCGAAACCTTGGAGTTGATCCCAAAGATTGACTTTTCAAGAGAGGAGTTTGAAAAGATTCATGTTGTTAAGCATCATGCAAAATGACATCTCAATAGGTCTTAGAAATATTATTCTCAAATTGCATCACTCTAGCTACCTCTGCTAAAGACTTATTTCTTCTCTTAGAAATCCCTTTCTACTCAAGTGTTCTAGGTGTAGATAGTTGTCTTTTGATTCCATTTTCTTCATGGAATATGTTAAATTCTCTAGAGGTAAATTCTCCTCCTCTATCTGATCTCAAATATTTAATCTTAACACCAGATTTAGTCTCGACTCTATTCTTAAATATCTTGAACTTTTCAAAATCTTCTAATTTCTCTTTAAGAAATACTACCCACATCATTCTAGTGAAATCATCAACAAAAATCATAAAATTTCTTTCACCATATAATCCTTTTATTCTTGCAGGTTCACTCAGATTTGTGTGAACAATCCCCAATTCCTCTATAGTAGAGAACCTCTTACTAGGAAAAGACACTTTCCTCTACTTAGCCAAAATACATTCCTTGCATAAAACATTAGTAGGCTTAACAATCTTAGGTAGATCTCTCACTACAAATATACTACTAACATTCACAATATTATCAAATTTTATTTGGAAAAATCTTCTATTCATAACCAACTGTTATCAACTTTTTCTTCCAAACATGTCATCTCAATAGGATTCAACTAAAATACATTACCTTTGGATCTAGGGTATGTGGAGGATCATGGTGTGCCAAACTAAAAAATATATAGTTCTGAAATATCTCAAACCATTTCAAAATCTATTCCAACATTTTTCCCACCCATCTTGATGCTAAATGAAAATGATTAATATCTTCATAAGGTCTACTATATCTTTTGATACCAAACCTATATGGTCAACTTTAAAAATATCCTAAAAATGTGCTTTTGGCTTGTTTTTATGTGATTTTTACTTCAAACATGTAGCTAACAACTTTTTTTCGACCAAAATTTGATGAAATGAAAAGGGTTTCTTAAGAATGTTCTTATATTTCCATAAATGTAAGGTTTGTCAAATTATGATTTTAGTAAGTAATTACTACTTATTTTCTAATGGAGTTATGTATAAAGTGCTAACTGACACACTACTTGAAAAATAACTATAACTTTCAAATGGCACAGCATTTTTTAAATCCAAAAGATGCATCACATTCTATGTTTCTTCTAGTATAAGGAAAAAAAATTAAAAATTGAATTTTGTAGAGTTTTGAATTAGTTAAGGTGGTCAGACAAGAGAGTTTTTTTATTCCAAAAATTCTAAAGTCAAAAATTAATTAATTATTATTTATTTAGAATAAAAATACCCAAAAATATGTGCCACATGCAGGCATGATCCTACTACTTATATCTAGAATATTATTTAAAAATATTATCATTTTATTTTAATTAAGGTGGTTAGACATACGTCTACTTCTTATTTTTGTTCTAAAATTTTTGAAATATTGCATTAAATTCAAAATTTTGACCAATTAATTTTTATTTTTTTGAGATAAGTCCTAGTAGTTTAGAAACTAGATTCAAATTTCAAGAGATTCTTTTCTCTCAACTTTTAGATATAAAGTTAATAACAAGTAGAAAATTTCACATCAAGTTGACATAACCCTAATTTTTTGATTTTTTTATTGCCACTTAAGAGATAGTTTGGGTGACCATGATATTGTACATACCCTCTAGTGCTAGTTCCAATAATCTTACCATCTCTATCTTTAATAGTGCAGGTCTTCTCAGTAAACTACAATTGATAATCTTTATCCACCAACTATCCAACTCTCAACAAGTTATGTTCCAAACCATCAACAAAGTAGACATCATCAGTGTTAGTTTTACCATCAAGAGTAATGGATCCAATCCCTATAATATGATAGGTTGCATTGTTACCAACTCTAACAATACCTCCATCATGATTCTTGAACTTAACAAACTTATTCATATCACTAGTCATGCAATGTGTACAAATACTATTGATTATCTAATCAGATTTCTTTTCCACTTGCGCACTAGATCTCTTTCTTCTCTAATTTCTCTATCGAGATCATCTTCCTTGATAACCACAAATGCTAATTCATCATCAATTTCACTTTGACCTTTTTCATCAAATTCTTCACCCTCATTTGCATATAAACAATTTCTATCTCTATCTCTTCTATGATTAACCTTTCTTTTATACTTTTTCTCTCTTTTAGGACATATCAATGCATAATGACCAAGTTCATTGTAATTCCAGCATTTAAAGATTTTCTTACTATGTTTTTCTCTTCTCAAAAGAAGGGTCATTCCTTCCTCAATCTTCTTGTCCTCATTAGCTCTATTGTTGCTAGCAAAATCTCTATGAGTGCTTGCACTCCTTGCCAAATTAGGTCTAATTCTTAAAAAACTAAAGGCTATTTTGACTCTTACAAGTTCACCACACTATCTTAGATCTACTTTTTTTTATTCCAATCTACCAAGCAAAGTTTCCTTGGTGAAATCCTTAAAGCAGGGCATCACTAGTTGTATCATCTGCACTATAGGCTTAAATAGTGGTGTCAAACATTTCAAAATCTTCCATATGACTTCATCATCATCTTTGGTTCCACCATGAGATCAAATTCCTTCAACCATTTCTAATATTCTACCAATATAAATTTGTATAGATTCATCTTCCATCATCTTAACATCTATATATGGACATATCCAACTTTGTAACCTCATTCTCTTAGCATGATCATCACCTTCAAAATTATATTCTAATGTTTTCCAAATTTCATGTGATGTTTCAAGTGACTTTACCTAACTATATTTATTCATTGGAAAGGAAGATAGTAGACTTTCTCTTGCTCTCATGTTACACATGAATAGATATCTTTCCACTTTATTGCAATCTTCTAGTTTTTCTCCTTTAACAATTGCCTTCTTACTCTTTGTCAAGATCCAATATCCGAGACCCATGCACAAAAGATGAGTCTTCATTTTCTCCTTCCAACTATCATAGTTGGACCTATCAAATCTAGGACTATCCTTTTTTAGAATATTCACCATCAATCTCCCAAAAATATTAAGCTTATCCTTAAAGGACTTGATACTCTCATAACAATTGTTAGAATATATAGTCCACTGATATAACTGAGAGCGGGTGAATTAGTTATCTAACTAATATCAAAAAATGCAACTTTAAACAACCTTAACCATAATAGTAATGTAAACTAAAACTAGAACACGATACTCATACACAATAACACCAAGTATGTTAACTAGGGAAACTCTTGATTAGAGGGAAAACCCCAGTGGGGATGGTACCCACAAGATGGTGTACTAAGATAAATATTCCTTGTTAGATGATAGATCTTGTTAAGAGTCTATTACAACATTCATTACATATGAGTCATTGTTAGGAGACCATGAATCCCTGTTAGGAGGTTCTAACCCTATTAGTAGTTGTGCCAACCTTGTTAGGAGTTATGGAAGATAGCTAGACCCACTTCCCAAAAAACTCTGAGGGATTGACCAATGAACTCACTATCCAAATGATCTTTGTATTATTCCTTGAAGAATAATAGAATTGAATTGTGTTTCTTTTCTCTATCTCTATCCTATCAAACAAATTGTTTCTCCTTCAAATCTTGTAACTAGATCACAAATTGTACATCCAATAGTCCCTTGGATCTCTTACACACACTCAATCAACACTCTACTCCTTTTTTCACTTCACAAATATAATGCACAATTGATTCTTTATAGTTCTTATAATCAAGGAAAGTATCTTTATTTTATACCATATTTTCATAGTAACTCCTTGAGTGGGCCTTAAGGCTTTCTCAAATAATTAAAATATGAAATATAATTAATTATAATTACAATAACATTGTCGACAGATAGTCTATACAAAACTTTACATGTGAGACTCAAGGTCTTGTAGACTCACTGTTGTCATCACTTGACTATCCTTTGTTACTGGATGACTATGCATCTTCTTACTACATATTAAATGTAATCTAGTAAATAAACATTTGGAACTACTTTCCCAATACATTTTTTCTCAACTCCTTTCTGTAAATCAGGTAAAACGTCCATACATCTTTGATTCAAACTTTGTCTTCTTAACCATGTCATCTGGACACTCTCATGAACATGTCCTTAACTACACATTATTGAACCCTTACTCAATTATTGTTCAACATAGGATCTTTGACTACCATTCTTCATGTCTCTAATAGAAATATTGTTATGTTGACATCAATGACAAACATAGTCATGAATGCAACATATCAATACTCTCCAATGCTTAGGATACTCCCCCAATGTAGTATCATCAACATTCGTGCTAACATATATATGTGCTTCATTTGTTTGTTTAAGAAGTAGTTATCCACCTTGACAAGTGATTTCTTTTCTTCATGATTCTTAGGGAATTTCTCCAAAGTGTCCTCCATAATCTTTCTTTCATTAAAAAAGTGTAAACCCTCACACAACAATCTTGTAATCTTTTATATGAGATAGGATTTGAGAGGAAAATAAACACCATACATAGCCACATTGTACTCCTTCCACCTTCTTGAAAGCTCATTCATTTATTTAGCCTCAAAGCCATGCAACCTTTCAAGATAATGGTAACCTTACCATTCTTAAGCTACTCCCACACATGTGGCATGTCTTTTCATTCTTTACATGAGTTATGAAATTTTTATGGGTTATCTTTTAGAAATAGGACACTCAAAATACTATTAATGTTGAAGGAAAAGAGGGCCAAAATAATCCATAAATCATGTCATTCATTAATGTACTTTACAACTTGACTCATCCGCATCAACATAAAATGATCATAATATAGTATTCAAGAATTTATGATAGATATTTAAATTTCCAAGGAGACAACTTTTCCTATCCTCCTTAATCCTCTCTTTTAAATTATAATATCTTAGAATATTGCCTTGCTATAATATCAACTACTCATCCTTTACTCAAAAGTTGGCAATGCAATCAATTGTCAAGATTGCCACCCATATGTATTAGATATGTTGATTATATTAAAAGTATTTAAGATAGATTTTGCCTCTTTAATTATTTCTTTGACAATCCACATAGGAATAACTTTACCATTTAGGCAATCAATGATGTTCTTTGAGTCACCTTCCACCTATACCTTATTGTAATTGAGATCCTTTATTAATTTTATAGCAAGGAGAGCCCCTCTAGTTTTGACCACATGGCTAGTTTATCTGCCAAGTGGACAATCCATTATATTAATATATTTTTTATTCATATAATATCTAATTATTCTGCTACTTTCAACTTTCTTAGGATTAGGGATAATTTTAAGAAACCCCCCCTCGCCCCCCTTGGAAAAAGTATAAAATCATGTCGTATCCAACATTATTTTAGGAGGAATTTAATTTCAATTGGTGAATTTTTTTCTCAAACTAGCAAAATTTTTAATCTTATTGGCAATTTTATTTTGATCGCATGAAAATTCTATAAAACCTTGGTGAATTTTTAATTATTGAAGACATAGATGACCAAAAGTGAAAATACCTAGAAACCATAATTTTATGTCATATAAACATAGTAACCCCATTTGGTAACCATCAGATGATCATAAATCAATGGTATAAATCATATTTTGGGAAAAAATGTTAAAGGAGAACAAGTTTTAAGAAAATTCTCTAGAATAATGACCCATAATTCCAGAATAGAAACATGTGTCAAGTATAGCAACATGTGATAAGTATATACATTTAATATATAGCCTAATATAAATATTTACCACACATTGTTGAATGTTTCTGTTGAATAAGATAAGCTTCTTAAATTGCAAGTGGAAATATTTTTTTATCATGTGGAAAGATTAAATTCTATTGGTGAAGTCATCACCAAAATAAAAGTAATTGTGTATCATTATTGGCAATTGATCTAAGCATAGGACCAAATTTTAATAAAGTATGGGTGATATGACCACCTTAAAAGGGTCATTTGAGTCCTTATCATATTGAGATTCTACCAAATTTGTTTCCTTGTCATCCCCTATCTCTATCCCAAAGTCATCACTTTCTACACTTTTTTTCTTTTACTTTTCATCTTTTTGCTAGTACTTTCCTCCTTTTTAATTTTTGGTCTATTTTTATGGACTCTAGCCTTACAATATTCTACAAATAGGAGAACAAACACTTTAAGGAGGATAGGACAAGTAGATTTTAACTTATTCTCAGCCACACTCACATTCAACAATTTCATAGTATAATATTAAAGAGAAATTTTATAGGCATACCAAAAATAGTTAAGGAAGACAAAATTAGAAGAGCGGACTCTTTTTTCTCTCTCATATAAAGTGAAATAAGCCCTAGAATATAGCTCTAAACATGCCTCTAAATGGGCTTAACATTTTTTTTTGAGAAGTAGTTACCCACCTTGACAATCGCTTTCCTTTCTTCATCGTCCTTAGGGAATTTCTCCAGAGCCTTGTCTGTGAGCTTTCTTTCCTTCAAAAAGGATAAACCCTCAAACAAAAGTCTTGTAATTTATGATATGAAATAGGAGTTGAGAGGAAAAGAAACACCATACATAGCCACATTGTACTCCTTCCACCCTTTGAAAAATTTCTTTGTTTCTTTATGCTCAAAGCCATGTAACGTTTCAAGATAAGTGGTAAACTCACCATTTTTAAGCTTCTTCCACACTTGTGGCTTATATTTCCATTATTTACATGAGTTTGGCTCTTGCCCCTTTAGTTCACCTATGGTCTCTTTCCAACTATTATGAAAAACTTGTGGGTTATCTTTGAGAAATAGAACACTCAAAATACTATTAATGTGTTGGATACAATTGATTAATTGTGTGTTTTCTTTGATGTTAGAAAAATTTCATATCATTATCATTTAGTCCATACCAAGCTCACTTAGACAGTAAAGACAATTTTTTGTGTCTATCGAGTGTTCTTGTTCAGAAGACATTGTCTACCGTGTTTACTTAGGCATCCAAACAAAATCTGTAGAAAATGAGTATTAATCGAGCTCACTTGGTTAATGAAGAAAAGTTGGATGAAACTAGTTCTAATTGAGCTCACTCAGTTACCAAAGGATTTTTGCAAGTTTACAGTGTTAACCAAGCTTCTGTTGGCTAACACATGAATTTTCTTCTGAGTTAGTTTCTACCAGGTTGGGTCGACTAAAAAAGGTTTTTCTTATTTTGGCATGTTAAGCTCAATTGATTTATCTATTGGTTCTAGTCAACTATATTGATGAATATTAATTATTCTAAATTTTATTTGAGCTGAATTGATAAGATGAATGATATAACTATAAGGTCAAATTGTGGTTTCAAAGTGTGTAAGCTATAATAAATGAAATATAAGGGATGAAGAAAGGAAGTGAATATGAAAGATGAGTAGAATATTCTTGTGGAGAAGAAAAGATATATTTGACCAGGATGGATTAAATAAAAGCCATAATAGAGATATGTAATCATAAATTCATTTGCATCTAAATAAAGTCAATTCATTGTTACTTTCTAGCCATTGTAGCAGTGATCTAAATCTCTTAACAGAGTTGGTTTAACAATCATTTGTAAATCTTCTAACAAGATGGAAATTCTATTGAATTTTTTTAAGACCTCTAACAAGGCTACTCCTAATAGGGTGATTAAATCCTTTAATAGGATCACACCTAACAGTGTGTTTTGTAACCTTTAATAGGGTATGCTCTTAATAGGCCTCACTTCAGAAGAGTGAAAACAATAACTAGTTGCAATTGGTTTTTTTTCCCAAATTGGGTTTCCACATTAAATCTTGGTGTCAAATGCATTCATACTATTTTATTTTATGTGTTTTCAACTAAGTTAAAGTAATGGTAAAGTTTTTATGTTAAGCTTTTACTGAGCTCATTCAATTATTACTGAGTTACAACATTATGTATGTGTTTATTGAGCTTCAACAGTATTCTATTTTTTAGTTTACTTTTTTGTACTGACATCTAAGGGATCTAGGATTTATTTTAGTAGTAACTAATTCAACTCTCCCTTCTCAGTTACTCCTCTTATATTTTCAACATAATGTTGAAGGAAAAGAGGGCCAAAAAAACCCATAAAGCATGTCATTCATTAATGCACTTTATAGCTTGACTCATCTGCATCAACATAAAATTAGCATAATATATTATTTAGGAATTCATAATAGTTGTTTAAATTTCCAAGGAGACAATTTTTCCTATCCTCCTTAATCATCTCTTTTAAAGTATGATATCTTAGAATATTCCCTTGCTATAATATCAACTACTCATCCTTTACTCCCAAGTTGGCAATGCAATCAACTATCAAGTTCACCACCCATATTTATTAGATATATTGACTATATTAAAAGTATTTAAGATAAATTTTTCCTCTTTAATTATTTGTTTGACAATCTATGTAGGCATTAATTTTTTGTTTAGGTGATCAATGATGTTCTTTGAGTCAACTTCCATCTATAGCAAAGAGAGTCCCTCTAGCTTTGGCCCCGTAGTTAGTTTGTCTACAAAGTCAATAATCTGCTACATTAATTTAGCTTCCATTCATATCTTTGGTTATACTATGACATCTAGCTTGCCTAGGATTCCCCTTTTCCACACCATCAAAGTTGGCCTTTATCCAATATTCAGGCGAGCACAACCAAAGAATGTTCTCCCTATTCCTTTATTTTAAAAATTTTATGTCAAAATCACTAAGAAGTAGAGTAACTTGGGAGGAAACATTATTGGTAAGATTTTTATTTTTTATTATGATGATAAAATTATACTTTATACCTCTAATATCTCTTTTAGCAGTGACCTAGGTCAGTGCCTCCTTATCTCTAAGCTAACATAAATGTTTCTTGTTTTCCAAATGCACTAGAAAATATTAGGAGGAGAGATATTACACATAGACTTCACATTATCATTCAAGGCCTAATACTTCCATTGATTAACAAAATCTTCAACACTTCTAGGTAATACCTAATTTAGGTTTGAAACAACAAAATGGTAACTCTACAATTTATGAGAATACGAGAAATCAAAGAACAAGTGAAAAATAGTCTCCAAATTCTTCTTGCAAAGAAAACATCTATTGGCCAAAATGAAATCCCTCCTACAAAGATTATTTGGAAAGATGATTTTGTTCTGAATCCTTATCCAATGGAAGATATCCACTTTATGAGCAATGTCTTTCATCCATCAAGAAGCCCAAAGGGGGTAGTCTCATTAGGAATGAAAGTAGATAGACCTGAGGCATTAGAGTAGAGGACATTACGATTATTTCCCCAAACCATAGTGATAGGAGAGTCCTCATTGATATCCCAAGCATTAAAGCTTAACTCGATATTAAGTATAATGGGATTAATCATAAGGAGATTCACCCATTTTCCATATTTCAAATAATTTGAAACCAAGTTTCTAAAAATGCTCTTACATTGTTCTTTAATTTCTAGATCTTCAATCTTTTCTCTTAAGGGGCTCTCCTCCATCCAAATATCTTCCCAAAACTAGATATTTCTTCCATTTCCTAGTTTCTAGCTAGCCTCCTTGTTGGCCACATATTTGCAATCTTGAATAGATCTCTAGATGAAAGTATTACCTTTGACATTAGGAAAATTTAGAAAATCCCCTATGCCAAGAAAAGAAGTTAAATATTTTCTTTTCAAGATCAAATTCCACTCCTTTTCCTCATAATACATTTCCTAGTTTTTCCTAGTTAACAATTCCTTATTCAATTTTCTAATAGGTCTAATCCCCAAACCACCAACAGACTTTATTTTACAAATTTGATCCCACGATATGAGAGGTATCCTCTTGCTTTCCTCCATTCCTTAAGAATGTGCTTGATTGTAAGAATATTGAAATTTAAAAAAACTTAATAATAAATTATGTGAAAAGATTTCTAGTAAACTTGAATGGTTTCAAAGGGAAAAAAGGGAAATAGAGAGAATTTAAAATACCTTGTCACCATGCCTTGATGATGGAGGCAATACATCTAAGGTAGCGTTTGAAAAGAATAGCTCAAAATATGGAGCTAATGATGGGTAGTATTTGATGACAAAATCACTAACATATTACTTTAACAACAAGGGAATTTTATTTTGTAGGTGATGTTAAGGGTAGTACAAAATATGGAGACTATGATTAGGATGGAGGTTCTAGTCAAGGAATTGGATGAAACTAATCTCATAGAAATTATTTTAGAAGCTTCCCTACATTCCTAAATTGTATTCGATAACGAAAAAGGATGTGTTATTCAATGGATGGGGCAATGTTTATGAGATTGATATTGTTGGGGAGGCCTATAGATCTATTAATGGATCTATTCCTTGATTTGGATATTGGATTCTTACACCCTTTTCTATGTTTTTGATTAAAGGGTAAAAATAGGTTTTATGAGGACCCTAAACCACATATAGTCTTGGGAACATACACCAAGATGGTGTGCAAAAAAGTGGACACCTTAAAAAAAAGAGTCAAAAGTACATATAATGCGATCACATTATGTATACTTAGATCAAATTTTAAAATGTGTCTTGGCTTGTTAATGATCCAAGATAAAAAAAATTAAAAATTTGGAATTGCAAATAACATGACCATGTTACGCATAACCAAACACAATCACATTATTAAGAACTAGAAGAATGGCTTCTAGTTCTCCATAACCTTATTAGGTTATGAAGAAGAAGAAGAAATGTGTGTGTGTGTGTGTGTGTGTGTGTGTGTGTGTGTGTGTGTGTGTGTGTGTGTGTGTGTGTGTGTGTGTGTGTGTGTGTGTGTGTGTGTGTGTGTGTGTTTGTGTGTGTGTGTGTGTGTGTGTGTGTGTGAGAGAGAGAGAGAGAGAGAGAGAGAGAGAGATGCATGAGTATCTTGGATGTAGGAGCAATCTTGCATCAACCAAAAAATATTTCATTTTAGTTGTTGGAACAACGGTTGTCTTAATGGAGAGTTGTTGTCAATGGAGGCTTTCTACTTAGTAATTCAATCATATGAGCTTAAAATGTCCTAATTTAAGAGGTGCATGCTCATCTTTGATATATCAGCCTAGCAATTGAGGATCAATGCCATATCATTTATATTTATATATTTATTATGGATTTTTGGTGTGCAATTTTGGTAAACAAACTTCAGGCTAATCGTTGAAGGCCTAAATGTGCTTGGATGAAGCCCAAAAAATCAATGAATGGGCATTTGCATAAGTTATAGCTTGTAGATCAGAAGTTGAGGATTCTAAAAAGTGGTTAAAATAGCCAATCAGAGTAATGATTTGTGAGTTGTGGCCTTCTGAAGTTTGGTTGACCAAAAATTCCAAAATAAATGTCAAAAATGTATTTGGCTGACTATATATGTATTTTTAGGGTCTATCAACCCTAGGTATTAAGTTTGAGTGTATAGAACCTTCCTGGGTGGCATAAAATTTCCTATTTAAGAAATGCCTGAACATTGTCTAGGACAGCTCTGGGTGACAGTTCACAACTTTGTCTTGTAGATTATTGTAATGAAGGTGCCTATGTGGATTAGCATATTGTAACTCTAGATTATATAATTTTGCATTTGCAGCAATAATAAGTAGCCCATATTTTGTTCTCACAAATTGTTGTTACTTCTTTGTTCCTATGATGTGTTTAAGGTATTAAGTGGAGCACCCTTCATCAAGTGATATCAGAGCTAGAATTCTAGAGTGTGTGGGAAGATCACCAACTATGAAGAATTTTGCACTAGGATTGGGGTTGAGGCCAAGTGTCTAGATAGACCACCCATTGTGAGATAGTTTACACTAGGGTTTTAGTGGAAGTGCAAACATGACTCCATGAAGAGAGCATGGTGGGAGAGCCATAGGTGTTACATTTGAGGGTTTTAGAGCTCTCCAGAGGCAAATGCAACCATTGCTAGAATAAATGTGTAGAGGAATGAATCTTGTCATGGGCAACAAGGAAAGTGAGGATGAAATGAAAGAGGAAGGAAATGTTGATCAAGAAATAGAAAATAAAGTTTTGAACCCATAGGAAGAAAATATTTTCAAGGCCATTTCTAAGATTAGAAAAAGACCTAAGTTTGATGTTCCCACATTTTTGGGAAATCTTAACTCAGAGAAATTGATTGATAGGATCAATGAATTGGAAGAGTACTTTGAGTATGGATATATTGAAGATTTGGATAGGGTCAAGTTTGTAAAGGCCAAACTGAAGGGTCATGCAAAGATTTGGTGGAAGGAGATCCAACTGGAGTGAAATAGAAGTAGAAAAGACAAAATCACTAATGGGATCAAATGATAGCTAAAATGAAGTGACGGTTCATTCATATGTATTATGTGTTTAATTTTTTGAATAAGATGCAAGGGTTAAAGCAAGCAAGAAGATTTTTTCAAGAGTATACTGAGGAGTTCTACTGTGTTCTCATAAGAATTGGCCATTCAAAAGTCGATAAGGAGAAATTTTTCTATTATATTAATGGGTTAAGGCCAAGTAATTAGGTAGAATTGAGTCTAGTTTCAATAACTAGTATTGAGGAGGTGTACCACTTTTCCTTAAGAGTAGAGGAGAACCTGAGAAAAAAATTGATAACAAAAACTGTGGTAGAGGTCATGGTTGAAGATCCGGTAAATGATCTCATGGAGGCTGAAATGATGAATAGAAGAACAAGGATGAGGCTAGAAGTAGTAGTAAAAACCAAAGGGAAAATAATTCCAATCATTTCCAAGATCATAATAATAGAGATTAGAGAGGAAGAGGAAGAGGGAAAGGATTTGGAAGGCGAGGTTTCAGTGGAACATGTTTTCATTGCATAGAAAAAGGGCATAGAGAATTTAAATGTTCCCAGTGCCAAGGAAGGACAGATTGAAGAACAAAAGGCCAAGCTAGAGTTTCCCATGTTGATGAAGATGCCAAATAATCTCATTATGAAGATGTTGAAAGAGGAGACATCTTAGTTAATCAAAAAATCTTGTTGAGTGGTGAGAATGAACCTGATCAAAGGAGGAGATTTTTTTCCACCAAGTATAAATATGAAGATAATTGTTGTCATGTGACAATTGATGGTGGAAGTACTGACAATGTGGTATCACAAAAGATGGTCACAAAGTTGAAGAGGCAAAAAAACCCACATCCATACCATATTTCCTAGGTGCAAGATGACCACAAGGTCGTGGGCACTGAGTAATGGTCAGCAATTGGAAGCTACCAAGATGAGGTGTTGTGTGATATCATACCTATGGAAATATGTCATATGTTGCTAGGTAGGCCATGAAATTTTGACAAGCATGTTGTACATGATAAGCAAGAAAATACTACATTCTGACAAAGGATGGAGTCAAACATATGTTAAAGCCATTGAAGAAGAAATAAGTAAAAGGTATGTTTTCTTAATGGAAATGAGTTTCTCCAAGCTATGAAGCATGAGCATATACATTTTTCTATAATCCCAAAAGATGGTAAAGAAGAAGTAGAGATGGTACTAGAAAAATTTATAGATTTGTTAGGAGAGTTTCTTGGTATTATGTCTAATAATGTACCTAATGGATTACCCCTAGTGAGGAAGATCAATCACTAGATGGATTTGATTCAACGATCTATTTTTCCAAACAAGGAAGCACATAGAATGACACCAATAGAAAGTGAAGAGTTGAAGAGACAAGTGCATGAGTTATTGTAGAAGGGGTTGATTTGAGAGAGTTTGACTCCATGTGTTGTACCAATAGTATTAACACCAAAGAAGAATAGAAAATGGAGGATGTGCATAGACTCTTGCCCTATCAAAAAGATCATAATAAAGTATCGATTTCTATTTCCAATGATGGATGATATTATGGACTATTTGAGTAGAGCTATATATTTCACAAAGATAGATCTGAAGAGTGGATATCATCAGATTCACAATATAAAAGGTGATAAGTGGAAGACTACTTTCAAGACAAGGAAAGGACTACACAAGTAGTTACTTGTGTCTTTTTGGATAACAAATGTACTGAACACTTATGTGTGGCTCATGAATGAGGTACTGAAGGAGTTTCTGGGTAAGTTCTTCATTGTTTACCTAGATGATTTTTTGATCTTTAGTAATATTTTAGAGAAGAATTTTATGCATATCTGAAAGGTGTTTGATAAGTTGAGGGAAGAAATGTAGTTATGTGAAGGAGTTGGTGTACTTGAGATTTGTAGTCTCAGTAGAAGGTGTGAAAATAGACTCAAAGAAAGTGAAGGCTCTCATTGAATGGCCTACTCTAAAGAGTGCTACGGAGGTAAGATATTTTCATGGGCTAGCTAGATTTTAAAAAAAGTTCATAAGAGGTTTTAGCAGTATTTGTGGACCCTTGGCTGAAATAATGAGGGGGGATAGGAAATAATTTAAGTGGATTTCATGGGAACAGATAAGAGTTTTAATCTATTAAAACATAAAGTTATAGAGAAACTTATTTTAGCACTTATAACTATATTTTAACAAGGTCTTTCAAGTAGATTGTGATGCAAGTGGTACTACAATAGGGTCTATTTTGAGCCAAGAAGATAGACCTGTTGCTTATTTTAGTGAGAAGTTGAATGATGCCAAAAGAAAATATTATTTTTGTGATCAATAATTTTATGATATAGTTTAGGCATTGAAGAAGTGAAGACATTGTCTTCTTCCTAAGGAGTTTGTCGTGTATACTAATCATGAAACTTTGCAATATTTAAATAGTCAAGAAAAATTAACCAAAGGCATTTGAAGTGGGTTTATTTTTGCAGAGTTATACATTTGTTTTGAAATACATGAGTGGGAAGTCTAATATATTTGTAGATGCTCTTAGTCGAAGAACCTTTTTGCTGATAGACATATAGATTGAGGTGGTTAGGTTCAAGGAACTCACTAATTTTTATCCAATGGATCCTCATTTTGGTTCAAATCTTGGAAGGCTTGTGAAGACATTTTTACACTTGATAGAACTAAGTGGTTGGATTTGATAATGAATGATGGTATTTTGTTCAAAGGAATTCATTTATGTATTCCCACAAGTTATATAAGAGACAATATCATCAAGGAGAAGCATTGATAAGACCATTGATTTGGTTGCTAAGAATTATTACTAGCCACAGTTACATAAATATATAAAGAAGTTTATACAAAGTTTCAAATTATCTCAAATGGAAAAAGAAGTAAAGAAGAATATAGGGTTGTATTAGCCATTGCTTGTACCAAAAAAGTTGTGGGAGGATGCCAACATGGATTTTGATCTTGAATCACCAAGGACTCAACAAGGGCATGATTTTATTTTTGTGGGAATTTATAGGTTTTCAAAGATGGAAAATTTTGTTCCCTGCAAGAAGACTATAATGTTGTTCATGTGGAAAAGTTGTTTTTTAGAGAAGTGGTGAGACTACATGGTTGGCCAAAGAGTATAGTTTCATATCATGATACCAAATTTTTTGGGCATTTCTGGCATAGATTGTGAAAGAAATTGAAGATAGATTTGAAGTTTAGTTCATCACATCATTCACAAGTTGTTGGATAGACAAAAGTTGTGAATCATACTTTAGGAAACTTTTTGGGATGTTTAGTTGGAGATAAACCAAAAGCAAGGGATTTTATATTACCACAAGCAGAATTTGCATATAATAATTTTTCCAATAGGAGTACTAATAAATTAAAATGTTAGATTATATATGGGATTAGTCCTAGAAATTTTTCTCAACTTAGGCAGTTGGATAAAGGAGAGATAAGTAGTATTGAAGGAAAACAATTTGCTAAACATTTTATGAACATCCATGAGGAAGTGAGGAATAATGTTATAAAGATAAATACACAGTACAAGGATAAGGTATATGTGAAAAAGAGGTATAAGGAATTTGATATTGGAAATGAAATCATGGCTCATTTGATAACGGAGTGTTTTCTAGTAGGTATATATAATAAGATGAAAATGAAGAACTTTGGACCATACAAGATAGTGAAAAGGCATGATTTTGGAAATGCTTATGAAGTGGAGGTTCCTGTTGAATTTAATATTTCACCACTATTTAATATTTTAGATTTGATATATAGTATTATGAAGGAAGTGATGGGGTTGAAGTTGTAGAAGTGTAGTAGAGTTCTCCAACAACTAATTTAGCTATAAAGGAGATTGAGGAGATACTGGATAGTCATGTTGGCAAAAGTACAAAGAATAAAACTTATGAAGTATACCTTGTCAAAGGAAAGGGAGACCAATAGAAAATTCATCATGGATAGCAAGAGAGGAGGCTAGCCATCTTGGTATTCCTCTAAATACCTAAGATGTGATGGGTCACTTCTCAAATTACCCTAGGTGTGTGATCAATAACATCCTGGCTGTAAGAGTAATCTTGTATCAACAAAACAATATTTCATTTCAGTTGTTTGAATAAGGGTTTTTTTTAATGTAGAGTTGTTTTCTTTGGAGGCTTTTTATTTTGTAAGTCAATAATATGAGATTAGAATGTCCTAATTTTAGAAGTGGATGCTCATCTTGGATATAACAACCTACCAATTGATGTTTAGTGCCATATCATGTGTATTTTCATAGAATCATTGCCTTTTTTTTTGTGTGAAATTTTGGTATACAAACTTCAGGCTCACCATTGAAGGCCTAAATGTACTAATGGATGAGTGATTATGTAGATCCAAGCTTGTAGATTAGAAGCTAAGGATTCTAGAAAGTGGTTATAATAGCCAATCAAAGAAATGGTTTGAGAGTTATGGCCTTCCAAAGTTGGGTCGACCAAAATTTCCAAAATAAATGTAAAAAATGTATTTGGCCAACTGTATATGTATTTTTAGGGTCTATTAGCCCAAGATATTAAGTTTGAGTATCTAGAACCTTCTTGGGTGGCATATAATTTCTTATTTAAGAAATGCCTTAACATTGTGTAGGAAAAATTTGGGTGATAGTTTGCATCTTCTTCATGGAGATTGTTGTAATGAAGATGCCCATGTGGGATAGCATATTATAATTCTAGATTCTATAATTTTGCACTTGCGGTGATAATAAGAAGCCTATAATTTTTTCTTGCAAATTTTTTACACTTCTTTGTTCTTATTATGTGTTTAAGGTATTAAGGGGAACACCCTTCATCATAGAGAGACGGAGAGAGAAAGAATGATAGATTTTGGGTAAAAACACAAATCTGTGTCACCCTTTTCGAAAGGAAAAGGCCAACAAAAGTATAACTATTCACCTTCAATGACATAAAATTGGTGTTATTCTTTTGAATTTGAAAATGAAGTAAACTAATGAAATATGTAGAAATGGATGAAGTTTAGGATTATAATTTTTAATAATTATTTGGAATAAAAATTGATATATATATATATATATATTCCTAATTTTTATAGATAATTTTTTAGCTGTTGAAAAATTCTAAAAATTAGGGGTCTAATTCCCACCACAAAACTAGATAGAAATAAACTTATTTCCCTTTGATCTTAGACTATGTTATATATAACATATATAGCTAGAACAATAAAAAATAAAAAACATCCTTAGACCATATTTTCTCTTTTATAATGATTCAAATTTCAACTCATTTCAAATAGATAGCTTTCATCTCCCACCACATTTTTCAAAACAAATATATTCTAACCAAGAGAAAAATTACAAATTATAAAAGAGGACTCTCTCCTTTAGAACATCATACACTTTTTAAAAAAAAATTATATGATCTAATATTTTTTTCTTTCTCAAAATTGAAATCTTTTTGAGTGTTAAAATATGTGCTTATAGAATTTTTTATTTATAATATACTATATCTAACTAAAACACTATAAACTCTATATAAGAATATTCTTGACTCTGAGCTCTATAAAATGTTGTTTATATGTTATTAAAAAATATCATAAAAATTAGTAAGAGTTTTGGAAATGCCACATTTTTAAAATAATTGTATTTCTTTAGTAGTTGGATACAAACTAGCATAAAACATGCCTTTAATAGACATTTCCAATTGGAAAAGTATGAGACTATATATCACTTAGCTAGAATGAATTTATCTAGATCATATGTTTGGACAAAATTTATTTTTAGATAGAAATACTCAAACTTGGTTGTTCTGATAAGTCAGCCTGAAAGGTGACACAACTTTTTACTTTTACCCTTTCACATTTCTCTATGGATAATTGTATGACATGTGTCACTTCTCTATTTGAGTTTTTGTTTTGAGTGCATGTACATTGAAGACCTTCTATCACTATTTGAGCTACTAGTAGATGGTGAGTATTCATCATCATATGGCATATGCTTAAACACATATCTTTCTTCTTTCCTTTATTTCTTTCCCCTTTCTAGCCCTTTAAGTCCTTATTTATAATTTTTTTCTTGGGTCCAAGAAGCTCTTCCCACTCTTTTTCACTACCTATCTAGGCTTTGTCTCTTAATCCTGATTAATTTATTAATAGTTTCATGTTAATAGTTTCATTCTTAACATAATTTATAACTAGACTCTCTATAGCTAATTTTCTTCTTGATCTCCATGATATTTTTTTCTTAACCAAATTTTTTTGAAAATAGTTGATATACAATCATAGTTTTCTCTTGTCAAATATTTTAAGATCATGATTGAGCCTATAGATGCACAAAAGGGTTAAAATCTAGGTCTAGTGGAGGAATAGTATTAGATCTATCAAGTGCTCCCTAAGGGCATGTAAGACCCCTTAAGGAATACTTGATGGTTGTAATGTGTCCAAAAGGGTCATATGGAGTCATAAGGGGTGAGCTAATGTCCCTTTCAAGAAGTTTTAGGACCCCTTATGGCCCCTTTTGACACATTATAGCCATCAAGCGTCCCCTAAGTGGATATGATACTATTCTTCTATCAAGTCTATATTTCAATCCTTTGGTTGATCTGAAGGCTCAATCACATACCTAAAGTATTAGCCAAGAGAAAATTGTGATTATATATCAATTGATTACAAAATATTCTACTGAGGAGAAAATATTGTAGTGATCAAGAAGAAAATTGGCTATGGAGAATCTTGTTATGAATGAAACTATTGATGGATTACTCAAGATTAAGAGCAAAGCCCACCTAGTTAATTGAAAAGAGTGAGAAGAGCTTCTTTGACCAATGACAGAAGTCATAGATAAGGACCTAAAGAGATAGAAAGGTGGAAGTGGTAAAGGAAAGAAAAAAGATATGCATCCAAGCCTATATCAAATGATGAAGATGATGATAATTACTCACCATCTACTAGTAGATCAAGTAGTGATAGAAGGTCTTCAATGCACATATACTCAGAAATAAAATTTTAAGGGATCTTATGGGATCTTTTGGGGTCCTAATGTCTCTTTTAAGACACTAGAACCCCTCATAACCTCTTTCAATATTAGAGAGCCAAAATGACTTTGGAAGCACTTAATTTTTTCAATGGAGGAGATACACTCATTGGATCTACAATAATCCTTAGATTTATCACCTCAGTTGTTGTTACCGATTCTGAGTCTTTATCCCAACTAGACATCCTTGTCCTTTTATAGTATCTACATGGAAAAATAAATATAAAGTTTAGTGATAAGCTCTACAAATACATTGAAAAAGAAAGTGCACTAAAAAAGAACTTAACATGATCTTATAACAAAATATTTTAGGGATGACAAAATATAAATCATTCTAGTTGTGAAAAACCATATCAAACATAGTTGATTCAAAATTATTATTTGTATCAAGAATTGATTCCTCTTTCCATCTCCAAGTTAGTCTATTCTTGTTCTTTCTCTTTCCATTCTAAAGAATTTTGTGAATTAGGATGTAATGGTTTCACATAAGCTTCATGAGAAATCCAAAAGAAATAT
This sequence comes from Cupressus sempervirens, assembly GCA_028749045.1. Classification (NCBI taxonomy): domain Eukaryota; kingdom Viridiplantae; phylum Streptophyta; class Pinopsida; order Cupressales; family Cupressaceae; genus Cupressus; species Cupressus sempervirens. The sequence continues at coordinate 133,508,695 of CM053788.1, read as the reverse complement.
TTTATTCATAGAAACAATAGTATTTATAAAAAAACTAGTACTAATGAAAAAACTACATTTCTCATTAACATCTAAAGCTTTAACTATATACTTAAACCCAAATACTGATACAAACATTTATTAAAATGGAAATAAGCTCATGTGTACAAGTAACAAAATGATTGCAATCTATGAAATCAAGTGTACCACATAAGATAATTATGGCTACATTTCCGTGCTCTCCAAATCTAGTGGTGGTGGCATATCATAAGCTTTGATGATTCCTAAGATTATTTTTACTGGTAGGGCTTAGCTAACATTCACCTTTTTTGTTCTTAAACACATTATATGAATGTGATCCTATGTCAGATAATGGTGATGACTAATCACCATCTACTAGTATCTCAAGTAGTGACAAAAGGCCTTTAGTGCACATGTACTCAGAAACAACATTTTAAGGGATCTTAAGGGGTCCTAATGTCTCTTTTGACACACTAGGACCCCTTGTGACCCCTTTCAACACATTAGAGCCAAAAAATCTCTTGAATAACTTATATTTATCATATTTATCAAAGGAGGAGATACACCCATTGCATCTACAATAACTTTATATCTAGAAATAAAAAGGAATGATAGGGGTAAGTAAGGAGAGAGAGAAAATAGAGGGGAGGGGTACAAGGTGGGGTAGGGGGAGAGAGAGAGAGAGAGAGAGAGAGAGAGAGAGAGAGAGAGAGAGAGAGAGAGAGAGAGGTCACCTAGAACTACTAGACTATCATGGAAAATTTGTAATGAAGATGATACATCCAACTACTAGATTATCATGGAAAAGTTATGATGAAGATGGAATCTCCACCTAATAGCCTATCATGGAAAACTTGTGATGAAGATGGAACCTCCAACTACTAGTTTTTCATTGAAAATTAGTGATGAAGATGGAACCTACAACTACTGGACTATCACATGGAAAAATTATGATGAAGATAACACCTACAACTACTAGACTATCATGCATAGCTTTTGATGAAGATGACTCGTCCACCAACTAATTTGTCATGAAAAAACTGCGATGAAGATGAACCCTACAACTAGTAGAATGTCATGGAAAATTTTTGATGAAGATGGCACCACCAACCACTAGAATGTCATGGAGAAATTGTGATGAATATGGCACTTGAAATTACTAGATTGTCATGGAAAAATTGTAATGAATATGAAACCTACAACTACTAGGTCCTGTCATGGAAATTTTTGATGAAGATGGAACCTCCAATTACTAGACTATCATGGAAAGCTTGTGATGAAGATAACAACTCCAACTACTAGGATCCAACTACTAAACTATCATGGAAAACTTGTAATGAAGATAACACCTCCAAGTATTGGACTATCATGGAAAACTTGTGATGAAGATGGTACCTCCAACTACTAGAATGTCATGGAAAATTGTATCTCTCTTGTTTCAAATTGGGAGGGAGGGAGGGGGGGGTGGGAGAGAGAGAGAGAGAGAGAGAGAGAGAGAGAGAGAGAGAGATAGAGAGAGAGAGAGAGAGAGAGAGAGAGAGAGAGAGAGAGAGAGAGAGAGATTAGGGAACATCCTAAATTATATCCATATATTAGCACTTATCAAAAGATTTCATTATTTCATGATCTACATTAAATTGGCTATCATTATTGAGTATCAATTTTTTATTTCATCTAGACAGGAGCTGCAATAATTTTTTTGGTCATTTAAGAAGAATATTGCTATATATTTCTTCAAATGTCATGGTAATGAACCCTTGGCTTTATTGCAGACCCTTCTTCTTCCTATTCTTGCCATAGACACAAAAACCCGTCACTCAATTTTCCTACATGATACAAATCAAAGAGAAAGTTGACTAAAGTAATGTACCTTAGAGCTTTCACATGAAGTCTCTTTAATTCCTTTGGAAGATGATTTATCTTCTAGTTCAACCACAAGAATCTCTCTCCTATATCTTACCTTACATTGTATTGTTACATTGCAATTAAGCATGTCATGGAAGGGTCACCATTTAGATGAACAACAAACTGAATGATTCCAAGATCCACAATTTGAGACCTAGAAGCTAAACTTTCCTTGATAGAATTAGCATTTGAATCTTTCTATAAAATCCACTGTGCATCATCCCTCCACAACTCCCTTTTAGGTGGTAGGATTTGGGCAGTCTTTGCTAATACACTTGTTTCCTTATAGTATTTTTTTCTAATTACTCTCACAATATTCTGAACCAAATGATAAAGCAATTGAAAAACGTGATGGTTCTAATGTTTCACATGCATGGCTCATTCAAAGTGTGAAACTCAGGATTTATAAAAAAATTATAGTACCCTAGCTGATCTAATCATTTACTTGATGGAAGTAATCAATTTTTGGGTAGTTAATTCATTAACTAGGCCTAATTAGGCCTATTAAGCCTTTAAACAATTGACTATGCTTTTACATAGACATAACGTGATCATGTTATTTCCAGCATATTCATACTAGACATAATGTGATTACATTATGTATAGTATGATAATTTAGTCATAAAAACACAACATGACTGCATTTTGTTAACAAAAAAGTATGATCGTATTTTACTAACAAAAATAGAGAAATCTTTTTTAGGCTTGGTAATAGGCCTATTAAATTACCCAAAGGCTTGGGTTGATGTTTTCCCTCCATTTTTCATAACTTTAGATGTATTTTCATCTTCTAAGATCAATTCTCGTCGTTGACTTCATCAGTTTTGCAAATGGTCAACTGGGTATATCTAAAATTACTACCATAATTTCACATGTTTTCTTACATTTCTAACCACATAATTTTTAAAAAAAAATTTGGACAAGATTATCTTTGTGAAGTTAATTTTTCTATATTAGTATCTTGACAATCTTCTCAGACATATGTATAAAGTTTTTAAATAATTTTTTAGGGTAAAAGCAAGAAGTTGGGTCTCAATTCCATGAAAGTCCATGGATTGAGATCATGCACTTTTAGAAATGGGTACTCATTTTAGGCTCGGGCTCCTGATCTGAAATAAATAAAAAACAAGCACCCATTTAAAAAAAAATTGGGTACCCATTTTTAATTTTCAAAAAATGGTTACCTGTTTTTGAAAGTATAAAAAATTTGTATTTTTTAGAAATGGGTACCTATTTTTTACTTTTAAAAAACAAGTACCCATTTCTAAAAATTTTAAATTTTGTTTTTCGGGGGTGATTTTGTATGTCGATTTGACTTTATCAAATTAGGTACCCATTTTTTGAATTTAAATAACGGGTACCTATTTCTTACAACATTGGGCAGGATTTTTTTCTCCTACCTTGGATTTTGGTTTGGGATAGGCTTGGTGAGACCAAGCCTATGCCTTGACCTCTTAAGATTTGGCTAAGACATTGAACTAACAAATTTACACCTTGTCGTAATTTTTAGAGGGTCTTCCCGATCAAATTTTTTTATGAAAGAAAAACTTATTAGAGCTCTCACTGTCCTGATTTTAGAAATATAAATTTTACAGTGCTATGATTTTATTTACTATTTTTGCATTATTTTTTAATGAAAGGTGGTACCTAAATGTAAAATAGTGAAGTTCACTAAAACTTTAATAAATTTTTTATTTTATAATTTTTATTAAATTCATTTATATGTCATCAATATAAATATAATTCTTTTGAGGTTAAAAAAACAATTTTTGAAAAAAGTGAAATTTTGATCAAATTATGGTGTCCGTACACAAGAGGTTTTAAAATTTACCTTTACAGCCAATTAATAATTAATAATAATAAAATTATTCAATAAAAAATTAAGGAAAAATATTTTCATCAATCTTAGGTGTATTAGGTAACTCCTTTTAAAATGATTAAAAAAAATTCATTTATTTGTGTCAAATTATGGTGTCCATACACAAGTGTGGTATGGTCCTGAAACAAGCATTTTGAAAAAGTGGTTTTTAAAGATCCATACCAAAAACAAAATCTATAATATGGGTATTCAAATAAATTATATATTCAAAAACTAGATTCCAAACAAAAATATTTTTATTTTTGATGTTTTTTTATATTCAATATCTAAATACCTCAAATTTTGACATCAATTGACAAGAAATTTCAAAAATAGGAAAAACACTTCCACTTTTGCCCCAAAAGTGAGACCCAACTTCTTGCACTTACGCTTCATCTACTTAACCAAATAGAAAATACATTACATAGTATTGTTCTATACTAAATTATATACACTTTTTTTAAAAAAAGTTTTGATTTTAGATTATTTTGATGCAAGTTATGTCCAATGTGTGAAGAGGTACCAAAATTTTAGGATGGAGTCAATTCAAAAATTATAGATAAGAAACTACTTGTCAGAAAATTATGAAAATACACATAATTTCTAGATCTCACTTTACTTATCATCCTACTAAAGGGTTTTAAAAAAAACTAAATATAACTATATTTTGGTTGAGTCCATGGAAATAACTATGTTATATTTTTCAACAAAAAAAATGAATAATTTTTTGTGTGTGGGGTTGACCCTCTCAATATTATCCTTTTTTCAAAAAGCTTATTAGTTTAGAAATGAGATTTAGAGTACTACAATATTTGTGTCTTACATATTTTCTCATTTTGAGTGCATGACCCTCAAATGGGCCTTCCAAGACCAAGTTTACCTATTTTTAGAAAAAAGGTGTACACTTATACTCCTCCTTTTGCACACCATCGTGGTGCACACACCATATTAAATAAATATGTAACATAAAAGTCCAACATACCATTTATGATGTCCTACTCAGTAACCCTTAAAAAATACAAAATAGATACCAAAAAATAGCTGAAGCTAACCAAGGAAAAGAAAACCTAACATGGAAAAAAGCATCAACAAAACACATAAGAAGTCAAACTAGTTTCATAGATGAGGCAACTAGTTCCTTTTTAATGTTAGACATCTTAAACACCTCCTACTTCAGCTTGGCCAAATTCGGAGGAGAGTCAACAACATATCTTTTATTATAACTCAATTTTATATGCCTTCCCAAATCAACAACTTGACTAGTAGTATCACCTTCCTCAAGATTGAATACAAGAATAGTCTTAGAATCCCTAGATCAACTTTCCCCAATAGGTTGTTTAGATAGTCAATAGAAATATATAGAATATTATGATATTTGTTAATAATCCTCTTAACAAAGGCCTTCATTTTTTGACCTTGCCCTATATTTCCTCCAACTTGCTATATAAATTTTCATTTTTCCCATCAATCTCATTGTTAGTAGAACTCTATAGTTTCTCCTATATCTCATCCAATTTAGAACTAAGTGCTATGTAGTTGACATGGAGGTTTTTAATACAATTTAACATCCACTTCACCATTCAAAAAGATAAAGAGAAATGGCTTTGGGTGTTTGGAGAACCCCAAAGGGCATGTCAACCTCCATATCTTTCAAGTCATCCTCCAAAAAATTGACATTCTCTTCTTCCATATCAATCGTCTTTAAAAGGGGAATTCATATACTTATCCTTCCTCATCTCCTCAAAGTAGTACTCAATCTCTTTCTATTTTATGATCTTTTCCCCCCTCACAAACATACACATGCTTAGGAGAAATGATAATTTCATGCTCTACTAAATATACATGGTCAATGAATAATGGAGCTTAATTATTTTCCTCATCATTTTCCACATTATCAATATTAACATTATTAATTTTATTATGTGTAGGTCAGAGAGAATTCTCCTATTGTGAGGGAAGGATAAAGGGGGAATTAGGAGTAGAAGGGTTAGGGAAAAAAATTTCTCCATCGACTTGACCCATAAGACTCCTCACTCATGCCCTCATCCTTCATTTCCATACTATCCTCTTCTTGAGTAGTAGAGGTCATCTACATTAAATCCTTAATACTTTCCTCTTTTGACTTAGTCTCCATTTCATTATCATCCATGTTGGGCTTAACCTTATTGATGGAGTCAAGAAAGTCCATTTCTAGTTCACCCAAAATTATTTCCCCCTTACTCTTTCCACTGCTTGGCCCAATAGATAGACATTTTTTCTTAAAGATCCTAGGTTGAACATGATCCCCCATATTATTTTTAATATAGACTAAAATTAGAAAAAATGGACCTCCAAGAAAACCATTTTTCTAGTTTTCTTTTGGAAGGATTTAATACCATGAATGAGGTAAAAAATATTTTAAGGGGGAGAAAAACCCTTATCTTATGTTTATAGTGATTGATTATTAAAAAAATAGGAATGGGTCCTATCAAAGAGACCATCCTATTGGCTTTTTATTCGACTAGATTTCAAATACATTATGAAGATCCAAGAAATACCTAAGAATTAGCTAGAATATATAGTGGTTATTTAGTACAAATAAATAAGACCTACTATTAAGACCTTCTGATGCAGGGGCATTTGAGGGTCAAGGTTGTTGATTCAGATGTGGGTTTTGGTTGAGATTTACTTTTGGGTATCATAAGATGTGTGTTTTGGTTGAAATTTTATAGGAAGTTGCATTAGAAGGAGTTATTTGGATTGTCAAATGAGCTTGGCTTGATAGGTGGCCATTTTGACAATTTTTTTGGGAGCCTGAAATCTCATCTTGACCTCTGAATTTGGCTATTTGTCTTTTTTTCTAGTTTTTTTAGAAAGTTGTTTTTGTAATAAATTTGAAATCATAATTTTGATTTTGTTGATTAGTTTTCAATTCATCTTGCCTTAGTTGGGGGCTTTTCTTGGGAAAAATTAGGATTCATAAGATGAATTTTTTAAATTACCAAAAATAGAAAAAATCATTTTTCCAAAAAATATGCCAAATATGGTAATTTTTGGAATTGTAATAAGTAGTTGTTTTTTTTCATTGTAGAGGTAGAGTAGAGTTGTGAAAGTCTTAATGAAGAGTTATGGTATTCTAAAACATCTGTCTTGTGTCAATTTCTAAATTATTCTTTGATGAGATTGGGTTGTATCACCTTTCAATCTTCTTCCCTTTGAATTTTGCAAGATCTAAGTAGGTGTACCTTAGAATTTATTACTTTTCTCCTTAATAGAAATATACAAACACAAATTCCAACATAACATACAAATTTATCTCCAACTCTTCTAATTCAAGGACTGTAAAAGGAATGGAAAAACAACTAATTCTTCAAACTCGAGCACTCCATGAATCAAGTGCAGGATAAATTGTCAAATCTACAAAACAATAAAGATTTAAAGATTTAATTTAAGGATATTAAACTATATAGCTTATCCACATTTCACAACCTATTATATGACTAGTGCTTTATCCATTGGGCTATTTACTCACAAAATTGACACATGACACTAGATCTATCTTCTTACTTTGCGAAGAAGAAATTAGCACTAAACTTTAAATCTTATTCTTATCAAAATATTTCCAAGAAACCCTCAATTATATTAATTTTCATCAAGTGTTTACACAATCAATTTGATTATTAGCAAGATATGAAAAAGGTATAACTCTAAATGATTTACAAACAAGAATTCAATACACTTGGTTATCAAACCTCAAAAAAATTGAAAATAACACAAACAAGATATAAAATGCAAATTGAGTCACCAATATGTATGCAGATTGAGTCTATAATTCAGTGTCAATTTTCATGAGAAAAACTCAAAATAGACTCAAAACTTCCTACTTTCCATTTCCATTAAAGAAATTCTAGATAATAATATATAGCAAATGGACCAACCATAAAATGAGATAATATATTCATTTACCAAAATTTTGGACCCCACTTTGGCCTTGGGAACTCACTTATATAGATGAATTCAAACAATCTTTAGGTTTAGAGAGAAAAGACATTTGTCTGAACTAACAAAGTACAAAACATTGTTACACAAGGTACATGATTTCATTACCAATAGTTTCATAGGACATTAGCCTCCCTAAAAAAAAATATAACATTCTTCATGATTTGAAACTACCTCCATAATTTGTCATGTAGGTATGCCCATAATGGATGGACCAAAAAATTAAGGTATCCTATTTGGATAATTTCTTCCTTCTCCTTTTATAATCATTACCCATATGAAGACTAATTTTCCTTTTTCTCTAGTGGGATAGGGGATCCCTTAGTTTCACCCTAATTTGATTCACCATTTTCTACCTACACATTCTCCATGTTTGTCTCTTCTACAAGTGGTGGGGCCAATTTTATTTCTCCTTCTTATTGTACTTGTTTTTTTGCCTCCACTTGTGGGTCCTTCTCGATTGAGCTATACTTTATCAACTATTCATCAAAAATAGAATCACCAGGCCAATCAAAATCAATGATCTCCTTTTTCCTCATCATAATATTATTCCATGTTTTCTTTAACCATTTAATCTTAGTCTTGAAAGAATCAAGGAACATTTGGAGATTTGTAACTTCTTCAGCTATTCTTGGAAACAAGATATTATCCTCCTTATTTATTATATCATTCATTCGTGGACCCAAGGCCTCCTTCAATTCATTTCCCCATGGTTCTTTAGGCTTAATGCAAGTTTTGTTATTAATAGCATGAGGGTAAAGATCAAAATTATTACTGGCATACCTAGAGAAAAATCCTTTCATCTTTCTCTACAATAATTCACTTTTTGTTAAGCAATCTATTAAAGTAGTTACTAGAAGATATGTCTTCTCTATTTGGTCTTTCAATTATAAATATTCTTCTATGGCCAAGAATAATTCATCAAATTTATGGTATAGTGATCCATTTATCTAATATTTTTCTTGGTGTAACTTCATTTTGGTTAACTGTGATCCACATATGTACAAATTTAGATATTCTATAATGAAAGAATGCCTAATTAACTAGGTGAACAAAAAATGCAAGTGTGTCTCAAATTGTATCCTTATATATCTTTAACTTTTGTAATTGTTTAACCCTAATCCTAGCCTTTTCTTCCTCTCGTCCCTCCTAAATATTATCTCCTTGATGTAGACGAGTCTCTAGAATCTCAACAACTGGGCTAGTCATAGGTGGAGGTGCAAGTGATGATGTAATCATTTTTTGAGAAGACTCCCCTATCTCCAAATGTTTTATTTGTGTCCTTTCATGAGTGATAAGCCTTCTTTCAACCTCCATTCTTTTCTTTCTTTCTTCATTGTAAGCAACCAAAACCTCTTCATATCTGGCATGCAACTCATTAATCCTTTTTGTCTCCATTCTTGTTGTTGCGAGTACAAAATCTTATTTTTCTTTATTCATGATATTAGCTTCTTTATTTGAAGTCACTTCAATTCTTCTCACAATAAAAACACCCATTAAATTGGAGTCATATTTTTCCATAGACCATGATTTATTCATTCTCTACAATGACCACAAAACTAATGTGGCATGGTCTTCGTAATATTTGACTTCCCTGGATGCTTGGCTAGCCTCTTCTTCTATTTTATACATGATATTTGTTGCCTTTCTAACCACATAAAACACCATGGCATCTTCAATGTCCCAATTTGGAAGAATTTGAATTCCAGCTTATTTTATCATTGTTATTCCCTCCTCTAGAATAATCTTATCAAAATCTTGCATCATCTTTTCCTTAATCTCATCCTTGAAAATAAAGTCCTTATTTGGTTTCTCTATTTTTCTTTTATTACATCTTTCCACAAAATTCAAAATGTGTGATCTCCAGAGAAATTGGATCAAAGATATGACTTAATAAAACTACCATCAAACAAAAACTTATTGCAAGCCTATTAAGCAACATGATCTAGTTCTTTCCCTTTGAACTCACCCATAGTTAGATCCATAGTTGGCATATGAAGATCTTCTAGCATCCCTTCTTCTAACTTAGAAGTAGTAATAAGAACATTACCCTGGCTTCCCAAATGTATCAGTTCTTCTGCTAATATTTGTTCACTCTTGTAATGGAGAGGGGATTGAGATGGTGTGTATTCAACACTTCTTGATAAAATATCTCCTTCAATTGTCTTCCTTTTTAATGTAGGTTCAAAATGATGGATTTTAAATAAAGGTCTCTTGTACATTGAAGGGAGAGGTGTACTTCCCTAATTGGGATGGGGTGTAACCATCTATGTTCCCTTTCTAGATATATCTTCTTCTACCGTAACAATAATATACCCTTCTTTCTTCTAAATGATATGCTAAAAAAAATTATGGAAGGGGTGAATTATAATCTCTTCATTACTTCTCTAGATTGATCAGGATATGCTTTGATTAGTGCAGCCTTCTTTTCATTTATCATCTCCATAATCTTATTAAAGAATGTCATTAATTTATTAATCTTATCACCAATTATCTTAGCATCTCCTAAGGGATTGTAATCTTTATGAAAAACATTTACGAACTCAATAGCCCTGTTGTAAACTCTCCACTTTTCTTTCTTGACTTCTTGTTCCTATAAGGAAAACTCATTTCCAATGATATCCTTAGGATAATAGAATTTATGAGCATGATGTTTGGTTTTAGTTCTTGTTTTGAACATTTCATAAAAATCTTTAGGATCAGAAAATATAGAATGATATTAGCCATCTTATAAGGATTCAAAAATTTGTACAAAAATAACCATCCTCCTTCGCTAATGACAATTTGATGGGCAATAGTATAAGAAGGAAAAATGGTTCCCCTATATCTTCTAGCCATTTTAGCTTCCTCCAATCCACTAATTTTCCACAAAAATTCTAGTACACCTTCCTTACGAGGTACTTGATAAGGAAAACCATGAGGTGTCCCCCAATAGCCATAGATTCTTAAAATAGTAGAAATGGGGTAAGGAATATTATCACCCCAATTATGGCAAACTTAAAATCCAAAAGTAAAATATTTTGGTCTAATGAATTCCAATAATGCTTTTTGTATCCTTGGGTTGTTAGAAGATAATAATTCTCTTAGCTTTGATACAAGATATCTATCAAACCTTACAAAAGTGACATCCTCTCTATCCCAATACATATCTACACTCCATAATTGTACAAGAAGGTTCTCATCATCTTGCACTGAGGTTAAATGTATTTCTTCACCAAAATAGATGACTCTCTTGAAAAGAATCATATGCATTAACATTGAATACTAACAAAAAGGTCTCTCAACCTTTCCCTTACTAATTCCAATTAATCCATTGCAAATTTCCTCTACCAAGAAAGAAGTAAAATAAAAAATAGCATTTACTTCAAAGATTAAAATTTGAACCATCGTATACATAAAATTGATAGGCATATGGATTTTTTCATCCTCTGTAAAGACTTGATACAAAGACATATATACATCTAGGGAACATGAACTAAAAAATTCTTTTAAGAAAGGCTTTGGAGTTGAGGATGTTACTAGAGTTGAGTTTCCAATCGATGGAAAGTGTTCTCTTAAAGGTCTATTCTTGATGTAAACCTTTTGAGTTTCATCGGTGTTCTCTAACTGTTGAAAATCAATGGTTTCATGATACTAAGAGAAAGTTTCCAACCCAAAGACTTCAAAAATTTCCTCAGGTGTTATCTTAAACTTATAGTTTCCATCTACATCCCTAACACTTTGGGCAATGGGATCATACATTTTAGCAAGTAGGGTCAAATATCTGAATCCACAAAAACCTTGGGTACAACCAATTTTCCTAAGTTGAAATTCCAAAGATTTCCATGAGGAGAAAAAATATTTCTCTTTGAAAATCACTTCTTGAAAAGATCCAACACTCTTAGTAGTTTGTACATCCTGTGTCCAATCCTTGTATCATACAAACCCTCAACAATTTTTATATGAGGTGTAACAGGGACTAATGTCTTACCTTGCACAACATAATTGGTTGAACCACCTAATTTTTGTAAAAAATCATTACAAACATTCCTTTGTTGATAATCTTTTTTCCCCACAACATGTCATCTAGGAAGCATCTTTTAACAATTACAAAAAATATTCACATAAACAATTCTCACTACCCTTTTTTGTTTACTATAAAATTCACATTGAGAATAGATACTTACTAATTCACCTTCAATTTACCCTTCTTTATTATTTTTTAACCTTCTAACCTAGTATATCTCATTTATTTTCATTGCTTTGGAATTCATTGCATTTACATAGTAAAATGTGATGTACACACACTACTTTCTAAGATTATAACCTGCACAAAACTCAATTAAGCCCCCATTAATATTTTTTCGAAAATGGCTATGCATGTCTCATTGAAAATTTTAAAAATAGATCATGAATAAAAAACAAATCCAATTATCATGGTTAATTTTTATGTTGAATCACCTTCCTTCATGCTGACAGTGTGGTCAAACCAATTACAACATGTCAACTATAAGCCACTCTATCTTTACAATCCCTTATTGTAGTTTTGGAAACTCTCATACCCTATAGGAACTTTTTTTCATCAACTAAGCATATTCTAGTAGCACTACATACCTTTTCTTTATTTTTCTTCAATGGGTTCAACTTATATTTCACACCATCCTTTGTCAAAGTGTAGGTATTTGGCCCATCATATACAAAATGCATGTCAAACTACCACAACATACCTAACAACATATGACATATGCCCATTGGTATGATATCACAAGGCACCTCATCATGGTAGCTCCCAATCTTAAAGTTCACTAGGCATTATTTATTGGCCATGACTTTGTGGTTGTCCTACAACCATGAAATACATTTTAGATGTAGTTTTTTTGCCCCTTGAGATTTATCTTCATGACCATCTTTTATAACACTAGATTGTCACTACTTCCACCATCAATGATCAAATCACAATACTTATCTTCATATTTCTACCTTGTGAAAAACTAGCTCCTCCTTTGATTAGGTTCAAACTTCATTCTCACCACTCACTAAGGCTCTTATGGTAACATGAATTCTCTTTTTTAACATCTTCAGAATGTGAGGATTTGGCATCTTCATCAACATGTATGACTCTAGCCTAGCCTTCAACTCTATGATTTTTCCTTCCTTCATGTTGGGAACATTCAAATGCTCTATTCTATTATTCTCCATAGTGAAAAAAGGTTCTATAGAAATCATCTCTACTAGATCCTTTCCCTCTCCCACTTTCTCTTCCTCTTCTTCTGTGATCTCTTTTTTCTTTATTGTAGAATTGGTTGTTTCCCCTCTAATTTTGATTTCTACTACTAGCTTCATCCTTCTTCTTATGATTATACAATCATCTTCTAGATCTTTCATGATAATCTCTACCACTATTGTAATTGTTATCAAACATCTTATTCAACATTTCCTCAACTTTTAGGGAAATCCGGTATGCCTCTCCAATAATATTTATTTAGACCAGTCTCAATTCATCTGGATTTCTTGTCCTCAACCCACTAGGATAATTGGTAATTTTATCCTTTTCATCTTCTACATGGTTGGTTCTACTTAGAACTTGGTAGAACTCTTATGTATACTCTTGAAAAGATCTTCCCACTTGCTTAGATCATTACATTTTCTTTAGTAGATCAAGATCACACTCCACATGAATGAATTGTCACTTAAATTTATCGATCATCTAATCCCATCTTGTCATTCTATATTATGTTAGTTTATGGTGACTGATCAAGGAAGTATTGTACACTCACCATAATTCCTTGGTGGGGTTCAAGGTGTTAGGATTAACCTTAGATAGAAATAATAGTTACATGCAAATATAACCAATATCAGAAAATAGTAGATCAAACATAAGAGAACACTAGACACCAAGATTTAACATGGTCCACCCAATCCTTGGGCTACATCCACCAACAAGAAGTCCAATATTATTATGGTCCAGTGATTACAATTTGTAATCCCTTACAACTCAATACCACCACAAGAACCAATTTTTGCATCACACATAATGAAAATTCCTAACCTAAAGCTTTTTATACAAGCTTTTATATGCTTACAAAATTAGGGCTAGAATAATAGAAAAATAGTAGTCGATGCCTTAGGGGGTGCTTTCCCCAAAAAACCCCAAAAGGGTGTTGCCCCTCAACCCCACCCTATAGTCTGATAGGGAGCACACCTAGGGCACTACCCCAAGACCCTATAGGGGCACTACTCCTTGACCCCATCTTGGGGTACTACCCCTAAACCCTCATAGGAATAATCTGGAGGGAAACTATGCCAAAAAAACCTCTGAGTCTGATCAGGCTCCACATTACAATAATCTCCCACTTGGAGACTTATTAAACTCCACAACAATAACCTCCCACTTGGAGACTAATCATAGCACTACTAAACTTGTAGCTCCTACTAGAATATTGAGCCACCCTTGATTCTATTGTTATTTTAATCTGTTTAGTCTAGAAGACCAATTGAAACTGAAGAGGAGTGCAACTTCTCCCTTGTCACTACCTTTGTAAACATATCTACTAGATTGTTAGTTGTATGTATCTTCTCTAGATTTAACTATCCATCATCCAAAACTAACTGAATGGAATGGTATTACAACTGTATGTGTTTTGTCTTTGAATGTAGAGCTGAATTCTTTACAAGATGAATGGTACTTTGGCTATCTATGAAAAAATAATTATACCTCTAAAGGTTTCCCAATTGTTCCATGAAGAACTGAATCCATATCATCTCCTTAGATTCCTCTATAGCAACAACATACTATGCCTCTATAGTGGATAAAGCATTAACCTATTGTAATCAAGAAACCCAACTCATTGTTTCCCAACAATAGTAAATACATAACCTATAGTACTCCACCTGGTATTGATATCCCCTACCAAATCTGTGTCAACATAGCCCTATAAATTAGTAGTAAAGCCCCCAAAATGTAGACACATACTAGTTGTTCCTCCCAAATATTTGAGAATCTATTTAGCTTCATTCCAATTCTCAAGCCCTGGATGACTCCTATACTTTCTAATGACTCCCATTGCATGTGCAATATTTGGCCTTGTACATACCATAGAATACATCAAGCTCCCTATAGCTGAAGCATAAGGCACCTTAGACATCTTATCCTCCTCTTCTTGTGTCTTAGGACACATCTCCTTAGTCAACTTTAAATGACCAAGTAAAGGTGTGTTGATAGCTTTAGCATTCTAGATAGATAAATGTTGCAACAATTTCTCAATATAATTAGCCTAAGATAAAGTCAATTTCCTATTCTTCCTATCTCTACAAATCTTCATCCCAAGGATTTGTTTTTCTACCCCCAAATCCTTCATAGAAAATGCATGTGCTATCTGGCATTTCAAACCCCTTATTATGATCCATGTTAGACCCAACTACAAGCATATCATCAACATATAAACATAAAATAATATAGTTGTCATCATCCTGTTAGAAATAAGGATTACTAGGGGCTGGTGAATCAGAAATCTACAAACTTTAGTCACCCACTAGATATTATTGCTTACTTTAAACCATACATAAAAAAGTAATAAAGTAATGTTGAATAGTAACAATAGCAATGCACAAAGATAACTCATAAAACCATATTTTGTTAACTAGGGAAACCCTGGCCAAGGGAAAACCTCGGTGGGGATGATACCCATTAGATAATATACTGATATATATGTTCCTTGTTAGAGGATGGACCCTATTAGGAGTCAATGAGAAAATTTAGTATAAGTAGTCCCTGTTAGGAGACTTTGAATCCCAGTTAAGAGATTCCAACCCTATTAGGAGTTGCCGTATAATGTATGCAAGAAGAGCCCACTACCCAAACATGCAATTTCAACTACAAGAAGAGCTCATTGCTCAATCAAGTAATTTACTATTATTTTATTTCCTTGACTGATCTCTTATCTTTAGCTCAATCTTGGATCAACAAATAGCTCATATAAAACTTCACGTTTATCACTTTCATATGTAGTCTCAATTCACAATTAACACTTGCACTTCGCTTACATAATTTATCAAGATAGTACATTCCTTATCGCAAGAAGTCCTTTGCATAAATACCATGCCTTTAGACAAATTATTGTTGGCTAAGACCACAATTCACTTTTCTAAGTTAGAGTAAACATCTAGCATGTCGACCTTAATTTGAAAATTAATTGTTTTGTAAACAAAATAATTGTTTCCTTCAATTCTACTATCCTGCATCATTAAAACATGATTATCTCTGTTCCATATAGTCCATACAAAATTTTGAGGTTATAAACATCATCACCAATATGTATACTATCTCCATATAACTTTTCTAGTCATAATATGATGTCTACAACATGTTATAAATAAAACAATACATTATTGTAAACAAATTCTACACTTAGACAATTTTCTTATTACCAAACACTAAGTATCTTTATTTTTGAGGTTTCCTATTAGCATGTACATCATGTGTTTCCATAGATTACAACAATTACCTATCACTATTAGCCAATTTTCAACACTCTCCCCCTTTGGTATTGATGGCAATAAAATAGGAAAAATTGGCTAAGTGACAAAAACTTAACTATCAAAATAAAAATTACATCTATTATAACTAGTTCAACTTAACATAAAGGCTCCCCCTTACAATATACTTTAAACTTTTACAATCCTCACATGTATCTCTTCCCATTGTATCTTTCCCAACAATCTCTACTTTTTCCATGTATACAATTTTCACATCTCTCCCCCTTTGACATCAATGACAAAGGTCAAAATGTTGAGATACTATCCAAAAATTGTCAAAATTGTTGTACTTGTTTATGCTGAAATAATCTTCATATAGTCATCAAAAATAGTCTTCAAATTGTCCATATCTTTGTTTCATGTCTCTTTGGTAGATTTAGCTTATGTGAGAATTACACATAAAGCATATGATGGAATCTCAACTGTATTGATATCTGAATTAAAAAATTTTGAATATGTGTCCTTGGCCTTGATACATTCCTCTAGCTGGTTCTCAAAAAAAGATAACTTCAGAGCAATGGATTCTCTAAAATCAGATTTTCTCTTCAAAATATGCTCTTTCTAAAGTTCCAATTTCTTGATGTCATGATAAATACTGGCAACTTTACTCAAAAAATCATCAACTTTTCTAGATGGATGCTAGATTTGGCTACATAAAGCCTCTAACTCATTCATCTTTATCTCTATCTAACTGTTCAAGTCTTTAGTCAGCTTGTATGACAAGGTACAATTAACATACAAAGTTTTTCCTTCCTACTGACATTTCTAAAGTTTTTTTATGCACGTATCAATATTAACTAAGTCATTCTTCGTATTCTAGTAGATGGTGCTAAACAAGTTATCATGATGGGAAATTTGAGCCTTCACCTCTACAACATTCAACTAATTTTTGAGCTCTTCATCGAAAGACTTTAGCACTTCTTCTGCTCCCTATTTGGGATCTGACTTAGTGTGTTGTACTATCAAAGTGTTGTGCAATCTATCTGTTACTTCCATTAAAGTTTTCTATAAGCTTTTCAGAGTTTTATTCTTCTATATGAGTTTGGATATGGATGAGATCAGATCTATTTGATCATCATCATTAGTAGCCAAACTAGCAAGAGAGAGTGGAATAGATGAACTAGATGGTTTAGTCTCATCCTCCCTCTATTTCTTTGGTGCTTCCTTAGTTCTTCTCTCTTCCTCTTCTTTCTTTTCCTTTTCCTCTCTTTCTCTCTTCTCTTCTGATCTTTTCTTCTCTTCTTCCTCTATTTTCCTTTTCTTTTCTTCTTCTATAATCCTTCTTTTATCTTCATATTCATTCCTTTTCCTTTCTTCCTAAATTAATTGTTGATTGGCTTCTTCCATCTTCTTCTTTTCTACTTCTAGTAGTCTCTTCTCTTCCTCAATTTGCCTCAACTTATCTTCAATATTTTTGATGTTAGGTACATTTGGTTTGGAACCAATTGGTATCATCAATGTTAATTATAACATTGGTTTGATCAATCTGCATAGTGTAACCACTTACTGACACTTCTGGTGTTCTAGGAGCTGGAGGAGATGATGTCTATGATTCTATCAACATCTTACTAATAGTTGCTATAGTCTACTTTCTCAACTTATCCTTTTCACCAACCATGAATAGAAATTATCTCAACTTATTTCTTAAGTATGGCACAAGGTTATTCAATAATCCTTTTATTTCACCTTCATCATCAGTCTTGCAGATAGTCCTCAACATAGAATTCCAAAGTTCAAGGTATTGTTCTCTTGCATGAATCTTTTTATCTATAAGTCTCCCATAGACTTTCTTGTTCACTACTCCTTTAGTATCTTTCAAAATTAGATCATTTGCTATAATATATGTTATAGTAGACATATTAATCTGATCCTTGTCAAAATTATTATATAATTCATAAAAAAATGTTCATCTAAACAAAGTTTCCCTCATTGGTAATCATTGTGTTAATCTTCTCAATCTTTGGCTTCCAAGGTTGATGAGCTTTTCTTGCTACTTGTTTAGGCAGAGTCACTTTTTTTTCTTATTTATTTTCTTGTTCCTCATCTTCTTCATCACTTGAATCAATTGTCAACAATATTTTTTGCCTCTTACTTGGTCCTATAGCCAGTTGTTTGACTCTCTTAGTCTTTGAAGATACTACTTCCACTAATCTCTCTGATTTTCTTTTCTACTCACTGGGCTAAACATTAGACACTGCTACATATGGTATGCTCTATTTCAAAGATGTTTCAGCAATTGATATTGACAAGGGTTGTATGTTCAATAAAACTTTCTTCATTTTTTGTCTCATGGCCTCACATTCACTCTTTGTCATTCAAGCCTCTGATATTGCCTTCTTCATTATTGATTCAACCTTTTTATGTGATGCCTTCTTGAAGGTTTCTTGATGAGCATGTTGTGTGATCTCATTATATGTGTCAAATCTATATTTAGCTTTATCTTTCTCTAAATTCAACAAAAAATCAATGTAACCAACTACAACATCATCATTCAACTCATAGCTTAAGGGATCAAAAAATTTCTACTGAGGTTCCACTGCTTGAATATAAGTGTGATCTATATCAACTAATATACAAATGTCATCCTTGAATCTATCCACAATTGCAGCTGAAATCTTAAATCTTTCTTTCATTTCATTTTGAAAAGTCATCATAATTAAGTTTCTACTATCCAATATCTTGTCTATAGGGCTCCTTCTACATACCTCTATGATCTTCTCCATAGTTCATCTATCACTACTTATTATGTCTATGTCTGAAAAGAAGGGAAATCTCTTTAGTACATGGAATAATATGTGATTTATCAATGATTAGAATCTGAACACACCATTCTTTGTCCTCTTAATCTTTTCAAGGTTTTCTAAGAGTTGCATTCTTAGTATTTCACTCAGATTTACTTGTTCTTTCTCAACACATATCTTATAAGCTACATATATAAATCCTACTAAAAATTCATCAATCTTAGAACTTGTACAAACTAAATAAGCAATAATTCTACTCAGAAATCTCACATCATCTTGCTTGATGGAGTTGATTACCATGGCCTTCCAATTGTATACTACCTTAGTGTAACTTTCCACTTTCTTCTTAACCATCTTCTTACCTATGGGTACACTACCTTGTTTGCTAAGACTAGTTACCTCATGAATAAGGTCGACAGAAATGTCTACTACATTATCTCACATCTACAATTTTCCATCATGTATCCTACTCAATATGATTTGAGTCCATTCATCTATATCTAGTTCATAGTATAAATGATACTTAAACAAGTCAAATTCCTTTAAATGTTCAATTTTGAGCTTCATAGTCATGTCAAGGTTAAAGACTAGTTCCATATCCTTATTCATATATTCACTACCAACTGACTCAAACTTGTAGTTCAAATAATTTTCTATGTCTTCAAGGTAAACTTCATTGTTTATAGTGATAGACAATGCAAAGTTAAGGTTTACCTCATTAGGTTTGATAGAAAAATTTTAAATTTAGGCCTATCCTCATTCTCAACACTATATACTAACAACATATCCATGAACTTTATCAATATGAACTTTTACTGAGAAAATTTGTAGGAAAAAATGATAAAATACCTCTTTCCAAAATAGGGTTTTCTTAAAAATCACTTTGACAAGTCAATTTTGAATGCTCTTCTATTTGAATGTGTTTTTAATGAAATAAAATCAATTCTATACTCCTTTATCCCTCAAATTGAACTTACATTAATTGTGTACTTCACAAATATGAAAAAGTTGTTACTTGCATTTTGCAATTAGTTAACTACTCAAGATCATCTATCAGATCTTCAAATGTCACCCAAGGTTTACTATAGCCTCCTTCCATCATTAAAAATATCCTCTACACTTTTCATCATGAAATTCTTTGAAAAAGCTTACTTTTCATCTTCTATTACAAAATTATCCTTTACTGTAATACCAATAACTTTGAATTCCATCATAACTTCTTTATATGGGCTCCAAATCACAAGCAAGCTTAGATGCCATCTAAACATAACAAGATACACCTTTTCCCAACTTCGCTACTTTTAATTTGGTCTCTAACTAAAGTTCTCAAATTCTAGTGTTGTGAACAAGCTTAATTCAACTTAATTGAATAAAACTCAATGATCGACTTCTATCTTCCTATTTCATCAACATCTAACTTTTCTTTTGAAATATTTGTTCCTTTCATGAATGCTTCATTAAGATCTTCTTGAAGGTCACTCACAATGTTTCTTTGTTCTTCATTATCTTTGCTAGTTTCAGAGTTTCTTTCATGGTTCCTTCTATCATTTCTTCTATTCCCAAAGTTTGTTCCATTGTTCCTTCTATCTCTAAAATTTATGCCCATTCTACAGTAATTCGATGTGTGTCTGGATTTTTTGTGTAACTAACATATATGTTCTTTGTTTCTAGGATTCTGTTGATCATTAGGTGCATGACAATTCCAAGCAATGTGTCCTAAGTTGTTACACTTATTGTATCACCTAGTTTAGTAGTGTAAATTGAATACTAGCTATTAAGGAAAGCATTGACCATACTAAACAAAACTAACACTTAAGATAGGACCAAAGAAGACAAACTTGAGGAAAGTAGACCAAAGATGGTAAACTCCTCAAGTTCTTCTCATGATGATGAAGCTATGTCCTTGATGAGAGGGGATGTATTCTCATGTTGTGCTCAAGCTCCAAGTAGATAGGTGATAATCAAATATGGGTGTGGATGATGGTTTCAACAATGGAGGTATGGAAGGATTTCAACATTATGATGGTATTTTGGTATTTTTTAGGCTCTTAAAATAGCATTATAACTTTGCATGAAAGGTGGTTTCTTTAGTGAAGGAAGAGGGTTAAATTTATAGGCCAAGGGTTGGAGGAATGGAGGGCCAAGATGTCAAGATGATGAGATGGTGAGGGAGGGTTAGGATGCACTCAAAAGGGAGCAAAAGGATTGTGCTAGTTTAGCACCAATGGGTAGGTGACACTTGTCACAAGGAGGATGAATGTGAGAGGATAGGATAAGGGTTGGTCAAAGGCTTGATGAGGGTGGTTGAGTATGTAAGAGTCATGAGTGAAGATGAGAGAGGTGTAAGAGTCATAAATGTTGGAGGGTGAGGGGAGAAGATATTTGTTGACTTTAGCTTGGGTTAGCAAGTCTTAAACCATGTTTATGATTGTGCACATGAGTAGAAAAGGATTTAGGATTAGCTTAGAAGGGGGGTTAAGGGTGAGTGATTTAGCTTAGATGGGATGGGTTAGTTAGGAGGCTAAGTGAGGTTAGTATGGGTGAATGGGTTGGATTAGGGGTTAGGATAAGGTTTAGGAAGGCTTTTGAATTTTAAATATTTTATTAAATGATTTATTTAATAAAATGGGAGTGTGGAATTAAATTGAATAGATTTTATGATTTATCCAATTTAATAGAGGAATATGGATTTAATTGATAAATTGATTTTGGGTGATCATTTGATTTTATCAATTGGACTATAGTTAATTAAATAAGTAAATTTACTAGGGGATGATGATTAATTAATTAAATAGTAAATATTTAATCAATGATGTCTGAGGAGATGACTAAATATGATTACTTATTGATGTAATCAAATTTAGGTGTCTACACTTATAACACATGATATGTCTTCTATCTTCATAAGATCTTCCTTCTCTTGATGTCCTTTCATTAGATCTTCTTCTATCTATAGGGTTAGTCTATCTAGACATTCTACTATTTCTCCTATCATCACCATACTTATGCTTTCTACAATCAATTGCATTATGACTCATACCATGAAAATCATGAAAATAAAAGTCCTCAACATGATTGGATGACTTATTAGTAAAATCTCATTTCATATGACCCATTTCATTACATAAAAAGCACTTACCTCTAAATTCATACTTGGTTGCCTTAGGATTTTCCACTTTCTTTAGTTCATCCAAGATTTCAGCTTCCTTATTTTGCTCAACTTCTTTAGGTTTCTTAGAAGATTGACTGGATTCAATCTTATCATCAGATTTGTCTTTTTCTTTCAGATCTGATCTAATCTCAGGTTTCTTCATAGATATGTTAATTAGATAGCCAAGACCAGTCTTATCATAAGAAGATCTTTGTATAGACATTGAATCATCAAAATTTTCTTTGCTAGAATAAATCTTCTCAAACTATTGTTTGCATTGTGCCAATTCACCTTTCAAAATAGTATTGTACTTAAGGAGTTTTTCATGATCTTCTTTTAGTGTTTCAAATTCAAATGTTTTCTTTGCCAGAGTTGCTCTTAGATCTATATTTTTAGTCTTCAAATTAGATTCAATTTTTCTAGGATCATTTCTCAAAGTCAACATCAAATTTGTAATCCTTAACTCATGGTTCAAGATCTTGTGCTTTGTCTTAAACTTTGAATAGTCATTATTAGAAGTTCCAAATTCAACAGATTCAGGCTTGGATTTTAGATGTTCAATCTTTTCCTTCAACTGACCAATGTATATAGAGTCTTCATATCTATCCTTTAGCTTATTTCTTTCTTTAGTAAGGAGATGAATTTGTTCAAGAGCTTCTTCAAGGTTCTTCATCAACTATTCCATATCCATAGGGATCTTACTTAAGTTGTTAAGAATCGTCAAAGTAACTAGGCTCTAATACCAATTGTAAGGAATAGGGATTACTGAGGGGGGGTAGGGGAGTTGAATCAATAATGTAAAAAATTTAGTCCCCAACTATATATTATTACTTACTTTAAGCCATACATAACAAATAAATAAAGTAATACTAAATAATAACAATAGCAATGCACAAAGATAACTCATAAAATCATAGTTTGTTAACTAGGGAAACTCTAGCGAAGGGAAAACCTCGGTGGGGATGATACCCACTAGATAATATACTGATATATATGTTTCTTGTTAGAGGATGGACCCTATTATGAGTCAATGAGAAATTTCAGTATAAGTAGTCCCTGTTAGAAGACTTTGAATCCCTATTTGGAGATTCCAACCCTGTTAGGAGTTATGGTACAATGTATGCAAGAAGAGCCCATTGCCCAAACATGAAATTTCAACTACAAGAAGAGCTCACTACTGAATCAAGTAATTTATTGTTATTTTCTTTCCTTGACTGATCTCTAATCTCTTATCTTCAGCTCAATCTCAGATCAACAAATAGCTAACCTAAAACTTCACATATATCACTTTCACATATAGTCTCAATTCATAATTCACACTTGCACTTCTCTTACATACTTTATCAAGATAGCACATTCTTCATCACAAGAAGTCCTTTGCATAAATACCATGCCTTAAAACAAATTACTATTGACTAAGACCATAATTCATTTTTTCAAGTTGGAGTAAACATCTAGGATTTTGGCCTTAATTGTACAAGTAATTATTTTGTAAACAAAACAATTATTTCCTTTAACTCCATTGTCTTGTATCATCAAAACATGATTATCGATATTTTGTACAGTTCGTACAAACTTTTGAGGTTATACACATCATCACCAACATGTATATCATCTCCATGTAACCTTGCTAGTCATAATATGATGTCTGCAACATGTTATAAAAAAAAAATACATTTCTGTAAACAAATTCTATACTTAAGACAATTTTCTTATTACCAAACACTAAGTGTCTTTATTTCTGAGATTTCCTGTCAACATGTATATCATGTGTTTCCATAAATGACAACAATTACATATCACTAGTAGCCAATTGTCAAAACATATAACCTCTTAAAATAAACATAATGATTTGAATAACACCTTCTAGATCCATGCTCATGCATAAACATATCAAATTTTAGATATCATTGCCAAGGTTCTTATTTCAAGCAATCTAAACTTTTCTTTAATTTGAACACTAAGTTCTCCTTACCTTTGACCTCAAATCTTTGTGGTTGTGCCATATATATCTCTTCATCTAAATCACCATGAAAGAAGGCTATTTTAACATCAAGATTCTCTAAATGCAAGTCTTTAGTAGCCACAATACTTTAAAAAATGTGAATAAAAGTCATTTTAACAATAGGAGAAAATATCTCATTAAAATCAATTTTTTTTTTTCTATGCAAATCCTTTTACAACTAGCCTAGTTTGAAATCACTTCTTCCCTCCATCCTCTTCTTTTAACCTATAAACCCATTTATTCTAGAAAGCTTTTCTACCCATAGGCAACTTGCATAAATCCTATGTATTATTTTTCAATAAAGAGTCTATTTCATCTTTCATTGTAGACTCCCATTGAATCTTAGTATCCACCTACACAACTTCATCATAACATTCAAGTTCACTAGCATCAGTAAGTAAAATAGAATACAAGGAGAAAATATTTCTAGTGGTCTACTTATCCTTGTTGATTGTCTAACATTCACTAGGGTGTGTGGTATTTGTTGTTGCAGTTGTTGCAGGTCATGAAGAACTGTTGAAACATCAGCTTTTAGAGTATCATCCAACAATACATAACCATTTTATTTCTTCTCATGTTGTTGCAACAAGTCTTTGTACAATGCTTTCTCATTGAATATGAAATCCCTAGTTCTTACAATTTTATGATTTTCAAAATCCCAAAGCCTTTAAACAAATTAATTAATGCCATATCTAGAAAATACACATTTCTTTGACTTAGCTTCTAGCTTGGTTCTATTTTCAAAATCTATATGAGCAAATGCTTCACAACCAAAAGTTTTGAAAAAAGAATAACTCACCTTCTTACCAGTCCATGCTTTCTCTAGAATACCACAACCCAAAGGGGTAGAGGGACCTCTATTAACCAAATATATAGCAGTATTGATAGCCTCCACCCACATGTTTAAGGGAAACCCTACATGCAACCTCATGCTTTTTGCACGCTCCATTATAGTCATGTTCATGCATTCAGCCACTTCATTTTCCTATGTAGTCTTTGGTATAGTTTTCTATCTATGAATACCATTAGCGAAACAATATTCTTCAGATTCATGACTCCAATATTCACCACCATTATTAGATCTAAGATATTTTAATTTCTTTCCAATCTCATTTTTAACCAAGCATTTCCATTTCTTAAAAGTTGTAAATACATCAGATTTCTATCTAAGGAAATAAATCCATACTATTCTAGTAAAATCATCAATAAATGTAACATAATAATGAGAACAACCAAGGGAAGATACCTAATCTAGTCCTCATACATCTATATGTAGAAGCTCTAATCTCTCACTTCTTTTTTCCTTCCTAGTCTTCACAAAACTCACTCTCTTCTATTTTCTATATACAAAACATTCACAGAAATCCATATTGACACATTTTAGACCTATTAAAACTTTCTTTGAATGAAGTACTTTCATACCTTTCTCACTCATGTGGGAAAGTCTATTATGCCACAACATTGTATTAGAATCTATAGCAGCTTTTTGCTCTCCCTGCTCAACTATAGGAACTATTTCTAAATATTCATTTTTGTCTAAAACAATCAAAGTAGAAGGAACAATATAACTTGTACAAAGATATAATCTTCCTACTTTCACACCTTTTGCTACTACAAGGGAACCTTTTGAAACCTTCCAATTTTTATCACCAAAAGTAACTACACAACCCTCATCACTAAATTTTCCTACTAAAATTAAATTCCTACTCAGCCTTGGAACATGTCTTATCTGATGCAGTAGCCAATGATTCTCATTCTGTAACTTAATCTTAACTTTTCCTTTTCCAAAAATCTGATAGGGCTCATTATCCCCCAAATAAACAAACCCAAAATCCCCTTGGACATAATCAATAAAATAACCTCTATTAGGTGTAGCATGAAATGAAGCACCAAAATCTAAAACTCATGAATCACCAAAACTTTCTAGAGATAGAAGCAAAGCATCCTCTTCAGATTTGTTACTATACCACATTTTCCTCATTATTCCCTTCTGGTTTATCTCCTTTTTTGTTCTTTTGAGTCCAACAATCTTTCTTTTTATGTCATGTTTTACCATAGTACCAAAAATCTCTCAGTTCTATGGATTGAGACCTCTTTCCCTTTTACTTTCCTCTTGATTTCCCACGATTTATGGAATTATTTCCTCTCTTAGTCATTCTACCTCTTCTTTGTGCATTCAAGACACTTCCTAATGTAGATCCACCTATGGTTTTTCTATGAATTTCCTCTCTCAAAATAACAATGATCAAATCATCAAATTTTAGGGTATTAGATCCAGAAACAAAATAAGACATAGCCATTATGAAGCCATTCTAGCTTTCAGGAAAAGAATACAAAATCAAGAGAGCCCTAATTTCTTCATCAAAATTAATACCCAAAGAAGATAACTAACTAGTAATAGTATTAAACTCATTTAAATGATCTGCGATAAATCCACCTTCTGCCATTTTCATATTAAATAAACACTTCATGAGAAATACCTTATTTTAAGCAGAGGGCTTTTCATACAATTTTGCTACGGTTTCCATCAACTCTTCCACCATCCTTGCTTTTGTAATGTTAAATTTCACTGATGGTGCCAAGCATAATTGAATGCTTCCAAGTGTCTTTCTATCTAAAATCTCCTAGTCCTCATCTAACATAGTTCCTTGTTTCTTGGATTTTCCTTCCAACAGCTTCCATAAATCCTTCTAATAAAGATAGCCTTCCATTTCCATCATAGATAACTACAAATTTTTCCCATTAAAATTCTCTACCTTGAGCTTACCCTCATCTACCATAACTCCCACTCTATTGTGGGACTCCCACTCAACTGCGAGACCTTCTTGGAGAGGATCACTAAAAAGAAAATTATGACAGTCTAGCTAAAAATTAAAAATGACAATCGTTTGGCTCTGATACCACTTGTTAGGATTAACCTTAGATAGAAATAGCAGTTACATGCAAATATAACCAATATCAAAAAATAGTAGATTACACATAAGCGAACACAAAACACCAAGATTTAATGTGGTTCACCCAATCCCTGGGCTATGTCCACCAACAAGGCCAATATTATTATGATCCAATGATTACAACCTGATTACACAACCAATTTTTGCATCACACATAATGAAAATCCCTAACCCTAAGCCTTTTTATACAAGCTTTTTTCCACTTACAAAATTAGGGCTAGAATAATAATAAAAAAGTTGCTAATGCCTTTTACCATATAAGGTCATTTTTGGCTTCAGAGGTGCTAACCCCCAAAAATGCTTGCAAGGGCATTACCTCTCGACCTGACCCTCTACTATGATAGGGAATGCACCTGAGGTGCTACCCTAGGACCCTAAAGGGGCATTTCCCCATGACTCCATTTTAGGGGCATCACCCTCAAATGCCCATAGAAAAAATTTGAAGGGAAACCCTACCAAAAAACCTTTGAGTCTGATTAGGCTCCACATCACAACACAGGGTGGGTTAGGTCTCAAGTAGGGGTGTGCGTGTGGTAGCCACCAATACAAGCAAGGCAAATTTTTTTGGAGAATATTTTAATTGCCAATTTTTTGCAGGCTAACATGTTGTAATTATTCTTGCCCTAATTTTGTAAGTGAAAAAATCTTGTATCAAATGACTTAGGGTTAGGGGTTTTATATAGAGTAAAAAGATAATAGCTTCTTGCAGCGGTATCAAGCTGTAAGAGACTATAGATTGTAATCAGGTTGTTATCATTAGATAATAGATTATTGGACTCATTATTTCATGGACATAGCCTAGAGATTGGGTGAACCATAGTAAATCTTTATGTCTCATGTTCTCTTTTGTGTAATTTATTATTCTTTGATATTGGATATGCTTGTTAAGAATGGGTTGAAGAAGCTAATCAAAGAGGGAGATGGTAAAGAGAGTTTTTTGAGAACATGCAAATATGCTTCAATCATTATTTTGTCACTGATGTCAAACCTACTACTTGCTAGTGAGACAATTGCTTATATGATTTAAAGTACTATCACTTAGTTGATTGATGAAGAGGATTTGATCAAAATATGTAACTATAGCACCTAGAGGAAAGGTTGAGTTATGATTATATAAAAAAGTACAAGAATCAATTAAGACAATGATGACATGATGTATTGATAATCTACTTAAGGTTATAAATGCTGGTTACACTAAGAAAGTTTAGAAGAACAAGTTAAACAATATTTTTCTACCAAGCCTGACTGAGTGGATAGAAGGTGCCAAGCAAAGTCAATGCAAGACGAGTAGAAAATTAGTTAAAACTAAGTAAAAGTTCATTCTAATGTATGTCAAGAAAAATAGTGGATGGTGAGTAAAGTTTAGTTGATGTTGAGCACCAGTAAACTTTAGTTTGTGTCGAGTAATTTCACAATAGATGCCAAGCAATCTAGTATGTTTCGAGCATCAGAAGCTAGTTAATGTTGATTTGTTGTATTATTTAAAAGATTGTGAATTCAATGAATATGAGTTGACAAGTCTATTTTCTTTGATTATGTGAACTAGGTGGAAGATAAGGCTGATGAGCTAGGGGCACAAACTTCAATATAAGCAACTTTTAGAAGAATTCTAGGAGAAGTTTCTAGAAGAGAGATGGAATGTGGGACAAATTCATTGTTTCCTACCTAATCCATCCTAATCCTAAATTGGATGATGGAAAATGAGCAGAAAAATATCTTAATTTCCTATTTATAGGAATGGTTGGTCATGAAGCATAGAGAGTTAGATGAGAGAACTTAAGGAAGACAAGAAGTCAAGGGCTCAATTTCATCAAGTAACCTAAGAGAAGAATTTACATTAGCATGATAAGCAAGGAGGCTTAAGGAGATGAATACTTGAAGGGTGAACAAGCTATTAGAGATGCAAAGTATGAAGGCCAATCAAAATTGAGGACTAAATAGTGACCTGTAATTTGCAAATGAAGTTGTAAGTTGTATCAGAACAATCCTTACTATTACTCTCTAACAATTATATTAGTCTAGGGTAAATCTTTGTATTAAGGTTTACCTAACAATCATTTTTAAATCCTTTAACTGAGTGACATTATAAGTGAATGGTATAAAGTCCTCTAACAAGGTTCACTTCTAATAGGGTGATTGAAAACCTTTAACAAGGTCACATTTAATAGTGTGTACTGTAACATTCAACAAGGTTGGCCTTTCACATGGTATCCTTTCAGAAGAATGAAAAAGGAGTAGCATGTTACTGATGATTTTTCTTAAATTGGGTTTCCATGTAAATCATTGTGTCAAAGTGTGCTGATGAATCTTTTACGTTTCATGTTTACATTTTTGCAAGTTGATTTGACAATAGCCTACATGTTTTAAGTGATTGCATAATCTTATGGATGCATGCATGATGAATAACGTTTAATGGGTTCACCAAGCTCTAAAAATGTTTAGTTATACATCTAGACCTTGAATAATTAATTCACCCCCCCTCTTAGTTATTCTAAAAGTGTTCCAACAATTGGTATCAGAGCTATCTGCTTAAAGGAGACTAGTTTGAAGGTACTAGAAGCACAAAGATCAAGATGTCAAAAAGAGAAGTACCAAAGCTCAACAGAGATAACTTTCCTACATGGAAAAGTTTGATGAAGCTACACCTTGGATGACTTGGAGATCATGCACAATCTACCATTACCATTGAAAATGTTGATGTGATTGGAGCCCCACCTATTGAGGATATGAGAAAGAAAAAGGAACACAACTAGGAAATGTTGGAGATTGCCTTTGCCTTAAGTTATGCTGAATTTGATGATATTAAAGATCTTGACAGCACAAAGAAAATATTGGATACCCTAGCTTCTATCTATGGAGGAGACACCAATGTTCTTAGAGCCAAAGCTGAAATCCTCCAAGGTAAGCTTTATGAAATGAGAATGGAAGAAGATGAAAATATTGCACAATATGTTGCAACTATAAAATAAGTAGTTAATGCAATAAGAGGAGAAAATAGAAAACTAGATGATGATAATATGTTAAGTAAAGTTTTAAGAACACTACTACCTATATATGCTATTAGAGTTTTTGTAATTTAAGAACTAAGATGTATACAAGGGAATGATCTATCACTTGAAGGACTGGTAGGTAGACTCACTACTTTTGACCTATCTAACTTTGATAATTACAAACCTGAGAGTTTTGAATTTGCTTTCAAAGCTAAAGTGTGATTGAAGGAACCTAATGTGAAGAAGAAAAATAAAAAATATGTATCTAGTGATAGTGATACAAATGAGGAGGGTATTGAACAACTTGAAGCACTACTAGCAAGAAGATTCCACAAAGATAAAGGCAAGTTCAAAGGTAAGTTGCCTATCATTTTCTTTAATTGCAATGAGGTTGGTCATATTGCTACTAGATGTCTAGAAAAGAAAAATTACAAAGGTGGTGACATATATAAGAATAGAAGAGATGAAGATAGTAGGGACTACAAAGACAAAGGCAAAAGGTAATGCTACATTGTTGAAGAAGAAACATCTGATGAACATGATGATGAAGTGGTATATGTTGCGAAGGATGAATCTAATGAATATGAGGTAATTGCACTTGTAACTTGTCTGAACAAAAATGATAAATTGATTATTGACAATGGATGTTCACATCACATAATTGGAGACAAAAGTAAGTTCATTACCTTGAATTTTTATGATGAAAATAATGTAAAATTTGGTAATGATGCACCATGTTTGATAAAAGGAAAATGTTCTATCAAACTCACAAATAAGATTTTATGTGACAATGTTTGTTATGTTGAAGGAATTAACTATAATTTGTTGAGTTTACCGCAACTAAATAATTTGGGATGTAAGGTTGATTTTGAAAACAAGGTTGCTAAGATATATGAAACAAATGGGAAAATAATTGGGAAAGGTGATCAAATTGGAAATAATCTATTCTATCTAGACATTGAGGATGCTACATGTCTTATTGCCAAATTTTATGATGTATGACTATGGCACAAGAGGTTATGTCATGTTTTTGATAAGGTAAACAGGTTTTAAGGGGTCCTGAAACCCATAAGTTTAACAACAAGAAAGGCTGAAAATAAGCAAAAAAATGCCCAGCCAAAACATAAGCCTTACGGCTGAAAATAAGCCCAAAGGCCCAGCCCAAAACAACTGCCCACTAAAAAGGCCAGAGAACCAACCAGGAAAATAGAGACCAGACAAAAAACCAAAGCCAGGAGAAACAAAAACCAAAGGATAGAGACCCAACCTAGCAGACTACTTCTCCATCTCGAGCATGGTCTAGGCAGCTTCGGCGCACTCTTGTTGCTCTTCTGCCTTATGATCCTGGGCGTTCGTCAAATCCTGCTCCATAGTGTTGTCCTTGGCTTTATCCACATCCAGCCTATCTTTGTCTCTATTCTGTTTATCATCTTCCTCCATTTGGTTCCTGTCTTTGAGATTTTCCAAGAGAGAGAGGATGTTGTCGTTGATCGAACTGAGGAGGGAGATCATTTGACTTGCCAGGTTGTGATTGTAGTTCTCAATATTTTTTACTCTCCTCTCCATCAGAGTCTCCCAGCTGTTCCAGTCGCCTTGGCTTTCTGCACCTGTCTTGCTCTTGATTTTTTCCATTTGGGAAACCCTATCTCTGACATCCTCAAGCTCATGGAAAAGCCAAATTGATCTGAAGTTGTCGATCATGCTATTGTGGGCATTGTTCAACAGATTCATGCCTGTTTCTCTTGCATTATCAGAAATAGCCACCATAGCCGGGTTAATTAGCTCATTGAGTCTAGGCTTTTCAAGGTCGTCCACCAGGAGTTGGGGGTTCATCGCCTCTCTGTAGATTCCCATAGTGGCCGTTCTCACATTGGAGTTCTTCCAAGCCTTCCTTCTGTTATTAACTTGCACTTCCCCCTCAATCTATCCAGAGTTGTCATTTTCCTCCAAAGGAGGCTGAGGATGTATAGGGGAGAGGGGAATGGGCAGAGAATCCTTTCCCTGACTACTGGAGCGCTCCATGCTCTCTCCCTCCCTCTTCTGTCTTTTTCTCAGTTTCTCCTCATCCAGCTCCTCCTTCGAAACCTTGTCCGAATCATCAGTATCCATTTCCTCCTCCACCTCAGCAGAGCCAGTTTTAGCTAGGGTATGACCTCTGGGGCTCTTTCTGCTGGGTAATTTGATAGAGGGGTAATCCTTCTTATGGCTTTTAGTCTTCTTACCTGAATGCTCAAAAACCTCATCAGAGCTGATGCTCTCGACATCGTCGGAATCTTAGGAAAAATTGGAGTTGCTCTTGTCAACATCCACCCCCTGGATAGGGTTTTTGCTAATGGTTTGAGCGTGGAAATGCTCATGAATCAGAAGTAGAAGACCCTCATGCAGGGCCGGGTTGACGGTAGCTTTCTTTTTAAAACTAGAAATGGCCTTGTTCATCGAGTTAAAAAGATAATACGGGAAGGAGATCTTACTACCATGGCGAAAATGATTCAGAATCACAAAATGGTGAGTCCTAACCCTATCAAACCTGGGGTCTGGTGTTATATATTCAATGACAGCATAGATAACATACCTCCAGAGCTTCTTTATAGTATCCATTACAAAAAATGTCTCTTTCTTGCCCAGCTTGTTCAGCTCTTCAGTGTTTTTCACAAAATCCTTGATTGCATTAGAAGACATCTTCTTGTCTCTAAAGAATTTATGCCCCTCCATCGGAATCCCCGTGACTTCAGCAACCACATCCTCAGTAATTTGAAAGTAGACCCCGTTCACCTTAACCTTACCATTATTCCATGAATTCACCATGCTGTTAGTGATCTCAGGATCCGAGCCATGAAGTTTCTCGAAGAAATTAGTAACCCCACCCATTTCCAGCTCTCTCCAAACTTTAGCCTTGTTCTTCCACTTCTGAACTTCCCCCACCGGCTCCTTTCTGCTCCTCTCACCCGTCATGTTTACCTGATCAACTTCCACAATTCTCATGAACTCTGAACTGTGCAAGTTATTTGCATTCGAAAAAATGGTGATGTTTCTTTTATGATACCCATGAATATACCCCTTTCTGAAAATAATGGTATCGTCCTTTCGAACGTGTCGAAATGTCAGAGGAAACCCCTTTTGCTGGTGAAAATCACGATGCCAATAATGGCACTTACCATTTATTAAGCAATCTTTATTATCCATAATTGCATTGGATTTGAGCCATCCTTCCCAAGATTTTATCTTGGTCAATAAGCAACTTTGCCTCCGCCGAAAAATCTTTTTCGGCATGCCAGGTCAGATTATTGGTGGCGTTAACCCCTTTATTAGCAAACCAATCAGCGACTGGGTTTGCCTCTCTGTAAACATGAGTGACGTGGACCTTATCAAACTTTGTGAGAGTGGCACAAGTCTCAGCAATTATGTTCACAATCATCCACGAGGGAGGGGAAATACCATTAATGGTATTAATAATGTTTTTGGAGTCCCCCTCAAGCCAGAGTTTAGTAATCCCAGCTTCAAAGGCCAACTTGACCACCTTACTCGCAGCTCTTGCTTCAGCCAGATGAATAGTCTGGATTCCCAGTGGGGAAGCAAAGGCAGCTATTCCCTCCCCATAGCTATTTCTTATGATTCCACGGAAACCTGAAGGGCCTAGGTTACCCTTAGAAGCCCCATCAAAGTTGGCTTTTGACCAACCATCTGGGGGGAGAAGCCAGCTAGCATCTTGCCTTTTGAGGTTCCTGTCTTTTTCTTTAGCTATCTTTCTGTCCCCTTCTTCTTCTTCTTCCTCCTTCAGCACTTGGAGATTTTCCTTATATTCTTCGAGACCTTCCTGCCAAGGATTATAGCCAGCTCCTCTCTGTCTCTAAATATTCTATTATTCCTTTCCTTCCAAATTCCCCAGCAAAAATGGGGTAAAATCCAGTCCGAGTGATCCTGCCGACCAGCAATCTTACAAAGACCTTTCCACTGATGGAAAAAATCCATGAGATTATTCGATTTGCACCAGAGGGTTTCATTATCATGTGTGATGACATTCCACACCTCCCTGGCATAGTCACATAAGATGAAAATGTGATTTCCGGTCTCAGCCTGATTCTTACACAAGGGACATCTACTGGGCATAACATGTCCTCGCTTCAAGAGATTGTCATGTGTAAGGATTTCGTTCTGAAGAGCCAGCCAGTAAAAAATGTTGATATTTGGAGTGAGACCCAAAATCCAAGCCTCCACCCAAGGGGCCTTCTCTTTTAAGCTCCAAAGGGAATTATAGCCTGAGGCAACAGAGTATCTTCCATTGGGATTATCCCTCTAGACCAGCTCATCCCCCAAATTGATAGGAAACATGGAATTGAGCATAAGCATTATAGGAGTCAAGTCCTCAGAGATGAGGGATAGGTCACTCCATTCCTGGCCATTCCAATAATCACAAACTTTGGACCCAATTTGATCAGTACAAGCTTGCATCCATCTCTCAAAAATAGGGTTATTGATAAGTGGATCTTGGGAAAGCCATCTATCCGACCAGAACTGGATGTCCTTCCCATTTCCCAATTTCCATGATATCCTGGCCTTAGCCAGGTCCCTGGCTTTCATGATCCCATTCCAAATGTTCGATCCTTTTGGGATATCTTCATTAAAAAGGGTGGAAAGAAGAGTGGGTCTTCTAAGGTACTTGTTTACCAGGGTGTCCCTCCAATCACCGGTGCTACTGAAGATCCGCCATATTTGTTTAGCTAGGAGAGCCTTATTGAGGTGGGTGATCTTTCTAATGCCTAGACCTCCGTACCTCTTAGGGAGGCAAACCTTCTCCCAAGCAACAAGAGGGTATCTTTTCTTCCCTTCATTACCATTCCAAAGGAAGTCTCTCTAGATTTTCTCCATTCTTTCAGCTATTTTCCCCAAAATTCCAAAGAGGCTCAGGGCGTAGATTGGCAGATTTTGAAGAGAAGATTTGACTAAGAGGCATTTCCCCGCTTGACTAAGAGAGACCCCTTTCCAACCAGCCATCTTCCTATTGAATCTATCCAAAATACCATTCCAAAAAGACTCCGGGGGTGAGGATCCCAAAGGGAGACCAAGATAGGTAGAGGGGAAAGAGCCTACCCCACAACCTAGAATCCTGGCGATTTTTCTTTTTCTAACCTCAGAGGTGTTGATGAAAAAGAGCGAGTTTTTGTTCCAATTAATCAGCTGACCCATCCCACTGGAGTAAGTATCAAGAATCTTCTTCAGGGCTCTGGCCTCTTTGACAGAAGCTTCCCCCCCCAAGATAGTATCATCAACAAATTGCTGATGAGTGAAGGGAACACAATTAGAGGAGGGAAGGATCCCTTTGATACAAGCCTCACACTTTCTACAGTCTATAATCCTTCCTAAGCATTCAGCTAAAATGATGAACAAAATGGGCGAAAGGGGGTCTCCTTGTCTGAGGCCTCTGGAAGGTTTGAAAAAGTTAGAAGGGACTCCATTAACCAGAATAGCCAAGGAGGAGGTGGACACCAATTGAGAGATAATTTTGCAAACTTTACTGTCAAAGACAAAAGTCGAGAGGACCTTCCTAAGGCGAGACCAGTCCACCCTGTCATAAGCTTTAGAAAGATCCAGTTTGAGAAACATACCTTCCCATTTGGATGCCTCAAGAGAGTGGATGACTTCGTGCACCATCTGGACAGAATCCAAAATTTGTCTCCCTGGAACAAAACTCGATTGATGCTACGAGATTATCATGGGAAAGATCTTGAGCATTCTTAAAGTGAGAACTTTAGAGATGATCTTGTAGAGTGAGTTGCACAGACTAATAGGTCTAAAGTTGTCCAACGAGTCCGCCCCAGGGGATTTAGGAGTGAGAACCACAAAAGTTGAGTTTAGCTCCTTGAGAATAGATTTGGCTCCAAAGAATTCCTGGACAGCCTGAACAACCTCTCCCATGATCACCGGCCAGAACCTTTGGAAGAAAAAAGTGGGAAAACCGTTCGGGCCTGGAGCCTTGTCAGCAGGCAGAGAAAAGAGAGCCTCTCTAACTTCCGAAGCATTAGGAATAGCACAGAGCTGTTTATTATGGATAGGTTGAATGAGCTGAGGGATACAGTGTAACAAATCCTCCTGGTCCAAATTGGAAAGCAATGGGTCCTCAAAGAGAAGGCTAGAGAAAAAGGAAACAGCTTCTTCCGAGATGGCAGATTCTTCAGTTAACAGCTCCTGCCCCTTTCTGATACCATAGATCCTATTACTAGCACGGTGCTTGAGGGTGGTTAGGTGAAAAAACTTAGTGTTCCGATCTCCTTCCTTTAGCCAGGTGATCCTCAATCTTTGCCTCCAAAATTTTTCTTCCTTATTAATAATGTTATGAATTTCAGACAGGGTCTTGAGCTCCGAAACCCTGTTGGTCTCAGTGTAACCTTCCTTCTGAATGCAATCTTGGATAATAGTTAGATTATCAAATAACTCTTTCTTTTCATGGAAGATATGACCAAAATCAGACTTGTTCCAAATTTTAATCATCCTCTTCACATTGCTAAGTTTTCTGGTGACTCTGAACATGGCTGAGCCCTCCACCTCTATCCCCCACCATTTCTTGATATTATCTAGGAGGTCAGGGTGAGAGGTCCACATTTTCTCAAACCTGAAAGGATGGTATCTCCTGTGTACCAGAGGGGAAACTAAAAGAGAAATGGAAGAGTGGTCCGAACCAATTTTGAGAAGCAAAGATAGTCTGCAGCTGAAGGATTGAAGCCAGTCCAAAGATATAAGAGCTCTATCCAGCCTAACCTGAATGCAATCATGGCCTTTTCTCTTGTTTGACCAGGTAAAGGATCCGCCCTTAAGCTCTACGTCCATAAGGGCCAGATTATTTATGAAGTTAGAAAGATCCTGTTTACTTTTCCAATCCGGGGGCATACCTCCCTTTTTCTCTTTATCTTCTAGCGGTGTGTTAAAGTCTCCCATGATTATACCTTTCTTAATGTCACAATCTTGCACCATATTACCAACTTTGGTCCAGAAGTTTTTTCTATCTCTCTTATTATTGGGGGCGTAAATATTCACTAAAAACCAGGAATCATTGGTGTGAAAATGTTGAACTCTGTAGAAAAGAATGTTATCTTCATCATACTCAGCTACTATATTGAAATACTTATCATTGAAAAGTAACAGCAGTCCTCCAGACGCTCCTTCAGAGTTAGAGGCTATGCCCTTCATGCTATTGTTGAACTTAATATTTTCCATCCTTTCCTTCTTCATTTTAGTTTCCTGGATTAGAAACACATCAGGCCTTTGGTCCCTTATCATATTTCTAATAACTTCTTGCTTGTGGATTCCATTGAGTCCACGAATATTCCAAGATAAGATCTTCATGATTTAACTACTGAACATGCTTCCTGGATGGTGCGCTACGTACCATCCTTAATGTTTCTTCTGGCTTCCTCTTTCCTGATTTCATTCTTGTTTTTCCTTCCCACTAGGTTAGATTTGTGGCTGAGATCAGCCTTGGCCATGCTTCTAGTAGAAGGGGGAGATACCGGAGAAGGGTCCCTGCTATTCTTCTTCTTTCTACTCCTGACTTCTGTCCAGGGATTCTCTTCTCCCTCTAGTCCTTTGTCCAGCCAAGCATCAATTCTCGCCAAATCTTCCATTGTCGATGCAGACAGCCTCTCTATGATTCTGTTTACTATTGAAGGGGGGGGGACAACACACCGGGTTAGGGTCCTGGGACATGGGTTCCCCCTCCTTCCATTGAGTTCGGGACAAAGGATAGTTTCAAGTCATCCTCCTGAGAATCTAGAGGGGGAAGAGTCATATTTTCACCTGTCTCCTCAGGTTTCTTCTCAGATTCCTTCGCATTGGGGAGAGGTGTTGAATCGTCTTTCACTCCTTTCTCTTCTCCCCCTCCTACGTTTCCAGTCACCCAAGGAGGCCCTGATTCCTCTTGGGGCGCATTAGGAGTAGTATTTGTTTTTCCTTCTGCCTCTCCATTTGCCTTGACTTGCGATGCTTTTTTCCTCCATTCTTTTTTGGGATTTAGAGAATCTTTTATCCCCCCTTGTGGACGAGCCTTTCCCACCGTACTCTTCCCTTTGAAAAGTGGGCATGATCCAGCCTTGTGGCCAGCCTTCTTACAATGGAAACAAGCAAAAGGCACACTTTCATAGTCAATCTTTTGAGATCTGTTTCTCAGACGAGATTGTAGTTCTAAAACTTGAGGCATGTCCTGGCCTTCGATGACTCCTACACAGATTCTTGCGTAGTTCAATCTTTTCTTAGCTGCTGTGACAGGGTCAATGGAGAGGAGCTCTCCAAAGGTCCTGGCTATGCCATCAAAGATAGCCTCATGCCAATATTCCAAAGGAAGTTTCAGAAGTCTTAACCAAACTGGAACCTGAGATTGGAAATCCTTGTTCAAATCCAAGTTGGATGTCCATTTTTGCAATATTAGGTTGGATCTGCCCAAAGATCAGTTCCCAGCACATAGTATACAGAAAAAATCTTCCGAGCAATAGAACTCGAAAGACATGAAGCCTTTGGCCATAGCAGTCACTTCTACATGCCCTTTAAGGTCCCATTTTCTCTTGGTAAATGTCCTCACTACATCAATATTAGGTCTTGGCCCTACAAATTTTCCTACCAGAGTGTTCACCATGCTTAGGATATTGTGGTCAATAATTTCCCTAAGGATTTCCAGAGCAAAAATACCTTTCTCCTTATCAGATTTGTCAATGACTTTTGGAAAAGACGATTTACCTGATGGTTTTATCCTGAATAGATTCGACTAGCCTCCCCATGCCCCAGACGGCCCACTGCCCACATGGGAGGGAGGGGGAATCTTCTCACCTGGATGGGGCATCATAACCCATGGGTCCCCATCCTTTGAGGCATCCTCATCTTTCCCCTCTGTTTCCTGCCCTGCGCTTGCTGCATGCCTTGCTGCATGCCCTCCTGCAGACGTGCTCTCCTATCTCCCGCCTTTCTCCAGATTCGAAACAACGTGATTCGAATTGCAGTTTCCGTCTGCTCCATCCCTCTCTCTCACCGTGCCCATCCCTCTAGCTAGTTACTTTAAATGTTAAATTGTAAGAGGTTATGTCATGTTAACTTTGATAACTTGGTTAGTATTAGTAACATGAGGAAAGTTTGAGGTTTGACTAAGTTGAAAAAGCCTGACAATGTAATTATCAAACAATGTCAGTTAGGCAAAATGACAAAATCAAGTTTTAAGAGAAAAAATTACACCTATAAAGAAATACTAGAGATTATTCATACAGACTTGTGTCGACCAATTGATGTGAAAAGTTACAAAGGAGATAAGTATATTATGTTGTTTGTTGATGATTACTCTAGAATGATGAGAATTATGTTTCTGAAAAGGAAATCTAATGCCTTAAAAATGTTTAAATGGTACCTAGCAAGAGTTGAAAAGGAAATAGGTAAAAAATTCAAGTGTTTAAGATTTGAGAGAGGAGGAGAATTCACATCAAATGAATTTGAGATATTCTGTAATGGTATAGGAATTAAACGATAGACATCTACACCAAGAACCCCTGCACAAAATGGAATTGCTGAAAGAAGAAATAGGTCTATAATAGATTGTGCTAGAATACTCATAATGGAAAAGAATATTGCTTTGAAATACTAGAGAGAAGTTGAAGTACAACTGTCTATACCTTAAACCATGTACAAGTCAAGAAAGGTACTCATTCAACACCTTTTGAATTATGGTATGGATATGAAATGTAAAATATGTTAAGGTATTTGGGAAGCAAATGTTACATACTTAAGGATTTTAGGAATGGTAAACATGATGCAAAAAGTGAAGAAGGTATATTCCTAGGCTATTCCTCAAGAAGTAAAGCTTATAAGTGTTTGAGTACTAACACTATAAAAGTTGTGGAAAGTGCAAATGTAAACTTTGATTAATACAAAAAAGTATATGAGGCTGAACCTATAAAAGAACCAAAAGAATACAAATTATTTGTATACTCTTATAAATGTATGTTTTCTAAAGAAGATGTTGCATATCAAGCTACAAATCAACAACAATTTTCAATGATTGTCGAATCACATACTATGAATGTTGAGTTACATTTAGGAATTGAGCTACATTCAGATGCCAAATCCCATAATGAAATTAAAGCACATTCTAATTTTGAGATTGGTGGAAATACTAAGTTACTTGAGAAAGATGCACGTAGTGATTTTGAAGCTAAAAGACAAAGTGAAGAAATAAGAGCTGAACCAAGATTGTCCAAATATGTGAAGAGACATCATCCTACTGGATAAATGATTGGAGATAAAGATGCTAGACCAACGAAAAGAAACAAATTGAGAAATGATACATGATTTTTGGGCATGAAAGAACCTAAATCAGTAAAAGATGCATTAGAAGATGATGACTGGAGTAAAGCCATGGAAGAAGAGATTGAACAAATTAGGAAAAACAAAACATGGAGTCTAGTTCCTAGACTAGAAGACATAAATGTGATTGGCACTAAGTGGGTATTTAGAAACAAGCTACATAAAAATGGTGAAGTCACAAGGAACAAAGCAAGACTATTTTGCAAAGGATATGCACAAGAAGAAGGGATTGACTATGGAGAAACATTTGCCTCTATTGCTAGATTGGAAGGAGTAAGAACTCTACTTGCCTGTTCAACATATAAAGGTTTCAAAGTTTATCAAATGGATGTTAAATCTACATTTCTAAATGACATAT
This sequence comes from Cupressus sempervirens, assembly GCA_028749045.1. NCBI lineage: Eukaryota > Viridiplantae > Streptophyta > Pinopsida > Cupressales > Cupressaceae > Cupressus > Cupressus sempervirens. The sequence goes on along the minus strand of CM053788.1, from coordinate 133,467,909 downwards.
TAGAGAAAGAAGTTTACATACAAAAACTAGAAGGTTTTTTTGATGTTAACAATAAGAACATGTTATGAAAATTGCACAAAACTCTATATGGTTTGAAACAAGCACATAGAGCATGGTATGAGAGACTTCATAAGTATCTTATCAAGATTGGATTTGAAAGAACTAATGCTAATAGCAGTCTGTAGATGAAGAAAGAGAAAGGAAAAGTTATTTTTTAATCTAAATTTTTTGTTGATGATATCATATTTGAAGGTCAATATTTTTTATGTAAAGATTTTGCAAATCAGATGAATCTAGAATTTGAAATGTCTAGATTTGAAGAAATCAAGTTCTTTGTGGGTTTGCAAGTATATCAAATGAAATATGGTATATATATCACTCAATCAAAGTATGTCAAGGAAATATTGATTTTTTTTGGATTGGAGGATTCCAAACTAGTAAGTACACCTATGGTGATAGGACTTAAGTTGTCAAAGAATGATGATTCAACTGAAGTAAATTTGACACTATATATGTCTATGATTGGAAAATTACAATATGTAGTACATAACAAACTTGACATTGCATTATCTATAGGGATAGTTGTAAGATTCTCTGCAAATCCTAGGGAGAATCATTTAATGGTTGTGAAGAGAATAATGAGATATCTAAAGGAATAGAAGAGTTTGGTGTATACTGTAAGAAGAATGAGAAATTTGAATTAAGAGCTTATACTGATGTTGATTGGGTAGAAAATATTGATGATAGAAAAAGCACTAGTGGAGGAGCATTTTTCCTAGGCAAGAGACTATTTACATGGACTAGTAAGAAACAAACCCTCACCTCACAATCTACTACTGAAGTTGAATATGTTGTTGCTACTGTAAATTGCATAAACATTGTATGGATCAAACAGCTACTCAAAGGAATGAAGAAAGAGATCATAGAACTAATGATACTTTATTGTGATAATACAAGTGCTATCAATATATCAAAAAATCCTATGATGCACATTGCAATCAAGTATCATTACTTGAGAGAGTTAGTTCAAGATAAAGAGGTGAAGGTGGAATATGTTAACTCAAAAGAGAAAATTGTCAATATCTTCACAAAAGCATTACCTAAGGATTCTCATGAGTATCTAAAAGGTAAATTGGAGGTAATACCTCTATTAAAGGCTATCGAAGTAACAAGAGGAGTTTGTTGCATCAAACAAGCTGATCTTCATATGTTACAAATTGATGTAGAGGATCTTACTTTAGGAGCTGCCAAAGTAATCAAAAAGTAGAAAATTCAAATTAGTCACAAGTGAGGTGATAGAGGGAGAAACTAAAGAAATTGAAAATCTTATATCTACATGATAAGATGATAAGTCATTGGCATCATTGTCAAAGAGGGAGACATAATTACTAATCAAGTCAAAACCAAGCCAGTATAGAGAAATTTACTAATCAAGAGATAATATTGTTGATCAACAGCTATGACTGCTGATCAGAGAGAAATTATAAAAGAGCTTGAGAAATCCTAATATCTACCTAGTAAGAGGGAGATATAGTAAAAGGGAAAATATAAGATGAAGCTCAAAGGGAGTTATAAAGAGTTTTGTAACCTATTCAAAAGATGGAAGTTGCTAATAGAGGGAGAGATTTCAAAACAAGAAATTATTTTCTTTTTGGTATTGTCTTACTATTTTAACCTAGTCAATTTGGTTGAAAAAGGTGTTTACCATTTAGCTGATTTGGTTATTAGTTTGGTGTTCCATCAAAGCCAAAGAGGGAGATTGTAAAGAGAGATTGTTGAGAACATGCAAGTATGCTTCAATCATTTTTTTGTCACTGATGTCAAACCTTCTATATGCTGGTAAGATAATTGCTTATATGATTTTGTAATGCCCCACCAAGGGATCCAAAGAATTAACCTAGAATTTCACTAAGTTTAGTAGAATTTTTTTTTTTTGAAAATAAATACCATATATATAACTCATGCACAGTAACGGAAGCAATAGCAATGCCCATCTGAAATTAAACATAACATAAATAACAGATTACATTCTTGAAGATCCCTTAACATTGAATTACATACATGAATCCATCTAGTACAACTTCTACATGAAATAATAATGATAAGTCCAATGTTTATACATTACATTTCAAATACTCAATCATCCACTATACATGTCACAGGGTATGACAAGCTCAAAAGAATATACATACATAGAATAAGGTACATCATTCTATTCTAATCCATGATACATCAAAGTAGAGATAATCACATGATACAACATCATAGAAAATATATACATCCATCATAAAGATCAAACATAATAAACTAAGTGCATGGTTCCTCCCAACCATCAATAGCATCATTAGACCATCGTGGATCCTAGCCATCCCTCCATGCGTAACATTCCAAATCACCAAAGAGATCATCGGTATTACATAGTAGGAATGTCACTCCTAATAAATACAACATCATATGCAGAAGTAATCTAACATGCAAATAAAAGCATAAGATAACATCGTCTAACATATGCTAATCATCAATGAAAAAGGATACATATCCACCATCATGAAGGATGCATCAGCCACGATGTCTCAATGAATCTCAAAATGTTAAGAGTGGAAAATACACTACCATCTGACTGCGTGGTACCTAAGTGGTCCACTCCCACCGTGCTAAGGAGACAATCTCAAGTCTCAAATAGGCTATCAAAATCACATAGCACATATCTCTATAAGTCCAGGAATCCTAAAAGTATACTAACTCAAGGTTCCAAACACAAAATCTAACATCTAATCCCAGAGGCACACAATGACATGTAGGAACCTACTATGCAAGCGAGAAAGTGTCATCGCAATTATCATGTACAAGTTATCCTGGCAGTTAGCTAAACTCCACGGGTCCATACAAATTTCATGCGGCCACTAGTATCCTCTCATACTAACGAGGCATACTACAAAATGAAAAGTTGCAACCATGTGTCTCACTACTCCCATCCTAGCCTGTACAAGCACTCAAGGCATGGGCGAGAACAAAACACTTATCTTTTTAGGTTCATTCAGTTAGTATTAGGTGTGAATGTTATCACTTATTAATCCAACTTACAATGAGTTACCAAGGCAGCCTCTTAGGGCCCCGGCCCCCATTGCAAGCCACTTCCTGTCACTACATGCAGATATCCTACCCTAATGCTCATGGACTCATAAATCTCAAAATCAGAAAAGATAATCCATAAAATCATCAAATATGCATAAAAGCATCAAATCTCCATGAGCTAACATCCATAGAAAATCATGAACACGACAACTCTCTATTGGCAACTGAAGTATCACTGATAATCAGATATACAATGGTTCTCAATAACCAAAATATATATCTCAATCATACTGATCGAAGACTCCAAAACTGGTTGAGTCAAACATGTCACAACACGACATCATCAAAAATAAATTCACATTTCAGTCCCATCATGGCGACTAGAAAATAAACCAAGGATAACTGATCGATGACCAAAATAATGGTTAAGTCAAGTGTCTCATACATAAGAATCTCAACTATAACAATCAGTAATCACAACCAATACATAGAGCATTCCATCACATAACCATGGTTGGGTTTATAAAGATCGAGATTAAAACATCATCATGTCACCACAATCACATAACCCCCAAGCCTCTGGTAGACGTCCTATACTGGTCAACACTAGTCAACCCAAAACCCAAAACAATAGCATAAAGAATACACAATGTAAACACATGTTTTGGTTTTACAACTTGAATTTAAATATAGAGATCTCAGTTTAAGTTTCCAAGTTTGAAAAATGAATGGAGGAACACATATATTGTTTTTGGATATAAGTTTTCCTTAACAGAACTAAAAATCCATTTTCCAATGTATAATATTTGTTTGATACATCCCCCACCAAACTATCAATTCCTTATTTAATAATTTAAAACAATTAAATTATTAAATAGTTGAAAGTTATTAAAGAGTCACCTTTATGAAAATAAACCTTCAATATAAATCATTTATCAAATAATAATAACTTAAATTTATAAATAACATATTTACATATTACATATATATATATATATACATACATATATATATATATACATATACATATATATATATATACATATATATATATATATACATATACATATACATATACATATACATATACATATACATATACATATACATATATATATACATATATGTATATGTATATATATATATATGTATATGTATATATATATATATTAATACGTTTTCATAAAATTGATTTAACAATTTCGATTGACACCATATTATATAGCAATGAGAATCAATTTTTTGTAAATGTTTTAACATAAACATTTATTTTTTGCATCATATTAACATTAATTAACCCTCGAAACACTTGCTACGGTATGTAGTATTTGCGGTCGCAGGCACTACACCGACAGTGGGTACGTAGTACCCCTGTTGCCGTAGACCTGTGATGATAGGTCTCTGCCTTCCGCAGGCATGGGTACAATTCATGCCCACGACATTTCATTATATACATTGTTTCATGTGATATGAATTGCGATGCGATTTATTAAATTTCTTCCACTGCGATTATCAATCGCTCATTCAGTCTATTATATATAAATATAGATAGGTATATATATATATATATCAGTATATATATATATATATATGTATGTACGTATGTATGTATGTATGTGTATATTCAAATTTTATAATAGATTCATAATAAATGTATACATATGCATATATATATATATATATATATATATATATATGTATATGTATGTTGATTTGAATATATAACCATGCATGTTTTTTTTTCCACAAGATCATATCTACAATTTAAGAATAAAATATTTGCATTATAGAATGCATATAAAATTTTCCAATAAAATTAATCTACCCATATTGAGAATGCATATAAATATGAAACTTCTTAGAAGACATATGGAAGACATGAAGAAGACAAGGAATGTGCGATGCGAAAATAGCATAATTAAAAATCACAAGAATCTACCCGGATTATGATGCTAAATCGCTCTTCCTCAGAAAATCCGCAAAGCAAGCTCCTCCCTTCTTCAGAATTCTTGAGTCCTCCAGTGCTCCAATTGCTCTCCCAATGCTATGTGTCTAAGTTTCTATGAATGCCTGAATATAAAGAGCTTTCAAGAAACATCTAGAATGCTTCTAGAAACAGCTGGAAGGACTCACCAACTAAGCATGGGTCTTTTCCAACCTTCAAGATGAGCCATAGGGTTGTAGACACCATGTACTTAATTGATGCACTAACCCCTGTGTTGTTGACACATGAGAAATAGAGAAGTGCATTAATTCCCATGCAAGCTTATAACTCCAATTTACTTTTTATATAATTTCTATTTAAATATTTATAACTTGTATTTGTAAGTTTTTATAACTTTTATTATTATTATTTATTTATTACTTTATTATTATTTTATTATTATTATTATTTTTAATTTTTAATTTTCTTTTATTTAATTCTTTTTCCTCAATTAATTCCCATTCAATTAATTATAATCAAAATATCAAATAACCTGATATTTTATATTAATTTTCTCAAATAATTAATTTATTAATTAAATCTATTTATTAAGACTTAATTAATAGAAAATTCACCATAGACTTCCAAGATAAAATATGAAAACCCATCATAGAGAAAATCACACAAAATCAGTCTAAAGGGTTAAAAAAAACATGAATCATGTCATCCGACACGTTCGGTGGGGAAAATATCCAGATACTTGTCCTACCTCACTAGGACAATTGGCTTATAAGTTTGGGATTTGGACTTGAGAATTTATCTCCCTTCTCTTATCATTGAGATAGTATAATAGGGTACGCTCATCCTGGCAATTCAGGGAAGTCGATACCTGATACCTGCAACTTGTAGAAAAACCATGCATGTACATACAATATATAATAAATGCTAAGCTAAAAAGATAATGGTAGGAAGTGGTGCATTGTGTAGATCCCAACTAAGCTGGTGACTACGACTCCCTTCCTTAACCACATCAGAAACGTCATACAATAAGAAAACACGCACACCATACACATGCAAGTATGGGGTAAGTATCCATAATAAAACACACGAGATAATAACCATCAACTAATCATCAACAATAGCTGAAAACAATATAATGATCATCATGTATGCAGGAAATGTAAAGTCTAAATGATCTCATCTTATAACCACTGAATCCATAACATAATGTCTGATAGTGTCAAAACAATACCACTAATCCATCAACATAAATCTTGTCTATCATAGTCTGATAATAAACACAATGTCCAAAAAAGATGTGAACGAGGGTAGGCACTACAGATTTAAAGTACTATCACTTAGTTGATTGATTAAGAGGATTTGATCAAAAATATGTAACAATAGCACCTAGAGGAAAGGTTGAGTTATGATTATATAAAGAAGTACAAGAATTAGTTAAGACAATGATGACATGATGTATTGATAATCTACTCAAGGTTAAAAATGTTGGTTACAGTAAGAAAGTTTAGAAAAACAAGTTACACAAAGTTTGTCTACCAAGTTTGACTGAGTGTATAGAAGGTGCCAAGCAAAGACAGTGCAAGCCGAGTAGAAAATTAGTTGAAATCGAGTAAAAGTTCATTCTAGTGTATGTTGAGCAGAATAGTGGATGCTGAGTAAAGTTTAGTTGATGTCGAGCACCAGTAAACTTTAGTTCATGCTGAGTAATTTCACAATGGATGTCGAGCAATGCAGTATATGCTAAGCATCAGAAGTAAATAATGTCAAAGCTATTGTATTATTTAAAATATCGTGAATTTGATGAATCTGAGCCAACAAGTTTATTTTCTTTGATTATGTGAACTAAAAGCAAGATAAGGTTTATGAGCTAATGGTACAGAATTCAAGATAAACCATTTTTAGAAGAAATTGTAGGAGAATTTTCTAGAAGAGAGATGGAATGTGAGATAGATTTATTGTAGCCTACCTAATCTATCCTAACCCCAAATTGGATGATGGAAAATGAGCAACAAAATATCTTAATTTCCTATTTATAAGTATGGTTGGTCATGAAGCAAAGAGAGTTAGGTGAGAGAACCTAAGGAAGACAAGGAGTGAAGAGCTCTACTTTATCAACTAACTTAAGAGAAGATTCTACATTGGCATGTTAAGCAAGGAGGCTTAAGGAGATGAATGCTTAAAGGGTGAACAAGCTATTAGAGATGCAAATTATGAAGGCCAAGTATAACTGAGGACTGAATAGTGATCTGTAATCTACAAATGAAGTTGTAAGTTATATCAGATCAAGTCTCACTATTACTCTCTAACAATTGTATCAATCTAGGGTAAATTCTTTGGATTATGGTTGACCTAACAATCATTTGTAAATTCTTTAACCAGGTGACATTTCAAGTGAATGGTATGAAGTCCTCTAACAAGGCTCACTCCTAATAGGGTGATTGAAATCCTTTAATAGGGTCACATTTGATAGTGTGTATTATAACATTTAACAAGGTTGGCCTTTCACAGGGCATCACTTTAGAAGAGTGGAAAAAGAGTACCATGTTACTGGTGGTTTTCCCCAAATTGGGATTCCATGTAAATCATTGTGTCAATGTGTGCAGATGAATCTATTATATTTCATGTTTACATTTCTACAAGTTGATTTGACAGTAGCTTAGAAGTTTTAAGTGATTGCATAATCTTATGGATGCATGCATGATGAATAATGTTTAATAGGTTCATTAAGCTATGAAAAGTTTTAGTTTTACATTTGGACATTGAATAAGTAATTCAGCACCCCCCACACCACCCCTCTTAGTTCTAAAATTATTGGGTAAGTACAAGAAGTTGGGTCTCACTTTTGGGAAAAAAGTGGAAGTGTTTTTCCTTTTTTGAAATTTCTTGTCAATTGATTTCAAAATTTGAGGCATTTAGAGATTGAATATAAAATAGTTCAGAAATAAAAAAATTTGTGTTCAGAATCTAGTTTTTGAATATGTAATTTATTTGTGTACCCATTTGATAGATTTTTTTTTTGGTCTTTAAAAATCACTTTTTCAATATGCTTGTTTCAAGACCATACCACACTCGTGTACGAACACCATAATTTGACACAAATAAATGAATTTTCATAAATCTTTTTAAAGGGAGTTACCTAATACACCTAAGATTGATGAAAATATTTTTCAATAAATTTTTATTGAATATATTTTTATTATTAATTATTAATTGGCTATAAAGGTAAATTCTAAAACATCTCATGTACAAACACTATAATTTGATCAAAATTTTACTTTTTTCAAAAAAAAATTTAACCTCAAAAGAATTGTATGTAGATTGATGACATATAAATTAATTTAAGAAAAAATAAAAAATAAAAATGTTATTAAAATTTTAGTGAACTTTACTATTTTACATTTAGGTACCACCTTTCATTAAAAAATAATGCAAAGATACTAAATAAAATCATAGCACTATAAAATTTATATTTCTGAAATCAAGATAGTGAGAGATCTAATGGGTTTTTGTTTCATAAAAAAATTTGATCAGGAAGGCCCTCTAAAAATTATCTGAGGTACCAGAAAACAACCTTGCCCAATGTTGTAAGAAATGGTCACCCATTATTTTAATTCAAAAAATGGGTACCCATTTTGAAAAGGTCAAATTGGCATATAAAATTCCCCTCAAAAAAAAAAATTTAATTTTTAGAAATGGGTACCCTTTTTTTAAAAGTAAAAAATGGGTACCCTTTCTTGAAAATAAAAAATGCGTACCCAATTTTTTTAAAAATGAGTGCCCACTTTTTAAATTTTAGATGGAGTGCTTGAGCCTAAAATGGGTACCTATTTTTAAAAAATAGGTACCCATTTCTAAAAGACCACGATCTCAATCTATGGACTTCTATGGAATTGAGACCCAACTCCTTGCTTCTACCTTATTGAAACAATACTTGCATGTAATTATTATTTCTATCTTGTTGATCCTAACAAGTGGCATAAGAGAAATATTATTTTTAGTTATCCTCTATAGGAAGGTCTTATATTTGATTGAGAATGATGAGAAACAAGGGTAAGCTGAAGGTTGAGAAGTCTAATGGGAAAACTCTTAGTTATAGAAAAAGAAAATGGAGGGATATCTTTATTAGAAGGATTTATGGCAGCCATTGGAAGGAAAACCCAAGAAACTGAAAGCTATGATAGATGAGGACTTTGATATTTTGGATAGTAATGCACTTGAAAGTATTTAATTATGCCTAACACAATCGATGGTTTTTAATATTACAAAAGTGAAGATGATAGAAGAGTTGATGCAAACCCTAGCAAAGCTATATGAAAATCCCTCTACTTCAAATAAGATATTTCTCATGAAGTGTTTATTTAATATGAAGATGGAAAGTGGATCTGTTGTAGATCATTTAAATAATTTTAATATGGTTACTAGCCAATTATTATGTGTAAATGTTAATCTTGATGAGGAAATTAGGGATCTCTTGATTTTATATTCTTTTCCTAAAAGATGGAATGGATTGGTAATAGCTATGAGTAATTCTATTTCTAGATCTAATACCCTAAAATTTGATGATGTGTTTGGTGTTATTTGGAGTGAGAAAAATTGTAGGAAAATAATTGTAGGAAACTCTTTGGGTATATCTACATTAGGAAGCATTTTGAACATACAAAGTAGAGGCAAAATGAATGACAGAGGAAACAATTCTAGAAATCTTGGAAAATCAAAGGGAAAGAGGTCTTAATCAAGATGACCAAAAGATTGTTGGTATTGTGTGAAAGAAGAGCATAAGAAGAAACATTTTTGGAGTTGAAAGAATAATGAAGGAGCCAAACAAGAAGGGAAAATGAGTAAAATATGGTAAGTAATAAATTTGAAGAGGATGCTTTTCTTCTTTCTTTAGAAAGTGTTGATGATTCATGAGTTTTAAATGCAGGGGCTTCATTTCATGCTACTCCCCATAGAGGTTATTTTCTTGATTGTATCTAAGGGGATTTTGGGATTTTTTTATTTTGTGGATAATGAACCTTGTTAGATTGTGGAAAAGGGGAAAATTAAGATTAAGTTTTAGAATGGGAATCAATGGCTACTACAATAGGTAAAACATGTTCCAAGACTTAGTAGGAATTTAATTTCAGCAAGACAACTAGTTGACAAGGGTTGCATGGTTACTTTTAATGATAAAAATTGGAAGGTTTATAAAGGTTTCCTTGTAATAAAAAAAATTTTAAATGTAGGCACTGGCTACTGCAATAGGTAAAACATGTTCCAAGACTGAGTAGGAATTTAATTTTAGCAAGGCAATTGGTTGATGAGGGTTGCATGGTTACTTTTAATGATAAAAATTGGAAGGATTATAAAGTTTACCTTGTAGTAGAAAAAAAATTAAATTTAGGCACCCTATATCTTTGTATAGGTCATAATGTTCCTTCTACATCAATGGTTTAGAGAAAATTGAATATTTAGGAACAATTGTTGTAGTTGAGTAGGGAGAACAAATAATGTTGTAGATTCTATTACACCACTATGGCACAACAAACTCAGGCACATGAGTGAGGAAGATATGAAATTATTTCATTAAAATACAATTTTATTAGGTTTGAAATGTGTCAATATAGATTTCTGTGAAAGTTATATGTATGGAAAGCAAAAGAGATTTGGTTTTGTGAAGAATATGAAGGAAAAAAAAATGAAAAATTAAAGCTTGTACATGTAGATGTATTGGGATAATATCATGATATCTTCCCTTGGTGGCTCTCTTTATTATGTTACATTTATTTATGATTCAACTAGAAAAGTATGTTCTTATTTCCTTAGATGTAAATATGATGTTTTTATAACTCTTATGAATTACAAATGCTTGGTTGAAAATGAGACTAGTAAAAGGCTAAAATATCTTAAATCTACTAGTGGTAGTGAGTATTGTATCAATGAATTCAAACATTATTGTTCCACTAATGGTATTCATAGGCATAACAATATTTCAAGGAATCCACAAGAAAATGTAGTGGCTAGAGGCATGAATATGATAATGGAGTGTACAAGGAGTATGAGGTTGCATGCTAGGATACTCTTAAAAATGTGGTGGTTGTGGTATTCTAGAGGAAGCATGAACTAGACTGAAGGTGAGTTATTTTTTTCGTAGAACCTTCAATAGTGAAGCATTTTCACATATAGATTCTGAAAACAAAGTCAAGTTGGAAGATAAATCTAAGAAATGTATATTTATTTGATATAGAATTAATTTTTTTAATACAATTTTGGATTTTAAAAATCATAAAATTGTAAGAAGTAGGGATGTTGTGTGCAATGAGAAAGTGTTGTAGAACGATCTATTGCAATAGTATGAGAAGAAATAAAATGATTATGTGGTGCTAGATGATACTCCCTTTAATTAGGCGACCCTTTTTAGTTAGGCACATGGAGTGATAAGGTCTAGATGATTTTTTTGGGAAATACTCTAACAAGGTTAATAATGTGTATGTAACTTTTAATGAGGTTGGCTCTTGGAAGAGCTCACTTCAAAAGAGTTTTAAAAAAAATTTGTTGATCCAAGGTGGTTTTACCCTTCATCAAGTTTCCATGCTAAAATCATGGTGTTAATTGTGTGACTGTTATTTGTGTTGCAATTAGTTTTACATATTTTACAGTTCACTACAACTTGGTAATAACTAAATAATAACTAGGTAATAGCTAAGTACGTTTATTGATACTTGGTAATGCAAGCAACAATGAGTGAATAGTTTGGGATATATTAATTGACAAAGTTGATTTATGTTTACACTGAGTGATTGTTGTTGAATTTTATGAAATTTTATTGGTAGTAAAATGATAAGAGGGAATGGATGATAATTGAAATAAATGATTCCCTGCCCTCCCATCTCAATTGTCTAATAGATTTGGTGTCTATATCTAATTTGTATGAATTTTATTAATAAGTATATAGATCTTACATTTTCTCAATGAATGCATTTAGATATTCCTTGCATTATTTTGATTTTATCCATTTAGATCTAGTTTAGCTACATTTATTTTAGCTTAACTCATAGATCCTTTGCATTCTTACATTTCATTTTTATATTGGAATGTTTCAAAATAATTTAAAAATAAAAAACATTTCATTCGAGGCATTATTTCAATATTGCACATACATTTTCACTTGCAATATATGAATGGATTTTTTATCACCATTTACTAGGTCAAATTCTAGCTTATTTCAATAATTTCATGATGTTCCATTTCATGCAAATAATGATAGTTTAAAGTTCTTGATTTCATCTATAATCATAATATTCCCTACCCCAAAATTGATCCCACTTATGATAAATTTTTTGAACAATCTAGATTTTATTAACATATATTCAAAGAACATTCCTCCTAGGGATTAGATCTTGAAGGATGACGTTAGATCCTTCTCCTAAAATGTATCTCATTTATGAATATATTTTGGTTCAAGAGAATGATACTTTATCCTAATTTACCTCCCATCCCTTCTCTTTTAGGGATGAATCTTTAGTAAGTCACAAATATTCCTCTCCTACAGTGTTACTTATTCATAGGAGTATTCCTAAACTATATGATACTCCTATTTAGAATGAATCACTGGAAAAGGATAAGCAATTAATTCCTTTTTCAAGAATCAACTTTGATATAAGAGAATCATAATATTGTTGAAATTTATTCTATTTCATCTAGAGATGAAACATGCACTCTTAATGTTTCTCCATATCCTAAGATCTAATTCATTAATGAGGATATTTTTTAGAAATAGGACATTATAAATACCTTTCTCAATATCACCTTAACTTTATTTGATAGCCCTTTTAGAGATGAACCATTAAAGGAAGTCCCTAGTCCCTATACTAAATAATTTTCTATTCATGAGGATGCCTTGGAAGAAGAGGAAAGTGTCATGAATACAATATTTTATTCTTTCCCTTGTATTGATAAACCCATGAAAAATCAATATCTTGATTGAGTGAATGTTGTCAATATTTTGGGTACCAAAAAATCCCAAAATATTGTTCATCTTCACAATTCTCTTTAAGTAAAAAGTAATCTATTTGTTATAGTGTAGGTTCTCAACAAATCTACTATCATGTGGTTTACCACACTTATAAAAAAAGAACTAATAGATAACCTATACATTTAAGTGTTCATATTTCTCTTCCTACTTCTCAACCAGTGCTTCATTTTACATATTGTATTCTTTAAAATATTGAAAATGAGTATGATGTAGTATAATAAGTAGAATAATGTATTGCTACTCCTGCCAAGGTATCCCTTTGGGAGCTTCTTTGTATAATAAATACCTCCTTATCATGAAACATTACAATAAACCTTGATAATCTTGACAATCCCACATTCTAGGAAAGACAATATAACTTTCGTATTAGAATGCATGAATGCAGCCAATAACAACTATCAAAATTTGTTTACTCAAGATGAGTTGCCTCTTAAAGAAATATAGGATCAATATGAATCTCTTGTCATTTTTTTCCTTCCCTAACATTATGAGAAATTGATAGGGGGTTAAACCAATTATTCTCACACAAACAATATAAAATAAATTCCAACTATGGTTAACACTTCATATACTTCCACTACAACTTAAGATCTTTCTATTCAAGCATAAAAACACACAATAAAAATATAAGCATGAAAGTATAGTTACACTAACACAACGAGCTCTAGATTTTATGTGGAAACAAAAATAGGAAAAATCACCAAGAAGATAATCATCCTAACATGATAAAAATATCAGTTAAGGTGATATTTATGAGGTGGTACTGTAAAAAAAGGATAACTATGTGAATAATGGGTACTACTATTAGTATAACTATCTAAGTAGCTATGGCCTAAAATACAATAATGCTCACTACCAGTTGAATAAAATGGAACAAATATATATTGTAGTTTCAAACTTTTATAATTTTTAGTTAAGAACTAAATGCCCCTCTTAAATCAACTATATGAGTAAGTTTTCACTTTATTATAACTATCACATGCATGATTGATACTCATAGATAATTTCATAAAACTTGAAATGATTCATAGATATACAAAACTCTTTCCATAAACTAGTTGGCCAAAAAAGACTTAACATGGGAAACACCATCTCAAGCAATAAAATGATCCTTTATCATACTAGCTAGCTACCAAAATATTTGGAGCCAACAAATATGATGCACATTCTAGGAAAAACTATTGGGAGAAAAATCACCAACACACTTCAAAAAGGATTAACCTAAAACATATACCTAATACGACTATCATAATTATCCAATAAAGCATTGAGGTATGGAATATAATATAATTAATTCTTAGATAGTAGTCATAGAAAAAAATTAGAGCATGACTTATCAATGAGAAATAGAATCAATAATTAAGAAATTGATACACCTCAATTACTAGAAACTTTTATAATCACCAATTTACCACCAAAAAACTATGGGTTGAGATAATGATCTTAAAACTAATGAAAACCATGTTGAAGTAAATGAAAAATAAATGATAAATATTAACCTCATATTTAAAAAAAAACCCTTTTAACATTGATAACAATGTTCATCAATAACAAATCAAATAAAGAAAACTATTGGAAGGAATCAATACCAACAAACTCACCAAAAGCTTCATCAAAACCCTCCCCCTTTGAAAACAATGGAAAAGGGTTAAAAAACACAAAATTATCCCCCTCACTAATACACATAGCTCCCCCTATAAGGAAGTCATCCCCCAAAATTGATCGATAAATATATGTAGTGAAAATTGTTGGATCAATGCACAAACTGATGCTCATTAGTGAGCAAAAAGAAAGGGGAAAAAATATCTTTATAAAAAGATTTAGTGAATATGTCAACTATATAATACTTTTTTGTTGCATACTCTAATCTAATTTCTCTTGATTCAACCATTTTATCTGCTAAAGTGATATCTAATTTCAATATGCTTCTTTTTTCATTACATCATGGGATTCCTTAAAACATAAATAACACTATTATTATCACATAGAATCTAGATTAGTTAAGAAAAATTGATCCCAATATGAAAACAAATCACTTTTTCATTTGAATTTGATGAAATGAAAATAATTTCTTGAGGACACAATAAATTTTCCTTGATATAATTGCTATCATATTATGAGTTCGGTAAGTAATTATTACTTATTCTCTCTTGGGGTTACCTATAAAGTGTCAATTTATATACTAATTAAAAAAAAAATTATAACTTGAAAATGGTATAACCTTTTCAAAATACAAAAGATGCATCACATTCTATGCTTTTCTTACTATGTGGGAAACAAAAAAATAAAAATTAATTTTGTATAGTTTTGAATGAGTTAAGGTGGTTAGAAATTAGATTTTTTTATTCCAAAAAATTTTGTACCAAAAAAATCATAATTAATTATTTACTTTGAATAAATCTACAAAAAAAAATGCATAACATCCAAGTATGAGTCCACTTCTTATATCTAGAATCTTAAAAACATATTATCATTTGATTATGATTAAGCTAGTTAGACATACACCTAACCCTTATTTTTCTTAAAAATTTTATACCTTTGCATCGAAATTCCAAATTTTGACTAATTAAATTAATTTTTTATTAGAAAAGGTGTATTAATTTACAAACTATTTTCTTTTAATGGATAAAAGGCCATGGGGACAAGATTGTTTTTAGATTAAGAAAACCATCTCAAGAAACTAAATTAAATATACTATAGATTTTATTCTTTAATTTTTTTTGATATAAGATTCATAACTAGTTCAAGATTTCACACCAAGTTGACTAACACTGATGTCCTAAATTTTTATTGCCACTTAAGGCTATAGTTTCATGCACCATGATCTTTCACATACTCTTCTTCAAGGTATCCTTCATCTATATTACTTAAGTACAAAATGAGGATGCTACAATATATTCTAATTCTATAGTAGAAAGAATTACAAAACCTTCTGCTTGCATGCCAAAGAAACTAACTTAGAACCAAGAGAGAATCCTTTTCCATTGCTACTCTTTTAGTCATCCAAAGATCCTACCCTATCAACATATATGTATGTTCTTAATGCAAAATGTGATCCTTTAGGATAACATAAACCATAACCTCCATTACCTTTTAGATACATCCTCTTTGTAGCCATAACTTGTGAGTCTTTCAATTCTTTCTAAACTATGGCTATGAGAAAAACTATATACATGATATCTGGTCAAGGTGCTACTAGATATGAAAAACCTCCAATCATTGATCTATAATTTCTTGGATCATACTTTTGATGAATGGTACTCCCCTTAATACCACAACACACATAATAGAAACAAGGAAATGATGACAATTTGTGAGAACTATTAGAAATATAGAAGGAGTAACTAAGAGGGAGGGAGGGTGAATCAATTACCACAAAAAAAATCCACAGATCCCTTAGATGTCTTAAATAACTAGTTACTATTGTCACTTGGTAGCCACAGAAAAAAATGATGTAACTCGGTAGATGAATTGTGTATTAACTTATTACTAATCTTTAAGTACTCACAATTATTAACATGCATTCAAAAAGAAATAACATGAACACAAGAGACACAAAATTTAACATGGAAACCCAATATGGGAAAAGCCACCAAGTAACTAGCTACTAATTTTCACTCTTTTGGAAGTGAGCTCTGTTAGTAGCCAACCCTATTAAAGGTTACAAAACACATTGTTAGGTGTGACCTTGTTAGAGGATTTAATCACCCTGCTAGGAGTGTTCTTACTAGAGGACTTTAGAACAATTCAATAGAACTTTCCACTTTATTAGAGGATTTACAAAAATGGCTGCTAAACCAACTCTGTTAAGAGATTTAAAATTCACTACTACAACTGTGAGAAAGTAACAATGAGTGACCTAAATGAGATGCAACTGATCTTTACTATTACAAATCTCTATTTAGCTTCACTAGATCCTTACTAATCGAATACACCTTTGATACTCCTCAAGGATATTTGATACTTCTTCAAAATTTGCTCACACTTCATTTTCACACAATCAACTCACTTGCATTCTCACTTATTCATACATCCATTCAATCATACTTTAGAATTCACAACTTGACCTTTTATTTATATATTAAAAATTGTCAAGTTAGCTCATTTACAAGTTACATTTACTAATAAACAATACATTAGTCAACTACAGACATTACATGGAACAATTAAACTTTATTTTCCAAAATAATGAAATTCTTCATTGGCCAACCTTGCTTGATAAACACTACTCCAAAAATGATTTTCAGTGTTAACCAAGTGAAGCTCAGTAAACATTGTGAACTCTGCAAAATCTTTTGGAGACCAAGTGAACTTAGAAAATACTAACTTTCCTTTGTTAACCTTGGGAGCTCGATTAACACTAACTTCTTTCATAGAATCCTTTGACGCTCGAGTGAGCTTGGTAGAAACTATCTTCACAATGTAGTATTCAGGTACACTCGATAGACTTTGTAATTCACTTTGCTAACCCTTTGAACTCAGTAGACTCTATTTGATAACTGATATGACATTTGTGTAACATCAAAGACACTACACAATTGAATAATTGTATCCAACAATCTCCCTCTTTGGCATTGATGGCAACACAACATGTCATAGTCGAATAAAATTTGAGAACAAGTCTTTTTTTGATAGAATGTTTCTCCCTCTTAGATTACATTCCACAAACTTCTCAAATACAATAATCTCCCTCTGTGAAGGAATTACATAGCTTCTTTTTAAACATCAAACTCTTCACAAACAAATTCAAATTTTAGAAAGATATAACAATATACTCTCCCTCTTTGACAACACATGCCAAAGACAGCATAAACCAAATGAAGAACAATGTACCTTGTGTATTGATTCATATGCACTATTCTCATGATTATTTTACATCAATTGAAAGATCTTCAACTTGATACCTATTGATGCATCACTAAAACTTTATTTTAGTGAGCTTCAGATAGGGGAATGATCCCTAACTTACCTCTTAGATACAAGAATGCATCCTTAGGTAAAGGCTTGGTGAATATGTCAGCAATTTGTTCCTTTGTATGGAAATATTTGAATCTAATCTCTTTATCTTGCACTAATCCTCTAACAAAGTGATACTTTAATGCAATGTGCTTGGTTTTTGAATGCATCACTAGATTTTTAGATATGTTGATTGGACTTGTATTGTCACAAAACATAACAATAGGTTCTTTGATTTCCACCTTGATGCCTTGCAATAATTGTTTGAACCAAACAATATTAGAACAATTTATTGCTACTGCAACATACTCCACTTCTATAGTGGATTGGGATGTACAATTTTTCTTTTTACTTGTCCAAGAAACCAACCTCTTTCCAAGAAAGAATGCACCTCCACTTGTACTTTTTCTATCATCAATGTTTCCTACCCAATCTGCATTAGTAAACACCAAATTTGTACCATAATCCATAATCTTCAGTGCCTTTCAAATATCCTATGATCCTTTTGATTGCCATCATGTGATTTTCTCTTGGTTTTTCTGAAAATCTTGCTACAATACCAACTGCAAGGGCAATATCTAGCTTTGTATGAACTACATACTGCAATTTTCCAATCATAGATCTATATAATGTCCGATCTACCTCCGTTGATTCATTATTCTTGGTAACCTTTAGACTAGTGCACATAGGAGTTCCAATTGGTTTACAGTCTTCCATACCAAACTTTTTCAATATCTCCTTGATGTATTTTGACTGAGTGATGTAGATGCCATTCTTACTTTTCTAAATTTGAAGACCAACAAAGAATTTGATCTCACCAAACATAGACATCTCAAATTCCTTGTTCATTTTCTCTAAAAACTCTTTGCATAGGTCATCATTTCTTGTAAATAAATTATCATTCACAAATATCTCTACCAAAATAATCTTGTTATCTGGTCCTTCCTTAATATACAAGCTACTATTATCATTAGTTCTTTGAAAGCCAATCTGAATAAGATAGGTATGCAATCTTTCATACCATGCTCTAGGGGCTTGTTTCAAACCATACAATGCTTTGTGTAATTTATAGACCATGTCCTTCTTGTCTGGATCAACAAATCCTTCAAGCTATTCAATGTAGACTTCTTCATCTAGTATACAATTGAGAAATGTTGACTTGACATACATTTGATAAACCTTAAATCCTTTGTATGCACCATATGCAAGTAGGGTCCTAACACCTTCCAATCTTGTAATAGGAGAAACAGTCTCTCCATAGTCTATTCCTTCTTCTTGAGAGTATCCTTTGCATACTAGTCTAGCTTTGTTCCTTAACACCTTACCATCTTCATTCAACTTATTTCTAATTACCCACTTGGTTCCAATCACATTTTTATCTTTAAGCTTGGGTACAAGAGTCCATGTTTTTTTTTTCTCCATCTGCTCTATCTCTTCATTCATAGCCTCAATCTAACTTTCATTTTCTAATGTATCTTTGACATTTTTAGGTTCAAAATCAGCAAGTAAACAATTACCTTTTAGCTTACTTCTTGTCATAGTACCTTTAGATTTGTCTCCAATAATCTGTTCTGGTGCATAATGTCTCATGACATACTTAGCTAAACATAGGTTCCTTGCCTTTTGAATGAATTGCACTGTCATCCTCTTGCACTTCAACTTCTAGTTCTGGTTCTTCTATCTGCTACTTGGGTCATTCAAACTCGATAGACATTATCTTGATAGCATCTGACTGTGACTCAATTTCTTTCAACTTGGTTTGAACTTCTTACAACTTCGTTATTGAAGACTCGAGAGTAGAAGATTCCTGATTGACAGGTGTATCTGGCACTATATCAGGTTCAATGAAAACAAATCTCCTATAATCTCTTGATTCATTTTTTCTTTCTTCTTCAGCCCTCTCTACAAACTCATGAACTTTCACATGTGCACTTTCTATGACTTTGTGAGTAGAAAAATTCAAACATCTATATGCTTTGCTTTGCAAGAATATCCTAAAAATATTCCTTCATCACCCTTCACATCAAATTTACCTATTCTAGATTCTTTTAAAATGTAACATTTATTTCCAAATACTTTTAGGTAACTTACATTGGGTTTATAGCCATTCCATAACTCATAGGGGGTTTTGAATGAGTCCTTCTTCAACTGTACTCAGTTCAAGGTATGAACTGCATTGCTAATAGCTTCCTTCTAGTATTTGATAGCAATGTTCTTTTCAATTATTAAGGTTCTTGCACAATCCATGATAGATTTGTTCCTCCTTTTAGCTATTCCATTTTGCTTGAGAGTTCTAGGGGTTGACACTTGTCTTTTGATTCCTCTTTCAATGCAAAAGTTATTGAACTCATGGGAGATGAACTCACCACCTCTGTTTGACCTCAATAAATTTAGTCTTTTGCCTATTTCCTTTTCTACTCTAGCCAAATACCACTTGAACTTTTCAAATGCTTTTGATTTCTCTCTTAGATACAAGGCAGTCATCATTTTGGAGTAATAATTAACAAAAAAAATGAAGAACTTTTCTCCAGTAGCTTTCAATTCCAATAGGTTCACACAAATCAGTATGCAAAATTTCTAAAACTTCTTCAGACTGATAGTTCTTACTTTTAAAACTAGTTTTTTCTATCTTACCAATCCAAATATTCTTGCATAGACCAACCTCAGGTTTCTTTATACTAGGAATGCCTCTAACTTTCCTAAATTTTCTTATTTTCACCAGATTGTCAAAGTTCACATGATACAACCTTCTATGCCATAACCAACTTTCTTCAACCTAAGAAATAAAACATGAACATTCACCAAGTTCAAGATAGAACAAGTTACCTTTTGTTTGTATGCTAGATCCAATCAGATTTCCTTTGTCATCTAGCAATCTTGCTTTTCCATGCATGAATTTTACTTTGAATCCATTATTGAGTAACTATGCTACACTCGACAGATTGTATTTTGATCCTTCTACCCAATTTGCATTATCACATACAAGCTCTTTGGTTAGTGAGATTCTTCCTCTTCCTTTTATACAACAAGGTTCATTATTACCAAACCTCACACCACAACCATCATAGTCTTCAAATTGTTCAAACTTGGTTTTATCACCAGTCATATGATGAGAGCAACCACCATCTATGATTCATGTATCATTTTTGCTCACGTGAGAGATAAGTGTCATTTCCTCATCATTATAAAATTCATCTTTCACAACAATATAAACAATTTCATCTTTTTCTTCATCAGAATCATTAGAATCCTTTGCCATGAAACATGTCTTCTTACCTTTTTCCTTGAATGATTTGAAATCTTTCTTGCCAATGCACTTGTGACCTTTCTTCTCATCCTTTTTTTGCTTGTTTGGGACACCTAGCAGAAATTTGACCAATTTCCTTACATGAAAAACAAATTAGAGGAACCTTACCTTTGTATTTCCTTCTGCCTATAGAATATTTCCTTGCAAGCAGAGCTTCAACTACCTCAAGATCACTATCTGAACTCTATTCTAATACTTCTTCACTTTTTAACTAAGAATCTTTTATTTTCTTGCCTTTCTCCTTGAGTGAAAGCTTGGCTTCAAATGCTAACTCAATGTTCTTAGAAGCTAGAACATAATTATCATAGTTATCTAGCTCAAATGCAGTCAATCTTTCTACTATGGCTTCTAAATTTATCTTATGATTTGCTTCACATCTTCTTTCTTGAATTGCAAAAAATCTAATTGCATAAATGGGAAGTAATGGTCTAGGAACTTTACTTACAACTGTTTCCTCCTCAATGTCTCCTCTAGAAGCCTTGATAGCACTGACAACTACTTTGACTCTTTCAACATATTTGGCAATGTTTTCATCCTCTCTCATCCTCATACGATCAAATTGTCCTCTTAAACTTTCTGCTTTGGCTCTTCTTGCATTATCATCACCTCCATAGATTTCTTTTAGCTTGTTCCACATTTCAAAGGCTATATTGTAGTCCTTGACATCATCAAATTCCTCATAGCTTAGAACAAATGCAATGTCTATCATCATGGTGTTATGAGTCTTTTTCTAAACAATATCATTAGCAAATAATGTAATAGAAGGAGTTACATATGCTTCATCCAGATATTTCAATCCTATATCTCCAATGGAAGCTAGATGGAGTCTCATGAGACCTTGCCATGCTGAAAAGTTATCCTTGTTAAGCCTTGGAATTTCCCTCTTGTAAGACATCCCGATCTTTAGCTTAGATCCTTGAAATCCTTCCTGCAAGCACCAAAAGCTTTGATACCAATTGTTGGAAATAAAGATGGAGTAACTAAGAATGGGGGGTGGGGGGTGAATCAGTTACCACAAAAAAAAATCCATAGATCCCTTAGATGTCTTAAATAACTAGTTACTACTATTACTCAGTAGCCACACAAAAAAATGTTGTAACTCGGTAGATGAATTGTGTATTAACTTATTATAGATATTTAAGCATTCACAATTATTAACATGGATTCAAAAAGAAATAACATGAACATAAGAGACACTAGATTTAATGTGGAAATCCAATATGGAAAAAACCACCAAGTAACTAGCTACTAATTTTCACTCTTTTGAAGTGAGCCCTATTAGGAGCCAACCCTGTTAAAGGTTACAAAACACACTATTAGGTGTGACCTTGTTAGAGGATTTAATCACCCTGCTAGGAGTGGCCTTGCTAGAGGACTTTAGAACAATTCAATAGAACTGTCCACCTTGTTAGAGGATTTACAAAAATGGTTGCTAAACTAACTCTGTTAAGAGATTTAAAATTCACTGCTACAATTGTGAGAAAGTAACAATGAGTGACCTGAATATGATGCAACTGATCATTGCTGCTACAGATCTCTGTTCAACTTCACTAGATCCTTACTAACAAAATACACCTTTGCTGCTCCTCAAGGATATCTAATCCTTCTTCAAAATTTTCTCACGCTTCATTTTCACACAATCAACTCACTTGCATGCTCGCTCGTTCATACATCCATTCATTCATACTTTAGAATTCACAACTTGACCTTTTATTTATACATTACAAATTGTCAAGTCAGCTCATTTACAAGTTACATTTACCAATAAATAATATATCAGTTAGCTACTAACATTACATGAAATAATCAAACTTTATTTCCCAAAAAAATGAAATTCTTCATTGGTCGAACCTACTCAGTAAACACTACTCCAGAAATGATTTCCAGTGCTAATCAAGTGAAGCTCAGTAAACACTACAAACTCTACAAAATCCTTTCAGGACCAAGTGAACTCGGCAAATACTAACATTTCTTTGTTAACCTTGGGAGCTCAGTTAACACTAACTTCTATCATAGAATCCTTTGATGCTCGAGTGAGCTTGGTAGAAACTGTCTTTACAATGTAGTATTCAAGAATGCTTGGTAGACTCTATAATTCACTTTTCTGACCTTCTGAACTTGATAGACTTTTTCTAATAACTAATATGACATTTGTGTAACATCAAAGATAACACACAATTGAACAATTGTATCCAACAGAGAACAACATATATAACAAAAATAAATAAATAAAAACAATTTGTAAGAACAAAATATGGGATTCTTATTATCACCACAGATGTAGAATTATAGAAATTTGAAATATAATATGAAAACCCACATGGGCACCTTCCTTGCAATACTTTGGAACACAAAGTTGTAAACTATCACTTAGAGCTCCAAGACAATCTAGGGTCCTTGCTCATATAAGCACTTTTATGGTACCCAAGAAGTTTCTAGACATCAAAATGTAACCCTTGAGGTTGAAAAACCCTAAAAATAAATGTAGACTTGGCCCAATACACCTTTGACACTTATTTTGGAAATTTTAGTCAGCCCAATTTTAGATGGCCATAACTTTTAAATTATTGCTTTGGTTGGGTATTATAACCACTTTTTAGGATCCTCTACATCTAATCTACAAGGGTCAACTCATGCAAGCTCTACTTAATTTCATTTTGGAGCCCATTCTGGGCCCTTAAGGCCTTCAAAACTAAGCCTAATGTTTTTATACCAAAAGTGACCACCAAAAATCCATAATAACTTCATTAATACTCATGATATTGCACTGAGCCTCAACTAGTAGGATGCTATATCCAAGATGAATATCCATAAAATTATGAAATTCTGAGGTAACTAACTTACTAAATAGAAAACCTCCAAAAAATACAACTCTAAACTAAGAAAACCCTTATTCAAGAAACAAAAAAGGAAATATTTTTTGTGTGATGTGAGATTGCTCTTACACCTAGGATGCTCCTACATTAGACACCTAGGGTAATTTGAGAAGTGACCACGTTACATCTTAGATGTTCAAAGGAAAACCAATATGGTCAACCTCCGCCCTTGCTAGTTATGATGAATCTTCTAGTAGTCTTCCTTTCCATTTGAAAAGATCATCTTCATAGATTTTGTTCCTTATGCTCCTTCTAACATGATTGTCTAGTATCTCATCAATCTCCTTTATAGATTTAGTAGGTACTGGAATACTCCGCTACTCTTCTATAGTTTCATCTCCATAACCTCCTTCATGATAATTTTTCAAATCTAAAATGTTAGACATTGAAATTTTTTTTAATTTAGTGAGCAACTCTACTTCATAGGCATTTCCAGGAACATGTTTTTTCACTATCTTATATGGTCAAAACTTCTTCATTTTTAGCTTATTATATGTACCTACTAGAAAACTCTCCTTTCTCAAATAACCATGACTTCATTTCCATTCTAGATTTCCTTATACCTCCTTTTCACATCCTCCTTGGCTTTGTACTATATATTCATTTTATAATGTGTTTTCTCTCCTCCCCATGGATGTTCTTCAAATGTTTAGCAAAATATTTCTCTTAAGCACTACTAATTTCTCTCTTCTTCAACTGCCTCAATTTAGAAGCATTTCTAGGACTATTTTCATATACAATCTAGAATGGTAGTCTACTAATAATCATGTTGACATAATTATTATTTGAAAATTCTTCTTGTGGTAAAATCATATCCCAGTCTTTTAGATTATCTCCAACCAAACATCTCAAGAAATTTTCTAAACTCCTATTCAAAATGTCCATTTATTCATCTATGTGTGGATGATGTGATGATAAACTTCAAATCTATCTTTAAATTCTTCCACACTGTGCACCAAAAATACCCAATAAACTTGGTATCTTGATCTGAAACTATACTCCTTGTTAGACCACGTAGTCTTACCACTTCTCTAAAAAGAAACTATGCCACATGGAAAATATAACTAGTCTTCTTAAAAGGAATAAAATATGTCATTTTAAAAAATATTTAACCTCTACAAAAATTGAATCATGCCCTTACTAAGTCCTTAGTAAACCAAGAATGAAATACATTCTAACATTTTCTCATAGCTTCTTTGATATAGGTAATGGCTGATACAACCCCATATTCTTCTTCACTCCTTTTGCCATCTAGAATACTTTATAAGTCTGCACAACTTCTTGACATCTTGTTGCAATTGTGGGTATTAATAATCATCAACAACCAAAGCAATAATTTTATCTCTCCCAAATTATCCACCTAATCCTACACTATGCTTCTTGTTGATACTATTAGCTCTCATAGAACTTCTTGGATTGCACAATTGACTTCCTTTTTTAAAAAATCATCCCAGATTATGAAATCTAACCACTTCATCTTATCAAGTTTAATAGGTTCTATGCCATCCTTCCAATCTCTACCAAAATTAGGATCCTCCAAATACAAATTCTTGAGTTCCTTAAACCCAACCACCTCAACCTACATCTTTGTCAAAAAAAGGTATCTTCTACTAGGAGAATCTACAACTCTATTAGACTTCCCACTTTTGTGTCTCATAAATAAGTATACAAATTTGTAAAGACCCAACCCATTATAAATGTCTTTGGTTTAATTACTTGATTCAATTATTGGAAAGCTTGATGATTAGTATACAAAATAAATTCTTAGGAAGAAAATAGTGTCTCCACTTCTTCAATGCCTGAGCCATAGCATAAAATTCTTGATCATAAAAAAAATAGTTTCTTTTAGAATTATTCATCTTCTCATATAAATAGGAAATAGGTCTACCTTCTTGGACCAAAATAGCTCCTATTCCAGTACCACTAGCATCATAATCTACTTGAAATACCTTATGAAAATTTGGAAGAGCTAGAGAAAGCTTCTCTATAAATTTTTGTTTCAACAAATTAAAACTCATATCTACTCCTACAATGCACTTAAATTTTCTTCTATCCCCTATCATTGTTTTAGTCAAGGGTGCACAAATACTGCTAAGACCTTTGATGAACTTTCCATAAAAAATATCCAATCCATGAAAATATCTTACCTCAGTTGTGCTCCTTGGAGTAGGCCATTCAAGGATATCCTTCACTTTATCAGGGTCCATTTCAGACCTTCTATTGAAAATACAAATCCCAAGTACAACAACTCCTTCTTCATAAAACTATAATTCTTTAGATTTATTAGTATCTTTTCTTCCCTCAACTTATCAAACACCTTATGAATATGCATCAAATGCTCCTCCAATTTCTTACTAAAGATCAAAATATAATTTAGGTAAAAATTAATAAAATTACCTAGAAACTCCTTCAGTACCTCATTCATGAGCCACGTGAAAGTGTTTAGTGCATTGGTTAGCTGAAAAGACATAACTAATCACTCGTACAATCCTTCCCTTTTCTTGAAGGTAGTCTTCCACTCTTCAAATCTATCTTTTTGAAATCAAAAGCTCTCCTCAAAAGGTCCATAATATCATCCATCCTTAAAAATACAAATCTTTAATGTATTGTGATCCTATTGATAGCTTGAGAATTGTGTACATCCTCCATTCTCCATTCTTCTTTGGTGCTAATACTATCAATACAACACATTGACACATACTCTATTGAATCGACCCCTTATAAAAAAAATGCATGCACTTGTTTATTCAACTTCTCACTCTCTGCTGGTGCCATTTTGTTTGTTGCCTTATTTGGAAAATTGGCACTTGGAATCAAGTCCATTTGGTGACTGATCTTCTGCACTAATGGTAATCCATCAGGGATATTATTTGAAACAATAGCTAGAAACTCTTCCAAAAAAATTATAAATTCTACAAGTACCTCTTCTACTTCTTTATCATCTTTTGGAATTATAGAAAAATGCATATGCTCATGCCTCATACCTTATAGGAACTTACTTTCATCAACAAGACATACTATGACAACACTATATGCCTTTTCATCTATACCCTTCAATGGCTTCAACTTTTGTTTCACTCCATCCTTTTTTGGAGTGTAGGTATTTGCACACCCATCATGTACATCATTCCTATCAAATTGGTATGGCCTACCCAACAACATATGAAAAATTTCCATAGATATGATATCACATAGCACCTCATCTTGGTAGCTTCCAATCTTGAACTTCACTAAGAATTTATCATTGACCATTACCTAGTGGTCATCATGTACTTAGGAAATATGGTATGGACATGGGTGTTTCTTCCTCTTCAATTTTATCTTTGTGGCCATATTTTTGACACTAGATTGTTAATACTTCCACCATCAATAATCACATTACAATACTTATCTTAACATTTGCACCTTGTGTGAAACAAGATCCTCCCTTGATCAGGTTTTTATTCACCACACAATAGAACTCCTCTATCAACTACGACTTATCCTCTTTTGGCATTTTCAAAATGTGATGATTTGGCATCTTTGTCAACATACACAACTATAGCCTACCCTTTAATTCTTCTATCTATTATTCCTCAACATTGTCAACATTCAAATTTTCTATGCCCTTCTTCTCACTAGTGAAAACATTTTCCATGAAAACCTCCTCTTCCATATCCTTTCCCACTTCCTATTCCACTTTGATCTTTATTGTTCAGATCATGGAAATGGTTGGAATTGTTTTCCCTCTACTTCTAACTCTTATTATTGGCCTCATCCTTCTTCTTTTAATCACCATCTTAGCCTCCATAATACCATCCACCATGACCTCTTCCATTATTCTTGTTATCAAACTTCTTGTTCAACATTTCCTCAACTCTTATGGAAAACTCTTATGCATCTTTAATACTATTTATTTGGACCAGACTCAATTCCTCCTAAACTTTTGGCCTCAACTCATTAAGATAATTGGAAACTTTCTTATTGTCAACTTCTGCATGGCCTTTTCTAATGAGAAATCAATAGAACTCTTTGGTATATCCTCAAACATATCTTCCTACTTGCTTCAACTCTTGAATTTTATTTAGAAGATCAAGCTCATAATCTATGAGAATGAATTTTTTCTTCAATTTAGCTTTCATCTAGTTAGTTCTTATAATTTTGTCCTTACCTCTTCTATTTTGATCCAACTAAATCTACTACCACCAAATCTTTGCATGACACCTCAATTTGGCGTTGGCCCTATTAGAATCCTCAATATCTTCATACTCAAAGTATTCCTCCAACTCATTAATCTAATCAATCAACTCCTCTTGGTTTAAGATTTCCCAAAAATGTGGGAACCTCAAACTTAGGTCTTTTTCCAATCTTGGAGATGGCCCTAAAAAGCCTCTCTTCTTTTGGGTTAAGAACTACCTCTTCTTCAACATTTACTTCTTCCCCTTCATCCTCACTTTCATCTCTTATGGAAAGATTTATTCCTTTGAGAATTTATTCTTCAAACCCTTGCATCAATCTCTAGAGGGCTCTAAAATTGGAATTTGTAACACCTACGAATTTTCTACACTGCTCTCTTTGTGAAGGCATTTTTGTGCCTCTACTAAAACTCTAAATCAAATTGCCTCACAATTGATAATTTATCTATACTCTCAACCTTAACCATAATCCTGGGGCAACTACCTCATATTTGGCAATATATTTACACATTCAGAAATTCCTTCTCTCAAACCACTTATTGAAGGGTTAATAGAAACAAAGAAATAACAAAAAATTATGAAAACAAAATATGGTGGTATTAATATCACCATAAATGTGGAATTACAAAATTTTGAAATATAATATGCAAACCCACATGGGTTCCTTCCTCACAATAATTTGCAACATAGAGCTATGAACTATCACCCAAACCTTCTAGACAATCAATGGACCTTTCTTATATAGGCAATTTTATGTCTCTTAAGAAATTTCTAGACATCAAAACCTAATCGTTGAGGCTTCCTAGCCCTAAAAATACATATAGAGTCAACTCAATACACATTTGACACTTATTTTGTAAATTTTGGTTGGCCCAACTTTGGAAGGCCATAACTTTCAAACTATTTATTTGATTGGCTATTATAACTCATTTTTGAAATCCCTAGCTTTGGATCTCTAGTGCCCAACTTGTACAAGCTCTAGTTGATCTCATTTTAGAGTCCATTTGGGGTCTCTAAGGCCTTCAAAACTAATATTGAAGTATTTTACAAAAATTACACATCAAAAATCTAGAATAACTTCAAAAATACTCATGATATAGCACTGAGCCTCAAATTGTAGGAAGATAAATCCAAGATGAACATCCGCCTTTGAAATTAGGACATTTCTGAGCTCATATGAATAACTGACTAAGTAGCATGCCTCCAAAAACAATAACTATGCACTCATACAACCCTTATTTAAGAACCAAAAAAGAATTTTTTTTGGGTGATGCAAGATTTCTCTTGCACCGAGGATGTTCTTGCATCACCTTTGGTGAATCATCTTCTTTAGTCAATTAATAAATGGTAATTATATGAGTGCCAACTAATTTTGGGTTCTCTATCCCAAACTTATTCAAAAGATCCTTCACTTAATTGGGTGGAGAGATAAATACATGTTTGTTGTTTTGGCTCACTTGAAATCTAAGAAATAAGCTCAACCCTCCAATCATAGAAATTTCAAACTATTTATGCATATCATTAATAACTTCCCACACATAACATATTTTCCTCAAAAGATAATATCATCAACATACTCAACAACAATCAACATCATGTTAATATAAATTTTGAAGTACAAGTTATTGTTAATCCACCCTTTCTTGAATTCTTGATTGATCAAATATTTTTCTTACTTTAATCTATAATATACCTTCTTCAATTTGAAAATTGTATCTAGATCTACCTTTAATTTAAAACCTTCTATTTATTCAATGTAAACCTCTTCCTTTAACTCATCATTTAGAAATGTTGGTTTGACATCCATTCGATAAATCTTAAAATTTCTAAAAGTTATGAATGCAAAAAACATTATAATGGCCTCCATTTGTGCAATAGATAAGTCACATCAAAAAAAAAAATCTTGAATATAAGATTAACATTTTCATAAAAGTATAGAATTCTCCTTTAAAAATTTCCAATCTCATCCAACTTATTCCTAAAAACCATTTATTTCCAATCTCATTCTTTCCTTTAAGTTTAGGAAACAAGTTCCCAAGTCTAAATCTTTTAAATTTGATTTAACTCTAATTTCAACAATCCTACCTAACTTTCATACTTCCATGCTTCTTCTACACATTTTGGCTCAATCAATAAAAGAAAATAGTATAAATCATCTTCTTTTACTACCTTACTTCTAGTAGTTGTTACAAGCTAGGGTTGTCATTGTTGAAAAATGTCAACTTGAGAATGCCTAATACAACCACTAGACTTATACAACATAGAATATGGTTAAGCCATTTCACATATCATAAAGGGGAACTTTGTAAGTTAGTCCAAAAATTTCCCCCTTAGCACTGCTTAAGGAGATTCAAACCTGTGACCAAGCTTTGATACCACTAGTTACAATCTAGAATTTCCATTGCACCAAAAGATTGACCTATCAATGACTAATACAAAAACTAGACTTGTAGAAAAAATGAGATGGTTAACATGTACCATGAATCCTAGAGAGGAATTTTGGTATTTATTCCAATACTAACAACTCCTTTGCTCTTATCACTAACAATATATTTCTCAGATAGATGTCTCTATACACAATTTGGTGTTTGACTAGTAGAAAAGGGTGTCAGTCTAGATTCTTATTATTCTTTCTTCTCACCATATTTTTTCCCTTTTGTATTTTTTTCATAGCCAACAAAATTCTTATTTTTCTTTTGAAACTATTTATCAACCCTAACATTTGTAATTTTCACAACATGTTTTATCCCTTTTTGTACTACTAATACACATTAACTTTGGTGAAGTAAGCCATAAATATACCTTTATTATATATACTATCAAACTCACCCAAATCATATTCATCTCTTCAAATACTTTTTTTTCTCCTAAAAATGTTGAAATATATTACATTTGGTACTCTTTGATAACAAATTCTGTGATACTTTTTCAAATTTTTTTCTTGATATAGAATTGTGCTCAAGATATACACATTGGTGTGCATAAATTCCTTCCAAAATATCTCCAATAGATTAGCTTCTTTCATACTTGTTCTTTCTATTTAATTAACTATTCTATTAATCCTCTCCACATGACTATTTTTTGTGATGTTCTATCTATAGATAATTATCTCCTAATTACACAATTTTTATAATACCTTTTAAATTCATGAGAAGTAAAACCTCTCCTTGTTTTAGATATAAAAAGATTAATCATTTTCCACATTCCTTCTCTACTCTAACCTTGAAAGTATTAAACTTATCAAATGATTCATATTTGTCTTTTAGAAAAGAAACATATTTAAATATAGAATAATCATTAATTAATAGCATTAAATACCTTTCACCAAGAAAGTATCTTATTCTTACGGGATAAATGATATTGGTTTGTACAATATCTATGCCAAAGAAAATTGTTATCAACTAGGATATCAAGAATCCTTTGATAACTGCTTCTAATGAATAAATGTTCTTTCCTTTCCTCTTACCAATCATAATCAATTCTCTAGATCTCTTCTTGATCTCATAATCTTCAATGTTCAAATAAACATTATAACCATTCTCACAACTATGTCCGACACTAACAAACTATAATACAAAACCTTTATAACTAAAATATTATTAGTGTAATTATTTACATCAAAATTAATTGAACCTCTACCAAAAATATGATCTTCTTTATACAACCAAATCTAACATGATGATCATATTTGTGAAGTGCAATAATTTTTCTTCTATCTCTAGTCATGTGATAAGAAAAACCATTGTAAATTAACTATTCATTCTTAGCCCTTCCAAAATATAAAGAAATTCCAACATCATCATCCTTAGCATAAATGTTAAAAATATCAATGTTATATTTAACATCTTCCTCATCCTTTTAAACATAAAATAGATAATCTTCACCATGTGACTCATCATCCAAAATACTAGCATCTATATTCATGCAATCATCCTTTTTATTGAATCTCTTAAACTTCTATAGATGACCTTTCTCTTGACATCTTGTAGGTGTAGTCACCTAAAATGATCTTCTAAACTAAGTACCCCTAATCCTAAATATCAATAAAAAATCATGAAAGTCCTAACCAAAAGGAAATCAATTTCTATCATTTATCTAATTTGAGTGTCAAATTGCATGAGTTGTCAATATTTGCACTAATCATAAAAAATAATTAATTTAATTAAATATTCAAGAACATTAATTAAATTGAACCCATTTTTTAATTACACATGAAAAGAGAATCAAATTTAACTAAATATCTAAAAAAATTAATTATTAAATTAAATATTCATAAATTGAGAAAATCCAATTAAATAAGATAAGTATTCAATTATCATCTCGAATATTCTAAAATTGATAAAAAGAAAGATGCAAATAGAGTTTGAGTGAAAAGTTGACTTCAAATCTAAAAAAGAATCAATAAGATAAATAAAATAATCAGTTTAACTATGCATAAATCAGAAAGACAAGTTAAGTGATTCTTGCACCAATTTTGAAAAAGAGAGAAGTTGTTAACTAAGATTTTTAAATAAAATAGATCAATTAACACCCTTATCTTTGAAAAATACTCCAAATTAAAAAAGAGAACTATGCTTCCACATCCCAAGGTATCTGATCAACACGAGGTGCATGGTTAAAACTCAACTTTAACTTGATCTTTGGACCTATAAATGAAGGTCTTGAAACTCTTATTTCTCAGGTACAATTAAAGAGTAGAACTATCATGCTAAATTTTCTCTAGAGATATTAAGAATTGCCTTTTGAATAAATTACTTTGTTGAGTTTGATTAATCTTGCATATTAGATTAATATTTCTCATTTAGATTAAGTTATCATTAATATTACATATAAAACTAGTATAGATATCTTAAATAAATCTATCTAAAGAAATGCCAATAGATACCCATTACAAAATAATTATAATTTAATCTACTACATCTAAAATTATTTATATTTCCTTTATCTCTATTTATAATTTAAACAAATATTTTATATGGTATTTATTAAATTATTTTTAAAAGTGTATTCTTTTTATAATAAAATTTAAATTTTTGACATGTAGATGGTTGTCAAATTTAACCTAGAGGAATAAAAGTTAACATTGACATGCTCACACTATCCCACTCTACCTACTCTACCATTGTAGAATGCCTATTGACATTAATAATTAAATAGATAGAGTACATTTCATTCACACTAAATCCTTCATTCTAGTATCATCTATAATCATGTAAAAAGGTTTTAAAAAATAAGAGAATTCATACTTGCATTGCATAGGAGGAAATAAGTTTATTTATCATGGTTTTACATGTTTTATCTTATTATCTGATTTTTCTAACCATAGCTCTAATGACTCATTAAGGTAAAATAATTTAAAAGTCTAGATAAAAGATACATAGAACATCTTTGAAAGCCTCACAATATGCATGCAGGAAGGATCCAATTGATTACCTAGATTCATTGAAGATTTTCTACTCACACTCCATGCTATATAAATATCTATGGAATCTCTTTAAAGATGAGGTTTGTTAGAATGAATCCTAAGTGTATTCCTTTGGGGGATTTTTTTTCTATATTTGGAGAGATGATTGAGTGTTTATGTGTTGCATTCATGATTTGGTTTCTTATTGATGTCAATATATTCACTTTTTAGATACAATAGTCAAAGTTACAGAGAGAGTGTTGGTCAAAAATATTAGTAGTTGCAAATTTATGCTTTGTGGGATCACACTCATGTTTGGGGATATGAATTTATGATGTATCTAATTTTATGGAGATATTTGTAAAGATTTGAGCAATTAACAATAGTTTTATAGAAGACTCATTTTAGGTTAGTATGCAAGAAACAAAGTGTTGATATTTGAGTTGTAAATATTTGGTGAGGTTAAGGCTTGTTTAGTGGGGCTTGGATTTTGGTTGTATACACACTAGTAAATTTGCATATATATTTTTTGACAAGGGTTGATCAATATTTCAACAACGAATGGTTGAACAATTTCGTCGCTATAATTTTATCAAAGTTGTAATGAAATCTAAGGCTATCTATATATTGACGAAAAACCCCATCAAAAATGATCCCGATATGTATCATGAGGCGGTGTCAAAAAATTACTAGAAAACATTAAAACTTTGACAATTAGGAGATTGGTACCAATGATATTTCGATGCAATAAAAAAAAAGCCTCATCACAATTTTGACAATTAGGAGATTGTTATCGACAAGCATGCCATGTCATTGATGGTAGGCCTCATCAAATATTGACAAAACATCATCAGAATCCTATGAGATTTTGACGATATTTCCATGTCATCAATAACAATGGCCATCAATAGATCAAATAATGATCATCAAAGGGTAAAAGCATAGATCTATGTCACTATTTATGATACCAAAACCTATTTTGGTCACATCTCATTTCTCTATTAAAACTCAATTTTTTTCAAAAACTAAAAATACCCTTTTATAGATCTTAGATTCAATATCATTATTATATAAGTTTTTGAGTTTTTTGATTAGTTATAATATGTTACAATCTCAAAATATTATAAGTCGATATTTCAAAATTTTAGAAGATGCTCCCTCAAAAAAGGAGAAAAAATAGTAAATCATATTTTAAAAAATTAAAAATTATATTTATCTCTAGAGGAGAGAATCGTCTTCATGAATATGTAATTTTTGTTTAAGAAGGTATAGATTTGATAGGGATGTTTTGACGAGAGGAAAAAAATGGTGGATTCTAATAAGGT
Organism: Cupressus sempervirens; assembly: GCA_028749045.1. NCBI lineage: Eukaryota > Viridiplantae > Streptophyta > Pinopsida > Cupressales > Cupressaceae > Cupressus > Cupressus sempervirens. The sequence goes on along the minus strand of CM053788.1, from coordinate 133,432,832 downwards.
CAAACTTCAGTACTTATAAGAAAGAAAATATACATCAAAAATAATTATTTAATTTTTTGTTAACTAGCTATACATGTCATCTATAAGATATTTTCAAATCAAAACAAAAAAAGATGATTTGCATATACTTGTTTAATGGGAACTACACCCAATATTTTTTATAGTTAAAAAGAAACTTCAAAATAGAATAAAATGAATAAATTCATACTTAAAAAAATTATAAAAATTATAGGCAAAAAATTAATCCAATTCTACACATTTCATTAGTTTACATCATCTTCATATTTTAAACACAAATACCATTTTTTTGTCATTAATGTTGAACTGTCACATTCTAATATCACGTTTCTTTATAAAAGGTGACACAAGTTTGTGCTTTTACCCCAAAACTTTGACAATAGACCTGGTTAAAGAAAAAAATAAGAATCCTATTTATTTGGTGATCCAAGGTAATTGGTGACTATCATGTTGGTAGGATAAGGAGTGTAAGAATCTTATTTGTTTAATAGTCTAAGGTAAGGCAATTTTTGGTCTATGGGGAGTAAGTGTCCCTCTTGATTTAAGAGTGGGGGAATACATTTTCTAGTTTTATAGGTGAGTAGTATTCCATGTGTTTAGTTTTCTATCATAAGTTTGACAAAGTTAAGGATGCTATTGGGGGTTTGGTATCATATATTAGTTCAAAGGTATGTCACAAGTAACATCCTTATGCCTAAAGAGAGTCAAGGACTAAAGTGTGAAGGGTTGATTCAAGGACTGGATAAATGAAATGATGTAATATGGGTTGCTTGGGAGAGAGGAAAAATTACCTTTTATTGTCTACATGTTGATAGTGATGGTAGTTGTCAATGAGCATTAATGATGGAAAATAGTGTGTTTGAACAACCCAAGGGTGTGGACATAAGGAAGGACAAGATGTCTCATGATGAGAGTGTGATAAAAAACTTTTTTTGAGATCAAAACTTTGACCTTGTAATATGATCAACAATTGATGGACTAGTCAAAGTTTTAATTCTTAATGTTTAAAGAGTTCAGTTTTGACCAGTGATATCGGTAAGGGTAGATGATGTAAGAAGTTATATTTTAAAAATAGTTGAGAACTTATCCTTATTTAAATATTGTGTGTAACTCCCACTTATAACCAACCAATCTATGGTTGGACAGGTGTGTCTCTTCGCATCCTTGCAAGATATAAAATGGGATTCAAACTCTTTCCAAGGGGGGATTAGCCATATATTTTTATAATACAATATTATCTTTTACAAATTAATACAATTAGAGAATCCTTAATAACATTCTATCCAATTCGAATAAGAAGGAGAAGATTGTTGATCGATGTCCCTCATTCAACACCAAACATGTAACAAAACAAAATTATGTAGGAATCTTAAAAAAATATTGTCATCAATACTTTCCTTCTAGATTCAAACCATAAATAGATTCAATCCTTACTTGGAATTACCCTCAAATGATGGAATGATGCTTTCTTTACCCTACAACCTCAATTTGTCATTCAATTTTTTTCTTGGTACCCTACAACCAAATAAAATGAAATCATGATCAATTAGCATTACAAAAGATTTTAATTTTTTTTTAACATGTGTTCCAATTTTGTTGCATTGGTGAGTGTGCTATATGCATATCGAGATCTATAGTGTTATAACAATAACTTTAAGAAGACTAAGATCAGCATGTTACCAATATGGTTTCAAATAGTAGAGATCAATTTTAGTGAATGAAGGAATGATACATTTCAACAAAGGAAACACACTATTACTTTTAATAACATCAAAATGTAGAATGTAGCAATAGTTAAAATAAAGAACTTAGGGATAGAACTATGATGTAAATAGTTAATAATAATTTTTTGTATCCACTAAAGAATCCACATGTCTTTGGCTTCTCTCCCTTACATCCAAAATAAGATTCCACCACTATGAATCGAGAATCCATGTGCAACAACATTTTATATGCATGGATAATAGGTGGAGCTGAAAAAATACACCATGTTTACATTAATGGTTTGTATTGAAAGTGAAAAAATGTTACATTTTTCAGCTCCATTTGATGTTGTATGCATATCAATTGAGATTTCATATTGAACTAGGACCTCCTTCTACATTAACTAAAACAAAGAGATTGATAGAGTTAATATCTAATAATATATCCATTAATTTGGTCCAATCAAGAATAATATTTTGATTTTTATTTTAAACATTAATATTAAAGGATGTCCAACATATTAATTTCCAATTCCTTTTGAATATTTTTAGTAACAAGATCAACTCACAGATAGAAAATAAAGTGTCTAATGCAGATGCAATGAAGAGTTTAAGTGTTACTTCAATTACATTAGATACCTACAAAATAGAAATAGAAGACAAAAAAATTATAAGAATTCATCATAGATTCTAGTTACATTTAATGTAGCATATTTAGCAATGTATAAAGGTCCCATTCTATCCATCTCACAAGTAGTTTTAGACCTCTCTCAAATCACTTCCAAAGCAAAAGGATAGACCCCTTCAAGCTAAAAAGATTATTAGTTAAAGGATTTTGAAACAAAAAAGATACAAGACATACATGGATTACCTTATCAATTGGAAGGAAAAACTAATAAATAGGCTACTTAGATCCTTGAAACTAACTTCAAGAAGAGATGAATCAATCCTCAACTACTTACCCATGTTGTCTCATGATAATTGCTTTCTTTGTGGGGAAGAATGGTGCATGAGCACCTCATTTTTGGATTAAAAGAATCAATTTTGGATCATAGATATGGAATAAGGGTTTCTCAACAACTTAAGTGTGTGAATTTACCTAAATGTTTGGTTTATATTGCATCATGTATTCATTGAATTTGTTTTCTTTGTCAAAATCTCAAAGAGCTTCCTACTTGGTCAAAGGTGGTCAAAAAACCACAAAAAGGTCACAAGAATGAATAAAGGTGGAGTGAGGTTTAATAGGTTTTGAAAAACCACCAGACATGCATTTTTCCTCCATTGGTGGCAAGGAAGCCAAAAGTTGTCATGCAATTGTCAACTTTGCAAAAATTGCAAAAATTGAAAAGTTGCAATGTTGCAACTTTGGAAAATAGGTAGGTTGTTTCAAATAATAGTTACTTTTGGACTTCCTTAACTTGGAAATTATCTTGAAATCAACATATAACCCATTTCAAAGCTAGTTGTGTGGGCTGGAGACAAATTTTTTCTCAAACTAAATACCAAATTGAGTTTTTGACAGTAAAAATGTTACATTCACCTGATGTTCACATGTTTTTATGATTGAATGGGAAATTTTATTGTAAATAGGATTTAGATATTATTGTTAGAATTATTCTTCTACATTTCTTGTTTTCCCTCCATTAAATTTTGTATATATTCCATTCAATTTGCTAAATGTTGCCACTTTTTCCTTGTAACTGGACATTTTTTACAAAATACAGTCTAACTCTTCTCACAACTATTGAAAACTCATTAAAACTAGGAGAAAGGAGGTAGATTCACTATACTTTAAGATTCAAAAGGTTGGATTTAGTGAAATTCAATTTTTTAATTTTTCCAACAAATCCTAGGCAAGTTGATGGTCAATTCGGCTAGAGATGAATGAAGAAATGTGCCTGCCAAATGTATAGGAGTGTAGGACTAGAAAATAGGCTAATATCTAACATACAATGAGAAAATAAAAAACTCAATAAACATACACTAATGCCCTCTAGTCTATCTTGAAAACCAAAAAAAGAAAGGAAGCAACATAAAGTTAAAAACCCCCTCTTTCATTTGTAGCTCCCATGTCCTTCCTTCTTCTCCATGTGATGTAGCTCCAATTGCTTATAATGCACACAATTAGGAAGAAAAATCCTATGATAATGATATGAGAGTAATAGAAGAAGTGATTTAAGCTTGAGAGAGAAAAGGAAAAAGGACTAAAAATAAGAGGAAGAATGCTCAATTTATAATCAACACGCAATATGAGAGCATTAGACTTATTACCTTGATTATGAAACTTGGCAAGAGATTCCTTTGAAAATCCATGACACATATGACACAAGGTGCCAAATGTAGGATTGTATGATGCTTGAAAGTCAAACATGGCTATAAATGGAAGAGGATCTATGATGTGTCATATGACACCTGAAACCCACTCAAAGCCAAGAATCTATGACAATAGAAGCAAAATAAGAACATGCATAAGGAATAAGAATATATGGATTATGACATAGCTTAGAAAAGTGTAAATGGAGAATCCATGATGTGTCATGCCCATGTGTCACGATGATATCAATATCATGTCGAATATTTGAATTAAAAATTGATGGGGACACAACCCAAGAACAGAACGAACACAACAGAAAAGGGAAATTATATTAACTGAGAAAACAAGCTAGTACAAATAGTATAGAGAAAATAAACTTCAGAGCATGCCCTAAGGGCTTACAATAGCATAAATCTGGAGATAATTTCTCCTTATGGCACCTCCTCTCAAACTCCGCTCCGAACTACCTTTTACAATGCCAGAAATCTCCTTAAATAGACCCCGGAGGGTTAAGGACTAGGAGTACATTCTAGAAAGTGCTAGTAGGCATCCACCGACAAAATAGAAGGTTCTAAAAGCTACGTTAGAAGTCGGTGCAAATCTAGAAGAATCCAGAAATGGTAACCGAACCTCCGGGAGGCATAACTTTTGAACCGTAGCTCCGATTGATGAACTGTTTACATTTTCGGAAAGCTCTCGAAGTGCTCTATAGCCCTATGGATGAGCTTTGCTCATCTCCCATTTTTCGACCCTTTTCGAGGTCATTTAATGACCCAAACCTAACTTTAAAGCATTCTTAGGGGGTCTCCAAAACCCAAAAAATTGCAATAACTTTCAAATCATGGGGACTATTGACCTAATTCTTTTTTTGGAATGCTCTAAATCATGATTACATTCATTTGGCCAATTCACACCTTCTAGTTTACCGAAATGATGGCCCAAATACATGCTCCTAATTTTTTAGGATTTTCAAATGCACTGATAGTTGAACTATGAGAGTTGGAACCTTTATTTGAGCCAAATGGGTATCCAAAAATGTAAAGACATGAAACAGAAACTAAGTCTAAGTACATTTTTTTGGGTAACATAGGATTGCCCTTATACCTCTGGATGCTCCTGCATCAGACACCCAAGGTAGATTGAAAAGTGACCCTGTCACTTTATGGATGGTAGAGGAAATCCCAAATGGGAAACCTCAGCTACTGAAATCCAAGTTGAGTCCTCGATCGGCCGTCCTTTCCATTTGACCAAATACTCTTCATACTGCCTGTTTCTAGTACTCCTACCCACACGATGATCTAGAATGTCTTCTATCTCCTTCTCCTTAGAAGCAGGAATTGGACATGGCTCTAAAACCAGCTCCTCATTTGCACCATCATCATGATACTCTGTTAAATCTGTAATGTTGAATATGGGAGAAATGAGAATACCATCTTGAAGCTCCACCTCATATGCATTTCCTGAGTTATGTTTCTTCAAAACTTTGTAGGGGCCAAATTTCTTCATTTTCAGCTTGTTGTAAGTACCAACTAAAAATCTTTCTTTTCGTAAGTGCACCATGACTAGATCCCGTACTTGGAATTCCTTATGTCTTCTCCTTTGATCAGCCCTAGCTTTATACTCTTGATTCATCTTGATAATGTGTGCTTGAACCTCCTCATGTAGATGCTTGATGTGTTCAGCAAATTCCTCAGCTTCAGCACTTGTCCTCTTCCCTTGTTCTATCTTCCTCAATTCTGGTGCAGTCCTTGGGCTATTCCCATATACAATTTGAAATGGTGATTTTCCAGTACTCCTATTTATAGAGTTATTATAAGAAAACTCTGCCTGTGGTAGAATCAAATCCCATCCCTTGGGCTTATCTCCAACTAAACATCTCAGTAAATTGCCCAGACTTCTATTTACCACTTCTGTTTGGCCATCAGTCTGTGGGTGATGCGTGGAATTGAATTTCAAGTCTATTCTCAACTTCTTCCATAATGTCCTCCAGAAATACCCCACAAATTTAGTATCTCTGTCAGAAACTATACTCCTTGGAAGACCATATAGTCTTACCACCTCTTTGAAAAACAAGTCTGCAATATGGACAGCATCATGAGTTTTGTGGCATGGAATGAAATGTGCCATTTTGGAGAACCTATCAACCACCACGAATACTAAGTCATTACCCCTTTGTGTCCTTGGCAATCCAAGAACAAAATCCATACTTATGTCCTCCCATGGCCTTGATGGAACAGGCAATGGCTGATATAGGCTAGTATTTTGACTAAACCCCTTGGCAACTTGACAAACTTGGCAACTCTGTACAAACTTCTTCACATCCTGTGTAATTTGAGGCCAAAAATAATGTTCTCTAAGAATGGTAATGGTCTTATCCCGACCAAAATGTCCTCCCATCCCTCCATTGTGTTTCTCCTTAATTAGATTTTCCCTCATGGAACTCCTTGGAATGCACAATTGACTACCTTTGAACAACATGCCATCCTGAATCAAATAGTCTAACCACTTGGTTCTATCTACAGCAACAGGTTCTTTACAAGCTTTCCATGCTTCAGCAAAATCAGAATCCTCGGGGTACAAATTCTTGATTTTATCAAACCCAACTACTTCAACCTCCATTGTTGTAAGCAACAACTGTCTCGTACTTAGTGCATCTGCAACCCTATTAGATTTTCCACTTCTATGCTTCAACACAAATGAATAACTCTGCAAGAATTCTACCCACTTCATATGCCTCTGATTCAATTTACCTTGGCTATTTAGGTATTGTAATGCTTGATGATCAGTATACAAAAAAAATTCCTTTGGCAATAAATAATGCCTCCATTTCTTTAAAGCCTGAACTCTTGATCATAAACAGAATATTTCTTCTTTGCATCATTCAATTTTTCACTAAAATATGCAATAGGCTTACCTTCTTGGCTTAATACAGCCCCAATAGCACTACCACTAGCATCACAATCCACCTGGAATACTTTTCTAAAATTTGGAAGTGCCAACATAGGCTGTTTAGTCACCTTCTTCTTCAGCAATTCAAAACCTCTTGCAGCTACTGCAGTCCATTTGAACTCTTTTCTATCCCCTCTTATTGTATCAGTTAGGGGTGCACATATGCCACTGAAATTCTTAATAAACTTCCTGTAAAAACTAACTAGACCATGAAATGATCTTACCTCAGTAGCAGACCTTCGAGTAGGCCATTCCAAGATGGCTTTTACCTTCTCTGGATCCATTTTGAGACCTTCAGGTGATATAACAAATCCCAAATAGACTAACTCCCTTTTTGCAAAGACACACTTCTTTAGATTAATTAATAGTTTCTCTTCCCTTAGCCTTTCAAGGACACTACGAATATGCAGTAAATGTTCTTCCAAAGTCTTGCTAAAAATTAAAATATCATCCAAAAAGAGAATAACAAATTTTCCCAAGAACTTCTTAAGTACCTCATTCATGGTCTTGAAGGCTGTTTTCCACTCATCTCCTTCTCGAATTTGTATCTGATGATAGCCACTCTTTAGATCTATCTTTGTGAAGTACTGAGCTCCACTCAAGCAGTCCATAAGATCATCCATCCTTGGTAAAAGAAACTGGTACTTGATGATTATCCTATTTATAGGTTGAGAATCTGTACACATCCTCCACTCTCCATCCTTCTTTGGTGATAGTACTGTAGGTACTGCACATGGACTCAGGCTCTCTCGAATCAAGCCCTTCCTCAGCAACTCCTGAACCTATCTATTTAGCTCCTCTATTTCAGTAGGAGTCATCCTATGAGCAGCCTTGTTAGGCAAACTAGCTCCTAGAATCAGATCTATCTGATGACTGATTTGCCTTACTGGTGGCAATCCATCTGGAACATTATCAGAGATAATATCTCCAAATTCCCCTAGTAAATCTGAAACTTCAAATGGTATTTCACTACTACCTTCTTTATCTTTCCTAGGAATCAAAGCATAGCACATATGCTGATGTTTCATGCCATCTAAAAACTTCCTTCCATCAACAAGACAAATCCTAGCACTGCTACATACCTTTTCACCTTCCTTTTTCATGGGCTTCAATTTGTGGCGAACTCCATCCTTTGTCAAAGAGTATGTGTTTGCATGTCTATCAAACTGCCATGGTCTACCCAACAATAAATGGAAAACATCCATCAAAATAACATCACAGAGAACTTCATCATGGTAACTCCCAATTTTGAATTTTACTAAACATTTTTCACTTACCAGGACCTTATGATCATCTTTTACCCAAGAGATCTAATAGGGTTGGGGATGTTTCTCCCTCTTGAGATTTAGCTTAGAGACCATCTCTTCTGGTACCAGGTTATCAGTGCTACCACCATCAATGATCACGTCACAACATTTATCCTCACACTTGCATCTGGTACAAAACAAACTCCTTCGTTGTCCTAGTTCATTCTCACCACTTAGTAGGACTCTTTCATTTACCAAGGTCTCTCCTCTTTCTGCATCCTCTGAATTTGATGATTGTGCATCCTCATCCACATGAGCAACCCTAGCTTGGCCCTGAGCTCTCCTATCTATCCTTCCTTGTTGTTGAGGGCATTGAAAGGCATGATGACCTTCTTCATTGCAATGGAAATAGGTACCACGGAAGCCTCCTCTTCCTTGTCCATGTCCTCTACCTCTTCCTCTTTGATTTCCAAAGTCTTCATCATGGGAGCGGTTGAAACCCTCATTCCTCTAGTTTCTGCTAGTATCCACATCTTCATTTTTCTTTTGGGTTTCATTGCGGCCTCCAGATGATCTACCGCTTCCCCTTCCTCCTTGACCGTGCCCTCTTTGTCTTCCTTCAAACCTTTTATTCAGCTTCTCTTCAACTCATAGGGAAAACTAGTATGCCTCTTCAACATTGGTCATTCTTACCAGACTTAATTCCTCCTAGATGCTAGGTCGCAACCCACTGATATAACGAGCAACCTTCTCCTTATTTGCTTCTGCATGCCCCACTCTAATCAAGAGTCGGTAAAACTCCTCTGTATATTCTTGGACTAATCTTCCTGCTTGCTTTAACCCATGCATCTTCTTAAACAGATCAAGCTCATAGTCCACAGGAATGAACTGCTTCTTCAATTTTTTCACCATGCGATCCCATCTTGTGATCTTCTCCTTTCCTCTTCTAAGTCTTTCCAGTTGAACCTCTTGCCACCAAATTTTGGCATGGCCTTTCAGTTTGGCCTTTGCAAACTTAACCCTATCTGGGTCCCTTATATCCTCATACTCAAAGTATTCTTCCCGTTCATTGATCCAATCGATCAACTCATCTGGTTTTAGATTTCTTGAAAATATACCCACTTCAATTGTAGGTCTTTTCCAAAACTTAGTAATGGCCCTAAAAAGCCTTTCCTCTACAGGATTTAGAACTTCCCCGTCAACTTCCTCTTCTGGTTCCATTACTTCCTCTTCATTGTCATCCTCACTATTGTCACCTGCGGCAACATTTGCTCCTCTACGAAGCTCCTCTTGCAATGCTTGTACCTGCCTTTGGAGGGATCTAACCTCCTCAAGATCAATAGCTCTGGCCCTTCTTCCACACTCTCTTCATGGAGGCATCTTCTAACTTGAACCCACAACCACACAGTCCTGGTGCAAACTGCCTCACAGTCGGCGCTCTGTTTACACACTCAGGAAAACCTGCTCTGATACCACTTGATGGGGATACAATCCAAGAACAAAACGGACACAACAGAAAAGGGAAATTATATTAACTGAGAAAATAAGCTAGTACAAATAGTACAGAGAAAATAAACTTCAAAACATGCCCTAAGGGCTTAAAATAGCATAAATCTGGAGATAATTTCTCCTTATGGCACCTCCTCTCAAACTCCGCTCTGAACTGCCTTTTACAATGCCAGAAATCTCCTTAAATAGACCCTGGAGGGTTAAGGACTAGGAGTACATTCTAGAAAGTGCTAGTAGGCATCCAACGACGAAATAGAAGGTTTCAGAAGTTGCATTAGAAGTCGGTGCAAATCTAGAAGAATCCAGAAACGGTAACCGAACTTCCGGGAGGCATAACTTTTGAATCGTAGCTTCGATTGACGAACCGTTTACATTTTCAAAAAGCTCTCAAAGCGCTCTATAGCCTTACAGAAAAGCTTTGCTCCTCCCCAATTTTTGACCCTTTTCGAGGTCATTTAATGCCCCAAACCTGACTTTAAAGCATTCTTAGGGGGTCTCCAAAACCCAAAAAATTGCAATAACTTTCAAACTGTGGGGCCTATTGACCTGATTCTTTTTCTAGAATTCTCTAAATCATGATTACATTCATCTGGCCAATTCACACCTTCTAGTTTACTAAAATGATGGCCCAAATACATGCTCCTATTTTTTTGAGATTTTCAAACGCACTGATAGTTGAACTATGAGAGTTGGAACCTTTATTTGAGCCAAATGGGTATCCAAAAATGTAAAGACATGAAACAAAAACTAAGTCTAAGTATTTTTTTTGGGTGACACAGGATTGCCCTTATACCTCTGGATGCTCCTGGATCAAAAATCCATTATTCCACACAAATAGAAATTAGTAAATATGGAATTAATGCTGGAAAATATGACTTAGGAAATTGAAAATTTCCATGGTTTGTGAATGATGAATGAACTAATTAATAACATTAGTTAATTGAGAAGGTCAGTTAGGAAAAATAATTAGTGAAATGACATAGGATTGAATTATGGGTTACTTAATCCTATAGAGAGAATTAGTACATGATTGGCCAATTTGATTTAATAAGTGTGACATTATCCTTTGATGAAATATGGTGATAATGTAGAGTGAATAGGATAACAATAGGTAAAACAAATCCATGGTCAAATTGATTGATTGATTAGAATTGATAGCATACCAAGGACACATGGCATGAACTAAGCACATGTAACACTTAACTGATATTGTAAATGTTACATGATCAAGATTTATTGATATGGTTGGTCATAATAGCATTGATAGACACTATCAATTTCATTAAAATGGTTTGATGATTTCATGATCTAACACTAAGGGATCCAAAAATGTCAATGGTTGAATGACAAGAATGAAAATTTGACCTAGCACTAAGAGCGATGATAGTACTTAAGTTAGATTGATAAGTTTGATAGATTGATATGTTTTCGAGGCACTAAGATCCATAATAATGCCTAGGGTTGGACAAATGATGATAGATTTGAGATGTTTGACATGCTTCAAGTTGATTAAGACTAATTCGGGGTGATTTTGCGTAGATTTGGGATGATTCCAAGTTGATTTGATATGATTTTTGATGATGTTTAAATAGTTCTGAAATGATTTGTAATTGATGTGAAAGAGGATACAAATGATGAAAGACACTATTGAGATATAATCGAGTTGGCCAAAAGATCAAAGTTAGTATAATGAGAAAATGGAATGAATTAGTATGAAAATGTGATGAAACCATAGATGCAAACCATTTTTGAGAGTCTACATTTTGCCCGTCTTTGATGCAATGTGATTTAGAGTGTTGTGTCAAATAATGCTAACGAAAAAGTCATAAAAGCATGTTCTAGTAATGGTGGTATATATTGGTGCCCCCTTAAGAAATTGATAGACATAGGCATATGATAGAGCAATTTCATCGACAATGAGAAGACAAAACCATAGCAATCGATGAATTGCAAATCAAAGCTAAAATGTGAAAGTTATGGGCTCTAGAGTACAAAAAGGCATTGCAACCAACATAGAAAGTGCCTTTTACACATCCATCTAGGAAGAAAGGGGCTATATAAGGGCTTGGAGAGGTGTTTAAAAGTCATTTTCACCTTCACATTTGAGAGAAAAGAGCTCTGGAGCAAGCAAAATGGACCAGTTACCTAGGTAGCAACACCATTGTGAATGAGTGCATACCTTCCAATGATGGGTAGATGTAGGACCTTTAGTGAGTACATTAAGGTTGTCTTTATGCTCATTATGCTTTATGTTTTTCCATGCTTTTTAGGCACTTAGGAGTTAGTCAGGGGTCAAATTGGGGTCAAATAGTGTCTCATGGCTAATTCAGGGCATCAAATGCCCCAACTACACCCAAAATATAGCCAACTACACAATGGGTGCACTTTGCATGGCCAAGTGTGCATTGAGCACACTCAATATGACAAAGTACACCATGGGTGTAGTTGGCAGCCCCAACTATGCCCTAGGATGCTTTAGGGCTCTAAACAGGGTTTGGACGAGCTCGAATTGACCCAAAACTTGGGGTACACTAGCAAGACCCTAGGAGGATTTCAAACAAGGGTTAAGAGTCAGTCAAAGGTTGTCAAAGTGGTCAAACTTCATCAAACTTAAAGTAGATGTAGGTAAAACTCAAGAAGATGCTAATAGAGAGCAATACAAAGGGCCCAAAAGGGTGCAAACAAACTTGGAATAACCTCAAACTTGGACCACATGTTCAAAACCATAGAAAGATTTGAAAAAGTAGGTCAACTTAGGCCAACATGGTTAGAAAAAAGTCAAACCTATCTTACATAGAGGAAAAAAAGCTAACAGATGGATAGGTAGAGGGTCAAAATGATGCAAATGAGCTCAAAATGACCCAAAACTTGGTAGAGATGTTCAAAACCCTAGAAAGTGTTCAAAAAATTAGTCAAAATAGAGTCAAACTAGGTCAAACTTGGGTCAAAATTATGTTAAATTGGACACAAATCCATAGAAGGTTGACATAGGTTATATGCTTATGTAGGATGATCTACCTCTATTGTGGATGAGAGGACATAGGCCTTAGGGCCTAATGCTATGTCATCAAATGATTGCTAGTGAGTGGGAGATTTTGTTAGGTCTTGGTTTATATCATATAACATTTATGCTAGAGGTGAGAGGGAACAAAGCCCTACTAATAACATTGACGGAGAGATGGCATTCAGAGACTAGTTCATTCCATCTATTGACAGGGGAGGCTATTATGACCTTGAAGGATGTATGGTGCATCCTTAGGATTTTGATCCATGCGGACTTAGCTATGTATGACCCAGCTACTAGGTGAGTGACATGACACTAGTTATTTAGATGTAGAGATGTAGAGTTAGGGATCTGGGATTAGGAGATTGGATAGGATCTACTAGTGACATGTCATGAGTGAATGATAGCTATGATCTGATGGGTTATTGGTGGACTACTAATACCTGGTAGGCATGGACATGGATTCCTTGTTAGATGGGGTCAGGTGCTAGAGAGAATGATCATAGATGGGACTATGTTTTCTTGGGGCCCGTACATGTTGGGGATGGTGTACTACTATCTACATCAAGTAGCATATAGAGGTGGGATGGCATTTAGTACTAGGGGTACACTATTATAGATCTGGGCATATGAGCACATTGCAGTATTCAGGCAAGTCATAGAGAGGGAGGCAGTGGAGGAAATGTTGTATTTGTATAGTTATAGAGGCATATTAGCATGAGGATGACTAGGGCACATGCGATACTTTTGGCATTTGTTAGATATTATGACAGTTTAATTGAAGACACTACAAATATTGCGCTAGGTGGGACAATGATGAGATTCACTTACCATACAACAAATAGGAGCGCTATCTCATAGGGGAAAAAGTGATGGTCACCTAGTGATAGAGATGTACCTACCAGAGTGGGTATGTAGATAGTTTGAAGAGATATAGGATGTGCTGACAGGTCTAGCATTGTTTGTACTATCTAGAGAAGAGGTTCAAGAGTGGGGAGCACCTATCAAGACACAAGTGGCTTATACATAGCTATAAGAGTTACAACCAAGGGTATGGGGAGCACTAGTAGATGTGGTAGATGTAGGAATGATGGTGGCATATGATGATGGTTTTTGTAGCATTTTCTTAGTCCCTGACATATCTGGCAATGCTAGTGCCATGAGAAAGGTCACAGGAAGAGAAGGATGAGAAAGATGATGAGGAGGAGGGTGGAGAAGATAATGAGGAGGGAGGGGATAAGGATGATGATGAAGGGGGAGGAGATGAGGATGATTATGAGGAGCAGGGTGATGAGGACAATGATAGGGAGGAGGGAGATGATGATGAGGAGGAGGAGGAGGTGGAGGATGGAGAGGATTTAGAGGTAGGGGATGAGAATTTGGGGGATGATGATGAGGATGTAGAGGGAGAGGGTGAGGGAGATGAGGATGATGGAGGTGATGATGAGGAGGGTGGGGATAATGGGGGTTGGGATGATGATGGGGATGGTGATGGGGGAGAGTATGGGGATGGTTATGAGGAGAGTGAGGGTGATGGTGATGAGGGAGGTGATGAGGATGACATAGGTGTGGATGTGATGGTGATGGACATTGAGGAGGATCTAATGGATTACACTAGGGGGATAATAGTACTACTACAGGTAGGGCCTATCTAGTTAGAGCTTATGGAGGTGATCAAAGGTCTCCAATGTTAGTTAGACTAGGTTATAACAGAGAGGGATGTAGTGATAGCAGAGATGGATCAAGCTGTGTTGGGGAGGGATCAGCCTATGATAGGGAGGGATGTTGTAGTGTGCAAGGTAGAGAGGGTAGTGTAGGAGTAACAAGAGCTCATTAGCAACACTAGAGATTCAAACTTCTAAGTGATGGCTATGATGATGACTATGACACATATAAAGACATAGTACTAGAGGGATCAATATGAGATGGTAGTGCCATTGGGGTAGAGGGTAGAGAGATTTTGTTCATTGAGATTTCACTCACAACAGACATAGAGAACATAGAATAGTGTAGAGGTGATGGGATCAATGAGGCCACCAGAGATAGCAAAGGGATCATCCTCAAGGCTGAATAGGGGCTATGAGGCTAATGATAGCATAGGGTGACATTGATATGCTCATGTATAGAGGGGATTCTCTGTTTTGGTTTTTTGGTTTTCAATTATGCTCTTTCATGGTTTAGGCCTATGGGTAGTTAGTATTGATGTAAACCATGGTCATGTACTCGAATACTTTTGTGAGACATTTATGAAATGCAACTATGTTATGATGACCATATGAGATGGATTATGCATACATTTTATATGGATGTATTTAAGCTATGCAATGTGGAATTTTATATGATGACATCATGCATTGATCCATCACATGTTATGCTTAGGAAATTACATCTTTATTGTTGCCACATGTTTTTCTCATGAATGAATGCCTAATGAAATGTAAATCATATGGAATGTATGCGAATGAAACATAAAATGATATGGAATGAAAATATAAACTCCATGTTTATGCAAAGATGTATTGCTTTGGATTTCTCTAGACTTTTAATATATGCAGGAATGCAAGATAACAATACTTGTGATGTTGTTGTAAATGTAGATGGAGTAACTGAGAGGAGAGGTGAATTAGTTACCATAAAAAAAAAATCCATAGATCCCTTAGATGTCTTAAATAACTAGTTATTGTTGATACTTGGTAAATATTCACAAATTTTTTTAACTCGGTAGATTAACTTGTTACTAATTTTTAAGCATTCATAATTATTAACACGCATGCAAAAGTAAATAACATGAACACAAGAGACACCAGATTTAACATGGAAACCCAATATGGGAAAAACCACCAAGTAACTAGCTACTGATTTTCACTCTTTTGAAGTGAGCCTTGTTAGGATCCAACCCTATTAAAAGTTACAAAACACATTGTTAGGTGTGACCTTGTTAGAGGATTTATTCACCTTGCTATGAGTGACCTTGTTAGAGGTCTTTAGAAAAATTCAACTAAATTTTCCACCTTGTTAGAGGATTTACAAAATGGTTGTGAAACCACCTCTATTAAGAGATTTAGGAATTATTGTTATGATGGTTAGAAAGTAACAATAAAATGACTTGAATAAGATGTAACTAAATTTTTTGATTATAGATCTTTACTCTACACCATTAGATCCTCCTTAATCAAATATAGCTTTGCTACTCCTTAATGATCTCTGATCATCCTTCAAAATTCGGTCTCGCAATAATCAGTCCACCTCCACATTCATATCACAACAAATTCATCACACTTAAAATTTGCAACTTGACCTCTCATAAATACCTTTCAGATTATCAAGTCGGCTCAATTGCAAGTCACAATCACCTATAATCATTACCATAGTCAGTTGGAAATAATACTTAAAAAAATTAAGCATTAAATCATAAATTAACAAATTCCTTTACTGGCCGACCCTGCTTAGTAAACACTACTTCAGAAATAATTTCCTGCGTTAACCATCTAAACTTGGTTAACACTGCAAATTCTGCGAAATCCTTTTGGTTAACACTTCAAATTTTGCAAAATCCTTTGGCTATCGAGTGAACTCAGTAAGAACTAAATTTCCTTTGCTGACCATGAGAACTCGGTAAGAACTAAATTTCCTTCATGGACCATGAGAGCTCGATAAGAACTATTTTTTGCCACATTTTCCTTTGATGACTGAGTGAGCTCGGTAGACATTGAATTTCCTTTGCTAACCTTGAAAACTCAGTAATAGACACTGTAAATCTTCTTGCAAACCAACTGAGCTCAGTAAGAGCTAATAGATGACTTGTATGACATTTGTGTAACATCAAAGACAACACATAATTGGATAATTGTATCCAACAATCTCCCTCTTTGGCATTGATGGTAACACAACATGTCATAGCATAATGAAATTTGAGAGCAATACTTTCTCTAGTAGAAGGTTTTCTCCCTCTAGAATTTTACACCTCAAACTTCAGTTATCTGTAAGAAAAATCTCCCTCTTGCATAAACTCACTTTCTTGCAAATTTAAAAAAAGCATGATAGTAAACTCTCCCTCTTTGACAACACATGCCAAAGACAACACAACTTAAATGAATTTCAATGTACCTTAAGTACTAATTCATATGCAATGTCTTCATTACTTTGTTGCATCAAACTCTATTCCTATTGATGCATCACTAAAACTATATTTTAGTGAGCTTTAGATAGGGGAATGACCCCTAACTTACCTCTTAGATACAAGAATGCATCCTTAGGTAGTGGCTTAGTGAATATGTCAGCAATTTGTTCCTTTGTATGCACATATTCCAATCTAATCTCCTTATCCTGCAACAATTCTCTAACAAAATGATACTTTACTGCAATATGCTTGGTTTTTTAATGCATCACTGGATTTTTGGATATGTTAATTGCACTTGTGTTATCACAAAACATGACAACTGGTTCTTTGATTTCTTCCTTCATTCCTTCCAATAACTATTTGAACCAAACAATATTAGAACAATTTACTACTACTACAACATAATCTACTTCTGCTGTGGACTGGGATGTACAATTTTGTTTTTTACTTGTCAAAGAAACCAACCTCTTTCCAAGAAAGAAGGCTCCTCCACTTGTATTCTTTCTGTCATCAACATTTCTTGTCCAATTTGCATCAGTAAATACTTTTAAATCTATATTTCCTCCAAGTTTATACCATAATTCATAATCTTCGGTGCCTTTCAAATATCTTCTGATCCTTTTGATTGCCATCATGTGATTTTCTCTTTGTTTTGCTGAAAATATTGCTACAATACCAACTAAAAGGGCAATATCAGGTCTTGTATGTACTACATACTACAACTTTCAAGTCATAGATCTATACAATGTCTAATCCACTTCCTTTGATTCATCATCCTTGGTAAGTTTCAATCCAGTACACATAGGAGTCCCAACTGGTTTGCAGTCTTCCATACCAAACTTTTTTAGTATCTCCTTGATGTATTTTGATTGAGTGATGTAGATACCATTCTTATTCTATTGAATTTGAAGATCAACAAAGAATTTGATCTCACCAAACATTGACATTCAAATTCCTTTTTCATTTTCTCTGAGAATTCTTTACATTGACCATCATTTCTTGTAAACAAAGTATCATCCACAAATATTTCTACCAAAACAATCTTATTATTTGGTCCTTCCTTGACATACAAGCTACTATTATCATTAGTTCTTTGAAAACCAATCTAAATAAGATAGTTATGCAATCTCTCATACCATGCTTTAGGGGCTTGCTTCAGACCATACAAAGCTTTATGTAATTTGCAGACCATGTCCTTCTTGTCTGAATCAACAAAACTTTTAGGTTGTTCAATGTAAACCTCTTCATCTAATATACCATTGAGAAATGCTAGCTTGACATCCATCTAATAAACTTTGAATCCTTTGTATGTAGCATATGCAAGTAAGGTCCTGACACCTTCCAATCTTGCAACAGGAGCAAAAGTTTCTCCATAGTCTATTCCTTCTTCTTAAAAGTATCCTATGCATACTAGTCTAGCTTTGTTTCTTGACACCTTACGATCTTCATTTAACTTTTTTTTGAATACCCACTTAGTTCCAATCACATTTTTGTCTTTAGTCCTAGGTACAAGAGTCCATGTTTTATTTTTCTCTATCCGCTCTATCTCTTCATTCATAGCCTTAATCCAACTTTCATTTTCTAATGCATAGTTTACACTTCTAGGTTCAAAATTAGCAAGAAAACAAGTACCTTTCAACTTACTTCATGTCATAGTTCCTTCAGATTTATCTCCAATGATCTGATCTAGTGCATGATGCCTCCTAACATACTTAGCTAATACAGGTTCCTTCCCTTTTGAATGCTTTGCATTTTCATCCTCTTGCACTTTAGATTCCAACTATTATGTCTATTGCTCAAGTCCTTCAAACTCAGTAGGCATTGGATCAGTAGCATCAGAAAGTGACTCGAGTTCTTGTAGCTCAATTTGGACTTTCTAAAACTTAGTTATTGAGGACTCGGGAGTAGAAGATTCCTGATTGATAGATGTACTTGGCACTATATCAAGTTTAATGAAAAAAAATCTCCTGTAGTCTTCTAGTTCCCTTTTTCTTTCTTCTTCAGTTCTTTTTGCAAACTCATCAACTTTCACATGTGCACTTTCTATACCTTTGTGAGTGGAGAAATTCAAACATCTATATGCTTTACTCTTGCAAGCATATCCCAAAAATATTCCTTCATCACCCTTCACATCAAACTTGCATTTTCTAGATTCTTTCAAAATGTAACATTTGCTTCCAAATAATTTTAGGTAACTTACATTGGGTTTGTAGCCATACCATAACTCATAGGGGGTTTTGAATGAGTCCTTCTTTAGTTTTACTCAGTTCAAGGTATGAACTATAATGCTGATAGCTTCCTTCCAATATTTGATAGCAATGCTCTTTTCAATCATCAAAGTCCTTGCATAGTCCATGATAAATTTGTTCCTTCTTTCAGCTATTCCATTTTGCTCAGGAGTTCCAAGTGCTGAAACTTGCCTTTTGATTCCTCTTTCAATACAAAATTTATTGAACTCATGTGAAATGAATTCACCACCTCTATCTGACATAAAGCATTTTAGTCTTTTGCCTATTTCCTTCTCTACTGTAGCCAAATACCATTTGAACTTCTGAAATGCTTATGAATTCTCTCTTAGGTGCATGATAGTCATCATTCTTAAGTAATCATCAACAAAAAGAATGAAGAATTTTTCATCAATATAGCTTTCAATTCCAATAGGTCCACACAAATTAGTATACACAATTTC
This sequence comes from Cupressus sempervirens, assembly GCA_028749045.1. NCBI lineage: Eukaryota > Viridiplantae > Streptophyta > Pinopsida > Cupressales > Cupressaceae > Cupressus > Cupressus sempervirens. The sequence continues at coordinate 133,413,279 of CM053788.1, read as the reverse complement.
TAAAACATCTTCAGACTGATAGTTCTTACTTTTAAAGCTAGTCTTTCTCATCTTGCCAATTTGACAATTCTTGCATAGACCAAACTCATGTTTCTTTATGTTAGGAATGCCTCTTGCTTTCTTGAATTTACTTATTTTTACCAAGTTATCAAATTTCACACCACACAACCTCCTATGCCATAACCAACTTTCTTCAACTTGAGCAATAAAGTAGAAACATTCACCAAGTTTAAGATAAAACAAGTTACCTTTTGTTTAAGTGCCTGATCCAATCAGCTTTCCTTTTCAATCTAGTAGTCTTTCTTTTCCATGCATGAATTCCAATTTGAATCCATTATTGAGTAGTTGTGCTACACTCAACAGATTGTGTTTAAGTTCTTCTACCCAATATGTATTATCACATATAAGTTCTTTGGTTAATGAGATTCTTCCTCTTCCTTTTATGCAACAAGGTTCATTATTACCAAACCTCACACTTCCACCATCATAGTCTTCAAAATGTTCAAACTTAGTTTTATCACCAATCATGTGATAAGAACAACCAATATCTATAATCCATCTATCATTTTTTCTCACATGAGAAATAAGTATCATTTCCTCATCATTATCAGACTCATCTTTTACAACAATTTAAACAATTTCATCTTCTTCTTCATCATCAGAATTATTAGAATCTTTAGCCATGAAACATGTTTTCTTACCTTTGTCCTTGAATGATTTGAAATCTTTCTTTCCATTGCACTTGTGACCTTTCTTCTCATCCTTTTTCTACTTATTTGGGCATGTAGCAACAATATGTCCAATTTGTTCACAAGAAAAATAGATTAGAGGATCCTTACCTTTGTGTTTCCCTTTGCTTCTTAAATTTTTCCTTGCTAGCAGAGCTTCAACCACCTCAAGATCACTATCTAAACTTTTTTCTGATTCTTCTTCACTATCTGACTAAGAATCCTTTATCTTCTTGTCTTTCTCCTTGAGTGAAAGCTTGGCTTCAAATGCTGATTCAATGTTCTTGGTAGCTGGAACATAATTATCATAGTTATCTAGCTCGAATGTAGTCAATCTTCCAACTATGGCCTCTAAATTTATCTTATGATTTTCTTCTCATCTTCTTTCTTGAATTGCAAAAAAATTGATTGCATAAATAGGAAGTAGTGTTCCAAGAACTTTACTTATAAATATTTCCTCCTTCATATCTCCTCTAGAAACTTTGATTGCACTAACACTTTCTTTGACTCTTTCAACATATTTTGTAATGTTTTTATCTTCTCTCATTGGCATTTGATCAAATTGACCTCTAAAACTTTTCACTTTGGCTCTTCTCACATTATCATCACCTCCATAGATTTTCTTTAGCTTGTTCCACATTTCAAAAGTAGTTTTGCAATCCTTGATATTATCAAATTCTTCATAACTTAGGGTAGATGCAATATCTATCATCATGTTGGTGTGAGTCTTCTTTTCAACAATATCATTGATAGATAATGTGCCAGTAGGTTCTACATATGCTTCATCTAGATATTTCAGTCCTGTATCTCCAATAGAAGCTAGATGAGGTCTCATCAGTCCCTACCATACTAATAAGTTGTCCTTGTTAACTCTTGGAATTTACCTCTTGTAAAACATCCTAATCCTTAGCTTAGATCCTTGAAATCTTTTCCTACAAGAACCAAAAGGTCAGATACCAATTGTTGGAAATTTAGATGGAGTGACTAACAGGGGGGGAATCAGTTACCACAAAAACAAATCTATAGATCCCTTAGATGTCTTAAATAACTAGTTACTACTGATACTCAGTAAAAATTCACAAAAATGTTGTAACTTGGTAGATTAACTTGTTACTGATCTTCAAGCATTCATAATTATTAACATGCATGAAAAGTTAAATAGCATGAACACAAGAGACACTAGATTTAATGTAGAAACCCAATATGGGAAGAACCACCAAGTAACTAGCTACTAATTTTCACTCTTTTGAAGTGAGCCCTATTAGGAGCCAACCCTATTAAAGGTTACAAAACACATTATTAGGTGTGACCTTGTTAGAAGATTTATTCACCCTACTAGGAGTGGCCTTGTCAAAGGTCTTTAGAACAATTCAACTGAAGTATCCACCTTGTTAGAGGATTTTAAAAATGGGTGTGAAACCAACTCTGTTAAGAGATTTAGGAATTATTGTTACAATGGCTAGAAAGTAACAATAAAATGACCTAAATAAGATGCAACAGAATTTTCTGATTATAGATCTCTATTCTACACCATTATATCCTCCTTGATCAAATATAGCTTTGTAACTCCTTAATGATCTCTGGTCATCCTTGAAAATTCACTCTCACAACAATCAATCCACCTCCACATTCATATCACATCAAATTCATCACACTTAAAATTTGTAACTTGACCTCTCATATATACCTTTCAGATTATCAAGTTGGCTCAGCTACAAGTCACAATCACCTATAATCATTATCATAGTTGGGTAGAAATCATACTTTAAAAAATTAAGCATTAAATCATAAATTAACAGATTTTTTTACTGGTCGATCCTACTTGGTAAACACTACTTCAGAAACAATTTCTTGTGTTAACCATCGCAACTCGATTAAGATTGCAAATTCTATGAAATCCTTTTGGTTAACACTAAAAATTCTTCAAAATCATTTGGCTTCCGAGTGAACTCGGTAAGAACTAAATTTCCTTTGTTGGCCATGAGAGCATGGTAAGAACTGAATTTCCTTCACTGACCATGAGAGCTCAGTAAGAACTGAATTTCCTTCACTGACCATGAGAGCTCGATAAGAACTATTTTCTTCCACATTTTCCTTTGATGACTGAGTGAGCTTAGTAGACACTAAATTTCCTTTGCTAAACTTGAAAGCTCGGTAACAACTGTTTGCATAAGGTAAAGTTTGAGAATGCTCGGTAGAGACTGTAAATCTTCTTGCAAACCAACTGAGCTTAGTAAGAGCTAATAGATGACTTGTATGACATTTGTGTAACATCAAAGACAATACACAATTGGATAATTGTATACAACAAATGTATTAGAGTATGAGACTAGGGTGGTAGATGAAGGAGACACAAAAGATAGAGGAGATGAAATGAGGAATAGTTAGTATGATGTGAGGACCTTTTTCTTTTGTAAAGTGCACTATATGTTATTGGAGCTTTATTTTAATATGGAAAATGAAATGTAATGCATCATGGCATAAAGGGCCAAAGTGCAAATGCAAACCTTTTGCTAAACAAGCATGATGTAGATAAAAAATAACCTTGTCTTTTCTGAGGCATAAGTACATGCCCTAGACTCACAAAGGTACATTTTAATAAATAGAAAATAAAAGATGACCATGAACCATCCCGACCACTATCATAGATCAATTTATATCAAGTGGCATAAGAACATGATCAAAGAAAAAAAAAACAAAAATAAATCACTCACTAAACAACATGAGCCAATAGCTATTGTGATGTCCCCTTCTAGCTAGAGACATCACTTTAGCTGGTGATTAGCCTATCAGAGACCCTCGTAGGCTAATAAGATTGGATAGAGGGTCACCTTGGTGTGGAGATCCTCCAAGGACCAAAGCAGAGTACTCTTCTGGGTTGCCAAAGTTTGTTTATGATAAGTTTTCCTTTGAGTTTGGCTTGGTCAGGCTATTTTTAGCAATTTTGGAGTTATAAAGATAGACCCCTGCTATTTTCAGAAAAGGGGTATGGTCATATGTAGTTCTATCATGTTAGCTTCCAGTCCAAATGACATTCAAAAAATGTTGAGTAATAATGGAGATATTAATGTTTATTTAGTTAAAATAAACATTATTGGTTTTGAGCCTATATTGTTAAGTTATAATATATAACTTAAGTGAGGGTCATGATGTCATAAAAGGGGCCATTGTTTCAATTAATTGTGGGTCCAAGCTCATGGAAAAATTAAAAGGGATTTTCTAAGTTTTAATGTAATAACATTTTTTTATGTTATTATATCTTTTATCCCACATTGAGTGTGGAGACTCATTCTGGAGTCGAGGAGTCCTTATAAACAAGCCTTGTCTTCCTTCAAGAGCAGGTTATGAGAAGTGCTTAAAAACTTTGCCTTGTGAAATTTCTTGAAGCTGTGGCAACAAGGGTTTTTACAAGTTTGAGAAGAATTCAGACTATGGAAGACGTAGTATCTTCAGAGTTGATGCAATTTGAGGGTGTGAAATATCACTTGAATTTTGCCTGTGAGTTGACTTCATTCTGGAGTCAATATTGTGTTTAGTAGGAAAGAATTGGATGAATCTGTTATAGGTTGGAAGGGGTTATAACAGCAGCTACAGTGCTGTGAACAGTACAACGCTACAGTGAATTAAAAATTAGAGATTTAATATTGCGGATTTTGATAGGCGCTACCCAAGGAGGAAGCAACCAGCAGCGTGGTTGCGTATCGGAGACAAAAATTAGGTTTTTTTTCAACTATTAATGATGATGTTTTTAATGTATGCTTCCAGCAATAAGTATTGTACAAACATTAGGAGCCATCTGAATAAATGAATTTGATTAGCATTATAATCAGATTTGAGTTATAATTTGAGGTAGATTAGTTTTCAATATTTGTATTTTCTTTTCATCAACTCAAAAACCCAAAAATAGCTTAAAATATTCAAAAACAAACCAAAAACAATTATTACACCCAGGGAAACAAACAGTGATCAGCGTAGAGCCTATTTGGGGTTCTTACATTGGTATCAGAGCCTCGTTCCTGTCATCTTGAGGGTTTGGGGAGTCATATGCAGCCACCAAAAATTGGACCACATAGGTACCATACTCGTAGGAGAGCTCTGATTGAAAGAGAACAGTTACAGAAAACAGGAAATATGGAAGAGAGGCATGATGGTAGTCCACCTAGAAATAGGAGGACTAATGATGATCAGGATACCAGAGAATTCTACTGTGCTATGGTTACAGGGCAGCAGCAGATGACACAGGCATTACAGGCACTCACTACTATGGTAGAAAGGATGAACCCACCTGTTAGACAAAATGGGGAGCCGGGAGAACAGGGAGATAACAGGAGTGCTACAGGTAATCAGAGACCACAACAGACCCATTCCAGAACAACTGATAGGCCTACACGCCCTACATTTGTTTTGGAGGAGCCAGAAGAAGCTCCAGTAGAGGAGGCAACAGGAGACCCCATATTCGCAGATGCACTCATGGCTGCAAATGATGAATGGGAAGCTCCGTAGGTTCGGGAGAGGATGACCTTTGAACACTTTGTAAATCAGAGGAGAGAGCATTACAAGTCACTCAGACAAGATAGGAGGCCTAGACGTCAAAATAGTGAGCTGAAGAGGGCTACAGGCAAGCTTACTATGCCTACATTTGATGGGAGTGGTAAGATGACAGCTCAAGCTTGGATTCATAAGCTTGACACATTTTTGGCACTAAGGCCAATGACAGAGATTGAAGCTATCAAATATGCCATCTTGCATTTGGAGGGAATAGCACATGATTGGTGGTACCATGGTATGGTAACACTTCAACATAACCAAGTGACAGAATACCAGGACTTCGTGGATAGGTTGGTTGAAAGATTTGACAAAAAAGATCTAGAGATTTACTTTCGGGACTTAGCACAGCTAAAACAAACAAGCAACTCCAAGTATTTCATTGGTGAATTTCAGCGGTTGGCAGTCATGGTGCCAAACATTTCAGAGCATAGATTGATAGTTCTTTTCATTGAGGGCCTATCCAAATCACTGAGAGGTTGGATAAAGGCATTTGATCCTATTTCTTTATAGGAAGTGATGAAAAAGGAAAGAAGTATGGAACATGCAGTCCCAACAAACAAGTTTCAGTCCAAAGGAGCATCTTCTAGTAAGGATAACAAACCATTTTATAAAAAACCAGAGAGGACTGATTTTAAAAATGATTCTAAAGATAAAACTCCAGCACCTTTTGACAAGGAAACATTAAACGATTTGAGGAAGAAAAAATTATGTTTCTACTATAAGGGACCCTATGATGCAAACCATGATTGTCCTCTTAGGCCAAAGGGAAAAGCTAACAGAGTTATGTGGGCATACTATGAGGAATCAGAATCAGATAATTCAGATCAACAGTCTGATATAGAGGAAATAGATGGTGAAAAAGAGGAAGACAAGGCTGAAAACTTGTCTAAAATGGAGTCCATGGATGGGGAAGGAGATGGGAAACTTAGGGAAGCTTGTCTCACTAGTATTAAGCAAGAAGGGTCATTCCGGATGAGAGGAGTACTCGCTGGACAGCGAGTCATAACCTTGGTTGATACAGGTGCCACTCATAATTTCATTGATGCTAGGATGGTGGAGAAGCGTGGCATACAAACAGAGGAGTTTGGGAGAATTAGAGTGAGGGTAGCAGATGGCTATGTCCTCAAATGTGATCGTAGGATCACTAGACTCCCATTGAAAGTTAATAATTATGACTTTAAGGCAGATTTTTATGTTGTACCTATGGGAGATATAGATATAGTTCTTGGGATGAGTTGGTTGCATGATATTGGTGAGTTCACTCTTAATCTCAAGGAGATGGAGATGAGGTTTAAAGTGAATGGGAAGACACATATTCTTAAGGCAATCAGGGACAGTGATCTCAAGATGGTCTCTTTTCGTAGAATGGCTAGATTGATTCGACATGATCAGTTAGAGTGGGTAGCAGAGTGCATGTTGATGCCATCAAAAGAGGGATAGCATAAGATTGAATATCCTCCTGATATTCAGGAGCTTAGAGTTAAACACTCTAAGGTGTTTAGTGACATTCCACCAGGTAGACCACCAGACAGAGGTATTGAGCACATCATTGAGTTAGAGGAGGCGGCTAAACTCATCATGATTACACCTTATAGGCATCCAAAGAGGTTGAAGGATGAAATTGAGAAAACCATAAAGGAGTTACTTGCTATGGGCCACATTAGACCAAGTAAGTCTCCTTTTTCTTCTTCAGTGGTGTTAGTAAAGAAGAAGGATGGGACATTGAGGATGTGCATTGATTACAGAGTGCTTAATAGGAAGACGATTAAAAATAGATACCCCATTCCCAGGATCGATGAGTTGATAGATGAGCTTCATGGAGCTTTCTTCTTCTCAAAGATAGATTTGAGATCGGGTTATCACCAGAACAGAGTTAGAGAGCAAGATATCAAGAAGACAGCCTTTAGATGTCATTGTGGCCATTTTGAGTTTGTAGTTATGCCATTTGGGCTAACTAACACACCTGCTACTTTTTATGCAACAATGAATAGGGTTTTCCATCCTCAGTTGAGGAGATTTGTACTTGTCTTCTTTGATGATATCTTGGTATATAGTAGATCTTGGGAGGAGCACTTGGTTCACCTGGACATGGTGCTGGGTATATTGGATAGAGAATCCTTGTATGCAAAGGAGTCGAAGTGTGATTTGGGCATGACAGAGTTGTTGTACTTGGGTCACATCATCAGTGTAGAGGGCGTATGCATGGATCTTGAAAAGATTCATGCCATTGTGGAGTGGCCTTCACCAGTGAACCTTACACAGTTGAGGGGCTTTCTAGGACTATGTGGTTTCTACAGAAGGTTTGTGAATGGATATTCTAGGCATGCGGCACCCTTGACAGATTTGATGAGAAAGGGAGCTTTCTTGTGGACTCTTGACGCATATGAGTGTTTTGAGAAATTTAAGGGGTTGATGACTTCTTGTCCAGTGTTAGCATTACTAGATTTTAGCAAACCTTTTGAGCTACATTGTGATGCTTTTGGAGAGGGCATTGGAGTGGTGCTTATGCAGGAGAAGCACCCTATTGCTTATGAGAGCAAGAAATTGAGAGGGCCAGAGCGTAGCTTTAGCATATATGATAAGGAGATGTTAGCCACTATGCATGCTTTGGCCAAATTCAGGCAATATTTGGTAGGTAGCAAATTTTGTATCAAAACCAACCATAATAGCCTAAGACACTTTTTGGGGCGGCGAGATCTCAATGATAGGCAGCACAAGTGGGTGAGCAAGTTACAGTCCTATGACTTTGACGTTACATATTTTAAGGGGACACCGAATGTAGTTGCTGATGCCTTATCACGTAGGCCCCATTTGAGCTTATTGACAGACATATCAGAGGATTGGAGACACTTGATCCTTGCAGAGTATGCAAAGAACACTTGGGCAGCTGGATTCATAGATGGGACTATTCAAGATAGCAGATACACCCTTGTGAATGAGATCATCATTTACAAAGGACGAATATTTTGTGTCCCAGGATCAGTAGTGAGGAGGGTGGTTTTGAAATCTTTTCATTATTCACCTATGGTAGGACATCCTAGTTTCTACAAGACATACCGACAGATTAGAGAGCGATTCACATGGAAAGGGCTCAAAGCAGAGGTACTTCAATATGTTAGGGAGTGTCCCACTTGCCAGTAGAATAAGCAAGAACACTCCTATCCAACCGGTTTACTTCAGCCACTTCCGATTCTTGATGGGAAGTGGGAGTGTTTGTCTATGGACTTCATCACAGGACTGCCTAGAGCCCAAGGCAGAGACTACATATATGTGGTTGTGGATCACCTTACGAAGTTTGCACACTTCTTTTCGATCACTGCTACATACACTACTACACATGTGGCAGAGTTGTTCTTCAAAGAGATATTTAGATTATATGGCTTACCTCAGAGAATTGTAAGTGACAGAGACAACAGGTTTATGAGTCACTTTTGGCAGGAGCTATTCAGGTTGTGTGCGATAGAGCTCACTCCGAGTACTAGCTACCACCCTCAGACAGATGGTCAAACAGAGATAGTAAACAAATGGGTGGAGGGATATCTCAAAAATTATATAGCAGGGCAACAGAGGGCATGGGTAAAATGGATTTATCTCTGTGAGTATTGCTACAATACCACTTATCACATGTCTATTCATATGTCACCCTTTATGGCCCTGTATGGGTATGAGGCACCCAATTTTATGGATCTACTTTTGAGTGACAGTAGAGTGCCCAATGCAGGTGATTTGTTACAGGAGAGTCAAGACTTTGTTAAGACTCTCAAGGATAATCTAAGGCACAAAATTAGCAAAAGCAGTATGCAGATCAGAAGAGGACTGAGTGGACTTTTGAGGTTGGAGACACAGTGTATCTTATGTTGCAGCCTTACCGTCAATCGACTCTCAAGAAGAGTGGTGCTGAGAAACTCAAGCCACGATACTATGGTCCATTTAGGATTATCAGGAAAGTGGGAGAGGTGGCTTATGAGTTAGACTTGCAAGTAGAGAGCAAGGTGCACAATGTTTTTCATGTGTCACGCCTCAAAAAGGTGCTAGGGCATCATATTGTGCCTTCTACAGTACTACCACCCCTGGATGATGAGGGAAAACTTGTTTTGATATCAGAGGCTATCATTGATTTTAGAGAGAGGAACTTGAGGAAATGTACCATCCGAGAATATTTGGTGAAGTGGAAGGATTTTCCAGTAGAGGATGCTACTTGGGAGAGCGAGGAGATTTTACAGCATCCAGAGTTGAGATTGCTTGAGGACAAGCAATTTCAGGGAGGGTGGACTGTGATGTCCCCTTCTAGCTAGAGACATCACTTTAGCTGGTGATTAGCCTATCAGAGACCCTCGTAGGCTAATAAGATTGGATAGAGGGTCACCTTGGTGTGGAGATCCTCCAAGGACCAAAGTAGAGTACTCTTCTGGGTTGCCAGAGTTTGTTTATGATGAGTTTTCCTTTGAGTTTGGCTTGGTCAGGCTATTTTTAGCAGTTTTTGAGTTATAAAGATAGACCCCTGCTATTTTTAGAAAAGGGGTATGGTCATATGCAGTTCTATCATGTTAGCTTCCAGTCCAAACGACATTCAAAAAATGTTGAGTAATAATGGAGATATTAATGTTTATTTAGTTAAAATAAACATTATTGGTTTTGAGCCTATATTGTTAAGTTATAATATATAACTTAAGTGAGGGTCATGATATCATAAAAGGGGCCATTGTTTCAATTAATTGTGGGTCCAAGCTTATGGAAAAATTAAAAGGGATTTTCTAAGTTTTAATGTAATAACATTTTTTATGTTATTATATCTTTTATCCCACATTGAGCATGGAGACTCATTCTGGAGTCGAGGAGTCCTTATAAACAAACCTTGTCTTCCTTCAAGAGCAGGTTATGAGAAGTGCTTTAAAACTTTGCCTTGTGAAATTTCTTGAAGTTGTGGCAACAAGGGTTTCTACAAGTTTGAGAAGAATTCAAACTGTGGAGGACGTAGTATCTTCAGAGTTGATGCAATTTGAGGGTGTGAAATATCACTTGAATTTTGCCTTTGAGTTGACTTCATTCTGGAGTCAATATTGTGTTTAGTAGGAAAGAATTGGATGAATCTGTTACAGGTTGGAAGGGGTTATAACAGCAGCTACAGTGCTATGAACAGTACAACGCTACAGTGAATTAGAAATCAGAGATTTAATATTGCGGTTTTTGATAGGCGCTGCCCAAGGAGGAAGCAACCAGCAGCGTGGTTGCATATCGAAGACAAAAATCAAGTTTTTTTCAACTATTAATGAGGATGTTTTTAATGTATGCTTCCAGCAATAAGTATTGTACAAACATTAGGAGCCATCTAAATAAATGAATTTGATTAGCATTATAATTAGATTTGAGTTATAATTTGAGGTAGATTAGTTTTCAATATTTGTATTTTCTTTTCATCAACTCAAAAACCCAAAAATAGCTTAAAACATTCAAAAACAAACCAAAAACAATTATTACACCCAGGGAAACAAACACTGATCAGCGTGGAGCCTATTTGGGGTTCTTACAGCTATTCTTGTCCATTATTAATTGCCCTTTAGTGTTTTAGGTCTTCAAATAGTGTTTTTTCGGTTGATCCTTTGATAGTTTTGTTTATGGATTCAGTTGATACTTTCATAGTGACATGTTGGATTAATTGTTGGTTCACATTGCTCAGACAGGTTTGATTATCATTTAAGTGTAGTGCTTTGAGTTTTAGTCTGCAAAAGTGCAAGTGGTTATGCAAAACGGGTGATAATCCAAAGTGAGTATTTACAAGGTTTATTACATTTTTTTGGTGGGTTTTGTGATTTTTAGGGTTGTTTTTGGGGATATTTGATTTTTTTTTGTTACTCATTTTTTCAGGATATTTTAGGATTTTTAGGATTTACTTTAGGATGTTTTGCGATGTTTAGGGATTTTTTTAGGAAATTTTATGATTTCTAATGATTTTTCCAAGATGTTTTATGATTTTTAGGGATTTTCCAAGATATTTTATGATTTTTAACGATTATTTCACGACATTTTATTATTTTAGTGATTATTTCAGGACATTTTATGATTTTAAAAAATTTCTTCAGGTCATTATTTGAATTTTAAAGATTTTTTTAGGATCATATATGAATTTTTAAGATTTTTTAGGATTGTAAAAGCATAAGAAGTGTTAGCTCCAATCTAATATGCAATAAGTCCGATGGATAAAATGTGCCTAAGGCTATGCTCCTAGTTCAAGTTAAAACTCATGCAAAATATAAGTAATATGCCCACAGAAAAGACATGGACTATGTACAAAGGAAAATGATAGAGTATGTACAAACCATTGATGCTTAGGTAAGATAACAATGGACATTAACCAGTTTGTGAGCCATTATCAAGCAACAAGGATGTATTGCAATATGAAGGATATGATCAGGGAATGACAAAAGGGAAAAAACCAGATGGAATCTCAATAGATGGAGGAGCAACAATTGATTACACATGATGCCTATTTGCTATGTTTTCACCATGGTACTTTCCCAAAGTGCCCATTTACCAAGCTTTCACTTTTGGATGAAATTGATGGGGACACAACCCAAGAACAGAATGGACACAACAGAAAAGGGAAATTGTATTAACTAAAAAATAAGCTAGTACAGTCAGTATAGAGAAAATAAACTTCAAAACATGCCCTAAAGGTTTACAATAGCATAAATGTGGAGATAATTTCTCCTTTCAGTACTCCTCTCAAACGCCACTCCGAATTGCCTTTTACAATGCCATAAATCTCTTTAAATAGACCCCAGAGGGTTAAGGACTAGGAGTACATTCTAGAAAGTGCTAGTAGGCATCCACCGACCAAATAGAAGGTTCCAAAAGCTGCGTTAGAAGTTGGTACAAATCTAGAAGAATCCAAAAATAGTAATCAAACTTTCGGGAGGCATAACTTTTGAACCCTAGCTTTGATTGATGAATCGTTTACATTTTCGAAAAGCTCTCAAAGTGCTCTATAGCCCTATGTACCAGCTTTTCTTGTCCCCCATTCTTTGGCCCTTTTTGATGTCATTTAATGCCCCTAACCTGACTTTGAAGCATTCTTAGGAGGTCTCCAAAACCAAAAAAACTGCAATAACTTTCAAACCGAGGGGGCTTTTGACTTGATTCTTTTTCTGGAATGCTCTAAATCACAATGACATTCATCTGGACAATTCACACCTTCTAGTTTACCAAAATGATGGCCTAATTACATGCTCCTATTTTTAAAAAAATTTCTAGTTCACTGATAGTGGAACTGTGAGAGTTGGAACCTTTATTTGACCAAAATGGATGTCCAAAAATGAAAACACATGAAATGGAAACTAAGTCTAAGTACATTTTTTTGGGTGACACAAGATTGCATTTATAACTTTGGATGCTCCTGCATCAGACACCCAGGGTAGATTGAAAAGTGACCCTGTCACTTTCTAAATGGTAGAGGAAATCCCAAATGGGAAACCTCAACTGTTGATATCCAAGTTGAGTCCTCGATTGGTCGTCCTTTCCATTTGACCAAGTACTCTTCATACTGCCTATTTCTGGTACTCCTACCCACATGATGATCTACAATGTATTCTATCTCCTCCTTCTTAGAAGTAGGAATTGGACATGGTTCTAACACCAGCTCCTCATCTTCACCATCATCATGATACTCTATTAAATCTGCAATGTTGAAAATGGGAGAAATTTGAATACCATCTGGCAGTTCCACCTCATATGCATTTCTTGAGTCATGTTTCTTCAAAACTTTGTAGGGGCCAAATTTCTTCATTTTCAGCTTGTTGTAAGTACCGGCTGGAAATCTTTCTTTTCGTAAGTGCACCATGAGTAGATCCCCTACTTGGAATTCCTTATGTCTTCTCCTTTGATCATCCCTAGCTTTATACTCTTGATTCATCTTGGTAATGTGTGCTTGAACCTCCTCATGTAGATGCTTGATATGTTCAGCAAATTCCCCAGCTTCAGCAGTTGTCCTCTCCCCTTGTTCTATCTTCCTCAATTCTGGTGCAGTCCTTGGACTATTCCCATATACAATTTGGAATGGTGATTTTCCAGTACTCCTATTTATAGAGTTATTGTAAGAAAACTCTGCTTGTGCTAGAATCAAATCCCATCCCTTGGGCTTATCCCCAACTAAACATCTTAGCAAATTGCCCATACTTCTATTTACCACTTCTATTTGGCCATCAGTCTATGGGTGATGCGTGGAACTAAATTTTAGGTCTGTTCTCAACTTTTTCCACAATGTCCTCTAGAAATACCCAACAAATTTAGTATCTCTGTCAGAAACTATACTCCTTGGAAGACCATGTAGTCTTACCACCTCTTTGAAAAACAAGCCTGCAATATGGACGGCATCATGAGTTTTGTGGCATGGAATGAAATGTGCCATTTTGGAGAACCTATCAACCACCATGAATACTGAGTCATTACCCCTTCGTGTCCTTGGCAATCCAAGAACAAAATCCATACTTATGTCCTCCCATGGCCTTGATGGAACAGAAAATGGTTGATATAGGCCAGTATTGTGACTAAACCCCTTGGTAACTTGACAAACCTGGCAACTCAGTACAAAATTCTTCACATCTTGTGAAATTTGAGGCCAAAAATAATGTTCTCCAAGAATGGTAATGGTCTTATCTTGACCAAAATATCTTGCCATCCCTCCACTCTATTTCTCCTTAATCAGATTTTCCCTCATGGAACTCCTTGGAATGCACAATTGACTACCTTTGAACAACATGCCATCCTGAATCAAATAGTCTAACCACTTGGTTCTATCTATAGCAACAGGTTCTTTACAACCTTTCCATGCTTTAGCAAAATCAGGATCCTCAGGGTACAAATTCTTGAGTTCATCAAACCCAACTACTTCAACCTGCATTACTGTAAGCAACAACTGTCTCCTACTTAGTGCATTTGCAACCCTGTTAGATTTTCCACTTCTATGCTTCAACACAAATGTATAGCTCTGCAAGAACTCTACCCATTTCATATGCCTCTGATTCAATTTACCTTGGCTATTTAGATACTATAATGCCTGATGATTAGTATACAAAACAAATTCCTTTGGCAATAAATAATGCCTCCATTTCTTTAAGGCCTAAACTATTGCATAGAATTCTTGATCATAAACATAATACTTGTTTGCATCATTCAATTTTTCACTAAAATATGCAATAGGCTTACCTTCTTGGCTTAATACAGCCCCAATAGCGCTGCCACTGGCATCACAATTCACCTAGAAAACCTTTCTAAAATTTGGAAGTGCCAACACAGGCTGTTCTATCACCTTCTTTTTCAAAAATTCAAAACTTCTCGTAGCTGCTGCAGTCCATTTGAACTCTTTTCTATCCTCTCTTATTGTATTAGTTAGGGGTGCACATATGCCACTGAAATTCTTAATAAACTTCCTGTAAAAACTAACCAGACCATGAAATGATCTTACCTCAGTAGTAGAGCTTGGAATAGGCCATTCCAAGATGGGTTTTACCTTCTCTGGATCCATTTTGAGACCTTCGGGTGATATAACAAAGCCCAAATAGACTAACTCCCTTTTTGCAAAGTTACACTTCTTCAGATTAATTAATAGTTTCTCTTCCCTTAGCCTTTCAAGGACACTACGAATATGCAGTAAATGTTCTTCCAAAATCTTGCTGAAAATTAAAATATCATCCAAATAGACAATAACAAATTTTCCCAAGAACTTCTTAAGTACCTCATTCATGAGTTGCATGAAGGTGCTTGGGGCATTCGTCAACCCAAAGGACATGACTAACCACTCATAAAGACCCTCCTTGGTCTTGAAGGCTGTTTTCCACTCATCTCCTTCTCGAATCCGTATCTAGTGATAACCATTCTTCATATCTATCTTTGTGAAGTACTGAGCTCCACTCAAGTAGTCCACAAGATCATCCATCCTTGGCAAAGGAAATTGGTACTTGATGGTTATCCTATTTATAGCTCGAGAATCTGTACACATCCTCCACTATGCATCCTTCTTTGGTTTGAGTATTGCAGGTACTGCACATGGACTCAAGCTCTCTCGAATCAAGCCCTTCCTCAACAGCTCCTGAACTTGTCTATTTAGCTCCTCTGTTTTACTAGGAGTCATCCTGTGAGTAGCCTTGTTAGGAAAACTAGCTCCTAGAATCAGATCTATCTGATGACTGATTTGCCTTACTGGTGGCAATCCATCTGGAGCATTATCAGAGATAATATCTCCAAATTCCCCTAGAAAATTTGAAACTTCAAGTGGTATTTCACTACTACCTTCTTTATCTTTCCTAGGAATCAAAGCATAGCACATATACTGATGATTCATGCCATCTAAAAACTTTCTTCCATCAACAAGACAAATCCTAGCACTGCTACATACCTTTTCACCTTCCTTTTTCATGGGCTTCAATTTGTGGCGAACTCCATCCTTTGTTAGAGAGTATGTGTTTGTATGTCCATCATGTACTGCATGTCTATCAAATTGCCATGGTCTACCCAACAATAGATGGAAAACATCCATCGAAATAACATCACAGAGAACTTCATCATGGTAACTCCCAATTTTTAATTTCACTAAACATTGTTCACTTACCAGGACCTTATGATCATCTTTTACCCAAGCAATCTGATAGGGCTGGGGATGTTTCTCCCTCTTGAGCTTCAGCTTAGAGACCATCTCTTCTGATACCAAGTTATCAATGCTACCACCATCAATGATCACATCACAACATTTATCCTCGCACTTGCATCTAGTACAGAACAAACTCCTCCTTTGTCCTAGTTCAATCTCACCACTTAGTAAGACTCTTTCATTTACCAAGGTCTCTCCTCTTTCTGCATCCTCTGAATGTGATGATTGTGCATCCTCATCCACGTGAGCAACCCTAGCTTGGCCCTCAGCTCTCCTATCTATCTTTCTTTGTCGTTGAGGGCATTCAAAGGCATGATGACCTTCTTCATTGCAATGGAAACAGGTACCACAGAAGCCTCCTCTTCCTTGCCCACCCCCTCTACCTCTTCCTCTCTAATTTCCAAAGTCTTGATCATGGGAGCGGTCGAAACCCTCATTCCTCTAGTTCCTGCTAGTACCCACATCTCCATTTTTCTTTTGGGTTTCATTGCGGCCTTTAGATGATCTACAGCTTCCCCTTCCTCCTTGACCACACCATCTTTGTCTTCCTTCAAACCTTTTATTTAGTTTCTCTTCAACTCATAGCGAAAATTGGTATCCCTCTTCAATGCTGGTCATTCTTACCAGACTTAATTCCTCCTGGATGCTAGGTCGCAACCTGCTGATATAGTGAACAACCTTCTCCTTATTTACTTTTGCATGCCCTTCTCTAATCAAGAGTCAGTAAAACTCCTCTGTATATTCTTGGACTGATCTTCCTTCTTTCTTTAACGCATGCATCTTCTTAAACAAATCAAGTTTGTAGTCCACAGGAATGAACTGCTTCTTCAATTTGTCCACCATGCGATCCCACCTTGTGATCTTCTCCTTTCCTCTTCTGTTTCTTTCCAATTGATCGTCATACTCAAAGTATTCTTCCAGTTCATTGATCCAATCGATCAATTCATCTGGTTTCAAATTTCCTAAAAATACACCCACTTCAATTGTAGGTCTTTTCCCAAACTTAGTAATGGCCCTAAAAAGCCTTTCCTCTGCATGATTCAGAACTTCCCCATCAAATTCCCCTTCTGGTCCCATTACTTCTTCTTCATTGTCATCCTCACTATCGTCACCTGTGGCAACATTTGCTCCTCTACGGAGCTCCTCTTGCAATGCTTGTACTTGCCTTTGGAGGGCTCTAACCTCCTCAAGATTAAAAGCTCTGGCCCTTTTGCCATGCTCTCTTCATGGAGGCATCTTCTAACTCAAACCCACAACCACACAGTCCTGGTGCAAACTGCCTCATAGTCGGCGCTCTGTCTACACACTCAGGAAAACCAGCTCTGATACCACTTGATGGGGACACAACCCAAGAACACAATGGACACAATAGAAAAGGGAAATTGTATTAACTAAAAAATAAGCTAGTATAGTTAGTACAGAGAAAATAAACTTCAAAACATGCCCTAAGGGCTTACAATAGCATAAATGTGGAGATAATTTCTCCTTTCAGTACCTCCTCTCAAACTCCACTCCGAACTGCCTTTTACAATGCCAGAAATCTCCTTAAATAGACCCCAGAGGGTTAAGCACTAGGAGTACATTATAGAAAGTGCTAGTAAGCATCCACCGACCAAATAGAAGGTTCCAAAAGTTGTGTTAGAAGTCGGTGCAAATCTAGAAGAATCCAGAAATGGTAATCAAACTTTCGGGAGGCATAACTTTTGAACCGTAGCTCCGATTGACGAACTGTTTACATTTTTGAAAAGCTCTCAAAGTTCTCTATAGCCCTATGGACTAGCTTTGCTCATCCCCCTTTTGTTTTTCCTTTTCAAGGTCATTTAATGCCCCTAACCTAACTTTGAAGCATTCTTAGGAGGTCTCCAAAACTCAAAAAACTGTAATAACTTTCAAACCGTGGGGCCTTTTGACTTGATTCTTTTCTGGAATGCTCTAAATCACAATTACTTTCATCTGGCCAATTCACACCTTCTAGTTTACCAAAATTATGGGCCAATTACATGCTCCTATTTTTTCAAGATTTTCTAGTTCACTAATAGTGGAACTGTGAGAGTTGGAACCTTTATTTGACCCAAATGGGTATCCAAAAATGAAGACACATGAAACAGAAATGAAGTCTAAGTACATTTTTTTGGGTGACATAGGATTTTCCTTATATCTCTGGATGCTCCTGCATCAGACACCCAAGGTAGATTGAAAAGTGACCCTGTCACTTTATGAATGGTAGAGGAAATCCCAAATGGGAAACCTCAACTGCTAAAATTCAAATTGAGTCCTCGATCGATCGTCCTTTCCATTTGACCAAGTACTCTTCATATTGCCTATTCCTGGTACTCCTACCCACACGATGATCTAGAATGTCTTCTATCTCCTCCTTCTTAAAAGTAGGAATTGGACATGGTTCTAACACTAGCTCCTCATCTGCACCATCATCATGATACTCTGTTAAATCTACAATGTTGAAAATGGGAGAAATGTGAATACCATCTGGCAGCTCCACCTCATATACATTTCCTAGGTCATGTTTCTTCAAAACTTTGCAAGGGCCAAATTTCTTCATTTTTAGCTTGTTCTAAGTATTGGCTGGAAATCTTTCTTTTTGTAAGTGCACCATGACTAGATCCCCTACTTGGAATTTCTTATGTTTCTCCTTTGATCAGCCCTAGCTTTATACTCTTGATTCATCTTGGTAATGTGTGCTTGAACCTCCTCATGTAGATGCTTGATATGTTCAACAATTTCCTCAGCTTCAGCACTTGTCCTCTCCCCTTGTTCTATCTTCCTCAATTCTAGTGTTGTCCTTGGACTATTCCCATATACAATTTGGAATGGTGATTTTCCAGTACTCCTATTTATAGAGTTATTGTAAGCAAACTCTGCTTGTGGTAGAATCAAATCCCATCCCTTGGGCTTATCCCCAACTAAACATCTCAGCAAATTGCCCAGACTTATATTTACCACTTCTGTTTGGCCGTCAATTTGTGGGTGATGTGTGGAACTGAATTTTAGGTCTGTTCTCAAATTTTTTCACAATGTTCTCCAGAAATACCCCACAAATTTAGTATCTCTGTCAAAAACTATGCTCCTTGGAAGACCATGTAGTCTTACCACCTCTTTGAAAAACAAGTCTGCAATATGGACAACATCATGAGTTTTGTGGCATGGAGTGAAATGTGCCATTTTGGAGAACCTATCAACCACCACGAATACTAAGTCATTACCCCTTTGTGTCCTTGGCAATCCAAGAACAAAATCCATACTTATGTCCTTCCATGGCCTTGATGGAACAAGAAATGGCTGATATAGGCCAGTATTGTGACTAAACCCCTTGGCAATTTGACAAACCTGGCAACTCTGTACAAACTTCTTCACATCCTGTAAAATTTGAGGCCAAAAATAATGTTCTCTAAGAATGGTAATGGTTTTATCTTGACCAAAATGTCCTGCCATCCCTCCACTATGTTTCTCCTTAATTAGATTTTCCCTCATGGAACTCCTTGGAATGCACAATTGACTACCTTTGAACAACATGCCATCCTGAATCAAATAGTCTAACCACTTGGTTCTATCTACAGCAACGGGTTCTTTACAATCTTTCCATGCTTTAGCAAAATCAGGATACTCGAGGTACAAATTCTTTAGTTCATCAAACCCAACTACTTCAACCTGCATTACTGTAAGCAACAACTGTCTCCTACTTAGTGCATCTGCAACCCTGTTAGATTTTCCACTTCTATGCTTCAACACAAATGTATAGCTCTGCAAGAACTCTACCCATTTTATATGCCTCTGATTCAATTTACTTTGGCTATTTAGGTACTGTAATGCCTGATGATCAGTATACAAAAAAAATTCCTTTGGCAATAAATAATGCCTCCATTTCTTTAAGGCCTGAACTATTGCATAGAATTCTTCATCATAAAACAAATACTTCTTCTTTGCATCATTCAATTTTTCACTAAAATATGAAATAGGCTTACCTTCTTGGCTTAATACAACCCCAATAACACTACCACTGGCATCACAATCCACCTGGAAAACCTTTCTAAAATCTAGAAGTGACAAAACAGGCTATTCTATCACCTTCTTTTTTAGCAATTCAAAACTTCTCGCAGCTGCTGCAGTCCATTTGAACTCTTTTCTATCCCCTCTTATTGTATCAGTTAGGGGTGCACATATGCCATTGAAATTCTTAATAAATTTCCTATAAAACCTAACCAGAACATGAACTGATCTTACCTCAGTAGCATACCTTGGAATAGGCCATTCGAAGATGGCTTTTACCTTCTCTAGATCCATTTTGAGACCTTCGGGTGATATAACAAACCCTAAATAGACTAACTCCCTTTTTGCAAAGTTACACTTCTTCATATTAATTAATAGTTTCTCTTCCCTTAGCCTTTCAAGGACACTACGAATATGCAGTAAATGTTCTTCCAAAATCTTGCTGAAAATTAAAATATCATCCAAATAGACAATAACAAATTTTCCCAAGAACGTCTTATGTACTGAGCTCCACTCAAGCAGTCCATAATATCATCCATCCTTGGCAAAGGAAACCGGTACTTGATGGTTATCCTATTAATAGCTCAAGAATCTGTACACATCCTCCACTCTCCATCCTTCTTTGGTGGGAGTACTCAAGATAATGCACATGGACTTAGGCTCTCTCGAATCAAGCCCTTCCTCAACAACTCCTGAACCTGTCTATTTAGCTCCTCTTTCAGTAGGAGTCATCTTGTGAGCAGCCTTGTTAGGCAAACTAGCTCCTGGAATCAGATCTATCTAATGACTGATTTGCCTTACTGGTGGCAATCCATCTAGAACATTATCAAACATAATATCTCCAAATTCCCCTAGTAAATCTGAAACTTCAAGTGGTATTTCACTACTACCTTCTTTATCTTTCCTAGGAATCAAAGCGTAGCACATATGCTGATGTTTCATGCCATCTAAAAACTTCCTTCCAGCAACAAGACAAATCCTAGCACTACTACATACCTTTTCACCTTCTTTTTTCATTGGCTTCAATTTGTGGCGAACTCCATCCTTTGTCAGAGAATATGTGTTTGCATGTCCATCATGTACTGCATGTGTCTATCAAATTGCCATGGTCTACCCAACAATAGATGGCAAACATCCATCGAAATAATGTCACAGAGAACTTCATCATGGTAACTCCCAATTTTGAATTTCACTAAACATTTTTCACTTACCAGGACCTTATGATCATCTTTTACCCAAGCAATCTGATAGGGTTGGGGAATATTCTCCCTCTTGAGCTTCAGCTTAGAGACCATCTCTTCTGATACCAAGTTATCAGTGCTACCACCATCAATGATCATGTCACAACATTTATCCTCACACTTGCATATGGTATGGAACAAACTCATCCATTGTCCTAGTTCAATCTCACCACTTAGTAGGACTCTTTCATTTACCAAGGTCTCTCCTCTTTTAGCATCCTCTGAATGTGATGATTATGCATCCTCATCCACATGAACAACCCTAGCTTGGCCCTCAGCTCTCCTATCTGTCCTTCCCTGTCATTGAGGGCATTCAAAGGCACGATGACCTTCTTCATTGCAATGGAAATAGGTACCACAGAAGCCGCCTCTTCCTTGTCCACATCCTCTACCTCTTCCTCTCTGATTGGCAAAGTCTTGATCATGGGAGCGGTTGAAACCCTCATTCCTCTGGTTCCTGCTAGTACCCACATCTTCATTTTTCTTTTGGGTTTCATTGTAGCCTCTAGATGATCTACCACTTCCCCTTCCTCCTTGACCACGCCCTCTTTGTCTTCCTTCAAACCTTTTATTCAACTTCTCTTCAACTCATAGGGCAAACTGGTATGCCTCTTCAACACTGGTCATTCTTTCCAGACTTAATTCCTCCTGGATGCTAGGTCGCAACCCACTGATATAATGAGCAACCTTCTTCTTATTTGCTTCTGCATGCCCCGCTCTAGTCAAGAGTCGATAAAATTCCTCTATATATTCTTGGACTGATCTTCCTACTTGCTTTAACCCATGCATCTTCTTAAACAAATCAAGCTCGTAGTCCACAAAAATGAACTGCTTCTTCAATTTGTCCACCATGCGATCCCATCTTGTGATCTTTTCCTTTCCTCTTTTGTTTCTTTCCAATTGAACCTCTTGCCACCAGATTTTGGCATGGCCTTTCAGTTTGGCCTTTGCAAACTTAACCCTATATGGGTCCCTGATATCCTCATACTCAAAGTATTCTTCCAGTTCATTCATCCAATTGATCAACTCATCTGGTTTCAGTTTTCTTGAAAATACACCCACTTCAATTGTAGGTCTTTTCCCAAACTTAGTAATGGCCCTAAAAAGCCTTTCCTCTGCATGATTCAGAACTTCCCCGTCAAATTCCCCATCTGGTCCCATTACTTCTTCTTCATTTTCATCCTCACTGTCATCACCTGCAGTAACATTTGCTCCTCTAGAGAGCTCCTCTTGCAATGCCTGTACTTACCTTTGGAGGGCTCTAATCTCCTAAGGATTAATAGCTCTGGTCCTTCTACCATGCTCTCTTTGTGTAGGCATCTTCTAAATCAAACCCACAACCACACAGTCCTGGTGCAAACTGCCTCACAGTCGGCGCTCTGTCTACACACTCAGGAAAACCAGCTCTGATACCACTTGATGGGGACACAACCCAAGAATAGAATGGACACAACAGAAAAGGGAAATTGTTTTAACTAAAAAATAAGCTAGTACAATTAGTACAGAGAAAATAAACTTCATAACATGCCCTTAGGGCTTACAATAGCATAAGTGTGGAGATAATTTCTCCTTTCAGTACCTCCTCTCAAACTCCACTCCGAACTGCCTTTTACAATGCCATAAATCTCCTTAAATAGACCCCAGAGGGTTAAGGACTAGGAGTACATTCTAGAAAGTGCTAGTAGGCATCCACCGACCAAATGAAAGATTCCAAAAGCTGTGTTAGAAGTTGGTGCAAATCTAGAAGAATCCAGAAATGGTAACCGAACTTTCGGAAGGCATAACTTTTGAACCGTAGCTTTGATTGACGAACCATTTACATTTTCGAAAAGCTCTCAAAGCACTCTATAGCTCTATGGATGACCTTCACTCATGCCCCATTTTTGGCCCTTTTTGAGGTCATTTAATGCCCCTAACCTGACTTTGAAGCATTCTTAGGAGGTCTCCAAAACCCGAAAAACTTCAATATCTTTCAAACCGTGGGGCCTTTTGACTTGATTCTTTTTCTAGAATGCTCTAAATCACAATTACATTCATCTGGCCAATTCACACCTTCTAGTTTACCAAAATGATGGCCCAATTACATGCTCCTATTTTTTTAGAATTTTCTAGTTCACTGATAGTGGAACTGTGTTAGTTGGAACCTTTATTTGACCCAAATGCGTATCCAAAAATGAAAAAACATGAAACAGAAACTAAGTCTAAGTACATTTTTTTGGGTGACACAGGATTGGCCTTATACCTCTAGATGCTCCTGCATCAGAAATTTTTCTCTTCACTCAAATCTATGTGTCAAGATGCCTATTTTCTAGGTTTTCATCAAGGCATTGATTTTTTCATGACTTTTTTCACTTTTTTTTTTCTTTTCTTTTTTCATGGATTTTTGCTATTTTTTTCTATTTTTTTAGGACTTTTAGATAGAATCACAAATGTTGCTAATGAATGTTGAGAAGAAATTTGTTGTTGGTGCTGGCAGTTGATATCCAACAAAAAATGAGCCATAAAATGGGCTAATATCTAACATACTATGAGAAAATCACAAATTCAATAAACATACATTGATACCCTTTAGTCTAGCATGAAAACCAAACAAACAAAGGAAGAAACATAAAGTTAAAAAGGTCCTATTTCATTTGTAGTTCCCATGTTATTGTTTCTTCTCCATGTAATGTAGCTCTGATTACCTATAATGCACACAATTTGGAAGAAAAAACCTATTATAATGATATGAGAGTACTAGAAGAAGTGATTTATGCTTGAGAGAGCAAAAACCAAGGACCAAAAATGAGAGGAAGAATGCTCAATTTATAATCAACACACAAAAAGAGAGCATTTGACTTGTCATCTTGATTATGTGACTTGGCAAGAGATTCCTTTGAGAATCCATGACACATATGATAGAAGGTGCCAAATGTAGGACTATATGATGCTTGGAAGTTAAATATGGCTATAAATAGAAGAGGATCTATGACGCGTCATGTGACACCTCAAATCCACTTAAAGCCAAGAATCTATGACAATGGAAGCCAAATATGGACATGGGTAAGGAATACAAATATATGGATTATGACATATCTTAGCCAAGTGTAAATGGAGAATCCATGATGTTTCATGCATATGTGTCATGATGATGTCAATACCATGTGGAATATTTGAATTAAAAATCCATTATCCCACACAAATAGATATTAGTAAAAATGGAATTAATGGTAGAGAATATGACTTAGGAAATTGAGAATTTCTATGGTTTATGACCGATGAATCAACTAATTAATAAAATTAATTTATTGAGAAGGTTAGATAGGAAGAATAATTAGTGAAAGGACATAGGATTAAATTATGAGTTATTTAATCTTGTAGAGAGAATTAGTAGATGATTGGCCAATTTGATTAAATAAGTATGATAGTATCCTTTGATGAAATGTGACAATAATGTAGATTGACTAGGATGATGATGTGTAGACCAAATCCATGGTCAAGTTGATTGATTAATTATAATTGATAGCATACCAAGGACACATGACATGAAATAAGGACATTTAACACTTAACCAATATCATAAATGCTATAGGATTGAGATTGATTGATATGGTTGATCATAATAACATTAAAAAATGTTTTCAATGTCATTAAAATGGTTTGATGATGTCTTGATCTGACATTGAGAGACCTGACAATGTCAATGATTGAATTACAAGAATCAGAGTTTGACCTAGCAATAAGAGCCATGACAATACTAAGGTTAGATTGATAAGTTTGATAGATTGATAGGTTTTCAAGGCACTAAGAGCCATGAAAATGCCTAGGGTTGGATGAATGATGATAGATTTGGGATGTTTGACATGCTCTAGGTTGATTAAGAGTGATTCTAGGTGATTCTAGATAGACTTGGGGTGATTCCAAGTTGATTAAATATGATATTTGATGATGTCAAAACATTATTGAAATGATCTACAATTGATGTGAAAAAGGATATGAATGATGATAGACACTATTGAGATATAATCAAGTCATCCGAAAGATCAAAGTTAGTAGAATGAGAGAATGGAATGAATTAGTATGAAAATGTGATGAAACCATAGACGTGAACCATTTTTGAGCATCTACAAGGATGCACTATAATTACATGGTTTCTTTTGTAGATGAAAGAGAAGTTAAAGGAGGTCCTTACATAGAAAGGGGAAGGTTACATGATCCATTGAAGGGTTTTACAAATTCATTTGATGCATACAGACAAGAAAGGCTTCATAATCGTTAGAAACTCTCCATTTTGGGATTTATGTTGTATAGATAAAGTTGGGAAGTCAAACCTCTAAAATCCTATGCAATGTGTAAATGGGTACCCTTAATGGTGAATAGGTTGGTAGTTTGTTAAGAAAGTTTACAATTTAAAGCCCAAAAACCTTGTTTGGAGGGCTAATTGCAAAAGGCTACTAAGAAGTAACCAAACAGTTAAGAAATTAGTAGATAAATGACATTTAGGGTCATTTTGATTAATCATTCTAGATCAAAACCAAATTTTTTATACCTTATTCACCTTCCTCTAAGAACTTAAAAATAAAGAAGCAAGTTCAACCAATTTACGATAGAGAAACCATGTTGGGAAAGAAAGGCAATTTTTGGGTTTTGCAAAGAGCCTCATTATAAAGTTGAGAAAAGTGTGTTAGGTGGAGTTTTCTGATGGCCAAAGGATTAAATTAGATACATCTACATCAACATGGAATAAATGCCAATATTTAGTGGCTATGGTGATGTTCTCTAGCCACTCAATGATGGGACAATATATTGGTGTTTAGTTTTGATAGGTTCAGTTTGATCTTCACTTGGTTTCAAGAATCCTTTCATATTATCTACTTAGCAAGGCCAACCACATGAAGGTGGAATCTGATTTGACCTCTCCCCCTTATAATCACTCTAAATTCCCCATTAAAAATTGATGAAATATTTCATTCATTCATTTAAGAACTATATCATTGAATCATTATAATCATATAACATTCATTGACATGACATACACGTAATTAATACATATAAATATTCATCAATAATTTGCGAACACATCAATCATTATATTAATATAGAATTCATTAGCATGATATATAATTCACTAATACGTATAAACATTTGATGCAGGAGCATCCTGGGTTTCTTTGTAATCTTGCACATTAGTTCATTTTGCCTAGTTCCAATTGGGCCGACTTTTCTCACATTTAATTTTGGTATAGTTAATTATATTTGATGAGGGCCGACTTGTGGTTTCTCTATGTTCTAGAATTATCCATAAGCCATTTTGGCAAGTATAAGTAGGGTGTTTAGGTTTAGGGTTAGGGTAGATTTTTGGGGGGAGTTGAAAAGAAAAGAGATATGTGGATTTAAAAAGCTGATTTGGAGATCTAGAAGTTGTACATTTGTAATTGGCCATAACCTATAAGGCCTTATAGTTGGGCATGTATGCTGAATATTTGATGAATCAATAAATATATCCTTGTTCTCTCTTTCCTTGGCATTTTTCCTCATATTTTTTTCCATTGTGTTAACTCTTGCAGGGTGGTTTGGATAGCTGGGTGTGCCTTTGGACCTAGTTATTCATCCCTTGCCTACATCAGTTGGTACTAGAGCTTGAAGTTCATCCTTGTGGAGACGAGATCATGTAGAACCCTAATTTGGATATGGTTGTAGGGTGGCAGATCTGTGGATTTGACCTATAACTTGCAGAAGGTTACGATCTTGCAGGAACCTGATTTATAAAGATGGTTCGTGGTAGAGGAAATAATGTTGATGATGCTATATTGGATCAGTTAAGAAAAATTATAGCTAGATTAGATGCTGTGGAGATAGCCCATAGGAGAGGAGCGCATCTTGAAGATGTAAGTGATGATGAAGCAACAACA
The DNA here is from genome assembly GCA_028749045.1 of Cupressus sempervirens. NCBI lineage: Eukaryota > Viridiplantae > Streptophyta > Pinopsida > Cupressales > Cupressaceae > Cupressus > Cupressus sempervirens. Next base: position 133,386,224 of record CM053788.1, on the reverse strand, counting down.
CCAAACCATAATCCAGAACTTAAAGAAGATCAAGATGAGGAAAGATTGTTGCGATTATTGTCTAGGGAAAATTCAAAGCCTGTTGTAGAAGTTGTCCCTTATGATGGGAAATTGGATACAAATACTGTGCTAGATTGGATCTCTGATATGGAGAAGTTCTTTGAGTATGAAAACACTCCTGATAATAGAAAGGTGAAAATTACAGTCACTAGGCTGAAAGGTCATGCATCATTATGGTGGGAGCACTTGCAAACTGATAGAAAAAGGAGAGCAAAGGAGAAGATAAGAACTTAGCCAAAGATGGTGAATAAGGTAAAGAACAAATTCCTTCCTACTGATTACCAAGTTAGCTTATTGAGAAAGATGCAAAATTTGAAACAAAGGGATATGACTATGAAATAATATACCGAGGAATTCTATAGATTGGACGTCAGATCTGGACATGTGGATGATGATGTTGAGAAAATTGCAAGGTACATTAATGGATTGAGATCTGGAATTCAAGATGAGATGAGTTTTGTGAAGTTGGAAAGTGTGGAAGAAGCATACCAGTATGCCTTGAAGGCTAAGGAGATCTTGAAAAAGAAGCATGAACAAAGAAAAAGAGGTAGAGGTGGTAGATTCCAAAGAGGTAGAGGTAGATCTTATGGAGAAAGTAGTAGATCTAACAATTTTGTGCAAGATAAAAGCAAATCTGAATGGAAGAGTGATGATAAAGGAAAGACCGAATGGAAAGGTGGTAATTATTACCAAGGAGGCACTAATCCTTACTGGGAAAGAGGTAATTCCTATTCTAGAAGTGGATTTCATGGTAATTGTTTTAGATGTGGCAAAGAAGGGCATAGATCTTTTGAATGTAGATCCTTTGAAACTAGACAGAATAATAGAAATTATGTGAATCAAGAAGACATTGAAAGTTCACCAAGTGGACTTGAGGTTGGAGAAAGTCTGATGGTGAGAAGAACCTTATGTAATAAAAGAAGTGATGAGGAACCTATTTTAAGGAGAATTCTTTTAATGACAAGATGTAAGATGGCTAGAAAATGCTGCAAAGTGATCATTGATAGTGGGAGTTCTAAAAATCTGGCATCAGAAGAGCTAGTTACCAAGTTGCAATTAGAGAGGTTGAAACATCTCAAACCTTATCATGTTTCATGGATCAAAGATGAGCATAAGATATTGGTAAGTGAGCAATGTCTTGTGAAATTTAAAATTGGACATTATGTTGATGTTTTGTGTGATATTATGCCCATGGATTGTTGTCATATTTTTTTGGGTAGACCTTGGCAATATGATAGACATGTTCTACATGATGGAAGATTGAATCAATATACTCTTTGGGTGAATGGGAAGAAACAAACATTGTTGCCTTTGATTGAAGTTCTAGATGAGGTTAATTGTACTACTATAAAGATTTGTATGGTTAATGGGAAACAATTTGAAAAGGAAGTGAAGAAGAATCAGGTTTGTTTTGCCATAATTTCAAGAAAACGAAGTTTTGTCAATAAAGGCCAAGTGCAAGAGAATAATTCTAACCGAGTGTTAGATAGTGGTGACCGAGTGACAGATTGTAGTATTGACCAAGTGCTAGAAGAAATTGTAAAATTGCTCAATGAATATAAAGACATTATTGTTGATGATCTTCTTGATGGATTACCTCCAGTAAGAAGTATAAGTCATTGTATGGATTTGATTCCTGGAGCAAGTTTTCCAAACAAAGCACCATATAGATTGACACCTACAGAGAATGAAGAACTTAACAGACAAGTGCATGAATTGTTGCAAAAAAGTTTGATCAGAGAAAGCTTGAGTCCATGTGTTGTACGTGCTATATTAGCACCTAAAAAGAATGGAGAATGAAGAATGTGTACTAATTCCAGAGCCATTAACAAGATAACAGTGAAATCTGGGTTTTCTATGCCAAGGATGGATGACATAATGGATTGTTTAAGTGGAGCAAAGTATTTTACCAAGATTGATTTGAAGAGTGGCTATCATCAGATCAGAATTAGAGAAGGTGATGAATGAAATACTGCTTTCAAGAAAAAAGATGGTTTGTATGAATGGTTGGTTATGCCTTTTGGTTTGACTAATGCACCTAGTACTTTCATGAGGTTAATGAATGAAGTTCTGAAAAGATTTTTGGGTAAGTTTGTGATTGATTATTTGGATGATATTCTGATATTCAATAAGACTGAGGAAGATCATCTTGAGCATATTAGACAAGTATTGTAGAGGTTGGAAGAGGAAAAGTTTCTGATCAATCTAAAAAAGTATTCTTTTATGAAAGAGGAGATTGTGTATCTGGGATTTGTGATTTCAGCTGATGGTTTGAAGATGGATCCTAAGAAGGTTAAAGAAATTTTGGAATGGCCTACACCTGAGAATGTGAGTGAGGTAAGATCATTTCATGGTTTAGCTAGTTTTTATAGAAAGTTTATAAAGAATTTTAGTGTTGTTTGCAATGTTATGACTGAGACAATGAGGGGAGATAAAAATGAATTCAAGTGGACACATGGAGCTAATAAGAGTTTTGAGACTATGAAACAAAAGGTTACAGAATTACTAGTATTGGCTTTGCCTGATTTCAACAAAGTATTTCAAGTTGAATGTGATGCAAGTGGTAATGCAATAGGAGCTATATTAAGTCAAGAAGGTAAGCTTGTTGCTTTCTTTAGTGAAAAGTTGAATGATGCTAGAAGGAAATATTTTGTGTATGATCAAGAGTTTTATGCTATTGTTCAAGCATTGAAGAAGTGGAGACATTATTTGATGAATAAGGAGTTTGTGTTGTATACTGATCATAAAGCTTTACAATACTTGGGAAGTCAACATAAATTGAATCAAAGACATATGAAGTGGGTTGAATATTTGTAGAGTTTTAGATTTGTGATTAAGCATAAGAGTGGAGTTACTAAGAAAGTTGTTGATGCATTGAGTAGAAGACGTTCTTTGTTGACTGAAATGAAGGTTGAAATTCTTGGTTTTGATGAGATGAAAGAGTTATATGATGCTGATCCTAATTTTTCTAAGGCATGGAGAGAGTGTAGAGCACCAAATCTGACAGATCACATAAGTAAGTATGATGAGTATTTCATTCAAGAAGATATGTTGTTCAAAGGCATTCAGTTGTGTATTCCTAGAAGTTCTATGAGGTTGAATCTAATTAAGGAAAAGCATAGTGGTGGATTAGTTGGACATTTTGGAATTGATAAGACATTGGGTTTGTTGAAAGAAAAATATTATTAGCAACAAATGTATAAGGATGTTCAAAAATTTGTAAAGAGTTGTCGAGTTTGTCAAGTTGCAGAAGGAGTGAGTCAAAATATTGGTTTGTATACACCTATTACTGTTCCTGAGAAACCTTGGATGGACATTAGTATGTATTTTGTTCTTAGATTACCTAAGACAATGAAAGGGTATGATTCCATATTTGTGGTAGTGGATAGATTTTCTAAGATGGCTCATTTTATACCATGTATGAAGACATCAAATGCTGAGCATGTTGCTAAACTTTTTTTTAAAGAGATTGTGAGATTGCATGGATTACCAAGAAGTATTATTTTTGACAGAGACAGTAAGTTTGTTGGATATTTTTGGAAGACTTTGTGGAAGAAGATGGGTACTGAGTTGAAATTTAATTCTACATTCCATCCACAAATAGATGGACAGACAGAGGTTGTGAATAGAAGCTTGGGTAATTTGCTAAGATGTTTGGTTGGGAATAAGCCAAGTAATTGGGAGATGGTATTGGCACAAGCTGAATTTGCATATAACAATTCTATGAATAGGAGTACAGGGAAGACACCTTTTGAGATTGTAACTGGAATGCATCCTAGAGGCATATTAGATTTGAGAGATGTCATTGGTGAGGAAAAGAGAAGCTCTGCAGGAGAAGAATTTGCTGATTTTATGGAGTCTTTGCATAAGGAAGTGAAGTTGAGATTGGAACAAAGTAATTAGAAGTATAAAGAGAATGCTGATCAGTCTAGAAGACACCATGATTTTCAAGTTGGTGATGAGGTGATGGTTCATCTAAAGAAAGGAAGATTCCTAGCTAGAACATACAGTAAGCTGAAGATGAAGAAATTTGGACCTTGTAAAATCTTGAAGAAGTTTGATAGTGGTAATGCTTATGAAGTTGAGTTACCTAATGACATGGATATATCTCCTATATTCAATATTGCTGATTTGTATAAGTATCATGAGTCAGAGGATGAAATTTTTGTACCTGATGATTATCCTAAGAAGCAAATCGAAGAGGTTGAACAGATATTGGATCAAGGAGTTGGTAAGAGCATAGGAGGAAAAGATTACTATGAATATTTGGTGAAGTGGAAGAATAGACCAGTTGAACATGCTACATGGATTTCTCAGTCTGAGTTAGATTCAGCTCAGGGTGTGACACTTGCATGATTCAGGAGAATCATTTCTTTTCCCAACCCTAGTTGTCTAATGCAGGAGCATCCTGGGTTTCTTTGTAATCCTGCACATTAGTTCATTTTGCCTAGTTCCAATTGGGCCAACTTTGCTCACATTTAATTTTGGTATAGTTAATTATATTTGATGAGGTCAGACTTGTGATTTCTCTATGTTCTAGAATTATCCATAAGACATTTTGGCAAGTATAAGTAGGGTGTTTAGGTTTAGGGTTAGGGCAAATTTTTGGGGGGAGTTCAAAAGAAAAGAGATAGGTGGATTTAAAAAGCTGATTTGGAGATCTGGAAGTTGTACATTTGTAATTGGTCGTAACCTAGAAGGCCTTACAACTAGGCATGTATGCTGAATATTTGATGAATCAATAAATATATCCTTTTTCTCTCTTTCCTTGACATTGTTCCTCATGTTTGCTTCCATTGTGTTAACTCTTGCAGGGTGGTTTGGATAGCTGGGTGTGCCTTTGGCCCTAGTTATTCATCCCTTGCCTGTATCAACATTCATCAATAATTCATGAACACATCAATCATTATAATCACATAACAATATTCAATAACATGACATAAAATTCATTGATAACCAACATTCATTAAAAAATCAACACATTCATCATCAAATGAGGTTTTTAATATTCATTTCTTTTTTTGTCAAAGATAAAGGATAATAGGCACATCATGAATATCTTCGGCATTCTCTTGTGGCTCTTGTAGTTCTAATCTTATAACATGAGGCTTCTTCTTCTTTTTTTGAGGGCACCCCAACAATAAGAAATAAATGGGTTTAATTCTAAACACTTTTTATGTTATAAGTATTTCATTAATCTAAAGAATCTAATAGGGATTTTTCTTTACGTGATAGTAAGACATCATCTACTATCACATTTTTTCTAGCCCAAACCTCAACATTCCCAACACTAACATCACTTTTGACTCTGTCACCATGATGTTCTGCATACAAAAATATATCACATAAAGGTTACACCAATTGCAATTTAAGATGATAAATTTTATTAATAATTACATAATTAGTTTTTAATAGAAATTTAATATGCACCTCTATCATTTTGATGCACATCAAATCCTTCATCATGTGTAGGATCTGTGTCTTTGTCATCATGAGTAGGATCTATGTTAGGAGTAGAAGGTTGTAGTTAAATCTCATGCACATAGTTAACATAGTTTGAAATTAACATCAAATGGATTATTTCTCATAATATTCTCAATTTATATTATTATTCATTAGGGGTATTTACTTGTGTGTGAACCAATGCACTAGAATCTTTTACATCTTGTTGTCCACTGGAACCTATGTAGTGGAGGGAAACCACTACTTTATAGCCTTGCTTGAAGCCAAATTATTTATCCTCTTTTGTGGGTGCTAGATTAAATTCATTGACCTTCATATTTTGCATAATATCATCAATATTGAATTTATTTCTTATTTTTAATTTTATACTTAAAAATTGATATAAAATTTCATTTACTACTACTTACAAGCCATCAGTGAATTTTTATATATCCACCATAGCCAATATGGTGTTGATCAACCTTATCTTTCCTAGCATTTGTATCCTTTGATGTGTTCTGCAGCCTATATATGTAAACTTTTAAATATGTTAGATTATATAAATATAAAGATCACTAATTTGTGCATAATTACATTAATACTATAACATACCTATTTTTACCGAGTGGTGGGTTAATATTCCCTTTATCTCTTAGTCTTATCTTTTTTTGCATCTTCAATGATTTCATTCCACTCCAACTCTAGAATCAAAGGAGGAAACTAGTACTTTGTGTTGAGCTTTAGAGCCCTTCTATATTTATCTCTCACAATCTTTAAAAGTTTGGAATCTTTTTTAGAAATTTGGACTCCATTCAAAGTATTTCGACCAAAGAGATCCTCTAGAGATTTTATGAGTTGATCTTTTAATTTAGGGCCTTTCTCATTCCACCTTTTAACAAAAAACAACATTTTTAGATTAAAAAATTTGTTCAAGCTATGTACCTTGGCTATATTACAACAAATAGATGAACAAAAAAATGTAGCAACCAATTATCTAAAGCTTCTTATGTTGTATATAATGTGTGCCAAAATATCTTCAATGTTAAATCATAAAAAGTTTCATAGAAAAGATCATTTCTTGGAAAATAATCATGCGATCATTAGTCAAAAATAAGTTATGAATAAGTAAACTACAATTTCACTCTAAATAAACAATTTTAGATTACTTATAAGCTTAGGAAATTTTATGGGGATCATATCTTTCTCAGCGATCAACAATGATACCTCCAATGATTCGATATAAGTAACACAAGCTTCTCCAAGAAAGGTTGATAAATTATCACCAATGTTGATATATGTTCTATCATCATGAGAAGGTGTACCTAGAAGTGTACAAAGTTAATCAATATCATATCAAATGAAAAAAAAAAGTAAAAATCAAACCAAATTTAACACATAAAAAAGAGTAGCAAAATAGGGATTTACTAACTCTAGTTGTAGTAGGTGCGGATGTTTGCATGCTCCTTATTGGTGATCCTTCATTCGATAATCTCAAAGTGTAAGTTAGCCTTCTAGAAGGAGGTGTATGCACATCATTAGGACTAGAAAAATATAATAATCACACACACACATATATACAATGTATTATCTTTTTAAAATATAGATTGCAAAAACATGACAACAATAATATAAAACTACCAATAATAATCATGAAGAAAATAATGCCCCTTCTTTTGATTGAAAATTGAAATCACATGTAGGAGCTACACTAGTACCCTTGTCAAGTGGAACAACTCAATAAGGTCTCAAATTTTTTTGTAACAACACATACATATTTTGGTTCATGATCCATAAATTAGTATCAAACATAAAGCTTTAGTGAACTATTGACCTAACTAAAGATTCATTGTTACTTACTTCTAGGAGACGTCCTCTCTGAAAAAATTCATTTCTTGTCACCTTTCTCTTCTGTTGGATATGGATCCATCACAAGTGGAAGGATTTGTAGATTGATGCTTTTGAATCTCTTTTTACACATTCTTATAGGGTCATTGGTTTATGCGATATCATTATCACATAATACTATCAATTCCATAGAAAAAACTAATTTATCTTGTGTAATATGTTCTTTTACCTTTCCCTAAGGATCAAATTGTGACAAAAACATCAGTAAAATAATCAAAACAAGTCCAAAACCTTAAGGAAAATAACATAATAAGATGAAATTTTGTAAAATTACAATTACAAATTTTTTTATACAAAAGGTTTACCTATACTAAAGAAGGGATGGGAGTAACATCCCTTCCTCTATCATCTGATGGATTGGCCATGTCGCCTTGTGATAAAGAAGATATATAAAAACATTAGCATAATGAAAGGAATAGTTGACTTAGAAAAAACACTTATTAATAAAATGATATATTATATATTGGAGTTATAATTGGAAGTAATTAGTTTAAATATTACATATATAGTACTTACAAGTCCCATAATAGTAACTTTCTTTATATCCATGTGATTCAAATTGTAATATATTAGCAACTTTTCCCCTAAACTTATTGATTTTATCGCACATACAAAAACATGATTTCTCTCACTAGCCTAAAAAATGCATTTGGATCTCTTATTAGTTGACCTAGGAATCATATTATTTATAAAACCTACAATGTTCCCTATTTCATTTTTCCTTCCATCAATGTATACATCAAGTCTTTTACTTGGTTCATTTTCTTTTAATTGTACATAATTTGTTGATAGTGCATACCTACGCATATGTTTTCTTATATTGAACTATCTACATCTAATTATTGTAATTGTGATAAGGTCCTACATACCCCATCAATTCAAAAACTTTATTATAATTGACCTTTATGCCATCCATGGAAAATAAGCTCAAACTATGTAATGATGATAGAGCTATGTGATATATCCTCTCGTTAACACAAAAATCAATGTTAATTGGAGGTAATTCCCTAGGTGCCCATTCTTTCTAAAGATGTATGTACCTCAAGGCAACCTTGATGTCACCCTTTGTCTCATCAACATAAGACGACCCTCCTTGAGAAAGGATAATTGCATTCCTTTATTGAATTTTCTTCTAAATTTTTGACCTCTAGTTTGTCTCTCCTTGATAGACCTACTACATGTCTCACTATCCCCTTCTATTCCCACATTTCCCTCTCTCGAGGAAGACAAATCTAATAGATAACTATTCTGTGGAACCTGTAGCCCATCAAATGAGAGATATAGTTGAAGAAGAGAAATATTTTTCTATAAAATGAGGCTAATATCAATGAAGTTTTTCTAAAGTTAATTTTGAAGGTAAAAAGAAAGAAAGCATGTAATAAACTTATACCTCTCGACCCATGTCACTGTATACAATCCTCATCAAAGGTGTATAGTTTCCTACATAAGTAAATTATTTATCTTAAGTTATTTAAAAATTACATGATACTTATGCTACAAATTAACATGAACAAGATGCATACATCATAATCATTATATACATCTTAATTTGTTACCTCTACCAAAAGCATATTATAAGTAATCAACACCAAGAATTGAGCATCGTAACAAATATTTACACCTAACTAGAACCTAATACATTTTCATTGATCATGTCATTAACCATCTTCTTTGTCCATCTCATCATCATGAACATCATCATCCAAATTTTCACTATGACCATCATTGTCATCATTGTCGTCATCATCATTGCCATCACCACCATCATCATTATTTCCACCACCACCACCACCACCATCATCATCATCACCACCACCACCACCACCACCAATGTCATCACCATCATCATGAACATCTTTTCCATCATCATCATCATCTCCTTCTTCATCTTCACCATCCTCATCATCTACTTCATCTTCCACTTTTTTAGTATGATCTTCTTTAATCAAATTATACTTTACCTATAATCCTCTTGGATCATTTGTAATGACAAATGACCAATATAGTTTATGTGTAATGTCAAAGTAAAACATTTTCTCACACTAGCTTGGAAGACCATAGAACTCATTTCTAACTAGCTCAAATGACCTTGTATTAATAATTTTAAATCCATTATATGTTCAATAAGAGTTCTATCAGGATCATTTTGACTCATTCATAGCTTGTACCATTTGGAAACAAACAAATCTAGTTTGAAGGAATTAAGGTCACACTCAATTGTATCATCTAAAATTCTATAGTATTTGTTTTTTGATTATTTAGGATGCATGTCATTTCTAGATGAAATGGTGGTGACCTCAAAGACTATAGTTATCCTATAATCTCAAGTTCCTTAGTATTGTCCACCTTTTTTATGTGAAATTTATTCCCATTGTACTACATATGTTTATGGTGCTTGACCTATTATGTATCCATCTGTGATTTGAGATTAGAAAAATTAGTGATGATATAATTAACTTATATGTACCATTCCACCTCTTAATCCATTTTCTAGATCAATTACCATTGGCATAACATTGAGATCTCAATTACAATGATCTTCTTTAACCAACGAAGCAACACCTTCTCATGTTAATGAGCAACTATTTTGTTGATATCATTAAATCCATACCATCATCCATTCAATATTTTTTTCAATATACAAATGAAGTGCATCCCACTCATGAGAAAGAGTATAAAATAAATAGAATAGATAGAAACAAATTATATCGATGATGGATAATAATCAATTAACTATAATAACATCCTATAAATACCTATCACTTTCCTCAATCTACCTTTTCACATCGAGTACTCCCGTTCGAATATGTTAATGGAGTTGGGATCCCAATGTGATCTGCATGGATCTTTGATATAAACTTGAGAAGATATTCGCTAATGTACAACATGGTTTGGTATACCATATATCCCTTGACCATGGAATCCTAAGGATGTGCACTTCATCAAACCAATCCCTTCAAAAATTTGAAGTTCCAATCAATGATCCAAATTGAACTAGTTTTTACTTGTCCACACAATCCAGTTTCCTCAACTAGATGTATGAGGTAGTGTTCTGGTGCATTGAAAAAAGTTGAAGGTAGACACTTTTGCATCTCATAAAAAAGATGAGAAATTTTTATCTTCCAATTCTTTATGTCCTTTTTATCAATTTATTTAGATGAAAACCACATAGAAGATATTCATCATATAAAAACATATTAAAAAGACTCTACAAAAAAAAAAAAAAAAATTATAGAAAAAGAAGAGAAATACGCAAAAATAGTATTTATCAATAAATCTAATAATTAACACTTCTAACCTCATTTATTTCCCAAGATCATATATAACTTGTTTGAAACTCATGTTGTTGAAGTTGTATGGGAGAGATAGAGGAAAAATGTAATATAATTTTTAATCAAATGATCTATTCAATATATTATAAAATAAAATAATAAAAAACACATGTTGTTTTACCAATTAATTTTAAATAGAGAAGAACAATACTTACCTTGAAGAGGGTATGCCACTCATGCATTTTCAACCCTAACCCAAAATCAACTTTCTTGGAAATGAGAGTGCTTATGTTTGTAGCAAATCCTGTGGGAAATTTAGTAATTTTTACAGCTTCAAATATGGCATCAATTTGTTGTTGCATTAATAACCAAGGAATAGAAATTTTATTAATCATGTTTACATTGCTATTTAAATGAAATACTTCAATGCTTGATTGGATTCATCAATGTTATTACAAATTTTGACCAATTTTTCTTTGTCACACCTTTCATCTAATGTTTTCCATAGTATCTCTAATACATTCTTTCCAATATGCAACAAAGTATCAAACAAATGCATGATTAAGAGGTGCTCATAGTATGAAAACCTACTAAATTTTCCAAGATAGCTTTTAAGTCCTTTTGGAAGTTTTTCATCAATGCCTTGACAACATTCACAAATATCAATTACATAATTACAAAATAAAAGACAATATCCAAATTTTAATTTCATACAAAAACCACATTACCTCGACAATTCATTTTATTATATTCGAGCTTCCATATGTGAGGTGTAATTCTTCATGGCTTTGATATTGTCTCTTCTTTTCTATTGAAAAGATATTTTTTGATAATTTGGTACTTATGATTTTTGTGGGGCAAGTATCTATGCTCATCAAACACCTAATTTCCTAAACTTTTTGAATGACTAGATTTCATCTTTGGATTGGATATGTAAATTTTCTCTTTATCTGAAGACCTAAAAGATCATGTATAATTGGATGACATGTGTACTAGAAGATTCATATTTCCAATTATCACACACAACTCAACATACAATGAAAATGCATTAGCACTATTACATAACAAATATATGTGTTAATAGGTTTACATACCAAAAAAATGTGTTAGTCTAGGGGCATCATGTATTGTCCATACAAGCATTGCACCAAATTGAAATTGTCTTTCACTAATTTCTCTAGAGATGTCATACATAGTAACCCCATTCTATAACTCCAATAACTCATCAATCAAGGGCTCAATTTATACATTCATATCTTTCACTTAGTACTTACCTAGTTCAATGAACATTAAAAAAAAACCATAATTATTATGGTCATTTTGATATTGCGTTTATAAAGTAATTTAGATTACTATTAAATAGAAAAATACCTAGTACAATCATTGCCAACATTATGTGCTCCCTCTTTACAGACATCTAAGGAGGAATGTTATTGTTAATAACAAAAATAGGTCGAATCGAGTAAATAGATCTCATGTCTCCAAATGTATTGACACCATCTGCTACCAATAAAAGATTCACATTATAAGGTTCTTCTTTAAATATTGGCTGCATATCTTCCATGTCCTTAAATATAGAACCATTCATAGGAATTCACATAATGTCATCTTGACTTCTATTACGTGCATGGTAATCCATAATTTTTTCCAAACCAGTGCATTTGAATAATCATTGCGAACATGGAATAACAAAAAATTACTAAAGAACCTTGTGAGGTACCTTTTTGGTAATTTGATCTGATCAATATCTACTAATGTGAAAATCAGGGAATTGTGTTGAAAATTCATATTTTTTATGATATATAACATGATCATTGGAACATGCAAATTGTTTGATACTCCATTATGATATATTTCATAATGGTCGATAATTCTCGATAAGAGCAAGGTAGAATTTTTGATGGTGGTAACAAAAAATCACCTGTTAAACTATGTAATTATTATTTTTTAATATAAAGAACATTAATGGTACACTGATATAGAAGATGAAAAAAGTGACAATATAGCTTAGCATCGTGAGATTACTACATTAGACATACCATTCATGACCTTGAAGGTTACCAACAATAATACAATAGAGAGAAGCATGGTTTGAGAGCCTTGGTATAGGGGCTCATATTCCTTTTCAATTATAGGTATATCAAGGTTATATTCATCATTATTATTAGATATGCTAGCATCTTTATCAGTTGTGCCAGTAACAGGGTATGTGTAGGATCATGGTGTGCCAAGAAGTGGTGATCTGAAAAATATTTAGTCTTGAAATGCCTCAAAGAATTTCAAAATCCATTCTATTTTTTTCCCACCGATCCTAATACTAAATGAAAAAAATTAACACATTTATAAAGCCTAGTATATCTTTTGATACCAACCCTATATGGTCAACTTCAAAATGTTCTAAAAATGTGTCTTTGGCTTGTTCTTGTGTGTTTTTTACTTCAAACATGTAGCTTCCAAGAAAATTCCATGAAATGAAAAGAGTTTCATAAGAATGTTCTTAGCTTTCCATAAATGTAAGGTTTTCCAAATTGAAATTTTAGTATGTAATTATTACTTATTTTCTAATGGAGTTACATATAAAGTGTTGATTGACACACCGCTTGAAAAATAACTACAACTTTCAAATGGTACAACATTATTGAAATCCAAAAGATGCATCACATTCTATGCTTCTTCTACTATAAGGGGAAAAAAATTTGTTGATTTTTGAATTAGTTTAGGTGGTCAGACATGAGAGTTTTTTAATTTCAAAAATACCAGAGTAGAGAATTAATAATTAATAATTTATTTAGAATAAAAATACACAAAAGTATGTATCATATCCTGGCATGAGTCTAATTCTTCTATCTATAATATTATTTAAAAATATTATGATTTGGTTTTGATTAAGGTGGTCAGACATATGTCCAATTCTTATTTTTGTCTTAAATTTTTTGTACTATTGCATTAAAATTCAAAAATTTGAACATTTTCAAATAAGGCCTAGTAGTTTAGAAATTAAATTCAATTTCTTAGAGATTTTTTTCTCTCAAATTTTTGATATAAATTTAATAACAAGTAGAAAATTGCATGTCAAGTTGACATAACCCTAATTTTCTAATTTTTTATTGCCACTTAAGAGCATAGTTTGGTTGACTATGATCTTGCACATACCAAACATCTTATTTAATCCTATTCTCTTACACATTATTAGTTGCACCAATACCAACATCTTCAATTGTGTTCTCTACCTCAGTATCACATTCTTCTATGGGAGTATTTCCTTCTACTTTGATATTCATGCATCCATGTTCCACCAGTTCAAAATCCACGTTAATTAAAGGACAAGAATCCTTTTCCCCTTCAATGTGATCAAGTTTCCTATAGTATCTTTGAGTTTTCGTGATTAAAATTCTTTGATTATTTAATTCCTTGGATTTTTTTCAAGGACAATAATATTTTCCATCACCTTTTCTTTTGAACTGAGACAACAATCTAGCAATTATCACCTCATTTTGATCTAGGTTCATATTGTTAGGCATGGACTTTCTTCACAAAAAAATATTTGGGCTATAAAATTATATCAAATATAATTTCATACAAGCATTAGTAGTATCTTGTATATAGTAAAAAATAATAAATAAAATATTACTATCTCTACAATAAGGGTTGAAAATATATATATTCATTGTTGAATCCTAATTGAATAAGGTTTTTTTCTTTATGGTGTATGATAGTCCACAATTCTAGATGAGTATTAGTGAAGTTAGTTTCATATGTTTACAAAAATGAACTACACTTATGATTTCAAAGAATGTGTTATACCTTATCTTGAAGAAGCATTTTTTAGTTTAGAAGTCTATTGCATCTTTCCCTAAGGTTGCACATGTTAGCATAAAAGTCAAGTTAGGATCAATGAGATTCCTTGGTCTAGAGCCTAAATTTGTGTAGCCAGTATTCATATAGTCTAATATATCATTCTAAAATGAAATTGTGGAGGTCTTGTACTTTCCAACAAATCATGGACTTCATTATATCTAAAATAAAATCAGTCAATGCCATAATAAATGACTTTGATTATGATCTCATATATAAAAAACTTAGTTTATTTACTTTCATTTTCACTTCCTCTACCCAAATTTGCATTTATCTAACATCCTACAATCAGGTTTTCTTAAATTATGATTTGTATGCATCATTAGACATGAACACTATTCTTTCAATTATTTTTTATTTTCTACAAAACTGTGAGGATGATTTGTTGGCACAATATGTTTCTAATTTTTCTTTGTATGCCATGGGTATCATAGTCCATAAGTCTTACATGCCTTAAATAATTCAAGAATATTTATGTATTTAAAAATGTTGTTTTCTTCATCTCAAAATCCTTTTTTTTAGTCATTCTCTTGATGTAGAATTTTGTAAGTGATTGAGCTTGACATAGAATTGTGTAAGTGATCAAGGTAGCTTATGATTTATTAGCTCATTATATCTTTAAAGATGATTTAGTGAAGAATAGATAGAAAAATATTTTAGTCCTTAACAAATCTCTATAGTTCATGGCTCTCTCAATTTATCAAGACTAAGTCTAAGTAAAAAATTAGATTGTAAAGTCCATGGCATGTCTAAGCTTAGTAATTATGATCCCAGTCCAAATGTTCATCTTGAAGGAAAGTAATTTCCCATAAGTGAATTGTTGGTTCATCGAGAATGTAGTTTTTGTAATAGAATATAAATTTATAAATAAATTAAATCAAGTAAATCGATAATTTAGTATTTTTAATAGAATATAAATATATATAATGAATACTTATTACTATTATAAAAATATAACATCAATAGTCATCAATAATAAAACATCTTGTAATAGGTTAGATAGAATTATAAGATATGAGGAAAATTATTTGTTAGTTTGCTTAGGAGATTATTGTGTAATTTAAATTATATTTTAGTCATAGTTACCAATTCTCTATTGGCCAACCTGAAGGTAGATTTAGGTTCTTGTGGAGGTACATGCAGATGCTAGTACACTCTGTCTACACACAAGAAGTGCATAACAAGGTTTTGGATGTCTTATGGATGGGTTCCAATGCATTCACAATGCAACTACAACCCTATGATGTGCCTCATGGGTGCATCCATGACACATTGTCAAGCATTGGTGGGGCATATTGCTAAAAAATGTTAGAATTGATGTTTTTACAACTTAAAACATGAAAAAATAAGAAGATTTTTTTTTGGCTCTAAACCCTAAAATAGGCTACGTAGAGAGGCCATTCACTATTTTTCATTTTAATTTGTTGTAAACATTGAATAATGAAGTAAAATTTTATTTTGTCATTGTAATTATTTTCTCATTTGTGTTAGAATATTGAATGTTTTTAATGCATCCACAATGCATCCACAACCCTGTGATGTGCCTCCTGGGTGCATGTAGGTTGCATCAAAGCTGATGTTTTTTCAACTTAAAAAGTGAAAAATATATGAAAATTAGGTTTTTAGGTTTTTTTTTTTTTTTTTTTAAAAATTCTTAACCCTATAATGGCCCTAATATAGGGGCCATTCACTATCTTTTCATTTCACTTTTTTGTAAACATTGAATCATGAACTAAATTTTGATTTTTCCATTGTATTGATTTTTTGATTTATGTATATGATGGCTAATTAGTTATTACAATTTGAATATTTGTGAGCTATCAATTGGCATTTCATGTTTACCTTAATCAATGATAAATTATTCATAGAATCAAATTATTTAATTTTGTAAATTTCTTACATGCACACACACACACACACATACAGACATACACATTTGCGTGCACACACAACACACCCTAAAAAAATTTGTGCATCCCCACACATGATTCTCACACCTGAATTGGTAACTTAGAGTTAAAAAAAAATTGTCCCATCATGTAAGGAAATCGTTACAATTTTTCTATAATATGAGAGGATCATTTTTTATAAATTGGCATGTGTAATCTATAACTGAACAATTTGTGTGGAATATGGAAGCATTCCAATGTATAAAATTATGCATAAATTTATAATACCAACCACATCTAATTAAAAAAAAAGGTTTCCTTCCATTACCATTCCTAGATTTGGTCAGCAATGCATTAATACTTTATTTAACTCACAACATGCTATAGCATAAATAATGAGTATTTTATTTTTTATAATCTAATATAATTCATAAACTTGATGACCACTCTTCTAAAAATTTCAGCATTCCTATGAACATTCAAGTATTGATTAGAGGGTGTATGACATCTAAAAAGCTCAAGTGGAAGTGGCTAGAAGTGTTAAAGAAATTTGCACAATCTCAAGTGTTCCTAACATAGGTGGTTTTAACTTTTGTGACTTGGCCATAGGAATATACATGTCTAGTCTTTTTACTTAACTATTTACCATCAAAAGCATTTCTTTGAATTCTGAAGCCATTTTTAAAGCAATGTATATTTATTCTTAATGGTATTCCTAATTTAAGTAAATATGCATTGTTATCTTATTCTCGCTTCCTAGAAAATCTAGATACTTTCAAGCCAAGAAGTGTTTCAGGTTCATCGTCTTCTCTATTAAAGTTTTGGAACTGATTTCACTAGTTCATCCTTTTGGTAGAAACAATTGGCTCAAAATCCTTCTTTATAGTCATAGTTTCCTAAACTAAAATTGGAACTTCCTTTAGAACATCTAATTTGGCCAAAGCTACTATTGCTTCATCCTCAATAAGGCTAATCTTCAGATTCAATAACTAGGAAACTTTGAGATAGTTTCTTGAAACTCTAACATGCTATAAAATAGATACTAACATTATTTTTTTTGAGTTACAATATTAGGTTCATGAATGTATACATATGGCATTAGATACAAAAGTTCTTTTTAGCTGGGATAGTTTCAACAATATAATACCACAAATGCCATATTAGAAAATAAACACAATAAATAGAAAGCCATGTAACTTCAAGTAAGTTGATATTTCATTAGATAGAAAGAGTCTAAGATATACAATCCAGAGGTTTTTTATGGTCACTAAGGGTAGCTTTGGGTTGGAACATAAAACCCCTTATTACCACCTCACTATCCTTCTTTACAATCATTGTTACCTCACAAACTAAAAATAGAACTTCCTTCATAACATCTAATTATGCTCATCATGTAGAAATTGTATTTACAATAACCAAAATTTGGCTAAAGATATTGTACACTTTTGTTTCATCCTCAATATGGCTAATATTCAGATTCTAAAACTTTTATTGAGTTGATAATTTATATTAGGAAACTTGACACAGTTGCTTGAAACTCCAAATTGCTATAAAATATATAATTACACTAATATTTTTAAATCTACAATGTCAAATTCATGACTATATATTTATGACATTAGATCTAAATATTCTTTATAGCTAGGATAATTTCAATAGTATAATACCACAAACATCATACGAGAAAACACACACAATAGATAGAATTTCATGTGATTGCAAGTACACTAATATTTCATTAGCTAGCAAGAGTCTAAGATATACAATTTAGAAATTATTTATGGTCACTAAGAGAAGCTTTGGATTGAAACCTGAAACCCAATGTTATCCCCTCATTATAAGTATAGGAATTAATCATAGACACTTAACAAAATCTTGTCATGACAACATATGAACCCATGAATTTAGTAATGTTTTCCAAGGAGGGGTTTATTCTAAAATAATGTGAATCGATGTATAGATCAAATATGAATTGGAGTAAAGATGTAAAGGAATTTTTTTGATCATTTATTGAAGAAGCAACATAATGAAGGCTAAAAAATTAAAAATAAATTATGATAAGAAGACAAGGTGGAAAAGCATACCTAAGCTTTAATTAAGTAGTTATGGATGTTGTCAAAGGAACACTTGATAAAATGTTAGTTTGTCCCAAAGAAAGGAGGTATGTGATGTGATGTTGGGGGAGTGCAAATTTGGAAAAAACCCTTCTAATGGATATTGACATCATGCTTTTCCTTGAATGCAAAACCCTTTTGTACACTTACAATCCCATGCACTTGCAATCTAATGGATACAAAATGAAATATTTTCTTTTATTTTTATCCTAACAATGGAAAAATCTTGACATTAAAATTAAGTGTCATCAAAATTGTGATGGAAATGTTAAGTTTCCTCAAAATTTTGATGAACAAACTTAAGTATGCTCAAAATTTTTACCTTGTCAAGATCATATTAAGAAAAAGGGGGGATTTGACAAGCTGAATTAGCCTATCATCAAAAAAATTGGTAAAAAATTGAGGCCTAATGTACTAGTGACATGTTCATGTTGACGTGTTTAAGGTAGACAGATTGATTTATCAATCTATAATGATCAATAAAGTGTAATGTATCATATGTCCATTGCTAGGGTGACTATTATTATAAATTGATGTATTATGTATTCTAGCATGTAGGATTTAATGTTGGTATCTCTAACCATTGTGTTCTATTAGTGCTAACCACTTAGTCATTTACAAGGTAGAGTTAGATGGTCATCACTACAACTGAGACAGTCTACATAGGTTGAGTTATGTAAATAAGAAAGTATGTACCAAGCTCTATAGGAGTCGAGTAATTTTATGGTCACCAAGTATTTTAATACAAATTAAGTTCATCAATGATTGCACAAGTATACAAGTGTCAAGTTACATAGTGTGTGTTGAGCACAATACATGTTGAGCATCAAAAGAGTAGGATAGGTTGTGCAAAAACAATATCAAGAATCAAGAAATAGTAAGGACCAATCAACATAGAGTTTACATAAAATTTAGAAATGGAACATAATTTGAGGTAACACATTTTACAAGTTGACTTAGAAGGAAAATTTACTAATTGTAGAGGTTGTTATAGAACATTTAAATGACATGCGTCATAGATCCCTATGTAGTATGATCAATGATTTAGATGGAGAGGCTATTATGGAAGGATCTAGAAAAATCTTTATGAAACTCTTTAAATAGGGATGATCTTAACCTATATCAAAGGGTTTGAGAGAAGCATGTAGAGAAAGAGTTGAGAAGTGTATGCATGAAAACAAGGATTAAAGTGAAGGATTGAGATCCGACTAGAAGTTAGTGAAAGGGTTCTATTATTAGCTCATAGAGAAAGTGACCTATTCATGGAAGTGAAGTGAAAGAGAAAGATAGGTAATATCAAATCAAAGGAGAGGATCAATTAACAAGGAGAAAAATTAAAATCCGCTTATAGAGAAAATTGAGATTCAGGTACTGAACCAGTTTTAATGGACTTGAATCAAGGTAAATGTCTTAACAGAGTGATCTTAATAGATCTTTTTAAATCTCCTAATAGAGTCCTTAATTTTTTGTAAGTGTTGAATCCTATAAAAAGTGGAACCTATCAGTCTCTTAAGCTTTTAATAGGAAAGACCCCCCACATGGAAAATCATATTTTATGATCAAACATTGTAACCTTAACTAGTTAACTTTATTACTATAGTAGTGAAGATTTGTGGGTACCATTCCCACCACAACTATACCTTCACCTTGGAGAGTTTATGGGTAAAAAATGTTATGTTATGTGTTTATTTTCATGCATGTCATTGATCAGATTTATATGTTACAATAGATTTACATTACAAGTTTTACATGTACAAGTTTATTGATAGATGTAAGTGAATGAGTTAATGAAAAGTTTAAGTGTTTAATACTATGATTCAACCCCTCCTCTTAGTATCCTTTTATATTGTGCATACCTCTATCAGTCAAGAATTGGTATTAGATATTTGGTTCTTTGAAGGAAGATTAATATATTGGAGATTGGATCTTGGAGATGGAGGCTTTCAAACTAGACAAAGTTATTGACAATCAAGTGATTGACACCCAAATCATATTATAGAAACTTTATAAGGCATGAAAAGATCTAAAGGATTTCCTAAAAAGGAGAAAGGAAATTTCCATTTAGATTAAAGAGTTTTCATATGAAGAATTTGGGATTGAAGGACTATCTGAACCAATCAATCCAAATGAAAAAGGATCTTCTCATCCACTTAACAAGAACAAACTAATCCTGAATGAAGAAATAAGAGGACCAAAAAGAGAACATGAAATACAATTAGTAAGACTATATAAGGTGACTAAAAAAAAAAAGAAGAAAGATAAAAAAAGATAGGACTATGGTTTAAGAAGACAAAAGGGTAATGGCTAATAGACTTGAAGAAAGGATATCAAATGTATAGAAGCTCACAAACACACAACTAGACATGATGAATCAATTAATACTTGAAAATAGGAATTGAATAACAAGGATGTGAAAAATGTAAATGTCAAGTCATAGAAGGACATACTAAGGAATGAACTAAAATCTAAGAAAGAATCTATGGAGAAATTCAACAAACCTAAAGAGTAAATGAAGTACTTTGAGGAAATTATTAAGTCATCAAGTTGTTCTAATGAATTGGTACATTCATGCACTAAACAAGGAGAATCATCGAGGAATGGAGAACTAAAGAATGCAAAATCAAAGGACAAACCAATATGCTATCACTATGGAAAACTTGGTCATACTACAAATATTTGTTGAAGCAAACACCACATGCAAAATTCTAAACCTAAGTTTAATAGTTACAATTTTTACTATAAGAAAAAAGGACATCAAATACATGAGCATAGATCAAGACTAAGGAATGCAACTACAACACCTAAATTTGAAGGATATTGTTATAAGTGTCAAAGGTATGGGCATAGATCATATGAATGCAAATCATAGACAAAACCTTACTAGAAAAATTAGAGAAATAATTATGTACCTAACAATGCATGTTTCAAATGTCACAAGTTTGGACATCAAAGAAAGAATTGTAGGACTCAAGTACATTCAGCAAACCAAAAAAAAGACAAAGGCAAAGGCAAAGTAGATATTGAGAAAATTATGGATGAAATGAAGCATAAATAGAAAAGAAAAATAGAAGATGGAGATAGTAGAACAAATGGAGTTGAGGTCACCCAATCCAATGGAAAAGGTGATCATGTCATCTCAAACTATGCAAAAGAGGTATATATGGACCCGTATACCTAATTGATATATCATACTTTAGTTCCTTACATGAAAATGTGCCAAAATTTCATATCTTCGTATTGTTGGGAATATTAAAGACTAGTTAGGCTACTGAGAGGGAAGGGGTGAATTAGTAACCTCAAAAAAATTATCAAATTTAGATCTTAATTGAAATAATCCAATTACCATTTAGTTCATTAAATCAAATCTAACTACATGCATGAGAAATTGAAAACATAAAATATTCATAACGCTTTGAACTCAATTATTTTGGTGACCCAGAAACCTTCCAAATAGAAAGTAAAATTGGGGTGGGGATGATACCCGCAAAACTTCAATATTGCAACATAAAGTTGGCCTGTTAAGGCATTACAGTGATCACTTCTAATGATCTGCCCTATTAGGATCAATTAGGACTACCAAGTCCACCTTGTCATATGTAACGCCCTGCCAAGGGATCCAAAAGAATTAAACTAAAGTTTTACTAAGTTTTCCAAACAATTTTTTTTTTTAAAATCATGAAAGATAACTCACTCACATCTAACACATAGTAGCAAAAGTAATGACATACAATCAACTATAAGCATACATAATAGGTTACATTCCTTAAGGATCTCGATATGTCGAGTCACATTTAAACTAATTAATACTAAGTCTAACAACCACCACATCCACATGAAAGAATAATGAAAAGTCCAAAGTCCATAGTATACATTTGTTCCAAATGTCTCTTGGCAATTAAATTTGGAATGCTTAATCATCCACTATACATGACACAAGGTATGAAAGGCTTAAAAGAATGTACATATATAAACATAAAGATACATTATCCTCATTGAATCCATGATACAAGTGCAATAAAGAAAATGAAACCATTAACATACATGATACATCCATCCATCAATAAAGGTATAACAACCATCATAAAAGATAACCATCCATCATAAAACACATCTAACTAAGTGTGTGATTCCTTCCAACCATTAATAGCATCATTAGACCATTGTGGGCCCTAGCCATCCCTCTGCACATAACATCCCAAGTCATCGAAGAGATCATTGATATTATCATAGTAGGGATGTCACTCCTAAAATACACTACATCACATGCAGAAAGAAATCTAACATATTAGAATAAAGCATAAGATGTTCCTACAAATTAGATAACATCATCTATCACATGCTATTCATCAATATAAAGAAATATACCAGTAAACAACATCCATCATAATGATCCATGAATAGAATGGAGATAAATGCCAACAAAGAATGCTCCAGCCATGGTGCATTGGACAGATCTCAAATGGTAAGAGTGAAAAGCCACTACCATGTGATCGCATTAAACCTAAATGGTCCACTCCCATTGTGTTGAGGAGATAATCTCAAGTCCCAATAGGATATCAAATCATAGAACACAAGATAAAAAAAATAACAAAAGTACTCTCTAAGTCCAGGAATCCTAGAAGTATACTAACTCAAAGGTTCCAACATAAAGGGTTGACAACTATACCCAAAGGCACACAAGACACGTAGGAAACCTACTATGTAAGTGGGAAAGTGTCATCACATGGATCATGCTAGAGTTACCCTAGTAGTCTCTCAATAGACCCTAGCCCCCTAGTGATCCCTATGCGGCCACTAGTATCCTCTCATACTGATGAGGCATACTACGGAATGCAAGGTCACAACCAAGCATTCTCTCTACTTCCATCCTAGCCTATACTAACACTCGAGGCATGGGCGAGAACATAAAATTATCTTATTAGGTTCATTTAATCCCCATTTAGTGTAAATGTTTTCACTTATTAAAGTAACCTACAATAAGTTACCCTGGTAGCCACTTAGGGCCCCGGCCCCAATTGAAAGCCATTTCCTAACACTACAAGTAGATAACCTACCCTAGGCTCATGGAATCATAAATCACAAAATCAACATAGTCCTATTAAAGTGACTGGAAAAGTACCAAAAGATAATCCATAATAAGAGCTTCAAATCTCCATGAGCAACTGAAAAGCATCCATTGATAATCATGACCACAATAGTTCTCTATTGGCAACTGAAGGTATCAATGATAATCACAGTATCCATCTGTCCTCATTGAGAAACTGTATAAATCTCAATATCCATAGCAATGATAAATCACAACATCCATCGGTTCTCAACAAGCAACCGAAAAATAATCTCAAAGCAAATACTATTGATCAAAGACTTCAAAATGGTCAAGTCAAACATGCCACAACATGACATCATCAAGAATAAATCAACACTTTAGTCCCATCATGGCGACTGGAAAGTAGTCCAAGGATAACTGATTGATGACTCAAAATGGTTAATTCAAGTGTCTCAAATACATACACCTCAGCTTCACACAAGAAGACTGAAAAGCAATAACAATCAGTAAATACAAACATCTCATAGATAATGCCATCGCATTACCATGGTTGTGTTTTAAAAGAATCAAGACCAAATAACATCAACATGCCATCACATTCGCATAACTCCTAAGCCTCTGGTAGGCATCCTAACTGGTCAACACTCTAGGACCACCCAAACCCCAAACATGGATAGCATAAAGAACAAGATACAAACACATATTTTAGTTTTCTTTCGCAATCACATGGTTAAGCCAAATATTAGGTTTCAATTTTTGTTTTCGAGTACATTTCAAGTGTATAAGATTCTTCATTTAATCTACAACTAAACCCATTTATTTTTTGAATAAAACATAGAATTATCCCTCCATTATTTTAAAACAATTCTCTAAACTAATCATAAGATAATTATTTACTTATTTAAATCATTGAACTAGTTCCCATTGACTTTTAGATAAAATCATTTGCATTATTTCACTAAAAATCAATGTTACTAATAATTCCAAGAAGCATCTCCCATTATTCAAATTATTAGAATAATACTTATCAACCTTCAAATAATTAGTTTACAATTTCCTTAAAACACTTCAAGAACAATCATTTATTTAAAATAATCCTCATTGATTTTAAGTAAAATCAATTTCATTAATAATTCAATTATTTAATTCCACTTATTAATATCTCTTTTCTTTTAATTTGCCCTCATTTAAAAATCCATTTACTTAAATTGATTAGTAATTAATTACACTTCTTCTACTATTAACTAATCTTAATTAAATTAAATTAAATTAGATTAGTTAATAAATCATATAAAACTAATGCATAATAATAAGATTATATTTTAATTCGAACCCAAACTTGAATCAATTTCTAAATCTTGATTCTACCAAGGGAAGATTGCAATAATATTTTAATTCCCATAATAGGATGAAACAATATGCATGGCCAAATTCCAAATTATAAAATTGAAGATTCATTCATAGAGAATTATTTAGACACACATAACAAACACGATGAAGACAAGAAAAGAAAGACCATAATAAAATATGTGAAATAATCATGAGTGCCTACTTGGACACTGACACTAATTTGCTACACCACAAAAAATTGTAGAGAAGCTCCTCCTCTTAGAACCTTCTCCTTTCTGAATATTCCTTCCTTCTCCAACATTCACAATTCCTCCAAGAACCAAACCCCCTCAAGTGACTAAGAGTTCTTGTAGAAGCATATGAGGATGTACATACACACTAGGAGAGCCTCTATATAAAGGCCTCTAAGATGCATCTAGAATGTGTCTAGAAAGAACTAGGAGATAAGCATGACAACTAAGCACATAACTTCCACAATAAGAAGATAAACATGATGAGTTGTCTAGAATGTTGTAGACACCATGTGCTCAAATAATATGCTAACTCCTAAGTGTAGACAACACGTGCATAATTAGAGTGCAAACTCCTGTGTTGTCAACATGACAACTTACAAGAGTTTGCATACTCTTATGTGAATAAATATTAAAATAATACACCTTAATTTATTAAATTTTTTTATTTAATATTCATTTGACTCCTTTTTAAATTAATTTATTAATTTTAAATCTCATGCACTCACTTTATTAAATCCACTTGTTTTATCTTAATATATTTTAATCACATGCACACATCACACAATCTAGAATCTTTTATTAATTTTAATATCTTTCCACTTTTAAATTTATTTTTGAAACTTATTTGATAAAATAAAAATGAGCTCTAAATATATTATTATTAAATTAATAAATATTATCACGTTCTAAATTTAAACTTATAACTTTTATCTTCAAATTTAATTATTTTATTTAATTAATTTTCTAATTAATAAAATAAAATAAATATCATATTA
This sequence comes from Cupressus sempervirens, assembly GCA_028749045.1. Taxonomy (NCBI): domain Eukaryota; kingdom Viridiplantae; phylum Streptophyta; class Pinopsida; order Cupressales; family Cupressaceae; genus Cupressus; species Cupressus sempervirens. The sequence continues at coordinate 133,360,281 of CM053788.1, read as the reverse complement.
ATTTTCCATTAAATTAAATCATTAATTAAATATTTTAATTAGACTTAATTAATAGAAAATACACTAAAGACTCATAAAGTAAAATACAAAAACACATCATAGCAAAACACATACAAAATCAAACTAAGGGGTTAATATCATGAATTACGTCATTCGACGCATTCAGAGGCTACTCAACTCTGATACTTGTCCTAATTTTCAATTAGGACAAATGGTTTAATGGGTTGGGATTTGGACTTTAGAATTTATCTCCCCTCTCTTACCATTGAGATAATGCGATAGGGTATGCTCATCCTAGCAATTCAGGGAAGTCAATACCCGATACCTGTAACCTGCATAAAATTCACACATATGCAAGCACAATATATACTAAACTAAACAGGAAATGGTAGGAAGTGGTGCATCATGTAGATCCTAACTAGTAGGTGACTATGACTCCCTTCCTTAACCACATCAGAAATGCCATACAAAAAGAAAACAAACACGCACATGATACACATGCAAGTATGGGGTAAGTATCCATAAGAAAACACACACAAAATAAACCATCCATCTAATCATCATCAATAACTAAAATTACTTGAATAATCATCATGCATACATGAACTATAAAGTACCAAGTAATCTCATCATATAATAAACTAAATCTGAAACAATATCTGATAATCTCAAAATAATGTTACTAATAATCATCAACATAAAACTAGCCCTAAAAGAGTTCAACAATGATAACAAAAATGCGACCTAGGGGCAAGCACTACATCATAGATTTTACAAACACACAATGAAGTATGCACTTGGTAAAGAGATTTGACAAAAGACTGTTAAGTCTACCTTGTTAAAGGATTTGGATTGATTCACTTATTAGAATGAAATAATTGATGTCTGACTTACAACTGAATTGCTGATAGAGATTCTTTGAGTGTTGATCACCTTTATGTGATAGATATGACTTTGCTGCTCCTTTTCTGATATGGCCTTACAATACACTTTGTCTATTGTTGATTCAAATTCACATTCTTCCATTTTACATTATCTTCACACATTCATACTTTTCGACTACCTTGGATATGATACATACATTACATATATATCAATCCAATTCACACAATTACAAAGTCAGCAAATATACAAGTTAACACCAATATTATAAAGTCAGACCAAATGTAGACACTTGGGTTCTAAAGACTAACTTGGTGAAATTTTGATACATGGCATCCACTATTATTACTTGGCATTGTCATGCAATTTGTAGAAGTAGAAGCTCGGTCCATACTAATCATCTTAATGCAGTCTTGAACTCAGTCTACATTGGTGACGTAGTAGATACTATGTAACTCGGTAGAAACTAAGTCACTTGTTTACCATGACTCCACTTGGTAAACACTAATCATCACATAGCTCAATTAACACTAACTTCATTTCACATGAATTGCTAGCTCAGTAGAAACTACAAAGCTTGGTAACCACTGAAATGCTTGAGTTGAACTATTGGACATTACACTACCTAAATTTAGCTTAGTTTGAATTGTTGCACTTCACACTAACTGAATTCACTTGGTAACCACTAGAATTCTTGGTAGGTACTATAAAGCTCAGTGGCTACTGAAATGTATGGAAAACACTGTAGACTATTCAATGAGCTTGGTAGCCATACAAAATCTAAATAAGTGTTGTCACTAATAACAAACATGACTGAATGTCAACAATCTCCCCCTTTGGCATTAGTGACAAAAACACTTATCAGCCAAAACTTATATACATCACAGTGTGGTACTGGCTCAGTATGGTATACTATTTTTGAGTTTTTTCAAAATTTGTCTTTGTAAGTATATACAGTATACTATATTTGCAAATTCTTTGCTATATACGCTTTTCTACCTTTGCATGATTCTCCCCCATGAAATAATGCCAAAGATTTATTCAAAACTTATTTACATGGAGACACCAATATAGGAAAGAAAATTAGAATGTACCTTAAGTATGAGTGCTAGAGTCTTATCCTAGTTCTCTTGCAAAAATTTGCACTTATGTAGAGAAACTTGCACTTCTGCAAAGAGTTCAATCATGTGATCTACAATGGAGAAGTTATTTTCATGGATCAATGTTTTTGAATAAACAATATGCTTCTACATTGTATCCATGATGGGAAGGATCATATTCTAAATATCTATCAGTGTAAAGTAGATTCTTGCTTCTTCTCTCAACAACTCTACCTACATATTTGACAAGAATCTAATCTTCATATGATGGGTAGATCTTTAACTAGGGTCAAGTTGCCACTATTGTGCACTAGCCTTCAAATCTTCATCAGTCTTTGTCAATGTTCTCTTTATTTCCTTTGTAAACTCAGTAACATTACACACCTTTCCAAACAGTGATGTTACATTTGCGTAAGAGGTTTCAAGATTGGTCAAAATTGAGAAAAGCTCCACTTGTTGGATAGCTATTTGTTGAGCAATGTGCTCAAGCACTTTATTATCAAATTTCTTTTATATTTTCTCAATCAATTTGTCTTGACCACTGGAGTCCTCATTAAACCACTAGATTACCTCTTCTAATTGAAACAAAATGTGTTGAGAAGTATCAACTTAAACATCTATCACCTCAGTGAAAATATTCTTGGCATCATCAATGATTTTATATTCTCTATCTCTCTCCTCTCTCAATTTCTTTTTCTTTGCCTTCTTTTGGAGGAGTTGATCAACTATATGCACTTGATTCATAATGATATTATCAAAATCCCATTTGGGAATTTCAATCTCTTCATCTAGGTCTATATCCTCCTCTATCGCCTTACCTCTACTCAAAAATCTTGTACTCAGTTGAGCCTTAGGTTCAACTATCCTTGTACTTAATTCCTTTGAATCCAAAATGGAAACAATTGTAGAGATAGTAGGATTAGTTGTGAAAATTGATATAGTGCCAACAGATGGAATACTAACTGGTATGGTTACTGAATCCAAAACTAAAGTATTTACAAAAGTTTCCAAAATTGTAGAGGACAAAACTATAGAATTCAAAATTGTACTTACTGTAGAAGAATACAAAATTATAGAACATACTATATCCATTGCTGATGAAGCTGACTTGGGAGTTGAAGAAGAAGGAGGCTACAGTCTGGTAGATGAAGTGGTAGACACTTCTATGTGCTGATCTTTGAGGGAGTGAAGAGTGATTGGATATTTGATGTATTTGATATGGTCAAAATCAAGCTTGTTGAAGCTATCTCTAAGCTTGATGTAGCTGCTAGTTTGCTTGGAGAGTGAGGAAGTGAAGCAATGACTGTGGCTATTATCTTCATAGGATGAGTCTCCTCATCATCTTCTTTGTCGTCCTTGATAGCTTCTTCCTCTTTATCTTCTTCAACTTCCTCATTGTCAAAATGTGTTTGCTTAGTGTATGTTTCTTCTTCCTCATCATCACTATCATCATCCTTGACTTCTACTGGGAAGTCACTTTTTTTATGCAAGTGAAAAACATTCTTCCACATACTTTTGTAATTATTGACCACATGCTCTATATCCTTTATCAAAATTAAACAAGTATTGAATCTAAGAGTCATTTTAACTTCATTTTTTCTTTAAGGACTCTTTTACCTTAGCATCTATTATGCTTGGTAGTAATTGCCTTAGGGCTTCTGCATAGATATCTTTTGTTGTTTGCATAACAGAGTCCCATTTTCACTTTATTTTCTCTAATAATTCATTAGAGATTTGGGAGGCTATTTTCTCAGGTGAATACTTCCATTTTCCCATATTGGTTAACACCAATTCTTGAACCTATTTCTTCTCAGCCTCTATCCTAGTTTCATACTTCAATGATTTGAAGTTTGTTATGGTTGCACCTTCTTCCATTTTTTTCAATCTTTCTTGGAAGGTGCAAGGAGGTTTGCTAAAAAAAACTTCACTACCTTTCTTCCTTGATCTTCTAGTGAACACTGCAATGGATGGCTTGGTGATGATTACCTTTCAATTCTTCTTCACTGGCTCTTCTTCCTTTTCTGACTCCTCTTCATCCTCTACTTCTTCAACATCTTCTCCCTTTCCTTCAGTCAACATAAGAGGTGTACTTTCTTTGAGTTTTGCTATTCTCCTCTTTCCTTTATTAATTGCAAGCTCTATTCTTGCCTTGGCCTTATCATATGTTCTGATGCAGGAACATCTAGTGGTGTAAGAAAAATCTTGTATCACCCAAAAATATGATTGGAGATAGTTTTTATTTAATGTGCTTTTTGTTTGAATACCTATTTGAGTCAAATAAAGGTTCCAACTCTCACAGTTCCACTATTAGTTTTATAGGTTAGATTTTTTAAGCACCTTGGAATACGTGTAAATGTAGAAAATGAGTTATTTTGTAATAGATCCAAAATTATGATGAGTTAGAGGGTGTAATTTGGATTGATGATTATACTTATAATTTAAATCACTCCAAAAAAAGAATCAAGTCAAAAGACTTTACCATTAGAACGTTATTGCAGTTTTAAGTTTCCTGAAGACCTTCTAAGAGTTCTTCAAAGTCAGATTTGGAGCAATAAATGGCCACATATGAGGCTAAAAATTTGGAAGGACCAAATATCTTCCATAGGGCTATAGAGAGCTTCAAGAGCTTTTTGGAAATGCAAATGGTTCATCAATTGGAATTCCAGTTCAAAAGTTATGCCTCCGAGAAGTTGGACTACCATTTCTAGATTTTGCTAATTTTACACTTACTTCTAATGTAGTGCCTACCCTCGTTCACATCTTTTCTGGACATTGTTGTTGTTATTATCAGACTATGATAGACTAGTTTTATGTTGATGGATTAGTGGTATTGTTTTGAGACTATCAGACATTATGTTATGGATTCAGTGGTTACATGATGAGATCATTTAGACTTTACATTTCATGTATGCATGATGATCATTGTATTGCTTTTAGTTATTGTTGATGATTAGTTAGATGGTTTATTATCTCATGTGTTTTATTATGAATACTTACCCCATACTTGCATGTGTATGGTGTGCATTTTTTCATATTGTATGGAATTTCTGATATGTTTTCATATTGTATGGAATTCCTGCCATTGCCTATTTAGCTTAGCATTATATATATTGTAAGTACAAGCATGGTTTTTCTGTAGGTTGCAAGTACTGAGTATCGACTTCCCTGAATTGCCAAGATGAGCGTACCCTATTATACTATCTCAATGATAAGAGAAGGGAGATAAATTCTCAAGTCCAAATCCCAAACCCTTAAACCAATTGTCCTAGTGAGGTAGGACAAGTATCTGGATATTTTACCCACCAAATGTGTCAGATGACATATTTCATCATTTTTAACCCTTTAGACTGATTTTGTGTGAATTGTTCTATGATGGGTTTTTATATTTTATCTTGGAGGTCTATGGTGAATTTTCTATTAATTAAGTCTTAATAAATGAATTTAATTAATAAATTAATTATTTGAGAAGATTAATATAAAATATCATGGTCTTTGATATTTTGATTATAAATAATTAAATGTGAATTAATTGAGGAAAAAGGATTAAATAAAAAAAAATTAGAAATTAAAATTAATAATAATAAAAGTTATAAAAATTAAAATGAAAGTTATAAAAATTTAAATAGAAATTATATAAAAAGTAAATTGGAGTTATAAGCTTGCCTAGGAGTTAACACACCTTTCTATTTCTCTTATGTCAACAACATGGAGGTTAGTGCATCAATTAAGCACATGGTGTCTACAACCTTATGATTCATCTAGAAGGTTGGAAAAGACACATGCTTAGTTGGTGACCCCTTCTAGCTATTTCTAGAGGCATTCTAGATGTTTCTTGACAATTCTTTATATTCAGGCATTCCTAGAAGCTTAGAGATAGCATTTGGAGAGCATTTGGAGCATTGGAGGACTCGGGAATTCTGAAGAAGGGAGGAGCTTGCTCTGTGGGTTTTCTGAGGAAGAGCGAATTAGCATCAGAATCTGGGTAGATTCTTGTGATTTTACTTATGTTATTTCCGCATCTTGCATTCCCTGTCTTCTTCGTGTCTTCCATATGTCTTTTGAAGATTTTCCTATTTTAATTGTATGCATTCTCAATATGGGTAGTTAAAATTTGTTTGAGAATCTTTTATGCATAAATTAGAAAAGAACACGGGGTTAGGGTTTAAATTCATAGCCAAATCCATTAGATTAATATTTGGATAAATTTGAGATTTAAATTTATAGGAAAATTCTAAAAATTAGAATTTTTAAATAAACTGTTTATATTTTCGAATTTGCATACACGTATACATATATATATATATACAATTATATATATATATACATATACATATATATATATACATATATATATATATACATATACATATATATATATATACATATACATATATATATATATACATATACATATATATATATATACATATATATATATACATATACATATATATATACATATATATTTATTCATTTAAAAATCGAATATCATACCATTGATCGATTACATTTTAAAAATGTTAAACTTTGTTAAAACCAAAATCGCATATAATAAGTTGAAATCGCTTATGCGATTTAAAAAAAGAAGTAATATGCATAAAATGGGGGGCGACGAGACTCGCGCCCCTGTGCCCACTGCAGTCGCAATGTACTAGCTGTCGTAGGTACTGCGATGATAGGGGTACACAGTACCCGCTGACGTCACAGGCCCTGCGACCGCATGGTCTTGTGTATCGCCGGCGGGATATAATTATATATGTGTTATAACAGTCATTTCATATGAAATCGATTTTCATTGTTATTAAATTTTCATATGTTATATTGTATCAATCAAAATTATTAATTTGATTTTATAAAATGTAATAATAATAATAATTTATATATTTATATATGTATGTATATATATATATATGTATGTATGTATGTATGTATATATGTAATATGTAAATGTGTTATTAATAAATTTGAATTATTAATTGATAAATGATTTATATCAAAGGTTCATTTTATGGTGAACTCTTGTATAATTTTCAACTATTAAGATTTAATTTAATTGTTTTAAATCATTAAATAAAGTATATGAAATTTAATTGATAGTTTGGTGGGGGATGTTCTCAAACAAATCTTATAATTTGAAAATTGATTTTAGACCTATTATGGAAAAAATTTATTCATCCAAAATAGTACATGGAAAAATGTACAAAATGTTCCTCCATTCATTCTCCAAACTTGGAAACATAAACTGAGACCTCTACATTTAAATTCAAGTATGTAAATTTAGCAAAACCAAAACATGTGTTTGCATTATGTATTCTTTATGCTATTGTTTTGGGTTTTGGGTTGACTAGTGTTAACCAGTTATAGGACGTCTACCAGAGGCTTGGGGGATTATGTGATTGTGATGTCATGATGATGTTTTAAACTCGATCTTTATAAACCCAACCATGGTTATGTGATGGAATGCTCTATGTAATTTTTGCAAATTACTGATTGTTATAGTTGAGATTCTTATGTACGAGCCACTTGACTTAACCATTTTTGATTCATTGATCAGTTATCCTTGATTATTTTCTAGTTGCCATGATGGGACTGAAATGTGGATTTATTCTTGATGATGTCATGTTGTGACATGTTTTGACTCAACCATTTTGGATTCTTCGATCAATATGATTGAGATATATTTTGGTTAATGAGAACCAATGGATACTTTTGATTATCAGTGATACTCTAGTTGCCAATAGAAAGTTGTTCTGATCATAATTTTCTATGGATGCTTGCTCATGGAGATTTGATGCTTTTATGCATATTTGATGATTTTATTATGGATTATCTTTTGTGATTTTGAGATTTATGATTCCATGAGCTTAGGGTAGGATATTTGCATGTAGTGTCAGGAAGTGGCTTGCAATGGGGACCGGGGCCCTAAGAGGCTACCAAGGTAACTCATTATAAGTTGGATTAATAAGTGAAAACATTCACACCTAATACTAACTAAATGAACCTAAAAAGATAAGTGTTCTGGTTCTCGCCCATGTCTTGAGTGCTTGTATAGACTAGGATGGGAGTAGGGAGAATGCATGGTTGCGGCCTTGCATTCCATAGTATGCCTTGTCAATATGAGAGGATACTAGTGGCCGCATGAGATCAGTATGGACCCGTGGAGTTTAGCTAACTGTCAGGGTAACTTGTACATGATAAATGTGATGACGCTTTCCCACTTGCATAGTAGGTTCCTACATGTCCTTGTGTGCCTCTGGGATTAGATGTCAATTTTGTGTTTGGAACCTTTGGGTTACTATAGTTTTAAGATTCTTGGACTTATAGATATTTATGCTATGTGTTATTGGATAGTCTATTTGGGACTTGAGATTATCTCCTCAGCATAGTGGGAGTGGACCACTTAGGTACCATGCGGTCAGGTGGTAGTGTTTTTCCACTCTTATCATTTGAGATTCATTAAGACATCGTGGCTGATGCATCCTTCATGACGGTGGATATGTATCCTTTCATTGATGATTAGCATATGTTAGATGATGTTATCTTATGCTTTTATTTGCATGTTAGATTACTTTTTGCATATAGTATATGTTAGGAGTGACATTCCTACTATGTTAATACCGATGATCTCTTCGATGATTTTGGAATGCTATGCATGGAGGGATGGCTAGGGCCCATGATGGTCTAATGATTCTATTAACGATTGGAAGGAATCGTGCACTTAGTTTATTATGTTTTATCTTTATGATGGATGTATATCTTCTATGATCATGTATCATGTGTATCATGTGATTATCTTTACTTTGATGTATCATGGATTAGAATAGGATGATGTATCTTATTTCACATATGTATATTCTTTTAAGCTTTTCATACCCTGTGACATGTATAGTGGATGATTGAGCATTTGGAAATGTAATGTATAAACATTGGACTTATCCTTATTATTTCATGTGGTTGTTATATTTTATGGAATTCAATAATGTTAGTTGACTTAGATGTAATTCAACATTAAGGGATCCTTAAAGAATGTAATCTGTGATCAATGTTATGTTTACTTTTTGATGGACATTGCTATTTCTTTTGTTATGGTTTATAAGTTATGTGTGGTATTTATTTTCATTAAAAAAAATATATATTACTAAAATTAGTGAAATTCTAGGTTAATTCTTTGGATCCCTTGGCGGGGCATTACATTTGGTATCAGAACCCAAGTTTCTACATTGGGAGCTTTGGGTATATTTTGGAACAACTAAAACTTTGAACTAATAAGTGTATCTCTTCAAACTTGAAACTAGGTGAACTAAAACAGAACTTGAACTGTTAATTGTATATTTTTCATACTGCAACACTTAGTTTTCAAAAGTGAAAATTTTACTTAAACCTAAAACATAGAATTGAACTTAGTCTATTGTTAGCACGTGTCTTCTAACTATATAAGTACTTTGTACTACTGTAGGATGGTATCTGGGACTAGGTCTTCTGTTAGAGGTCATGGTAGATGTCATGGTAGAGGTCATGGTCGTGGCAGAGCTATCAATGTCCATGAGTCTACCCATGAGGGATCGGCTCATGAAGAGAGCAGAGGAGAGCATGCTAGTAGGCAGCAGGAAGAGAGCCGTAGAGAGGACCAAGCTGAGTCTAAAGAGGTTGGTTTGAGACAGATGATGTAGACTATTCTAGAACGTCTACCTCCTATTCAAGAACAACCCAAAGTACACCGCATAGACCCAGATCTAGAAGTCGTCGGAAGGATCATCAGAGATCCATTGTGTCCACCCAAATGAAGGATCTTTCAAGATCCAAGGTCAGGCCTTTCAATAGGCAAGGTTCTGGTTATGTGGCCGAATAGTGGCTTATTTCCCTCGATAGGATTTTTGCCATGCAAGATTTCAATAGCAATGTTAAGGCAAGATTTGTGATCACTAATTTGGAGAATTTTGGGGCCACTTAGTGGACGATTGAGGAGAAGAAGCTGGAAATCGATATGAGCAGTGTAACGTGGGAACTATTCTTGGAAAGTTTTCATGAATGATTCCTGCCAGAGGAATGGAAACAATAAAGGGCAGATGAATTTCATAATCTCAGACAGTACACTATGTCAGTGATCGAGTATGAGCATAAGTTTTATGAGCTCATGTCTTTTTCAAGATTCAGTGAAAATTCAGCTTAGTTGACACAACACTTTATTAGGGGTTTGAACAACCGTATAATTGGGGGTGTCAAGGTATTTGAGCCAAAAACCCTCAAGGATGCAGTACGTCGAGCTATCCTTGTTGAGCAAAGTGTCAACCTTGGTCAAGAAGGTTTTGTAGGAGCGCCAGTAGCATCAGGATCTAAAGGCAACTATAATTCAGGTAGTAACAAGAAGTCTTCTTTCTCTAAGGGGAAACAATATCAGCAATAGTCTCAGTAGACATAGCAACAGAAGGGATCAAGTTCTTAGGCTCAAGGTGGTGGCAAAGGTTATAATTCCAAGAACAACCACAATTCTCAATGCAATAAATAAAATCAGCCCAATCAGCCAGCTCAGAGTAGCCAATCTTTTGTTAGCAGGAACAGTCATCAACAATCAAATGTACCACCTTTGGGTAGAGGATTTGGCAAAAATACAGAATGTTTTTCATGTGGTTAGATTGAACATTATGTAGCTCAGTGTCCATAGTGAGCACCTTATTTTTCAGGACCTAGGCCTACAGTTTTAGAGCCTACAGTTGGTGATGCAGGTAGAGCCCATAGAGTATTTGCAGCAATAGATCATCGTCAGACAGATCATCAGGGAACAGTGGTTGAGATCACAGGTGCTATTCGAGGTATATATCTTTCAGTATTGTTTGATTCAAGAGCTATAGATTCATTTATTTCACCATCTATAGTTTCTAAGTGTAAGCTGGATGTGGTTAAGCAAGATCATGGTTGACAAGTGGAACTAGCCTCAGGCATTAAGCTCTCCATAGATTCTATAGTTCATAAGTGTGGGCTTAGCTTAGGAAGCTTGGATACTGTAGTGGATCTTCGAGTCATACCCCTTGGTTCCTATGATGTGGTTTTAGGCATGGACTAGCTTGGATCTCATAGAGCCAATATAGATTGCAAGAAGAAGATTATTATGTGCCAAGATGACCAAGGGAATGAAGTGAAGATAGTTGGGATACCAAGGCCTATAACTCTGCAGATGATTTCTACTATGCAATTGAAGCAAAGTTTTCGTAAGGGATGTCAGATATTTGTTGTTATGGTAAATGATCTTGATGAGGAAGATCCTATGAGAAAGACTTTAGATCACTTTATTTTATAGGAGTATATAGATATCTTTCCAAGTGAGGTTCCAGGCATGCCTCCGAAGAGGGACATTGATTTTAGTATTGATCTAATTCCTAGAGCAGAGCTTATCTCTAAAGCTCCTTATTGCATGACTACATAGGAATTGGGTGAGCTATGTCTTCAGCTTGAGGAACTTCTAGCCAAAGGGAGAATTTGACCTAGCGTATCACCATGGGGAGCTCCAATGCTCTTTGTGAAGAAGAAAGATGGATCTTTGTGCCTTTGTATTTATTACAGACAATTGAATAAGGTGACTATTAAGAACAGGTATCCTTTTCCTAGGATTGATGACTTATTTGATCAGATCAAGGGAGCTACAATATTCTCCAAGATTGACCTTAAGTCAGGATACCACCAGCTTCGTATTAAGGAAGCCAATATTCACAAGACCACTTTTTGAATGTGCTATGGGCATTATGAGTTCATAGTGGTACCTTTTGGCTTGACTAATGCTCCATTGATTTTCATGAGTTTGATGAATGGTGTGTTCCGATCTTATCTGGATAGGTTTGTACTTGTGTTTCTTGATGACATATTGATATATTCTAAGACTCAGAAGGAGCATGAGGAACACCTGCGATTGGTATTGTAGTGTTTGAGAGACAATCAGCTTTATGTCAATGTAACTAAGTGTGAATTCTTCAAATCAAAGATTTAGTATTTAGGGCATGTCATTTTAGGTGATGGTATTTTAGTGGATTCTACAAAGATTCAAGTGATAATAGATTGGCCTACACTAACTAATGTGTCAGAGATTCATAGTTTCATGAGTTTAGCTGGTTATTATCACAGATTTGTCTAGAACTTCTCTAGGATAGCACATCCTATCACTTCTCTTTAGAGGAAAGGAAAGAAGTTCGTATGGATAGAAAAATGTGAGGAAGCTTTGCAGAAGCTCAAGGGGGCTTTTGACCAATGCACCAATTTTAGCCATACCTGATCCAGAAGGAAATTTCATGGTGTGTACAAATGCTTCTCTTGAAGGGATTGGGGTAGTGTTGATGCAGAATGGATGAGTAATTATGTATGAATCACACAAGCTCAAGGATCATGAGTTAAACTATCCTACACATGATCTTGAGTTAGCAGCAGTGTTTCATGCTTTGAGGAGACATTTCTCATTGGGGCACAGATTTGAGCTACATAGTGATCATTGTAGTCTTTAGTATATTTTCACCCAGCCTAATTTGAATGCTCACCAGAGGCGATGGATGGAATTTTTTCAAGTATGATTTTGAGGTTAAGTACATTTAGGGTAAGGAGAATGTGGTGGTGGATGCTATGAGTCCCAGGAGACATGTGGTATCATCTATGACTCTTAGTGTGGATTTGAGGAGTTGGATTCTTCAGGCACTTCCTACAGATTCTTGGTATCAAGAGGTGTGCAGAGAGATGGATTCAGGAAGACCTCTGGAAGGTAAGTTTGTAGGTTATGCTCAAGAATCAGATGGTCTTTTGAGACATTTGGGGAGGATTTATGTGCCATTACTGGATGAGCTTCGCACCTTGATTCTAGTAGAAGCCCATCATACACCTTACTCAGCACATCCAGGTGTCAAGAAGCTGCATGTTGATTTGAGACGTTTGTTCTTTTGGTCTGGGATGAAGCAAGATATTGCTGATTTTGTGCCTAGGTGCCTTGAGTGTTAGAGAGTTAAGGCAGAACACCAGCACCTGGCTAGACTTTTGTAGCCAAATCTCATTCCTTCTTGGAAGTGGGATATCATCTCCATGGACTTCATTGTAGGATTTCCCATGACTATTTGACGTCATGATGCTATCATGGTCACTATAGATCGGTTGACAAAGGTGGCACATTTCTCACTGATCAGGTCTTCCTATACAGTAGCTTCTATAGCTAATGTATTCATGCGTGACATTGTGAGATTACATGGTATTCCTCAAAAGATCATTTCTGACAAGGATCCTGTATTCACGTCCGCATTCTGGACATCGTTGTAGCATGAGCTTGGAGTGCAGTTAAACTTCAGTTAGGCATATCATCCATAGACTAATGGTTAGACATAGAGGGTGAATTAGGTTTTGGAGGATATGTTATGGATGTATGTGATGGATAGGCAGACACATTGGGAGGACTATCTCTACTTAGTGGAGTTGGCTTACAACAACAGGTATCATAGTTCTATTGGCATGGCACCATTTCAGGCATTATATGGACATCCTTGTCATACATCCTTGAGTTGGGATAGCCTTGAGGATTGCCTCATATTGGGTCCTGAGATGCTTCATGATATGGAGCAACAGGTAGTGTGTATCCATGAGTACTTGACTATGGCACAGGATAGGCAGAAGAAGTATGCTGATGCTCATAGGACTGATAAGCAGTTTGCTGTGGGTGATAAGGTTTTCTTGAGAGTGCGTCCATGAAAGAGTTTGATCTGATATGGAAAGGGTTCTAAGCTAGCACCTCACTTTGTGGGACCATTTGAGATTCTAGAGAGGATTGGCCCAGTTGCTTACCGCCTTGCTCTATTGCCCAAGCTAGCTTGCATTTATGATGTTTTTCATGTTTCAGTGCTTCGGTAGTATATTCTTGATATTGTACATGTTCTTGATTGGAATGTGTTGCAGGTAGAGGACAGGCAACTAGCTTTGGAGCTGGTTCGTATTCTAGAGCAGTGGGAGTTGACCCTCAAGGGTTGAACTATCGAGCAGGTAAGGGTCCAATGGGACCCTACTAATGATTCTTCAGCTACTTGGGAGGATGTAGCTAGATTACAGGAGTTATATCCCTACCTATTTGTAGGCTTCCAGGAGTAAGCCTAATCCAAGGGGGGGTGGATGTAGTGCCTACCCTCATTTACATCTTTTCTGGACATTGTTGTTGTTATTATCAGACTATGATAGACTAGTTTTATGTTGATGGATTAGTGGTATTGTTTTGAGACTAGCATACATTATGTTATGGATTCAATGGTTACATGATGAGATCATTTAGACTTTACATTTCATGTATTCATGATGATCATTATATTGCTTTCAGTTATTGTTGATGATTAGTTAGATGGTTTATTATCTCATGTGTTTTATTATGTATACTTACCCCATACTTGCATGTGTATGGTGTGCATGTTTTCATATTGTATGGAATTTTTGATATGTTTTCATATTGTATGGAATTCCTGCCATTGCCTATTTAGCTTAGCATTATATATATTGTAAGTACAAGCATAGTTTTTCTGTAGGTTGCAAGTACTGAGTATCGACTTCCCTGAATTGCCAGGATGAGCGTACCCTATTATACTATCTCAATGATAAGAGAAGGGAGATAAATTCTCAAGTTCAAATCCCAAACCCTTAAACCAATTGTCCTAGTGAAGTAGGACAAGTATCTGGATATTTTACCCACTAAATTTGTCAGATGACATATTTCATCATTTTTAACCTTTTAGACTGATTTTGTGTGAATTGCTCTATGATGGGTTTTTATATTTTATCTTGGAGGTCTATGGTGAATTTTCTATTAATTAAGTCTTAATAAATGGATTTAATTAATAAATTAATTATTTGAGAAGATTAATATAAAATATCATGGTCTTTGATATTTTGATTATAAATAATTAAATCTGAATTAATTGAGGAAAAAGGATTAAATAAAAAAAAATTAGAAATTAAAATTAATAATAATAATAATAAAAGTTATAAAAATTAAAATGAAAGTTATAAAAAATTTAAATAGAAATTATATAAAAAGTAAATTGGAGTTATAAGCTTTCCTAGGAGTTAACGCACCTTTCTATTTCTCTTATGTCAACAACACAGAGGTTAGTGCATCAATTAAGTACATGGTGTCTACAACCTTATGATTCATCTAGAAGGTTGGAAAAGACACATGCTTAGTTTTTGACACCTTCTAGCTATTTCTAGAGGCATTCTAGAAGTTTCCTGAGAACTCTTTATATTCAGGCATTCCTAGAAGCTTAGAAATAGTGTTTGGAGAGCATTTGGAGCATTGGAAGACCCGAGAATTCTGAAGAAGGGAGGAGCTTGCTCTACAGGTTTTCTGAGGAATAGCGAATTAGCATCAGAATCCGAGTAGATTCTTGTGATTTTACTTATGCTATTTCTACATCTTGCATTCCCTGTCTTCTTCGTGTCTTCCATATGTCTTCTGAGAATTTTCCTATTTTAATTGTATGTATTCTCAATATGGGTAGTTAAAATTTTCTTGAGAATCTTTTATGCATAAATCAAAAAAGAACACGGGGCTAGGGTTTAAATTCATAGCCAAATCCATTCGATTATATTTGGATAAATTTGAGATTTAAATTTATAGGAAAATTTTAAAAATTAGAATTTTTAAATAAATTGTTTATATTTTTGAATTTGCATACACATATACATATATATATGTATACATGTTTATGTGCTATGATATTGATTATCTCTGCGTGTACACACACACACACACACACACACACACACACATATATATACATATATATACATATATATACCTTTATATATATATACATACATATGTATATATACATATATATATTTATTCATTTAAAAATTGAATATCATACCATTGTTCGATTACATTTTTTAAATGTTAAACTTTGTTAAAATCGAAATCGTATATAATAACCGGCGAGTTGAAATCACTTATGCAATTTTTAAAAAAAAGTAATATGCATAAAATGGGGGGGGGGACGAGACCCGCGCCCCCGTGCCCACTACGGTCGCAGTGTACCAGCTGTCGCAAGTACTGCGATGGCAGGGGTACACAGTACCCATTAACGTCATAGGCCCTACAACCGTAGGGTCCTGTGTACCACCGACGACATATAATTATATATGTGTGTTATAACAGTCGTTTCATATGAAATCAATTTTCATTGTTATTGAATTTTCATATGTTATATTGTATCAATTGAAATTATTAATTTGATTTTATAAAATGTAATAATAATAATTATTTATATATTTATATATGTATGTATATATATATTTAAATATATATATATGTATATATGTAATATGTAAATATGTTATTAATAAATTTGAATTATTAATTGATAAATGATTTATATCAAAAGTTCATTTTTATGGTGAACTCTTGTATAATTTTCAACTATTAAGATTTAATTTAATTGTTTTAAATCATTAAATAAAGTATATGAAATTTAATTGATAGTTTGGTGGGGGACGTTTTCAAACAAATCTTATAATTTGAAAATTGATTTTAGACCTATTATGGAAAACATGTATTCATCCAAAATAGTACATGGAAAAATGTACAAAATGTTCCTCCATTCATTCTCCAAACTTGGAAACATAAACTGAGACCTCTACATTTAAATTCAAGTATGTAAATTTAGCAAAACGAAAACATGTGTTTGCATTGTGTATTCTTTATGCTATTGTTTTAGGTTTTGGGTTGACTAGTGTTGACCAGTTATAGGATGTCTACCAGAGGCTTGGAGGATTATGTGATTGTGATGTCATGATGATGTTTTAAACTCGATCTTTATAAACCCAACCATGGTTATGTGATGGAATGCTCTATATAATGTTTGTAAATTACTGATTGTTATAGTTGAGATTCTTATGTAGGAGACACTTGACTTAACCATTTTTGGTTCATCGATCAGTTATCCTTGGTTATTTTCTAGTCGCCATGATGGGACTGAAATGTGGATTTATTCTTGATGATGTCATGTTATGACATGTTTTGACTCAACTATTTTGGAGTCTTCGATCAGTATGATTGAGATATATTTTGGTTAATGAGAACCAATGGATACTTTTGATTATCAGTGATACTCCAGTTGCCAATAGAGAGCTATTGTGATCATGATTTTCTATGGATGCTTGCTCATGGAGATTTGATGCTTTTATGCATATTTGATGATTTTATTATGGATTACCTTTTGTGATTTTGAGATTTATGATTCTATGAGCTTAGGGTAGGATATCTGTATGTAGTGTTAGGAAGTGGCTTGCAATGAGGGCCAAGGCCCTAAGAGGCTGCCAGGGTAACTCATTATAAGTTGGATTAATAAGTGAAAACATTCACACCTAATACTAACTGAATGAACCTAAAAAGATAAGTGTTTTGGTTCTCACCCATTCCTTGAGTGCTTGTATAGACTAGGATGGGAGTAGAGAGAACACATTTTTGCGACCTTGCATTCCATAGTATGCCTCATCAGTATGAGAGGATACTAGTGGCCGCATGAGATCAGTATGGACCCGTGGAGTTTAGCTAACTACCAGGGTAACTTGTACATGATAAATCTGATGACACTTTCTTGCTTGTATAGTAGGTTCCTACATGTCTTTGTGTGCCTCTTGGATTAGATTTCAATTTTATGTTTGGAACCTTTGAGTTAGTATACTTTTAGGATTCCTGGACTTATAGAGATTTATGCTATGTGTTATTGAATAGCCTATTTGGGACTTGAGATTATCTCCTCAGCATGGTGGGAGTGGACCACTTAGGTACCACGCGGTGGGGTGGTAGTGTTTTTCCACTCTTATCATTTGAGATTCATTGAGACATCGTGGATGATGCGTCCTTCATGATGGTGGATATGTATCATTTCATTGATGATTAGCATATGTTAGATGATGTTATCTTATGCTTTTATTTTCATGTTAGATTACTTTCTACATATGATATAGTATATGTTAGGAGTGACATTTCTACTATGTTAATACCGATGATCTCTTCGGTGATTTTGGAATATTACACAGGGAGGGATGGCTAGGGCCCATGATGGTCTAATGATGCTATTAACGGTTGGGAGGAACCATGCACTTAGTTTATTATGTTTGATCTTTATGATGGATGTATATCTTCTATGATCATGTATCATGTGTATCATGTGATTATCTTTACTTTGATGTATCATGGATTAGAATAGGATGATGTATCTTATTTCACATATGTATATTCTTTTAAGCTTTTCATACCCTGTGACATGTACAGTGGATGATTGAGCATTTGGAAATGTAATGTATAAACATTGGACTTATCATTATTAATTCATGTGGTTGTTATATTTGATGGAATTCAATAATGTTAGTTGACTTAGATGTAATTCAACGTTAAGGGATCCTTAAAGAATGTAATTTGTGATCAATGTTATGTTTTCTTTTTGATGGACATTGCTATTGCTTCCGTTATGGTGTATAAGTTATGTGTGGTATTTATTTTCATTTTTTTAAATTAAAAAAAAATGTTACCAAACTTACTGAAATTCTAGGTTAATTATTTGGATCCCTTGGCGGGGCATTACATCTAATGTGACTTATGGAAACTTCTATTTTGGTGGTGGATGCCAACTGGCATATTCTAGAATGTATTCTCGACCCTAAACAAATTGGGGTCTATTTAAGAACATTTTTTGCAATGTAAAGGCAATTTTTTTGGAGTTAGAGAGAAGGTACTATGGGGTGGATTTCCTTCTCCAAAATCATACTATTGTAAGCCCATAAGGAATTTTTCATTGATAGTAATATTTCCATTTTCCTATGTGTTCATTCTAGTCTTTGGTTGTGTCTCCATCAATTGGTATCAGAGTAGCTTTTCCTGAGTGTGTAGACAATGCGTCAACTGTGAGTTAGTTTGCACCAAGACTGTGTGGTTGTGGGTTTGAGACAAGAAGATGCCTCCATGAAGATAACATGGTGGAAGGGCCATAGTTGTTACTCATGAGGTTAGAGCCCTCCAGAGACAAGTTCAATCATTTCTTGAGGAGATCCATAGAGGACTAAATTTTTCTATAGGCAATGAAAGTGAGGAAGAAAATGAAGAAGAAGAAAATATTGGACAGGAAGGGGAAGATGAAGAGGAAGTCTTAAATCAGGTAGAGCAGAGGCTTTTTAGGGCCATTTCTAAGCATGGAAAAAGTCATAAAATTGGTGTGGGTATGTTTTTGGGAACTCTAAAACTAGATGAGTTGATTGATTGGATCAATGAACTAGAGGAATATTTTGAGTATGAGAATATCAGGGAATTGGAGAGGGTTAAGTTTGTGAAGGCCAAAATGAAAGGTCATACCAAAATCTAGAGGCAAGAAATTTAGCTGGAAAGGAATAGAAGAGAAAAGGAGAAAATCACAAGGTGGGATCGCATGGTGGACAAACTAAAGAAGCAGTTCATTCCTATTGATTACGAGCTTGATGTGTTCAAGAAAATGCAAGGGTTAAAGCAAGCAGAAAAATTCATCTAGGAACATACAGAGGAATTTTATTGACTTCTTATTAGGGTACGGCATGAAAAAGCTAATAAGGAGAAGGTTTCCTATTACCTAAGTGGGTTATGACCTAACATTCAGGAAGAGTTAAGTCTTGTTAGAATCACTAGCATGAAAGAGGCATACAAATTTACCTTGCAATTTGAAGAGAAGCTAAATAAAAGGTTTGATGGAAGGGAAAGAGGGCATAGTCAAGGAGGAAGGGGTAGTGGTAGGTCATTTGGAGGCCAAAATGAGACCTAGAAGAAAAATGAAGATGTGGGTACTAGCAGGAACCAAAGAAATGAGGGTTTCAACTCCTTCCATGATCAAAACTTTGGAGATCAGAGAGGAAGAGGCAAAGGACATGGACAAGGTTCAAGAAGAGGATGCTAATGTGGTACCTATTTTCATTGCAATGAAGAAGGTCATCATGTATTTGAATGCCCTCAATGACAAGGAAGGACAAAAAGGAGAGCTGATGGTCAAGCAAGGGTTGCTGATGTGGATGAAGATACAGTCATCACATTATGAGGATGTAGAAAGAGGAGGGGTTATCATAAATGAAAGGGTCTTACTAAATGGTGAGATTGAACCTAAATAAAAGAGGAGTTTATTTCATACTAGGTGCAAGTGCGAGGATAAGTGTTGTGATGTGATTGTTGATGGTGGCAACACTGACAACTTGGTGTCTGAGGAGATGGTCTCTAAGCTAAACCTCAAGAGGGAGAAAAACCCCCAACCCTATTGGATTGCTTGGGTGAAGAATGATCATAAGGTCCTAGTCAATGAAAAATGTTTGATGAAGTTCAAGATTTGGAGTTACCATGATGAAGTTCTCTATGACATTATTCCAATGGATGTCTACCATTTATTGTTGGGAAGACCATGGGAATTTGATAGAAATGTTCTACATGATGATCTTGCAAATACATACTCTATGATAAAGGATGGAGTTTTCCACAAACTGAAGCCCTTGATAAAGGAAGGTGAAGAGGTATGTAGTAGTGCTAGGATATGTCTTGTTGATGGAAGAATTTTTTTGGATGGTATGAAACATCAATGTATGTGTTATGCTTTGATTCCTAGAAGAGATAAGGAAGGTAGTAGTGAAATTCCACCTAAAGTTTCAAGCCTATTAAGTGAGTATGGAGATGTCATCTCTGATAATGTTCCAGAAGGGTTGCCACAAGTAAGGCAGATTAGTAATTAGATAGATTTAATCCCTGGAGCTAGTTTTCCTAACAAGGCTTCTCGTAGGATGACTCCTATTGAAACTGAGGAGCTAAACAGACAAGTTTAGGAGCTATTGAGGAAGAGTTTGATTCGAGAGAGCCTGAGTCCATGTGTAGTGCTTGCAGTACTAGCACCAAAGAAGGATGGAGAGTGGAGAATGTGCACAAACTCTCAAGCTATAAATAGAATAACCATCAAGTATTGGTTTCCTTTGCCAAGAATGGATGATCTTATGGACTGCTTGAGTGGATCTCAGTACTTCACAAAGATAGATCTCAAGAGTAGCTATCAATAGATATAAATACGAGAGGGAGATGAATGGAAGACTGCATTCAAGACCAAGGAGGGTCTATATGAGTGGTTAGTCAAGCACTTTGGACTGACCAACATTTCAAGCACTTTCATATGGATTATGAATGAGGTACTAAAGAAATTCTTGAGAAAATTTGTTATTGTCTGTTTGGATGATATTTTAATTTTCAATAAGACTTTGGATGAACATTTAGTGCACATTTGTAGTGTCCTTGAAAGGTTGAGGGTGTACACACCTAAAAATCCTTTAGAAAATAAAATATTTTTATTTTCTGAAAAAAGTCCTTGATGACATCATCATTAATTAATTAATTAATTAATTAATTTTTTATGCCATTAAATCCCTTTATCTTAAGTAAAAATATTTAATTAAGGAATCCCAACCAAAAATGTTTAAATCTTACTTAAACATTATTTTCTTATTTATTAATTATTTAATTAATAAATTGACCAAAAATATCAAAATAAATAAATTATTTATTTTTTGCCCAAAAATTGGCCAATTTCCTTAAGACCACTAACCTCTTCCAAAATCTTCTAATCCTTCTTTAATTTTGATTAAAGGCTAATCCCATCATTTCCTATCCCTAATCCCAACTCAAAATATTTAATTAAGATTAAATATTAATCCTCATGTTTATTAAAAATGTTTTAATAAATATCTCCTCAACCCAAACACTTGAAATAAATAAAACTTTATTTATTTTTTAAAAAACCCTTTTTATCCTCATCCTAGGAAGTTCTAGACTGTTCTAGAAAGTCTTCATCCTCATCCAAAGCCTAAACTCTTCTAGAAGATATCAATCCTTATCTTTAATCCTAATCCTAATCCTCTCCTAACCTTGTCAGATTCCCTAAACATGGGTTAAGACTTGCTAACAAAAGCCAAAGATAAAAAATATCTCCTCCTTCACCCACCCTCATTTATTGTCATCCACTTGTCTATCCCTAAGCTAATCCTAAACCATCCTAATCCATCCTCTAATCATTTGCACAATCCTAAGCAAGCTTAAAACCTTCCTAATCCAACCCAAGTCAAAATTTCTCACCCTCTAACATAAATGACCCTCAAATATCTCTTACACTCTCCTTCAATGCTCTTACAAAGCACTTATGAATGGTCTTTATGAAGATATTATCCCTTCAACCTCCTTTGTTGACTCATCCTTTCCCTTTCCTCCATCCTCTCACCCTGTGACATGTGTCACTCTCTGATTGACTGTAAGGAAGCACAATCCATGTGCTCTCCTCTCATTCAATCTGAGCCCTCCATAAGCTTTCTCCTTTCCTTCCATCTTAGCTCTCCATCCCTCAAGCCTCTTGCCTATAAATTGGATCCTTCCCTAGTGCAGAGGCACCTAAATCTCAAGAAGACAAAGATATAAAAGCTAGAGAAGCCATTTGTAATAAGTTGTCAAATGAGGTCTTAATATGATAGATAATGTAAAAATATTTATTTAATTAGTGAATGGATCTATTAGCATCCATCTAAAGTCATTTGAGTCATAATGTTGGTCTAGGTTGGGTTTGTATGAAAGTTGTAATGTAAAAATGCATAAAGTGCATAAAATGTTGCCAAAAATGCAAAAAGGTTAAAGGAATGTAATGGGTTGGTTTAAAGGGTGGTTTGGAAGTTATAACCAACTAAAAAATCTGTAAAAATGGACGTAAGGTGGAACCAAAGCATTAAGGAAAGGAAGAGATACATTTTGAAAGAAATTTGGTAATATCCTAAGTTGTTATTTTGATTGGTTTTCTGTTTTAGTGTTGGTTTCAGGTCTTGTATGGACATGTAAAGCTTGAAAACCATGTAAATTTTGTATATTTGGATAGAGAAGTGAATAAAATTTCTTTTGTATTTTGTTTGGATTTGTTTCATTTAGAAATGAAGAAGTTATGCAGGTTTTGGCAAAGCTTGTAAATTGCAGATTTGAGAATGCCCAACTATAGTCAGATTGAAATGTTTGGTACAGGAATATTTTGAAAAATAAAGAAATCTAAAAATATTCATTGGAAATATACATGAATTAAATTTCATTTCCTTTTGGTTTGGTTTTTTTTTATATAGATTTGTGAAAGTTATGAAGATTTGAGTGAAAACTGGTTTTTAAATGCCTTCAATGGTGTTGCAGGGAAAGATTTGTGCTTATACATTTATTTATGTATTGGATAAATTAATGGCTTACAGATTTGGAAACTAGACTCACAAATGGATTATGTGGAATTGGTTTGGGGTTATTTTAATTTTTTTTGTGAAAGATATTTGATGCCCTAGGCAGGGTTACCAGTTTTGTTTCTGGTTTATGACAGAAAATATGGGTCTTGGTTCAGAGTACATAATTTATAATCTGCTTATTGGATTTGTCTCATCTTTGGATATGTTTTATAATTACTAATTTATAACAATTAATACAAAGGGTGTTTCAAGAAGATGTTTAGAACAGAAGTTATGAACAATGGAATCAGACATAGCAATCTGATTGTGTGAGTGAAGATGTTGTCTTTATCGGTGTATAATGTCAGGGTTCTTTGTTGTAATATTTGAGATGTTCTTGGTTCCTTGAGGGTGTACCAGCCTATTTTGAATCCCTTGAGTTGAACTAAGATTCCTTGAAGATAAATACAGAGGGCTCTGCATCATTCCCCTTTGCAAAAACAACAAAATCTAGAAAGTAAAGCCATAATGCCATTTTGAGAAGCCATTTTTACATCAAATCCATTCACCAAAATCTATCAAAAATCCTCCATTAAAGCTCATTTGAGAATTTGAGCATACATACATAATCAAGCCATCTTAGCTATTAGACACACCTCTACATCAAGTGATCATCCTCATTGAGAGAGCCTATCCATGGCTCATATTCTCATTTGAGGACTTCACTTTGTCTCTCATGAAGTTATGTTAAATTAGTATGCAAATGCTTTTTTATTGTTTTAATTTAGTGTTTCTAATATACTAAAGTAGCATATACATTTTGGCACATCCGATGGGACCCCGCATGGGTCATCTACATTAGCTTTTTTAGTCAAGTTTTGTATGTCATTTGCCAATTTTGGCTAATTTTTCTTTTTTTTTTGTGATTGGTAGGATTGTATAAATTGGTTTTGCAGGTCCACATGAGCATGAAGAAGACAAAGGAACTCATAGTCTATCTCATAGTGTTTGTAGATTTCTCA
Source organism: Cupressus sempervirens (assembly GCA_028749045.1). NCBI lineage: Eukaryota > Viridiplantae > Streptophyta > Pinopsida > Cupressales > Cupressaceae > Cupressus > Cupressus sempervirens. Next base: position 133,336,046 of record CM053788.1, on the reverse strand, counting down.
AGCTTATAGGTGGATAGAACACTTAGAATTCTTCTTCCTCTTCTTGTCTATATTCTTCTTCTATTCCATCTCCTCCTTCTTCTTGAGGGATCTTGGGCTTTTTTTTTATAAGGAAGCAAAATCATACACACTTTTTTTTAAGTGCTTAAAATGAACCCCCAAACCATACTTAAATCCATTAAAAACTAAAAATTTGCAAAAAAAAAAAACATCTTTTAACAAGTGAAACTAAACCAATCCAATCATTTGCATCCTTGCAACATCAAGGTTTTAGATGCATTCATGAAAAGTTAGGAACACTTCATTTTTGGGAATTTAAAAAGAACTTCAAGTTTCCATTTCAAAAGGTTCAAAATCAACACTAAGTGCACACTAAAATCTAAATCAAACTCAAAGCATCAATCAAGGATAAAATGAATCTCATTTGCAAATATTTTTAAGTTCTTTTTAAAATCTCATGAAAACTAAGAGTCCTAAATGGTTGCCAAAATTGTCCTAAAAGCTTTGTTATTTGTTCCAAACAAATGTCTTGTTGCAAAATCTTGAATGTTTCCTAGGTTTTTCATACATCAAAATAATCTAGGAATATCATTTTTTTCTAAGGCTTAAAACATGCAAACTAGAACACAAAATCTTGAATGAAAACCAAAGTCCAAAGAGTCATTTTCACTTTTGAGTCCAAAACAATCTTGAATTATCTAAGGTTAAAACAAAGCACTTCAAAGTTTTTAAAACAACACGCAAAATCTCAATCTTGAATGCTCAAAGGAAAAAACTTGAATGTTTAATCACTTGTCTTTGAATGCATGTTGCTAAAATCACTCTTGAGTGCCATGGATTAAAATCAAGTTTTTTTTTTTTTAATAAAAGAATGATTAAAACAACAAATCCAATCTTGAATGCCATAGATCAAATAATCATCTTTTGGGGCATAAAAAGAATCCACATTTTAGAAACTTTCTTAAGTTATAAAAACAAATAAAGACACTTTGAGTGAATTTTTTGTTGGACTCACCCTCTTTAATCACCCATCATTCTAATCATTGGTTGCAATATCAGTGCCATATATGGGGATGGGTCTACCTAAGAAGGTGTTAAGTGCTCCACAAAAATCAAATTCCACTCACTTGAGTTTTTATTAGTTTTTCTAAGATACAAAATTTCTTGAATGCACATTAGTCTCACTAACACTTCATTTGGGCATAAAAATTGAACAAATCTTGACGTGGAGGGCCTCAAGGTGTGTGATTGAAATTGAGCTTTACACACATCTTTGTTTTGGGATTAAAATAAACTCACACTCAATCTTGAATGCCTTAAAGAAAATTAATCAATAATTGATGTGGAGGGCCCCTGGATGTGCGAGTTTACTTTTTGTTGACCCTAAATCTTCTTGGTGTATTCATTCTTCGATCACTTCTCTTTTGTTGGCGCATTTAAAATTGGAATTGAACCTTTGCATCTTAAATCATGTCTGTTTTCAAAAGGTCTAGATCAAAAAACTTAAAGCTTCAGTTGGAAAAGAACTCTGTCTTTTAGCCTAAGATCATCCAAGTTTTCTCTCCCCTTTTCGTCTTTCAAGGCCATCTTGGGTGCATAAGATTAGGATCCAAAATCTTGTCTTAGCTTTTAGGAGGCCTGCTTTGGGATTTCATCACCCCTTGGGACAACCTCAACTCCAGTGTTCCAGTAGAGTATAAAGATCAGGAGGTGAATCCAAAGACACCTCTCTTGGGATCAAAATTTTGTCACTCGAGCTAAGCCTCAAGGAAATTTATACCTTTGAGAAGTGAAAGAGGAGAAGTGGGTTACCGCTCCTCTTGACTGTGTGACATTATTTTGGTTTCATCTAAGGATTTAGGCCTCACGTACCTTGGGTATATTGAGGACTCCCTAACTAAACCAGTTGTCAACCTTATAGATAACCATCTAGGATGTTAATGTGTTTGAAGTCACTGATCAAAACATTTGTAGAGTATACACACTCCATGATGCAGTTACAATCTTCTGAGAATCAAAACTTCTATTTGGTTGTTCCTATCTATTGCTTGATATTTTACTTGTTGAATGAATGTTTTCCAAACTCAGTCAATCCTAGCTTAGGGCACACTTAGTGTAGTCACTACCTATTTCAGAAGTTGAACAAAGTTGAAGCAAAACAACCACAATCTCTCAAAGCTAAATAGATTTAGGAATTTATGTCAGAACAACCCAAACCCAAATAGAAGTTTCACAAAGCCAAACTCAAGCCATCTTAGGTATACCAAGAAATTTCAACCAAGAGAAAGGAAGTAACACCAAGCCCTAGAATTACCAAACTCCACAAAGAAAAAGACAAAGCTGCCGACGAAGCCCTTCAAGACACCTAGTTAGATCACACTATCAAATTTAGCAAACATCTAAGAGTTAACCCTGCTTATGTCTTACCAACTAGGCATGATTTCTATGATTAGGCCCCCTTGTTTCTCCACATCTTCTTGTATAAGTTTCACTTTAGAGTCATCTTTGTAGGAAATCCAACCATTCTAGGTTATCCCTTTATGCATTTTAGCTCATCCATCTCATCTAGTTCCTTGCCTTAGAACCAAACCATCTAGCCAACTATCAAAAAGTTCACATCAAAGCCTTCAAAATTATTGTCACATTGCCAAAACTTTCTTTTCCTATCATCTTACAAATCCACTAGTCTCACCAAGGTTATCCCTCTGATAGAGATTTGTCTAGGGTAATCTAGACTTGTCACTTGTCATCCCTCATCACCTTGAGCTAAAGGTTGGGATCCATAAGTGGTCAATCTTGTGTTTTTCCTAAGGGATCATCAATCTATCCTTAAGTTGACACAATCACCACCAAGCTTGCACATAGGAAAGCAGACCTTTCGTGCTTTGGGAACATATCTTTGAAGTTAGAATCCCAACCCAATCCTCCTTAGGTTTGTCATATAGCTTTGCCTCAACCTAGGAAATCATTTTCATAGAAAAGCCTCCCCCCTTTGCATCCATCAACATTGTTGCACCTCATCTCTAGGAACATTTTCATGCCAACCGTCACTCACTTAGCCAAGAAGAAGAAGGAAACAATGGAGCCCTATCATTTGGATCAAATAGCATCGCTCTCTTTGAGCACTCAACCATCCTTTAGCCCAGAGAATGCTATACCATCACCTACTAACATTGAAGCTTTCATGAACCAACCAGGAAATGTAGTATTGGTGAACACCATTATAGACAAGAATAAAGAAACAATAATGGAAAAATTTTAGAGGGACAACATAAGAGCCTTTGATTTTGGAAGACCTCCTCCCTTATTAGATCCTTCTCACCCTTTTTTTGGGTAGCTTCCACCACCCATAGGCTCTTACAATCCAAATCATTCTTTGTATATACCAAAAGAAGAGCCTCAACCCACCTCATATGATCCAACAGACCCAAACATACCAGCCTCTACTAAAGTTGAAATCTCCATTCCACAAGCCAATCTAGCTACCACCACTCCACCATTGGTCCATACCACTCCATCCCAAACCCCCTTCACTTAAAACACCTCATCATTCACTCCCTTCACTATTGTTGTTGCTGCTCTCCAACCCAACCTTCAAAATCCACCCATCTCCCAAATTAGTGCTAGCATCTTTGGCCAACCTCAGCAATATACAACCGAGATGCCCCCCATGGGGCCAAGTAATCAAACTTTCATCACCCCCAGCTTGTTTACCTCAGCTCAGAGCACAATTCCATCATTTCCACTAGGTCTTTGGAGCTCAGTGCCATTAGCCACAAATCCACAAGCTACTGCCCTCACTCCACAATGCTGTCAAACCCCACAAGCTACTACCAATGTTCTACCAAGCTCTCAAATGACCCAAGCTCCTGCCACCACTCTACCAAGCTTTCAAATCTAGCCACCAAGCTATCAAACCCCATCAGCTCCATTTCCAAGCCTTCAATTCCCACCACCTCCACCACCAACTAATCCATTACCTCCTATTATTAAATATTTTTCTATGCCACTTCTAGGAAGAAATCTACCACCACCAACCACCAATTACTTGGCCTCTTTTGCCATGTAGATACCCTCCCAAATGGGTGCACAACCCACATATATTGGTCAAACTCCTCAAATCCAAAGTCAAGTTTCACAAGCTCCCCGATCCTTTCCCCAAGCTTTACAACCATCTTATACCTTACCTCCAAAAAGTAATCCATTTATCCCATAGCCAGCTTATGTTCCTCAATCCCAACCTCAAATCCAATATCAATAGCAAACCTCACAACACATGCAGCAATATGTGCCACCTCCACCTCAGTAACCCATCATCCACCATTCAGTTGCCCAAGCCATGTACAATCCATACCAGCCCATACCTCAAAGCCATCCATATTCAATTGCACCATTCAACACATATCTCCCTCAAAGTGCTCCTACAGTGGAGGCACCACAACCATTACCCATTATTTCAGAATGGGAGGCCATGAAGACAGCTTTGAAGAACATCTAGGAGGGAAATGACCCAAAAACCTTCAAGTTTGAGAATGTGTGTCCTTACCCATTTGACAGAGCCATTACCGTGACACCATTTCCCAAACACTTTGAGATACCCAAGTTTGACAACTTTAGAGGAAAAGGAGACCTTGTCACACATATCAAAGAATTTTACATGCACTGCCAAGAAGTGGCATACAGTGACGTCTTCCTTTTGCGCCTTTTTCCCAAAAGTTTGGCGAGACCAGCTCTTGAATGGTTTTATAGAATCCCATATGGGACAATCAAAAAACTTGCTAAATTGTTTGAGGCATTTGTAGCCCAATATACCCATCTTGTTGAGACAGAATTATTAGTGGTTGATCTTGTCCACACCAAGCAAAAACGTGGAGAAAGTCTTGGTGAATATCTGCAAAGATGGAAAACCCTTACCACCTGCATATCTTGCACCCTGCCAGAGTGCCATTTGGTGAAAATGTTTATTGATAATGCCCATCCTAGCTTAGCTCACCACATGACCATGAACTATTTGTAGACCTACAAAGATATCAAAGAAAAAGGAATGATCCTTGAGCAAGGACTCATTAAAGATGGTGTGGTCAAGATTTACAAGGAATCCAACCAAAATCAAACACATTCAAATGACAAGTCTAGGTATTGGAACAAAAACAAGCATGTTGCAATAGATGGGGTCACTGACACCAGACTTGTGAATATCGTTGGTCCTTCCCAAAATCAGTCCAACCCACCTTATCAACTAAACAATCAAAAAGCTATCAACAATGAATAGCAGAATTAGCAAAGCTTTCAAAGCCACAATCCAAAGCCCAATTTTCAAGGGTCTAACAATCAAGCTAATGCCATCAATGTAGCTATAGGACCAAAGCCCAAGTTCCAACCTGCATCTCGGAACTATACACCCCTTGGTGAGCCATTGGATGTTATTTTTGAGAAATTAGTCAAGGAAAACCTCATCAAATTGTTAGGATAAACCACAGACAAAAAATAAAAACTACATGCAAATATAACCAATAACAAAAAATAATAGATCACATAGAAATGAACACAAGGCACCAAGATTTAATGTGGTTCACCCAATCCCTATGCTACGTCCACCAAACAGCAAGTCTAATCTTATTACAATCTAGTGATTACAACCTAATTACAATCTGTAATCCCTTACAACTCAATACCACCACAAGAACCAATTTTGCATCACAACATAATGAAAAATACCAAACCCTAAACCCTTTTATACAAGTATTAAACTGCTTTAGGGATATAACATGTCAGCCATATGTCGGCCATAATATGTCGGCTACCATGTACAGTACTTTCCTGATCAGTCACCATAATCTAACAATCTCCCACTTGGGGACTGATCAGGCTCCACACTAAACAAAACTCTCCCACTTGGAGACTGATCCTATACCAATACCACTAGCACATGGGGCTCTCACTGGATCAAACCACTCGAGACTCTGTTGTTCTTTTATTCATGGTTAGTCTAAAAGACCAACTGAAGCTGAAGAGGAGTTCAACTTCTCCCTTGTTACAACCTTTGGCAACATATTTGTTGGATTGTCATTGGTATGTATCTTCTCTAGCTTTAACTATCCATCCTCCAAAATTGACCAAATGAAATGGTACCACAAATGTATGTGTTTGATCTTAGAATGCAGAGCTGAATGCTTAGCAAGATGAATGGCACTCTGACTATCTGTGAACAAATAATTATGCTTTTGAGGATGTCCCAATTCATCCAAGAAGAATTGAAGCCATAGCATCTCCTTGGCTGCCTCGGTAGCAGCAACATACTCTGCCTCTATAGTGGATAGAGCATTAATCTTTTGTAACCTAGAAACTCAGCTCATGGTTGCCCCACCAATAGTAAAGACATAACCTGTAGTACTCCACCTAGTATCAATATCCCCAGCCAAATATGAGTCAACATAGCCCTATAAATCAGCAGTAGAGCCCCCAAAGTGTAAACACTTATTGGATGTTCCTCTCAAATATCTGAGAATCCACTTGACAACATTCCAATACTCAAATCCTAGATGACTCATATACTTGCTAATGACTCCCACTGCATGTGCAATATCTAGCCTAGTGCATACCATAGAATACATCAAGCTTCCTACAGCTGAAGCATAGGGTACCTTGGACATCTTATCCTCCTCTTCCTGTGTCCTGGGACACATTTTCTTAGTCAATTTCAAATGACTAGGTAAAGGTATGCTGACAGCTTTAGCATTCTGCATAGAGAAATGTTGCAACACCTTCTCAACATAATCAGCTTGAGATAGTGTCAATGTTCTGTTCTTCCTATCTCTAAAAATCTTCATACCAAGGATTTGTTTTGCTGCCCCCAAATCCTTCATAGAAAATGCATGTGCTAACTAGCATTTCAGCTCCTTAATATGATCCATGTTATACCCAGCTACAAGCATATCATCAACATATAAACATAAAATAATGTAGCTATCATCATCCAACCTCTTAAAATAAACATAGTAATCTGAATGACACCTGTTATATCCATGCTCATGCATAAAACTATCAAATTTTAGATACCATTGCCAAGGTGCTTGCTTCAAGCCATATAAACTTTTCTTCAATTTGCACACTAAGTTCTCCTTACCTTTGACCTCAAAACCCTGTGGCTGAGCCATATATATTTCTTCATCCAAATCACCATGAAGAAAGGTTGTTTTAACATCCATCTACTCTAAATGAAAATCTTCACTAGCCACAAGACTTAAAATAGTACGAATAGAAGTCATTTTAACAACAGGAGAAAATATCTCATCAAAATCAATTTCCTGTTCTGTACAAATCCTTTTACAACTAACCTAGCCTTAAACCTTTTCTTACCTCCTTCCTCTTCTTTCAACCTTTAAACCCACTTATTCTGTAAAGTATTTTTACCTGCAGGTAACTTGCACAAATCCCATGTCTTATTTTTCAGCAAAGAGGCCATTTCATCTTTCATTGCAAACTCCCACTGAATCTTAGTATCCACTTGCACAACTTCATCATAACTTTTAGGTTCACCGGCATCAGTAAGTAAAATAGAATACAAAGAAGAAGAAAACCTTTGTGGAGGTCTAATTTTCCTTGTTGACCATCTAACATTCACTGGTGTGTGTGGTATTTGTTGTTGCAGTTGTTGCACATCATGAGGAATGATTGGAACATCAGCTTTTGGAGTATCATCCAGCACTACATAATCATCTTCTTTCTTCTCATGTTGCTGCAATAGATCTTTGTACAACACTTTCTCATTGAATATGACATCTTGACTTCTAACAATTTTAAGATTTTCAAAATCCCAAAGCCTATAACCAAATTCATTAATTCCATATCCAACAAAGACACATTTCTTTGATTTAGCTTCTAGCTTGGTTCCATTTTCAAAGTCTATATGAGCAAAAGCTTCAGAACCAAAGATCTTGAGAAAAGAATAACTCAGCTTCTTACCAGGCCATGCTTCCTCTAGAATACCATAGCCCAAAGGAGTAGAGGGACCTCTATTAATAAAATATACTATAGTATTAATAGCCTTCACCCACATTTGTAAGGGCAACCTAGCATGCAACCTCATGCTCCTTGCGCACTCCATTATAGTCCTGTTCATGCGTTCAGCCACTCCATTTTCCTGTGGAGTCCTTGGAATAGTTTTCAGTCTATGAATACCATTAGTGGAGCAATAATCTTCAAATTCATGACTGCAATACTCACCACCATTATCAGATCTGAGACATTTTAATTTCTTACCAATCTCATTTTAAACCAAGCATTTCCATTTCTTAAAAGTTTGAAATACATCAGATTTCTGTCTAAGGAAATAAACCCATACTTTTCTAGTTGCATCATCAATAAATGTAACATAATAATGAGAGCCACCAAGGGAAGATACCTGAGTTGGTCCCCATACATCTGTATGCACAAGCTCTAATTTCTCCTTTTTGTTTTCCTTCCCAGTCTTTACAAAACTCACTCTCTTTTGTTTTCCATACACACAACTTTCACAAAAATCCATATTCACACATTTCAAACCTGGTAAAACTTTCTTTGACTGAAGTACGTTCAAACCTATCTCACTCATGTGCCGAAGTGTATTGTGCCACAGCACTATATTTGTTCTCCCTGCTCAACTGCAACAATTGTTCCTGAACATTCATTTTTCTCTAAACAATCAAAGTAGAAGGAACAATATGACCTGTACAAAGATATAAAGTGCCTACTTTCACACCTTTTTCTACTACAAGGGAACCTTTTGAAACCTTCCAATTTTTATCATTAAAAGTAACTACACAACCCTCATCACCGAGTTGCCCTGCTGAAATTAAATTCTTACTTAGTTTTGGAACATGTCTTACCTCATGTAGTAGCCAATGATTCCCATTCTGCAACTTAATCTTAATTTTTCCCTTTCCAAAAATTTGATAGGGTTCATTATCCCCCTAATAAACAAGCCCAAAATCCCCTTGGACATAATCAATGAAATAACCTCTATGAGGTGTAGCATGAAATGAAGCACCAGAATCTAAAACCCATGAATCATCAACGCTTTCTAAAGATAGAAGCAAAGCATCCTCTTCAGATTTTTTACTTACCACATTTGCCTCCTTGTCTCCATCTGATTTATCTCCTTCATTTTTCTTTCGATTCTAGCAATCTTTCTTTTTGTGCCCTGGTTTCCCATAGTACTAGCAATCATTTGGTCCTCTCGATTGAGACCTCCTCCCCTTTGACTTCCTGTTAGATTGTGGTGACTGATCAGGAAAGTACTGTACCTACTTCATAAATAGTGGGATTCGGGGCATCGCCCCAAAAATTTTTTTTTGGAAGTAGCCGACATCGACATGGTAGCCGACATATTATGGCCGACATATAGCTGACATGTTATAACCCTAAAGCGGTTTAATACTTGTATAAAAAGGGCTTAGGGTTGGGTATTTTTCATGTGTGGTGATACAAAATTGGTTCTTGCGGCGGTATTGAGTTGTAAGGGATTACGGATTGTAATCAGGTTGTAATCACTGGATTGTAATAAGATCGGACTTGCTGTTTGGTGGACGTAGCCCAGGGATTGGGTGAACCACGTTAAATTTTGGTGCCTTGTGTTCATTTCTGTGTGTTCTATTATTTTTGTTATTGGTTATATTTGCATGTAGTTTTTTATTTCTGTCCATGGTTTATCCTAACAAGTGGTATCAGAGCCTAGTTGTTTCTCAGTTATCCTCTGCAGGAAAGTCTCACGGTTAAGTGGGAGTCTCACGGTTGAGTGGGAGCAATGGCAGATGATGGTAAGCTGAGGGTTGATAGGTTTAATGGGCAGAACTTCCAGTTATGGAAGATGCAAATGGAAGACTATTTATATCAGAAGGATTTATGGAAGCCGTTGGAAGGAAAAGCCAAGAATCAGGGAACTATGTCAGAGGCTGAATGGGGTCTTTTGGATAGAAAGGCACTCGAAAGCATTCGGTTATGCTTGGCACCATCGGTGGCATTTAATATTACAAAAGCAAAGATGACAGAAGATTTGATGAAAACCCTAGCGACACTGTATGAAAAGCCCTCCGCTTCAAATAAGGTATTTCTCATGAAGCGTTTATTTAATATGAAAATGGCAGAAGGTGGATCTGTTGCAGATCATTTAAATGAGTTTAATACTATTACTAGTCAATTATCTTCTGTGGGTATCAATTTTGATGAAGAAATTAGGGCTCTCTTGATTTTGTGTTCTTTGCCTGAAAGCTGGAATGGCTTGGTAATGGCGGTGAGTAATTCTGTTCCTGGATCAAGTACCCTAAAATATGATGATGTGATCGGTGTTATTTTAAGTGAGGAAACTCGTAGAAAATCCTCAGGTGGATCTACATCAGGAAGTGCTTTAAATGCACAAAGCAGGGGCAAAACGACTGAAAGAGGAAGTAACTCTGGAAATCGTGGGAAATCAAGAGGAAAGTCAAAGGGGACGAGGTCTCAATCGAGAGGACCAAATGATTGCTGGTACTGTGGGAAACCAGGGCACAAAAAGAAAGATTGCTGGACTCGAAAGAAAAATGAAGGAGATAAATCAGATGGAGACAAAGAGGCAAATGTGGTAAGTAATAAATCCGAAGAGGATGCTTTGCTTCTGTCTTTAGAGAGTGTTGATGATTCATGGGTTTTAGATTCTGGTGCTTCTTTTCATGCTACACCTCATAGAGGTTATTTCATTGATTATGTCCAAGGGGATTTTGGGCTTGTTTATTTGGGGGATAATGAACCCTGTCAGATTGTTGGAAAGGGAAAAATTAAGATTAAGTTGCAGAATGGGAATCATTGGCTACTACATGAGGTAAGACATGTTCCAAAGCTGAGTAGGAATTTAATTTCAGCAGGGCAACTCAGTGATGAGGGTTGTGTAATTACTTTTAATGATAAAAATTGGAAGGTTTCAAAAGGTTCCCTTGTAGTCGCAAAAGGTGTGAAAGTAGGCACCTTATATCTTTGTACAGGTCATATTGTTCCTTCTACTTTGATTGTTTCAGAGAAAAATGAATATTCAGGAACAATTACTGCAGTTGAGCAGGGAGAACAAATAGCTGCTGTAGATTCTGATACAGCGCTGTGGCACAATAGACTTGGGCACATGAGTGAGAAAGGTATGAAAGTACTTCATTCAAGGAAAGTTTTACCAGGTCTAAAATGTGTGAATATGGATTTCTGTGAAAGTTATGTGTATGGAAAACAAAAGAGAGTGAGTTTTGTAAAGACAGGGAAGGAAAACAAAAAGGAGAAATTAGAGCTTGTGCATACAGATGTATGGGGACCAGCTCAGGTATCTTCCCTTGGTGGCTCTCATTATTATGTTACATTTATTGATGACGCAACTAGAAAAGTATGGGTTTATTTCCTTAGACAGAAATCTGATGTATTTCAAACTTTTAAGAAATGGAAATGCTTGGTTGAAAATGAGACTGGTAAGAAATTAAAATGTCTCAGATCTGATAATGGTGGTGAGTATTGCAGTCATGAATTTGAAGATTATTGCTCCACTAATGGTATTCGTAGACAAAAAACTGTTCCAAGGACTCCATAGGAAAATGGAGTGGCTGAACGCATGAATAGGACTATAATGGAGCGCGCAAGGAGCATGAGGTTGCATGCTGGGTTGCCCTTACACATGTGGGCGGAGGCTGTCAATACTACAGTATATTTGATTAATAGAGGTCCCTCTACTCCTTTGGGTCGTGGTATTCCAGAGGAAGCATGGACTGGTAAGAAGGTGAGTTATTCTTTTCTCAAGACCTTCGGTTGTGAAGCTTTTGCTCATATAGACTCTGAAAATAGAACCAAGCTAGAAGCAAAATCAAAGAAATGTGTCTTTGTTGGATATGGCATTAATGAATTTGGCTATAGGCTTTGGGATTTTGAAAATCATAAAATTATAAGAAGCCGGGATGTGATATTCAATGAAAAAGTGTTGTACAAAGATCTGTTGCAGCAACATGAGAAGAAAGAAGATGATTATGTAGTTCTGGATGATACTCCAAAAGCTGATGTTCCAGCCATTCCTCATGATGTGCAACAACTGCAACAACAAATACCACACACACCAGTGAATGTTAGATGGTCAACAAGGCCAATTAGACCTCCACAAAGGTTTTCTCCCTCTTTGTATTCTATTTTACTTACTGATGCTGGTGAACCTGAAAGTTATGATGAAGTTGTGCAGGTGGATACTAAGATTCAGTGGGAGTCTGCAATGAAAGATGAAATGGACTCTTTGCTGAAAAATAAGACATGGGATTTGTGCAAGTTGCCTGCAGGTAAAAAGGCTTTACAGAATAAATGGGTTTACAGGTTGAAAGAAGAGGAAGGAGGTAAGAAAAGATTTAAGGCCAGGTTAGTTGTAAAAGGATTTGCACAGAAAAAGGGAATTGATTTTGATGAGATATTTTCTCCTGTTGTTAAAATGACTTCTATTCGTACTGTTTTAAGTCTTGTGGCTACTGAAGATTTGCATTTAGAGCAGATGGATGTTAAAACAACCTTTCTTCATGGTGATTTGGATGAAGAAATATATATGGCTCAGCCACAGGGTTTTGAGGTCAAAGGTAAGGAGAACATAGTGTGCAAATTGAAGAAAAGTTTATATGGCCTGAAGCAAGCACCTCGGCAATGGTATCTGAAATTTGACAGTTTTATGAATGAGCATGGATATAACAGGTGTCATTCCGATTACTGTGTTTATTTTAAGAGGTTGGATGATGATAGCTACATTATTTTATGTCCATATGTTGATGATATTCTTATAGCTGGGTCTAACATGCATCATATTAAGGGGCTAAAATGCCAGTTAGCACACGCATTTTCTATGAAGGATTTGGGGGCAGCAAAACAAATCCTTGGTATGAAGATTTACAGAGATAGGAAGAACAGAACATTGACGCTATCTCAAGCTGATTATGTTGAGAAGGTGTTGCAACGTTTCTCTATGGAGAATGCTAAAGCTGTCAGCACACCTTTACTTGGTCATTTGAAATTGACTAAGGAGATGTGTCCCAAGACACCGGAAGAGGAGGATAAGATGTCCAAGCTACCCTATACTTCAGCTGTAGGAAGTTTGATGTATGCTATGGTATGCACTAGGCCAGATATTGCACATGCAGTGGGAGTCGTTAGCAGGTATATGAGTCATCCAGGTTTTGAGCATTGGAATGCTGTCAAGTGGATTCTCAGATATTTGAGAGGAACATCCAATAAGTGTTTACATTTTGGGGGCTCTACTACTGATTTACAGGGCTATGTTGACTCAGATTTGGCTGGGGATATTCCATGATTTCCATGATTTCTAGAGTTACTTCCTTTTTTAGTCGTTCGACCCCTACTTTGTGCATTCAAAGCACTTCTTGATGTAGATCCACTTGAGGATTTTCTATGAGTTTCCTCACTTAAAATAACACCAATCACATCATCATATTTTAGGGTACTAGATCCAGGAACAAAATTACTCACAGCCATTACCAAGCCATTCCAGCTTTTAGGTAAAGAACACAAAATCAAGAGAGCCCTAATTTCTTCATCAAAATTGATACCCCACAAAAGATAATTGACTAGTAATAGTATTAAACTCATTTAAATGATCTGCAACAGATCCACCTTCTGCCATTTTCATATTAAATAAACACTTCATTAGAAATACCTTGTTTGAAGAGGAGGGCTTTTCATACACTGTCGCTAGGGTTTTCATCAAATCTTCTGTCATCTTTTCTTTTGTAATATTAAATGCCACCGATGGTGCCAAGCATAACCGAATGCTTTCGAGTGCCTTTCTATCCAAATGATCCCATTCAGCCTCTAACATAGTTCCCTGATTCTTGGCTTTGCCTTCCAATAGCTTCCATAAATCCTTCTGATATAGATAGTCTTCCATTTGCATCTTCCATAACTAGAAGTTCTGCCCATTAAACCTATCAACCCTCAGCTTACCCTCATTTTCCATCGCTCCCACTCAATCGTGAGACTCCCACTTAATCGTGAGACTTTCCTGTAGAGGATAACTAAAAGACAACCTCACTCTAATACCACTTGTTAGGATAAACCACGGACAGAAACAAAAACTACATGCAAATATAACCAATAATAGAAAATAATAGATCACATAGAAATGAACACAAGGCACCAAGATTTAACGTGGTTCACCCAATCCCTAGGCTACATCCACCAAATAGCAAGTTTGATCTTATTACAATCCAGTGATTACAACCTAATTACAATTTGTAATCCCTTATAGCTCAATACCGCCGCAAGAACCAATTTTGCATCACAACATAATGAAAAATACCCAACCCTAAACCCTTTTATACAAGTATTAAACCGCTTTAGGGTTATAACATGTCAGCCATATGTCAGCCATAATATGTTTGCTACCATGTTAGCTACGGCCCAAAAAAAAATTTCGAGGCAATGCTCTGAACCCCACTATTTATGAAGTATGTACAATACTCTCTTGATCAGTCACCATAATCTAACACAATTTTTTTCCTACCTAGCAAATCGACCCAGGCCAATCGAAAGCTACATGGTATAGAGACAATGAGTATTGCAAGTTTCATAGGGTGAAAGGGCACACCACCCTCAAATGCATGAAGTTGAAAGATTATGTGTAGGACCTCACTGATCGGAAACAAATCATAGTTGGAGCACAAACCTCTCCCAAAGCAGGCTTACTAATCTATCAAAATGCTTTTCCTCCTCACAACAACTAAAATCCTAGAAAAGCACCCATACAAACCGACAACAACTGCCAGCAAAACCAATAGTATGGGAAGAAAAATGGCCACACTTCATCCTACATAGACTATGGTAGCCTCATAGTTTGTATATCCGAGAAAGAGCCTTCTATCAATGTTATCAATATCCAAGGCCCAAACAATGAGTGTGCAGTCACCACTTGAAGAGTGCGATTGAACATCACAACCCCATCAGTCCCATCAACACTATCAACTCCAGCAACATCATCAGCTCCATTAAAAAGCCAATACAATATTTTGGAACACCTTGGGAACATGCCAGCCCAAATCTCCATTTTAGACCTTCTTCGCGCTAGTCCTGTGTACAAAGACATCCTTGATAGTGCTCTCATAGAATCTCGTGTCCCTTCTGATATCAAGGTGACTAATTTTTGTAATCTTGTTGGACACATTTCATCCTCATGTGCCTTATCATTCAAGCCCATTGACATACCTATGGTCTAGCCAGATCACACCCTTCCACTTCGCATAGCCATTATGGTATCCAATTTTGTCGTAAAAAGAGTAATGATAGATAATGGATCAGCCTTGAATATTTTCACCCTAAAATTCATAAAACAAGCTGGGTATACTGAGGTAGATATCATCAATGAGGTTATCACCATTAAAACTTATGATAATCTAGAGGAACCATAAAGGGAATAGTTTTGCTACCCATCAAGGTTGGGCTTGTCATCCAGGAAACAATTTTCCATGTTATTGATCTAAACCTACCATTTAACATCCTCCTTGGATGCCCATGGATCCATGCCATGAAGGCCGTTCCATCCACATATCATCAGTGCCTCAAATTTTGGCATTAGGGCACTGAAGTGACCATCCATGCCAATCCAAAAACTTTTGCTTATTGCAATGCAGTTGAAGCCTCATATACAAACCATTACCCTGGCATCAAAATTGACCAATCCATCGCCAATTCATCCAACACCTATAATGACCTAGAAACCATCCTCACCTCCACCCTATCTACCCTAAAGATCAACAACGGTTATGGAGAGTATAGCCTATCTGATGCATTTGCAGTTGGTGCATTGCCACTTGATCCACACACCCATGGATAGCCCACATATCATAGAGCGAAGGAGAATCCACCTCCTTGATACACACAGCTTGGCCCAACAACCTTTGTATCCCCAAGAATCCCTCTTCATGAGGAGCTCACTCTAGATATCAACAATTGGTTACATAAGGATGCACCTCGAAGAAATCAAGCATGAAAAGTATCCCTAAGCACATAAGCTCATCACTAAAAAATGGAACTATCAAGGTGGTGGTCTAGGACTAGAGGAAAGAGGCATGTAGTGTCCCATCAAAGCATACAAATGGGAAAAGAAGTTAGGTCTAGGCTTTGGCATACCCACAACTAGGGGCACCAATACAGATGGTCATGCTTTTTTGAACATCCACTGTGACCCTGTAGAAATTAAAGACATTCTGGAGGAAGTTGAAAAGAGAGCCTACAATGATATCCCAGACCAAATCTCTCTAGGAGACTCTGTTCTCCAAGAACTATCCATCCATTTCATCGACTTACCACTCACTCACCCTAAACTCATAGATTGGGACCAACAAGGCGTCATACATATTGATGAGTTCACATCAGAGGAAACACTTCTAAGATTCATGGAAGCTGAAACTCCTCACAAGAAAACAAAGCCATATTCTACCTATATCTATAAGCTAGATCCCAAGGGGTATTTTCGAGAAAATCGCCAACCTAGTTCTGATACACCCATAACTAGAACTAAGGAAAATCCGAGACTAGCTCAGGCAATGAAGAGAGCCCCTCAGTGAGAAAATCCAGAGTCACAAGTAGAACATGAGCATTTAGCATTGCCTCCTCAAGATAATCGACTAGAGGTTTCTTCTATTCTAATTGAGGATACTAGGGAAGTCAACATCAGTTCTTTAGAGATCCCCAGACTTGTTCACATTGATGCATCCCTATCACAAGACCAAGTTGATCTCCTCTTTGAGGTCTTAAGAGAGAACATTGGTTGATTTGCATGGTCATATCAAGACATGCCAGGACTTGATCCAAAGCTTGTAGTTCATCATCTTGCAGTCGATCCAAAGATCAGGCCCGTCAGACAAAAGCTTAGAAAAATGCACCCCAGGGTGGCATTACTAGTCAAAGCTGAATTAGAAAGAATGTTAGCTACTAAGGTTATCTGACCTATTGACTAATCAGAGTGGATCTCCAACATGGCCCCCGTCACTAAGCCTTCTAGTGACATCAAAATTTGCATTGATTTCAAAGATCCTAACAAAGCTTGTCCAAAAGATGATTTTCCCTTACCCAACATAGATATCATTATAGACCTTACAACTAGACATGAAATTATGTCCCTCATGGATGGATGTTTTGGGTATAATCAAATCAAGATTGCAGAAGAGGATCAACATAAGATAGCATTCACTACCCTTTGGGAACCTTTAGCTACAACATCATGCCTTTTGGCCTAAAGAATGCTAGGGCTACCTATCAACGAGCTATGATAGCCATTTTCCATGATCTTATCCATAGCATTTTGGAGGATTATGTGGATGATATCTTGGTTAAATCTCACACCTTCATGGATCATCTTGCTGACCTAGAGAAAGTCTTTAATAGGTTAGCCAAATATCATCTCATGTTGAATCCCAAGAAATGTGTCTTTGGGGTCACATTTGGCAAGCTTCTAGGATTTATAGTTTCTAAATGAGGTATTGAGATCGACCCCAAGAAGGTCAATGCTATCTTAGACATGCCTCCTCCCTAGACACTGCAACAGCTTTGTACTCTTTAGGGAAAGCTTCAATCTATCTGGTGCTTCATCTCCCAACTTGCAGCTAAGTGTATGCCATTTGCACATCTACTAAAGAAAGATGAGAACTTCAAGTGGGATTCTTTATGTCAACGCAACTTCGATTAGCTCAATCAGTATCTCACCAATCCCCCTATCTTGGTTCCACTAGTTCCTGGTCATCCCTTCATCTTGTACATATCAGTAATGCCTAATTCTCTAGGGGTAGTTCTAGCACAGCATGATGACTACGACAGAGAAAGAGCCATCTACTATATCAGTAGAACCCTAGTTGGTTATGAACTCAATTACACTCCTATGGAAAAAGCTTGTTTGGTAGTTGTTTTCTCAACTCAAAAGCTTCTCCACTACATGCTAAGTCATATCATCTAGCTAGTATCCAAAATTGATCCTCTCAAGTATATGCTCTCTAGAACAGCACTTATAGGCCGTTTGGCCAAATGGGTTATGCTCCTTAGCAAATTTGACATCCAGTATGTGGAAAAAAAGGCAATCAAAGGGCAAGCTATAGCAGATCACCTAGCTGATGCACCTCTAGTAGATACATATCCTTTGATCACAGAATTTTTAGATGAACATATCTGTCTAATTGAAGAGCAGCCCTCATGGAAACTTTATTTTTATGGCTCATACACTTCTCATGGATCAAGGGCAGGAATATTGTTGGTCACACCTCAAGGAGATTACATCCCAAAAGTTTTTAAGCTACAATTCCCTAGCACCAACAATATAGCTGAATATGAGGCTGTCATAGCAAGATTAAAGATAGCCGCATAATGGAACATCATTGAGTTATAAATCTTTGGCGATTCTTAGCTCATCATCAAGCAAGTCCTAAATGAATATCAAACCAAAGATGAAAAGCTATTACCCTACAAAGAGCTAGTTGATCAGCTAAACTAGAATTTTACAAAGCTTTAGTTTATACAAGTGCCTCGAATGCAGAACAAAGTAGTAGACGCTATGGCTACTATCAAATCACTCTTGGAAATTCCCAAAGTGGCTACGCAGTATGAGTTTTTAGTCGAGCAGCTACTCACACTCGCCTATGCGAATGAAGATTCAAATTGTGTTTGCATCTTGGTTGGTCCTCAATCCCCTTGGTACCATGAAATCCATGCTTACCTTAAAGATGGTATCATATCCCCTCACCTCACACAAACCCAATGCAAAAACCTCATCCAAAAATCATCCCACTATGTAATCATAGCCAATACCCTATATCGTCAGGGTTATCATGATACTCTCTCTAGGTGTTTAGACCAAAACAAGGTCGTGATGGCGTTAAAAGAAGTACACTCTGGACTTTGCAGTGCCCACATGAGTGGTATTTTCCTAGTGTGACAAATCCTTAGAGAAGGCTACTATTGGCCTACCATTGAAGAAGACTCCTGTGACTTTGTCAAAAAATGTCTCCCATGTCAGCAGCACGCCAATCTTGTGCATGCTCTAGCACAAGATCTATAGCCTATTGCACTACCTTGGACCTTTACATGTTGGGGCCTTGATCTAGTTGGAACTATCACACCTCTCTCATTTGATGGACATAAATGGATAATAACAGCTACAGACTATTTCACTAAATGGGTGGAAGCAGTCCTCGTAGTCTCAACTACAAGAGTCCAGGTCTCTAAGTTCATCTTGTACAACATTGTTTGCCGCTTCAGCATCCCATCCACCATCTTCACCAACCATGGAGGTAACTTTGAAAATCTCAACATGGAAGAATTATGCACTTCCCTCCACATCCATCACCACTTTTCTAGCCCATATTTCCCACAAGTTAATTGCCAGGCAGAGGCAACTAACAAAACCCTCCTCAAAATCCTAAGAAAGTTGTCAATGATTTTGGTTGTGATTGGTACCTACAAATAAATCCAGCCCCATGGCCCTATCAAACCTCCTTCTATTCATCCACAGGAACAACTCCATACTCCCTAGTCTATGGTGCCAAAGTGGTGCTACCCATAGAGGTTGAACTTCCCTCCTTATGCATATCTTTGCGAGGGAAAATATCAGATGAAGAATATAGAGTAGCTTGGCTCACCTAGCTAGATATCCTAGATGAGAAGTGACAATACACCTATGATCACCTCACAGTCTATCAATCTCATCTCAAAAGGAACTTCAATAAGAAGGTGCTTCCGCAACACTTTCTGCTAGGCAACATGGTCCTCAAAGAAAATATGAAAGTCCAAGCCGATCGAGAAAAGAAAGGCAAGTTTGAACCTACATGGCTTGGCCCTTATGTTGTCACTACCTCCTTTGGCTCCAGAGCCTATCAGCTATCTACACTGGAAGGAGAACTCTTGAATGATCCTACTAACATCATTAATCTCAAGAAGTTCTATGCTTGAAGATCCTTGGTATACCCAGCTTTTGAAAAATACAAAAAAAAATAGTAAAGAGAAATAAGCGTCCAATGGTGAAAACTTGACAATTCAAACACCTTGGATAGGTGCCTTGGTGAAAACCTAGTAATTCAGGTGCCTTGTGTACTAAGACTAATCCATTATCTATCACTATCCTATCCCTCATCCATCCACTCACCATCCCATAAAACGCCTGCTTGTTCCCTTGGTGTTCCAACCAAATATCCAACATCTAATGAAGCTTGTAAATACCTCTTGTACAGTTTGTAAATCTTGTACCTCAGCTTGTAAATCTTGTACGAAAGCTTGTATCATACCTTGTAAATCTTGTATCATCCCTTGTATCATAGCTTGTATATCCAAATCTTGTCCAAAAATTGTACCATATTCTAGCTTGTAAATAATCTTGTATCTTAGTTTGTATCCTATCACATGCACAAAAAGAATCCCATTTTCCTTAAGCTTTTCACAAAACCATCAAATTATCCAACTATCCATCCAACACACTCTAAAACATCTCCATCTCACAAATCCCAAACATGAAAAACCTTGTACATTTGTAACATATCTTGGTCTGTCAGCTTGTACATCCTCTTTAGCTTAGTACCATTTGTATCTATCCAGCTTTTGTGTTAGTTCATCCTTGATCAGCATCTTGCACACATTGCACAACCCTTGGTTAGCTATTCCAATGCATCCTTTAGCTAGATCTCCTATCACCAAAGTGATATCCTTCTTAGTTCAGCTTGCCAAATGCATCACTCATCTAGATCCATCAGCTTAGGTGCTCTCTGATAGATCCTTGTAGGATATAGCTTTCCTCATGTCCGATCTTGGTCTGTTAGTACCTCATCTAACCCATCTCATTGGCAAATGGTTCTCTTTTGGATTTTCGCTTTCTTTTGATTTGGAATCTTCTCTTTACGTATTGAAGTATCTTTTCCAAGTAATCTTTTTGTTCCCTCCTTAAGGTTGCCATGATCTTCCACATCATGGTATACTGTGAATGGGGCAATCTGAGTGTAAGGTTTTGATCAAGTCTTTTGTTTTTTTTTTTTTTCTGCTTGTGGGTTACCCAGTGTCAGTTCCACACGGCTTCCTCTGGGATTCATGTGTGCTACTAGGGCAATCCTTGCATGTTTTTTTTGAGTCAAGTTCGTCAGTCCTCTAGATAGTTGGTGAAAAGGCCTTGATATTCTTGGTAACCTTGGCAATTAACCAACAGTCCTATAGCAAATCTAGTGCTCAACTACATGGTGGTACTTCTCTTTGAAGTATCCCCCCACTCAAAAAGCTTCAATGGAATCCCTTCATCTCCATTATTCCCCATCCATATCCAACATTTGTCTCTCCTACCCTAGCTTATAAATCAGTATCTCTTTGAATCAATCATCACTCTTAGCTTTAGGGATCCACAATCCTAGTCTTAGGATCCACCAATCAAATCAATCCACCAAGCCTCATCTTTCGAGATCCACAATCCTAGTCGTAGGGATCTCTCAAACCCATCTCTTGCCAATCTAGCTCCTTGAAATCCTATAATGCATCAGCTTTTATCATCTCATCATCCATCTCCCTATCCTGGATTCCTTTTTATAGTGCTCTACTCCTTCATCCTCCCCCCAATCCTGAAATTCTTAAGCTTATTTACTCTTTTGCCACTGATTTTCCCCTTTATCATTCTCCCATAGTGAGAGTTTGAGCTAATTAAACCTCTTCTCTTAAGCCACTCTTCGTCCTCCCACCTGCCAAGATTCTTGTACTTTTCAAGAAGCCATTGAGCCTCGCTTTCTCTCCCCGTCACCTTCTTGAGGGGGCATCTCATAGTCCATTCTCTCCTCTTCTTCTCTAGCCTTGGGCATCTTATTTTCTTATCTTTGATGCCATGCCACTTGCGACATCACATCAAAGAGGGGTAAAATGTAGACACCTAAAAAGCCTTTAGAAAATAAAATATTTTTATTTTCTTAAACAAGTCCTTGATGACATCACCATTAATTAATTAATTAATTAATTTTTTATGCCATTAAATCCCTTTATCTTAATTAAAAATATTTAATTAAGGAATCCCTCTCAAAAATGTTTAAATCTTATTTAAACATTTTTTCTTTATTTATTAATTATTTAATTAATAAATTGACCAAAAATCTCGAAATAAATAAATAATTTATTTTTTGCCGAAAACTTGGCCAATTTCCTTAAGACCACTAACCTCTTCCGAAATCTTCTAATCCTTCTTTAATCTCGATTAAAGGCTAATCCCATCATTTCCTATCCCTAATCCCAACTCAAAATATTTAATTAAGATTAAATATTAATCCTCATGTTTATTAAAAATGTTTTAATAAATATCTCCTCAAGCCAAACCCTTGAAATAAATAAAACTTTATTTATTTTCTAAAAAACCTTTTTTATCCTCATCCTAGGAAGTTCTAGACTCTTTGAAAAAGTCTTCATCCTCATCCAAAGCCTAGACTCTTCTAGAAGATGTCAATCCTTATCTTTAATCCTAATCCCAATCCCCTCCTAACCTTGTCACATTCCCTAAACATAGGTTAAGACTTGCTAACCCAAGCCAAAGTTAACAAATATCTCCTCTTTCACCCACCCTCATTTATTGCCATCCACTTGCCTATCCCTAAGCTAATCCTAAACCATCCTAATCCATCCTCTAATCATTTGCACAATCCTAAGAAAGCTTAAAACCTTCCTAATCCAACCCAAGTTGAAATTCCTCACCCTCCAACATAAATTACCCTCATATATCTCTTACACTCTCCTTCAATGCTCTTACAAAGCACTTATGAAGGGTCTTTATGAAGATATTATGCCTTAAGCCTCCTTTGTTGACTCATCCTTGCCCTTTCCTCCATTCTCTCACCCTATGACATGTGTCACTCCCTGATTGGTTGTAAGGAAGCACAATCCATGTGCTCTCCTCTTATTCAATCTGAGCCCTCCATAAGCTTTCTCCTTTCCTTCCATCTTAGCCCTCCATCCCTCAAGCCTCTTGCCTATAAATTGGATCCTTCTCCTTTGCCAAAACAACACAATCTAGAAAGTAAAGCCATAATGCCATTTTGAGAAGCCATTTTTTTATATCAAATCCATTCACCAAAATCTATCAAAAATCCTCCATTGAAGCCCATTTGAGCATTTGAGCATACATACATAATCAAGCCATCTTAGATATTAGACACACCTCTACATCAAGTGATCATCCTCATTGACAGAGCCTATCCATGGCTCATATTCTCATTTGAGGACTTTGCTTTGTCTTTCATGAAGTTATGTTAAATTAGTATGCAAATGCTTTTTGATTGTTTTAATTTAGTGTTTCTAACATACAAAAGTTGCATATACAGTATGAAGCAAGTTACAATTAAATTACTAGTTTAGGTAATTAGCAGAGTAGAACATAGCATGCCTAATTGAAGTATATGACTTGAAGAATTAATTTGGAAAAAGAAAATCACTTAATCATGTTGGGTCGACATCTTGGTTGTTTACCCAAATTTATTATATAATTGGTCAAATGTGTGTAAGCATCAAGGCCAACTAAGAATAGATTTATTAATTTGTGACATGTAGGTAAAGATAATATCTTGCACAAATAGGTGAAGTATGAATTAGATGCAAACTATATGTGAAGAAATATGAAATGATATGCAAGCCTTATGTGATGAAAAATCTAATTTATCACCAAAAAAAGTGTGAGATACATCAGTAAGACATTATTTTATGTATATCTACTCTTGTGATTAAACTTATCTATATATTTCATGTTAGGGTAGTCGGCTCTTCTTCCATACATTGTATTTAATTTACCAACTCCTAATAGGGTTGAGGCTTTTAATAGGGCCTAGTCCTCTAACAAGAACTCAGGACACTATATGTAATTCATAGAGTCCTAAGAGGGTCAATATCTTTAACAATATTCTTTTGTTTAGTGGATCATCTTGTGGGTATCATTCCCCTTGAGGTTTTCCCTTGGCCAAGGTTTCCCTAGTTAACAAATAATGGTGTTATGAGTTCTCTTTGTGTATGGTTATATTTAGTATTTAGCATTGCTGATTTACTTTCATATGCAAGTTATAAAGTATTAAAATTATTCAATTGTGGGAAAAAGTTTGTAATACCAATTCACCCCACACTCATTTGAGTATTATCTATTTCTAACAATTAGTATCAAAGCCGAGTTACTCTAAAGAGGCTTAACAAATTAAGTAAGATCCCTATGGATATGGAACAATTGAAGGGAAACCTTGAAGAAGATCTTGAGAAAATTGATCTTCTTACTAAAGAAAGAGATAACCTGAAAGATAGGTATGAGGATGCAAAACTTTACATTTGGAAACTAAAAGACAATATTGATGATCTGAAATTGAAAAAGGAATCAAAAGAGAAGATTAGAGACAATGACTAAGTAGAAATTATCAAGAAAGAAAATGAGATCTTGAAGCATGAGTTAAAAATTGTTGAACTTAAGTTAAGTCTTAAGAAAGATGATAGAAAAACTAAACCTGATCTAAAATTTGAGAATGCAAACCTTAGATCCTAGTTAAGTCAAGTAACACTTGAATTAGACTCTATTAAAATAGAACATGCTAAGTTAGAAAAGCACAACACTATTGTGAAATGAGAATTGACACAAGCAAAATAGAAATTAGAGAAGGTTTATTCTTGTAGTGAGAAAATTGATGACAAAATATTTTACTAGAGACCCTCTTATGATAAGGCAGGCCTTGGATTTTTTTTGGAGAGGAATCAGCCAATAAAGTTAAAATTATTGAACTAGATCCAGTTGTTGAGTCCCCTAAAGACTCTGATTTGAGTAAGATTGAATCAAGAAGAACTATTATATTATCTAAAGAGATTGAAATAGTTGATTTTTTTGTGAAATATTGTGCACCAAAGAAAATAGAGCAAGTTAATGAACCTAATCAACTTGAATCATGTAAGGAAGTTAGACATGAATTTACAGGTAGATTTTTCAAATGCAATGAAGTTGGTCACATGGAAAGGGATTGCACAGGTAAGTCTTTTAAACCTATTACTAATTTCTATTGTTATAATTTTCATGATTATGGACATAAAGAAGTAGATTATAATAAACCTAAGTAGAATGTTTAGGAATGATAACCTTGTAGGTAATGAAAGAGGAAGATCACAAAGAAGATCTAATGATGGAGAGAGTTTTAATGATGAAAAGAAATAGTTTTTTTTTTGCAAGTGTAACAATCCTAGACATATTGCAAGGAACTATAGAGCACCTAAAAGTCAAAATGGAACCAATCAAAGAAGAAATGAACATGTATGTCAGCTATGAAACAACTTTGGATACACAACAAAATTTTGTAGAATGGATAGAAGGAACTTCAATAGGAACCCTAATTATAGAAGGAATAAAAAAAAAATGGTAGAAGAAATGATAATGGAAGTAACAATAGTTAGAAGGAATAAACCAAAGAGCATGTTGATGAATCCAAGGAAGCATTTGTGAAAAATACTAATCCAGAGAGCTCTCATACATTTTTGGAGGAGCGGTATTTTGATGCACCTGATGGGAAATTGAGGTCAGAAATTGTTTGTGACTGATCCTATCTGAATTAAGAATTTTTAGAAGAGGTAGAGCATTACTTAATCAGAAATAATGATAGATTATGAATTAGAAGTTGCACAATCAGTATGAGGTAAATGACATAGAGGGGAAGCT
This sequence comes from Cupressus sempervirens, assembly GCA_028749045.1. Taxonomy (NCBI): domain Eukaryota; kingdom Viridiplantae; phylum Streptophyta; class Pinopsida; order Cupressales; family Cupressaceae; genus Cupressus; species Cupressus sempervirens. The sequence goes on along the minus strand of CM053788.1, from coordinate 133,310,356 downwards.
ATGGTAGAGTGCACAAGAGTTTTGATGATTGCAAGAAGTTGTACAGAAGAAATTAATTTTATGGGTAATTGGTGATAGCTTTTGAAGATGAAGCAAATGTGCATTTAATATGGAGTTAAAATTGAAATGATTTAAGGATTGTAAATAAGATATTCAATACCATTTGATCATGTGATGAGTTTAGAGAAAATTAGAGAGTGATTTGATAACGAATCCAAGTGTGAAGTTAAGAGTTTGAGTTCAAAGTTGGAGAAGCCCTAAATCATGATGTTAAAGGTATTTTATGAATCTTTAAGTTGGAATTATTTATATCATAGTTAGAAGTATGGCAAGCCATTTAGCATGTGATTTAAATGAGAGACCTAGATATAAATCCAAGAAGCACCCATTTTGTTTCTCTCATAGATGATCTATTAGGAGAATTTTCTCAAATCTTGCCAAATCTACTTCACATAGAAGATGTTACAAGTTAACATAATCAGATTTCCACAATCCATTAGTATGTGAGCAATGTTTCTGGATTAGATTGTGTGAGTTTTTTTAGCATCAACGTTTCGGACCATACTACATTCCATATTCTGATGTTCTCTTGTCCTGATGATGGATCATGTAGTATGATCCGAAACGTTGATGCTAAAAAAACTCACACAATCTAATCTAGAAACATTGCTCACATGTTACAAGTTACATTCATTATAAATTTAAGAGTGTAGGAGATGAAGATATTCACAAGGATTTAGAAGTTATGTGTAATGGAGACCTAACCCTAAAATTTGAGTACGCATACCTGATTGAGTTGAATCTAATTAAGTATATATGTTCTACATGGAATTCGATAATCATGAGCAAACTAGAATTATCCTAAGTCAATTTATTGAAGAATTTTTTTGGATAGATGATGTGTCTATTGTAATTTTCAATGGCTTAATCCATAAAGTCACAGGTTTAAGCAATGAAGGTTGTAATATAGTTAATCATGGGAATGTGAGAAAGACAATTAAGACAAACTTGTAGACTAAGTTTGATGGAAGGAATATGAAAGTTGATATGATCCAAGAAAAAGGAGTCAAAGTGTTGAGAAAAATCATAGGATATAAACTAAATCATAGTTCTAGAGTAAACTCTTCACCAAAAAGATTTATGCATGCAAACGTATGTAATGGCAGTTAAGAAAAAGAAAGTAAATATGTGTGAGACTATTAGAGTGTAGTTGTTGGATAATATTGTGAAGCTAAAGAAGTCTAAGAGTGTATTTTATATATTAAAATATATGTTAACACACTTATTTTCCTATGCAACCAAGTTTTTCCTTGGTATGACAAACTAGGATAGTAATGAATGTTCAATGAAGATGAGAATGTCAAAGACAATGAAATTGATAGAATGATGAAAATATTCCAATTTGAAATGAAGCTGAGATACATAATCCCTCCTTCTATGGTGGAGAAATATAAATATGAGATATGTTTCATGGTAGAAACTAATACTACATGTATAAAGGAAGTAGAACCTAGGGTAAAGTTTATTAAGCCTGTGGGATATGAAATGAGTGAAGAACTCATTGAAGGATATGTGCATATTATTCTACAGTTACAAAGGGACACTAAATGTACTAGATGGGGTACCTATGAGGAAAAGATAAGAGAAGTTCATTTTGAACTTCATAGTAAAGAGATTAAAAAGAATGTTGAGAAGAAAATAGAATCCATTCTTAAGGAACTTAGAATGATAAGAGAAGAATTAATGAGATCAAAGGTATATCCATGGAGATGAAAGCCAATGGGAAATCTAGGGCATTGGTAGTTACACCTATTTCCATTGCAACACCATCTATGGATGTGATAGTAGCATATTCTACTTAATAGATACCTACTACACTATATACAGTAGTTGTGTAAGTTCAACTAGTTAGGGTAAAACATGGTTAGAAAAAAAGGAAACAAGAAGATGATATAATAGTTGTGTAGAGGAAATTAGAGAGATTGGTGAAGGTTAAGCAAGAACCAACACCGACCTCTAAGAAAAAGGTCAATAAGACCACCAATGGAACTAGAAATAGGAGAAAAACATTGAAAATTAGTGAGCCTGAGGAGTCCAAGGAAGAAAATGAAGAGAAGCTAGTTGAATAGGTAGTTAGAGAAGGAAGGACACCAACTGGTAAGAAATCTTGTAAACATAAGGTAGAAAATTTGAATATGCAGATTATAGATAAAGATAATTTTGTTCAATTAAATAACTATTATAGTTTGTTTAGAAACATGGATAGGAGATAATTATAAAATGCTATTGTAAGGAACATGATTCTAAGGAATAAGAGATTTGATAGCATCCAAAATAAGATACCCAAAGATTTGTAAAATAGATTGCTTAACACGAAGAGAAAAGTAGTTGAAGAAGACACTAGATTAAGAGAGAATATGATTAATAAATTTTTTGAAGTAAATACAAAGAAAGACATGGTCATAATTTTGAAAGGTATTAAACTAGTGGTAAGGAATAAAAGAAGATAAATTCTTCTTATGGGAGGAAACTATGAAGAAATTAGGAAGGAAGTTGAAGAATCCATAGTAATATATATGACTTCCATGCCTAAAGTCACCATAGAGAGTTCACAATATTCCATTTTATGTGGGGGCCTACAACTCTTTCTAATGATGAATAAAAATTTGAAGAGACATAGAAAACCTATTCACCTCCTGACATAGTTATTGGTACTAAACCCATGCAAATGGATAGTATGCATATAAAGTTGTTGCCAAAGAGAATCTATTTATAACTTATGGAACTAACAAAGTTGAGAATATCATGACCTACACAAGATCAGATGAAGATGATCATGAAGAAGAAAACAAAAATGCAGAGAAGAGAAAGATAGAGGAAGAAAAAATAAAGAAAGAAGTAGAAAGAAATAAAGCAGAGAGAAAGAAATAAGAAGAGAGAAAGGAAGAAGATGAAAGAAGAAAAAAGAAAGAAGAATCAAGAGTTGAAAATAAAAAGATCCACTATTGAACTCAATAAAGTTGTTCATATCTCTAGCCATATGGTGTAAACAACCACTATCTATGATCTAATTAGATTTCTTCATTTTTTCTTGTGACACTAGGGATCTTTCTTCTCTAACTTCTTCTTTTTTAGTACTTTCTTCCTTAATATCAAAAAATCATATTTCATCACTTTCATCATCACTTTTCTTGAAGAATATTTCCACACTAGCTTCCAAATATTCATCATTTGAATAAAGAGATTCTCTAGGCTTCCTAGGTTTGAAATTCCTTCTATAATTCTTTACTCTCTTAGGGAACTTGAAGCATAATGACCATATTCATTACAAGTCAAACATTTAAAGATTTTCCTACTGTTAAGTTCTCTTCTCACAAGTAGGGTAATTCCTTCTTCAATCATTTTTTCTTCTTCTAATTTTCTTTTGATTTTATAAGCATAATCTCAATTAATACTTACACTTCTTACCAATGTAGATTGTACACTTAATGTGATAAAAGAAGTCTCCATTCTAGGTAGATCTCCACTTTGTCTCAAACTAATCTCATTTGATTCCAATCTTTAAAGATGAGTCTCTCCTATGAAATTCTCTATGCAAGGTGTACGTGATATATTTGTTTATTCATGAGACTTTAATACATAGTGTAGATTTAAAATAACAATGAATTAAACTAAGCCCAAGAAATCATTGTCAAAATGTAAACTCTATGAATGCCCCATGTTTCCCTAACTACAACCACTAAGAATACTCTTAGACCAGCATCTCAATCACAATTCTAGAATGGGAATATGCTTAAAATGTAGATATTTAGGAGGGTAAAAGCACAAACCTGTGTCACCTTTTGTGATATCTCGTACTGTTTCGGCCGGAACACTTTTGATCGTAACGGTTTCGGCCATAACGGATCCGGTCGTACACACGTGGCAATTTTGTGTGCCTACATGGTGTGTACCGTTTCGGCCGAAAGGGTTACGGCGGAAACCCCGACACAGAATAAAACTCGATGCAAACCTCTAGTAGCTATCATTGTTACTATTGCGGTTTCTGAATGTTTGGAGAGCGGGTTAAGGGTTTCGGCCGTAATTGGTTGGTGGTTTTTCCCTCCCTATTTTTTAATAGTTTTTAAACGTATTTTTTGATTAGTAGATGTTAATCATACTTAAAATAGTTTTTTTTTACGTATTTTGTGAGTGGAATGCTTTAAATTATTTATTTTTTAATATGTTTAAATTATTTTAATTATTTTAGATTATTTAAGAATGGTATTTAAATTAATTTTTTAGCAAAAATGTAGTTAAACATGAGATAAAAATGTAGAAAAACATTACTTAAAAGTGTAGAAAAATATTAGGAAAAACATTAGGGTAAAATATAGAAAAACATTAGTTAAAAGTGTAGAGAAAAATTAGGTTAAAATATAAAAAAACATTAGGTTAAAATATAAAAAAATATTAGGTTAAAATATACAAAAATATACCTTCTAACATAACCTTATATTAACTACAATCATAACCCATACCACATTCTAACCATAACATAGGCCCTCTACTAACCGAATGAACCACACTTAGATATTGATGATGTTCATTTTAACAACTAGTTATTGTTAGGTAATAATGATTCTTACATTACCAAATGACACATAATGACCTCATGATACATTTCTAGGTATTTTTATCCATATATATGTTAAGGGGACCTAGGGACTCCTACTAGGTCATCGTCTGTTATAGGTTGTAATAGGTATTCATATGTTTACTAGCACATAATAGGTATTGTCAGGTAATAATGAGTCTTACATTACCAAACAACACATTACTTGATCACTTATGTCAACTGTGTTTTTCAATACGTTATCCATACATGTGTATCTTAAAGGGACATAGGAGTCGTAATAGGTCATACTATTTTTTATAGGTTAGATAATAAATCTTAATATGTATTATTAGGATATAATAGGTCTTATTAGGTAATGATGATTCTTACATTACCATATGACACATAACGACCTCATGATACATTTTTAGGTATTTTTATCCATATATATGTTAAGGGGACCTAGGGACTCCTACTAGGTCATTACGTCTGTTATAGGTTGTAATAGGTATTCATATGTTTACTAGCACATAATAGGTATTGTCAAGTAATAATGAGTCTTACATTACCAAACAACACATTACTTGATCACTTATGTCAACTGCGTTTTTCAGTACGTTATCCATACATGTGTGTCTTAAGGGGACATAGGAGTCGTAATAGGTCATACTATTTTTTATAGGTTAGATAATAAATCTTAATATGTATTATTAGGATATAATAGGTCTTATTAGGTAATGATGATTCTTACATTACCATATGACACATAACGACCTCATGATACATTTTTAGGTATTTTTATCCATATATATGTTAAGGGGACCTAGGGACTCCTACTAGGTCATTACGTCTATTATAGGTTGTAATAGGTACATTCATATGTTTACTAGCACATAATAGGTATTGTCAGGTAATAATAAGTCTTACATTACCAAACAACACATTACTTGATCACTTATGTCAACTGCATTTTTCAATACCTTATCCATACATGTGTGTCTTAAGGGAACATAGGAGTCGTAATAGGTCATACTATTTTTTATAGGTTCTAATAAATCTTAATATGTATTATTAGGATATAATAGGTCTTATTAGGTAATGATGATTCTTACATTACCAAATGACACATAACGACCTAATGATACATTTTTAGGTATTTTTATCCATATATATGTTAAGGGGACCTAGGGATTCCTACTAGGTCATTACATCTGTTATAGGTTGTAATAGGTATTCATATTTTTACTAGCACATAATAGGTATTGTCAGGTAATAATGAGTCTTACATTATCAAACAACACATTACTTGATCACTTATGTCAACTATGTTTTTCAATACGTTATCCATACATGTGTGTCTTAAGGGGACATAGGAGTCGTAATAGATCATACTATTTTTTATAGGTTCTAATAAATCTTAATATGTATTATTAGGATATAATAGGTCTTATTAGGTAATGATGATTCTTACATTACCATATGACACATAATGACCTCATGATACATTTCTAGGTATTTTTATCCATATATATGTTAAGGGGACCTAGGGACTCCTACTAGGTCATTACATCTGTTATAGGTTGTAATAGGTATTCATATGTTTAAACTAGCACATAATAGACTGACCTTACTATCAACCTTAATAAAACTATATCCCATTTACTTTATTAACATTCTTAACTCTAATTAAAACTAGTAAATTAAGTCATGAGTTCTAAATTGTAAATTAACATTTTCTAACTAAACTCATTTACTTATCTAGTAACAAATTTTCTATCCCTATTTCCTAACTCTCATCTACACTCCCCATAATCATCAAAGCATTTACATCAAAATTTAGATTTTAGTCAAGAATTATATTTTTTTATTACATGTATGTACATGTGTGCACTTAGTTATCATTTAATCAAGAAATTTTATTTTATTTTTATTGCATATACATGTACATGTATGAATATTTATTTTTCACATTTGCATGAGCACATTACAATGTACATTAGATATGGTCTCTAAGATAATTTGTTTTAAAATACATATGTATGTTACATGATTGTTCATTTAGCACTATACATTTAATGTTGTGTATTTATATGTACATGTGTTTCAAATTAAATTTAACTTTTAATTATTTTAATTTAAATAGACTTGTATGTTTATATTTGTATATATATGCATGTGCAGATCTCTAGATATGTATCACTTAGATTGTAGCTTCACATTCATATTCTCATATTTATTTTCATATATACACTATGGCATTTGGTTCTGGGGATCGTGCTCCTGCATCCTCAGGGGATGCCAGTGTTCATGGTGGGGGTCAAAGTGCTGAGTCTGGTACAACACGTAGAGAGACCTCCACCCATGATAGACAACAGTTATTTAGAGATACAGTGGCGAGATTATCTCGTGCTATGCAGGTTTTGGATAGCTCGCTTTCCTATTCTACCACCCTCCCTAATAGGGAGAAGGTTATAGCGATGCGAGAGGAGTTATTTCGTATGATTCAGACAGTTGAATCATACAACCCTTTTGATGATATGAGCATTGAGACATTTTATTCTTCTTTATCTCACAGTGTCACTGGCACTGTGAAGTACACATAGATTGATACTGAGGTTTCCACCGGCATGGTGAAAACCATGTTTCCATCTTATGCACATAGTCGCAGAGTTAGAGGCTACTCTACGATGAAGTGTACTGATCCACTCATTGCACCATTGATGTATCCTCATTGGTTGGTTACTCATCATATATGGCCACAGAAGGATGAGTTCCCCCTATATTTTTGCAAACAATTGTTTGCAAAATTTCATTTACACTATGATGTTGACTACACAAATTATCCATGGCATGTTGGGAAGGGTCAAGGGAGACTTTCTAATAGATTTAGACCCACGGACACTCCTGCGCCCGTTAACAAATGGGCAATGGTGGGTCCAAACCTTTTGGTTATGTCGAGAGGTCCACAGATGGCTACTGCAGGTGAGAGTGTTCCTGATGACACAATTAGGACACAGATTTTTTCGAGCATCACCACCATCACCACACAGTTACATGATATTTCTTCTAATCGATGTAGTCGATATATGCTATGGTCTCGAGGTACCACTCCCACAGCTGCATCATCTAGCACACCTGTTGATGATGATTATGGAGTTGTAGACATACCTTCTCCTGTAGACATTTCTGCAGTCTTAGAGGTGGATGCATTACATCATTTGGCATCATATTTAGCATATGATCTTTTAGATTCATATCGAGCATTATCTACACTCTCAGGGATTCCACTTCGTGACATGAGCTCTTAGATTAGACATATTTTGTCACGTACAACAGTCCCAGAGGATTCACAGAGGCAGGAGGACATTCCTGCACCTTCTACTACTCCTACTGCTACACAGGCCCAGGCTATAGCACTAGCCCCAGCTACTCAGGACCCTACAACACCCCCCCCTACTCAGGATCTCAGTGGCACCATACAGCCTGGTCTATTTACTTCCATGCTTTCAAATTAGGGCCGCACTATTGACTTCGATGCTGATACTATTTTTTCATTACATGACTCAGATATCAGTCAGATCGGCAGAGCATTACATAATGCTATGGTAAATATCTCTATATGTTTGGATTTATTTTTATTATAGTAAATAATATTTCTATATGTTTAAATTAATTTATATGTGTGTGTTTGTGTATGTGTTATAGGGTTTGACTAATAGTATGTTACGTTTTGTTGATCTGCAGACAGTGCTGACAAATCCTACACGTCATGAGTCCCAGGTATGTTACAATTTATATATATATTTGATTTATATACATGTAGATCTTGATATAATTTGTCTGTACACATAATTAAATGGCTCACTTGTTATCATTTGACACAGGGTTCAGATGCAGCTGATAGACCCTTTTGGGGACAAGGCCCAGGATCAGGAGGGGGGATGTAGCTAATTAGATCATATGTGGCCTTTTATTTTACTACACACATGTTATTTCTAGATACATATTTATATAGATAGTTTGATGTTTTATATGTTATTTCCATATGCATACATTTTATATCTAGACACTTTGATGTCTTATATGTTATTTTCAGATACATGGTTTATATGGACACTTTGATGTTTTATATGTTATTTCTAGATACGTGTTTATATCATGGACACTAAATGATGTTTTATATGTTATTTTGAGATACATGCTTATATGGAGATTTTGATGTTTTATATATGTTATTTCTAGACATTTGATCTACATGATCTATTTTTATACATTTAATATGGGTACATTATATTCTCCAGATATATGCACATGTATGTTATTGATCTTTTAATGTAGACGTCTATTTTATTGATCTTTTGATGTCTTCATCTTTTATGTAACTTATGTATGTGTTATGCACATGTTTCTATATGTTATTCATATTTTCAATATTCAAGTTTACATGTATACATATCTATAGTTATTCATCTTAATGCCTTAATCTAAGTGTAATTAACTATATAATTTTAATGGTCAATGTACATAACAATATAACATATATTTAATGACATGTCTTAATTAACTGTATAATTAACTATATTTAGTCTAATTATATTTAATGTAGATCATGTATTAACTATATTTAATGACATGCCTTAATTAACTATAATTAACTATATTAAATCTAATTATATTTAATGTCTTAATAATTAAGTCTATTTAATGACTTAATTAACTCTATTTAATGACATGCCTTAATTAACTATAATTAACTATAACTAACTATATTTAATCCTATTAACTATATTTAATCTAATTATATTTAATATCTTACTAATTAACTCTATTTAATGACTTAATTAGTTACTCTATTTAATGACATGTCTTAATTAACTATAATTAACTATATTTAACTTAATTAACTATAACTAACTATATTTAATCTAATTATATTTAATGTCTTAATAATTAACTCTATTTAATGACTTAATTAACTTTATTTAATGAGATGCCTTAATTAACTATATTTAATGACATACATTCTTAATTAACTATAATTAACAACATTTAATTAATAAAATATAATGTACATGTAATTATATGTAACATAGTTCATATAACATATACATGTAATCTTAACGTAACGATTATATACAAACATAAATAATGTATCATATAAGAACATATAAAGATTATATGTACATACAAATACATACAAATACTAAAAAGGTTGTCTTAAGGGGAGGTCCTAAGAGACCTGGTCTTAAATGAGATATCCATGTCGAATTTAAATAAAAATAACAATACATGTCTAATTTTGCATATGCAAGATAAATGATCCAATGTAGAAAAATTTATATAAAACAAATATCCTATCAATATTAAATATGAAAGTATAAGAGCTATACATGCATAACTCAACTAGAGCTCCACAATAGTACATAGGTAAACTAGAGCTCCACAAACAATGTCTTGTTAGGATCCTCTCTACTTTTTATTATCTCTAGAAGTTTTTCATGTTCTTCAATAGGCAATTTCCACTTTTGATTTCCATGACATCCTTTTCTTTGTACTGCTTCAAATTGTAATTTGGTTGCTATAACATGGTTGCTATAGTGTAAAACCTTTTCTCCAGGCTTGTATTCAATAAATTCAATACCACTACCAATTACCCTTGTTTGTTGATAATATGTTCCTTCAATAACAACTGATCCAATTGGATATGACTGTTCATCAGCATCTATAGTTCCTTCTAGCAACTTGTGTTTTGCTTTTCTGCATCTTAAAAGATAATAGTCCACATTTTCTGCATTATCTGGTAAGGCTTGAACTGCAAAAATATCTCTTGCATGTATATAAAAAGAGAAATATAAATTAATTTAAAAAAATATATACATGTATATTAATTTATATATATGTATATATGCACACAAACCTGCCACAACTAAATCAGAAATGCACTCATAATCAGCTGAATATACAGGATCATGAATGTCAATGTCAATGTCAACATCTTCAAAAGGAGGCTTTCTAACTATCTCCTTCAAATCCCAATGTGAAACATATCCATTCTCAATATTTTCACATGCACTCACTACATTTTCCTTAATGCAATCATCACAAAAACATGTTTTCTCTCGTACTTTAAGTATTGGAGGTTTATGGTTTCCTGTAGTCATCACTTGATGTAAACTTCTAATTCCAGGAATCATTTGACAATTGTAAGGATTAGATCGATCTATATCTGTTACAAATACAAAAACTAATTGTCATATTTCAAAATAAATATTTAATTAAAAACTCAACTTGATTTGAAAAAGACATTAAAAATAAATATAACTTAGTTCACCTTTCACCTCCCAAAAGTAATGCTTATTGTATTTAGTATCTCGAGTAGCAAAATGAACTTTGCACCATTCAACAATTTGATTTGTGCTCTCTATCCTATTCCCTGTATGTACATAAAATATGCATGTATATATAAAATTTAAAATATATGCTATTAGAGTATTAAACATGTACATTTAAAAAATGCATATATTTACCTGCAAGCTCATTTTGTCGAAGTGCACGTTTTATACATGCTCCTGCTCCATCATGCTCCCCTTTTCCGTGTCCACTTTCAAAGAAATTCCATAAAAACTTAACATTGGTTCTAGCATGTTGCATTGCTAACCAATTAAATGCTTTTGCAGATTTGAATTGTCCTGTGAACGTAAAACATGATAAGTATCTACAATTATCCAAGTAGATATATTAAATAGAAATAGACATGTCCAAATAAATACAAGTTAAAATAAAGTTAAATAAATGTGTAATTATTTCGTGTATACTAACCTGCACATCCATCAGACCAAATCCAGTGCTCTGAAACATTTATTCCACTATTTCTGAGATCTTCAGAGAACATTGCAAAACAATGAGCCACATAACTCCTGTCATGAACTTTATCATTGCTAATATAGAAATGAACCTCTTTGATGATGATACATTCATTTTCATCCAATCTTTCTATCTGATCCACCTCAAATTGTGCATGTCTATAGGTCACTTGCACAAATATTGCAACTTGTTCAGAATGATAATATTGGCTTTGGAGCTCTGTATGAGGTGCAAATGTATAATTCTCAGAAAAATCTACAATTGAAAGTATACAACCAGGTGGAAAATAATTTTTGGAATCACGAAACTATTTAGCTTACCATCGTGCACCATGACAATGTTGGATATGTGGATATATCAATGGACGGAACTTGGCCATGAACTCATCATAATGCAATTCACTCTCCTTCAATACAATTTTTTTGGATTCATCCCCTCTATTATTTTGGTATGTCTCATATTCATATCTCATCCATGAAACTGGTGTGGATTCATTAATATTATCAACTTGCATAATTTGAGAAAATTTGTGTAAATCTGCACAAACTTCACACTGATTTTTGATGCATTGCACTTTGAATTCATCTAAATCTTCTAATTTATCACATAATATGGACCTCACAAATTATTTTGTACTACTAGGGATGACCAAATTAGGATCAAGTATTGCCATAACTTTTTAAAAGGATTGCAAGTGTAGACCAAATTCAACATGATTTCTACAACAACAAGTTTCTTGCATCTTATTTATGCGTACAAAGGAAGGACGTAAACTCTCAAACATTCTTTGACATATTTTGACATTTGAAAATTCTTGTTTGAATGCTTCAAAAAGTTCACTTTGAGTTATATCTATAAAATGTTTTGGATGTTCAATTTTGGCCCCTGTTTCTTGATCTTTAATTTGTATAGTATCATGCCTGTTGGAAGAAACACAAGAATGTGTGGTCCAAAATTCAATAACTTGTCTTTTTACTTCTTTAGAAATCCTGTCTTTTTGAGGAACTCTACAAATAGTCACCCAGTTATTCTCAATGTTATCATCTAGCATATTTCTCCTCTTGATCTATCTCTGGACAGTTCTTCTAGATATATGTAGTACATCAGAAATTGCACGTACCTATTTTCTATGTGTCAATTTTCTACTAGATATAGTAGTCATCAATGCTCTACGTGCATTACTCAAATCACCTGCTCGAGTTGTGTTGTCAATTTTGTTATAAGCATTTTGCAAATTTTCAACTATTGTTTTATTAATATTATGAGCATGGCTTTTCCTGTTATCAACACCCAACAACTCTAAGACAGGTCTCATATCTCTTCTCCTAAATAACATGACAAATAATTGTGCCTGTCCAAATATACTTTTATCCTTGAAATATTCATCCCACATGTTCTGACAATGCTTTTTGATAGTGTTATCATTTATCATATCTTTAGATGGAATTTGGTTAAAAAGTAGTTCTTCATCCAAATCCATCAAATTTTTTATGCTTTCTAATTTGTCTCTATCAATAGAACTGCCAATTTCTTCCTCTTCATTACTTTCATTTTCTTCATGAATCTCATCATGTTCAGGAATTTCAGTAGGTTGGTTTTGAGCATGTTTTGTATGGCCTTTCATTTTGTCATCTCTTTTTCTATCATATTTCCTTGATCTTTTCCTTTTACTACCCATTGAATAATTCAACCTATAGAAAAAAAATAAAAAAATTAGATTTCACTAAATATTAGCTAATGGTTCAATATATAATACATAAAAATAAAAATAATTAGAAGAGAAAAAAAGTACCTTCAAATTATTCGATCCTTTGCAATATTGATTAAATCCACAAAATAGTTGTTGAAAATTGCTTCAAAATTAATTGTTTTTTGCAAATCTTCTTTCAATTTTCGTTGTCCCTGTATATTTAATTATTTAAAAAAGAGAAAACAATATTTTTTTATATCAAAAAGTCACACTAACTGCTAGTAGTTTCTCAAGCCGACTAGGGGTTTCGGCCGTAACCGTTTCGGCCGAAACTGTTATGGCCAAAACAGTTCTGGCCGTAACTGTCTATGTGGCTGCCAAACAAGCAAAAATTAGAACTTCTGTAAACATCTCACTTTGAAGGCCAATTTGACCTACTAAATTGAAGTATTTTTTAAAACTAAAAATATACTTTAGTAGTTCTCAGAGTCACGATTATGATTGTATAATTTTTTTAAAGTTTTGATTATGAATAATATGTTATAATTTAAAAATATTACAAGTAGGTATCTTAAGATTCAGGAAGATGTCTATTCAAAAGTAAGAAAAAAATAGTAAATCATGTTAAATTTTTTTTATTTTTTAATGGTGCACTAGAAGAGAGAGTCTTCTTCAAGAATATGTAATTTTTAAAAAAAATTATGTAGATTTGATGGAAAATGTTTGATGGGAGAAAAAAACTATCTATTTCTGATAACTTTGACTTTGACCAGTTATAACTTCAAAAATATTAGCTGAATTTCAATTTTTCTTTTTTGGTGCACTAGGTATACATGTTAACTCTAACATATTCCAAAATCAAACTAAAATATGAAGATTTTCATATATTTGTTTGACGGGAAAAAAACTCTATATTTTTAGTATTTTTAAAAAATTAAAAAATACACTTTAAAAATTCAAAAATAAATAAAATTTTCACTCAATTTTTTTAAAAAAAATTATAGACATAAACTTCATCCAATTTTACACATTTCATTAGTTTACATCATCTTCAAATTCTAAGCACTAATGCCACTTTTATTTCGTTAAAGTTGAAGACTTTAAATTCTGATATCACTTCTCCTTTATAAAAGGTGACACAGGTTTGTGCTTTTACCCAGGAATGAATGCAAGATCTATGACAAAATGTAGATTATATTTGGGTAAAAACTCTAGAATTTTATTAAATGGATATGCCATGAGCTAAAAATGTGCTAAAATGATACTAAATGACATGAAAAGAAAGCTTTAAATGTTATCAAAGTAACATGAACTTGCTATAATGACAATGCTAAAAAATGATAACTCAAAATTTGCCTATAGTGCAGATGCACAAAACCTTAGGTCCCTTAGCTCTTGAATTTCCCTCCTATTTATAGGATTTCAGAAGGGGCTGGGGTAAGAATCATAATTTTACCTTTTGATTGGAGTGTGGAGGTGAAACTTGAAAATATCTCATAAGGGACTAGGAGGAAGAGTCCAATGGACTTAGTTTTGAGGATAAATGAGGATACTTTTAATTCTTTTAAATCTAAAAGGTGGATTTTTGCTTTAGTGAGGATAAATGACTTTATTGATTTAATAAATGTCTTTTTTATTTTCAAACTTTTGTCTTTTTCCTTTTTCCTATTTGAATTTGATTTTATGATTTTGAATTTTTTTCCTTCTCTTTTTAAAGTCAATTTGGGTCTTATTGATTTGATTAATTATGACTTGATGTAATCCTTGATTTAAAAGTTTGTTGTGTTCATCTAATTTAATCCTTAATTTGCATCGATTGATCAAAATTGAATAGTTTAGGTCTTTGCCAATTTTTGGGTGTCTACAAATGCCCCTCTTTGAGTTAATATGTAAAGCATATCAGTTCAAAGACTATCCCAATTTTTTAATTTTAGGTCAAATTCTAATGATTAAATGTCTAATCAATGATGTTTTGTTGTTTCAAGGTTGATATGATGTCTCATTGTTGATGAATTGATGTATGATCATCAATGATTTGATTTTTGATTCAATGTTGTGTTGGAAATATAAAGGAGTAATTGAGAGGGGAAAGGTGAATCAGTTACTACAAAAATAAATCCTAGATCCCTTAGATGTGAGTACAAAATGAACTTTGAAAACTTAAATGCTAATGCTCGGCATACACATAGTTAATGTTGTAACTTAGTAGATACTGAATGTACTTGGTAATGAATTAGCTTTGCAGATCTTAAGATGTTATTAGTGACTATCATTATTTTAACTTAATTGCAAGCATAAAATAAATAGCATGAACACATTTGACACCAAGATTTAATGTGGAAACCCAATTTGGGAAAAATCACCAACTGCAACTAGTTACTATTTTCACTCTTTTGAAGTAAGCCCTATTAGGAGCCAACCCTATTAAAGGTTACAAAACACAATGTTAGGTGTGACCCTATTAAAGTATTTAATCACCCTATTAGGAGTGGCCTTGTTAGAGGTCTTTAGACAATTCAACAGAAGTGCACCTTGTTAGCGGATTTACAAATAGTTGTTAAGCCAACTCTATTAAGAGATTTAGATCACTACTATAATGGTTAGAGAGTAACAATGAGATGACCTAATTTAGATGCAACTTAATTGCTAATTACAAATCTCAGTTCTAGATTGTACTTGATCCTTCCTAATCAAATGTATTCTTTCATCTCCTTAAGCACATCCTTCTTCTCTTCAGATATGCTTCCTCAAAGAAATTCTCAAATATTCATTATCATTCTCCAAATTTTTTTGACACACATTATCCCACAACTTGACCTTATACTTATATCCTTCCTATTATCAAGCCAGCTAGAGTAGAACTTAGAATAGTTAACATTCATCATCTTAGTCAGCTAGAACTAATAGATAAATCAATTAATCTTGATATGCCAAAATAAGAAAGTTCGTTATTAGCTGACCCAACTTTGTAGACACTAGCTCAAAAACAATTTCCCTATGTTGACCAAGTAAAGTTTGATTAAAACTACAAACTAGAAAACTCCTTTGGTAACTAGGTGAACTCAGTTAGCATTGATTCCATCAACATTTTTTTCATTAACTGATGAGCTCGGTTAACACTTATCTTCTGCAAACTCTCCTTCAATGCCCAAGTGAACTTGGTAGACACTATCTTCTAAATAGGAATGTTCGATAGACACAAAAACTATCTTCACTATCTGAGTGAGCTTGGAAAGCACTGACTGATAATGATATGGCATTCCTATAACATCAAAGACAACACACAATTAATCAATTGTATCCAAAAATCTCCCTCTTTGGCATTGATGGAAACACAAAATGTCATAACACAATGAAATTTTGGAACAAGAATAAAATAAGGAACATATCCTTAGTTTCAGTGAGAGAACTCCCTCTGTCAGAAAATTTTTGTTTGCAACAATCTTTTCCTAAGTACATTTTCCCTCTTTGATATCTCTTCCTAAAACTCCTCCCTCTTTCTAATAACAAATATTTTATGAGATATGAAAGTAAATTTCTCCCTCTTTGACAACACATGCCAAAGATAATAATTTTGATAGTAGCAATGTACCTTAAGTACCGATTCATTTGCAATATGCCCTTGTCAATATTGTATCAACTGATTGATCTTCAACTTTCTCTAGTTAATGGATCACTAAACTTTATTTAGTGAGCTTCAGATAAGGGAATGAACTCTAGCTTAATTCTTAGATACAAAAAACCATCCTTAGGTAATGGCTTAGTGAATATGTTTGCAATTTTCTCTTTTGTATTTACATATTCTAATCTAACTTCTTTCTCCTACACCAATTCTCTTAAGAAGTGATATTTTATAGCATTGTGCTTTCTTTTGGTATGCATCACTGGGTTCTTTGATATATTGATTGCACTAGTGTTATCACAATATATGACTACTACATCTTTGATCTCTACCTTCATTCCTTCCAACAATTGTTTGAACCAAACAATTTTAGAACAATTGACTATTGCTGCCACATATTTAGCCTTTGTTATGGATTGAGAGATACAATTTTGTTTCTTACTTTTCCAAGGCACTAGTCTTTTACCAAGAAACAATGCTCCACCACTAGTGCTTTTTCTATCATCAAGACTTCCTGCCTAATCAGTATCAATAAACACCTTTACGTCCAGATTGCCTCCAAGTTTGTACCATAGGCCATAGTCTTTAGTACCTTTCAAATATCTCGTGATTCTCTTAATTGCCATCATGTGATTTTCTTTGGGATCTGTTGAAAATCTTGCCACCATACCAACTACTAATGCAATGTCAGGCCTTGTATGTACTACATACTGCAATTTTCCAATCATTGATCTATATGTGGTCTGATCTACTTCTTTAGAATCATCATTCTTGGAAATCTTATGTCTAGTAGCCATAGGGGTTCCAACTAGTCTTGAATCTTCCATTCCAAATTTCTTTAGTATCTCCTTGATGTATTTGGATTGAGTGATATAGGTACCATCTTTCTTATGTTGAATCTATAATTCAACAAAGAATTTTATTTCTCCAAACATAAACATCTCAAATTCCTTGCTTGTTTCTTTTGAAAGTCCTTTGCACAAGTCATCATTTCCTTTGAAAAATGTTTCATCAACAAGTATTTCAATCAACCCAATCTTCTTTTCTGGACTTTCTTTGATACATAGACTACTATTATCATTTGTTCTTTGGAAACCAATATGTATCAAGTAGTTATGTAGTCTTTTATACCAAGCTCTAGGAGCTTACTTGATACCATATAATGCTTTATGTAATTTGCAGACCATGTCTCTTTTGTTAGGATCTACAAAACTTTTTGGTTGTTCAATGTAGACTTCCTCATCAAAAATTTCATTAAAGAATGTAGATTTAACATCCATTTGATGTACTTTAAATCCTTTGCAAGCTACATATGCAAGTAAGGTTCTAACACCTTCTAATCTTGCAATAGGAGCAAAAGTTTCACCATAATCAATACCTTCTTCTTGAGAATAGCTTTTACATACCAATCTTGCTTTGTTTCTAGATACCTTTTCTAGCTTTATTCAGCTTGTTTTTGAACACCCACTTTGTGCCAATTACATTTTTATCCTTGGGTCTAGGAATAAGAGTCCAAGTTTTGTTCTTCTCTATCTGTTCTATCTCTTCATTCATTGCTTCAACCAAACTTTCATTATCCAATTCATCTCTAATATTTCTTGGTTCAAATTCAATAAGTAAACATGTACCTTTTAATTTGCTTCTTGTCATTATTCCATCAAATTTGTCTCCAATGATCTGATTAGGAGCATGATGTCTTCTGACATATTTTTCTAATATAGGTTCCTTGGATTTGTTATGGGTTTCATTGTTTTCATGATGAACTTCAATATCAAGCTTGATTCCCTCTACCTATGACTTGGGTCGTTCAAACTCAATTTAAACTAGCTCACTAGCTTCTGACTGTGACTCAGGTCCTTCAAAGTGTAACTTGGGTTGCACTATTGCAAATCGGTAACTATTAGAGATTTTGGGGACTGAGGAGGTGAATTCTCCTTTCTTTTAGATAGATTTGGTAGAGTATCAAATTCATAGTAAACAAATCTTTTGTAATCCTCTTGCTCCTTTTTTCTTTCTTCTTCACTCTTTTCTGCAAACTCATCAATTCTAACATGTGCACTTTCTATGATTATGTGAATAGACAAATTCAAACATTTGTATGCTTTGCTTCTATAGGAGTATCGTAGAAATATGTCTTCATTGCCTTTGACATCAAATTTTTCTTTTCTAGACTTTTTTAGGATATAACATTTGCTACCAAATATTTTCAAATAACTCACAT
The DNA here is from genome assembly GCA_028749045.1 of Cupressus sempervirens. Classification (NCBI taxonomy): domain Eukaryota; kingdom Viridiplantae; phylum Streptophyta; class Pinopsida; order Cupressales; family Cupressaceae; genus Cupressus; species Cupressus sempervirens. Next base: position 133,291,362 of record CM053788.1, on the reverse strand, counting down.
TAGGTTTGTAGCCATACCATAGTTCATAGTGAGTTTTGTTTGATTCTTTCTTCAACTAAACTCTGTTCAAGGTATGAACTACAATGTTGATAGCTTCCTTCCAGTATTTGATTGTAACATTCTTTTCTATCATTAGTGTCCTTACACAATCCATGATGGATCTATTTCTTCTTATAAATATACCATTTTGTTGAGGTGTATTAGGGGCTGACACATGTCTTTTGAGTCCTATTTCAATGCAAAAATTATTGAATTCATTGGAGATGAATTCACCATCTCAGTCTAATCTTAAACATTTCAATCTTTTTGTAGTTTCTTTTTCTACTCTTCGCAGATACCATTTGAATTTTTCAAAAGCTTCTAATTTTTCTTTTAGATACATCATAGTCATCAATTTCTAGAATAATCAACAACAAAAAGAGTGAAAAAAATTTCTCCACTATAACTCTCTATTCCAATGGGTCCACATAAGTTAGCATGTACAATTTCTAAGATTTACTTTGACTAGTAGTTTTTTTTCTCTTAGAGCTAGTCTTTCCCATCTTACCAATTTGGTAATTCTTGCATAAACCCATATCAAGATTCTTCAAAATAGGACTAGCTCTTACTCTTCTATGTTTTCTTATCTAAACTAGATTATCCAAGTTAACATGACATAGTATTTTGTGCCATAACCAGCTTTCTTCTACTTGAACAATAAAACATGAACATTCACCAAAATCAAGATAAAATAGATTATCTTTTGTTTGCTTGCCTGATCCAACCAAATTTTCTTTATCATCTAGTAGTTTTTCCTTGCCATTCATGAATTCTACCTTGAACTCAATGTTGTCCAACTATGCCACACTCAGTAGATTATACTTTAGTCCTTCAACCCAATAAGCATTGTCACATATAAGTTTATTGGCTAATTAGATACAACCTTTTCCTTTTATGCAACAAGGTTCATTGTTACCAAATCTTACACTTCCTCCATCATAATGTTCAAAATGGTCAAACTTTGTTTTATCTCTAGTCATATGGTTTGAACATCCAGTGTCTATAATCCATGTATCATTTTTGCTAACATGAGTGACATGTGCCATCTTATCTCCTTCATCATCAGACTCATCTTTTATAACAATATATACCATTTCATCTTCATTGTTATTGGAATCTTTAGCCATAAGTTTTAATTAACTTTGTCCTTGTAGTTCTTGTGACTTTTGAATTCCTCCTTTCCTTTGTGCTTGTGGCTTTTCTTCTCATCCTTATTTTCTCTATTTGGACACCTAGCAGCAATATGACCAATTTCTTCACAAGAAAAGTAGATTAGAGGAATTTTACCTTTATACTTCCTCTGCCTTTGGAATATTTCTTTGCAAGCAATGCTTCAACAATTTCAAGATCATTGTCAGAACTTTCTTTAGTTTCTTCCTCACTTCCTAATTGATTGGCTTTTTATTTTTTATATTTTTCCTTAAGTGAGAGTTTGACTTCAAATGAAATCTCAATATTCTTGGAAATATGAACATACTTATTATAGTTGTCTAATTCAAAAGCTGTCAATCTTCCAACTAGAGCATCCAAGGTTGATTTGTTATTTGGATCAAATCTCATTTCTTGAATAGCAGACACTCTAATTGCATATATAGAAAGAAGAGTTCTGAGTACCTTGCTAACAACAATTGTCTCCTAAATGTCTCTTGTTGCTACTTTGATTGCACTTACACTGGCCTTGATTCTTTCCACATATTTTGCAATGTTTTCATCTTCTCTCATTCTCATTTGGTCAAATTTTCCTCTAAGACTTTTTGCTTTGGCTATTCTTACATTTTCATCTCCTCCATATATATCCTTTAGTTTGGTTCACATTTCATGAGCAATTTGATAGCCTTTTACTTCATCAAATTCAGCATAACTAAGAGCAAATGCAATATCAATCATCATGATGTTATGATTCTTCTTTTCAAAATGTCCTCAACTAATAATGTTCTAGTGGGAGTTTTGTATTCAATATCAAGATATTTGCAACCTGAATCACTAATAGTAGCTAGATGTGATCTCATAATTCCTTTCCATGTTGCAAAATTGTCTCTATTAAGCTCTAGAATCTCTCTTTTGTAAGACATCTTGATCTTTAGCTTAGGTCCTTGAAACCTTTTCTGCAAGCACCGAAACAACTCTAATAACAAGTTTTTAAAATATAAAGGAGTAACTAAGAGGGGAGGGGTGAATCAGTTACTAAAAAAATAAATCCTAGGTCTCTTAGATGTCAGTACAATATAAACTTTGAAAACTGAAATGTTGATGCTCAACATACACATAGTTAATGTTGTAACTCAGTAGATACTAAATGTACTCAATAATGAATTAGCTTTGCAGATCTTAAAATGTTATCAATGATTATCATTAGTTTAACTTAATTGCAAGCATAAAAGAATTAGCATGAAGACATTTGACACCAAGATTTAATGTGGAAACCCAATTTGGGAAAAACCACTAATTGTAACTAGTTACTATTTTCATTCTTCTGAAGTGAGCCCTATTAGGAGCCAACCTTGTTAAAGGTTACAAAATACACTATTAGGTGTGACCCTGTTAAAGGATTTATTTACCCTATTAGAAGTGGCCTTGTTAGAGTTCTTTAGAAAATTCAACAGAAATGCCACCTTTATAGAGGATTTATAAATAGGTGCTAAGCCAACTTTGTTAAGAGATTTAGATCACTACTACAATAGTTAGAGTAGCAATGAGATGACTTGATTTAGATGCAACTAAATTGTTGATTATAGATCTCAATTCTAGCTTGTACTTGATCCTTCCTAATCGAATGTATCCTTTTAGCTCCTTAACCACATCCTTCTTCTCTTCAGATTTGCTTCCTTAAAGCAATTCTCAAATCTTCATTATTGTTCTCCTCTTTTTTTTAGACACATTACCCCACAACTTGACCTTATACTTATATCATTCCTATTGTCAAGTAGGCTAGAATACAACTTAGAATAGTTAAAATTCATCATCTTAGTCAGTTAGAACTAATAAATAAATCAATTAATCTTGATATGCCAAAATAAGAAAATCCTTCCTTAGCCAACCCAACTCAGTAGACACTAAATAAAAAATGATTTCCCTATGTTGATCAATTGAAGCTAGGTAAATACTGCAAATTGTAAAACTCCTTTGGTAATTGAGTGAACTCCGTTAGCACTAATTCCATCAACAATTACTTCATTAACAAAGTGAGCTTGGTTAACACTCATCTTTTTGTAGGCTTTCCTTTGATGCCCAAGTGAACTCGATAGACACTGTCTTCTAAACAAGAATGCTCGGTAGACATAGAAAACTGTCTTCACTATCGAAGTGAGCTCAACATGCACTAACTAATAATGATATGATATTTGTGTAACATCAAAGACAACACACAATTAATCAATTATATCCAACATTTTGATGTTTTAAAATCCTACCTTTAGGATAACTTGATTGGATGCCCCATTTTGATTTAATGTTAAAGTTTTGGCAGGGATAGCGCATTTTTTATATTTGAAATTTTTTGATGCCCCAATTTTGATATGGATACACTACCACCTAAAAATGAAATTGGAAAAAAATTGATGTTAAAAAACATATGAATATTCTAATTTTATTTCTAAAAATATTGATGAGAAAAATGATGATACAGTGGGGTAGAATCAATTAGGAAATGTTGATGGATAGAAAAAGTGGCCCCCTCATGATATAGAGTAGTGAAAACTAACATGTCCATCTTAGGATATAAAGTCAGACAAATAACAAGTTCAACACTATGTTTCACCAAGGTGATGGTTAGAATCAATCAGGTGATGTTGGATAGAAAATAGTGCCCCCTAAGGATGTAGATTAGGGAAAACTAATGAGTCCATCTTAGGATACATAGTAGGAAAAATAACAGGTTCAAGATAGAGCCATTAGTCGAATAGCTAGATGTTGAGATTTGACTGATGTAGAATGATCACTCGTGATGAAAAGCTAATGTCATTGTTTGATGTCCAATTTTTTGAGATGGGATGAGTGCCCCCAATGAGTAGGGACGTTCAGATCAAACATAGATATATGATGTAGGTGGTGCGACCTAGGGTTGATTTGTGGAACTTTATGTTCATTTTATTGGCTTCTAATGTATGTCATTTATGATGAGGACCCTTTTATGTTGATGTTGAAGACCTTTTGATGTTGATGATTTAATTTTTTTGATTTATGAGATATTCAAGCTTGTTGATGTTCAGACTTGTGCACTTGTTATATCATGGACTTTATATATCTAATGTGAGAAGTGAAATATGTTTACGGGTAATGAAAATGATAAAATGAATTGAAATGTGATAAATGAAATATGATGAAATGAAAGGATAATGATAAATGGAATGAAATGAAAGAAAAGGATAAATGAAGTGAATAAAAGGTGAAATGTGATGAAATGAAATGGTAAATGAGATGATAGATGAGAGAAATGTATGGAAGCAAATGATTATGTTGGAAATGAAAAGATGTGAAGGGATGGGACTCAACATTTAAGATTAAAAAGTCACAAATGAAACTTGTGAGCCAAGTAAGAATGGCAGAAATAGTGAATGCATAAAATATGATGAATGGTGGAATAGTGACTAGAATTGTTTGAGATTTGAAGGTCACACAATGTAATATGAGGTGAAAATAGGAGAAATTAGTTAGTATAATTGTTTAAGATTCGAAGGCCACCTAATGCAATAGGTGGAATAAATGAGATGTAAGAATAAAGTGTGATGCAAGGTGGTAGTGTTGTAATGAGACAAAGTCCACAATAGTTGAGTGTTAAAAACTTGTTTTAATGTTGATGTTGTTGTCTGATGTTTGATAACCAATCCTGAAATTTGTTGTTGATTTTTTGAATGATCATGTGTAATATTGATTTATGTGCCAACCTTTTATTTTGCAAGGAACTCAAGATGAAAATGTAAACTAAATGAATGCAACTAACTGCCATTTTTTGCAGAGAGATGCTAATTAACTATCATCATAGAGAATTTAATAAAAAGTGGCCTAGTACAACCAATGATAGCTCAACTATGGTGATATGAATATTGCATCACACTAAGAAGTACCATCAAACATAGACAATGTACATGAAAAATATGATAACCACTAAAAATAAAACTTATAGCTGCATTAAATAAAAGTAGGCATGCAAATGGTCACATGTCAGATAAAGAACCTCACCTAAGATATCAGACAAAATTGGTCAAGGTACCCATGGCCTTCAAAACAAGAGAAGGCACTTATAAGTAGAGACCAATGATGTAGAAAATCAAAGGATCGCTAGAGAAAAATAGTGAAAAACCAAAGGCAAATAAAATATCATGGCTTCATCATAGTACCTCTAGTCAAGTACATCATTAAGGTACTAGAAGTTCATAATAGTACAAAAACCATTATTTGCGAACTAGGAGTGCTAATATTTGTGTGCAATAGTGTCAAATTTGTTCAATTCTTCCTAGAAAAAATTGGTGTACTAGTATAAAAACAAAGCCTGGGATGTGTCAGCGATAATTCAATAGTGGGATTGTGTGATTATGGTAGAAGATATGTGTTAGTGTGGATTAGGGTGTTCAAATGTCAAGGTCAAGTGGCAAGTGTACCTAGAACTAGTGTGATGGGATGCAAAGAGTGGACACAAGGAAAGGCCAGCAAAGTATGAGTCATGGCAACTGAAAACCATAAATAAAAAAATACCATGTAGATGAAATGAAGCATAGTGAAGAGTATATTGTGGAGGTCTAACGAAGTGTGTAAGTCAAAACATGTTGGGCTCAATAGATCAGTGATGATAGGAGAGTGATGCTAGCCATGGAAGGTAGGTTAGGTAGGGATGAAGGAGAAAGTGTAGTCAATGGGCCTCTGAGGAACTAGTGTATCAGTCTAAAATTCAAGCGTTTGTTTAGGTTTAGGGTGAATCAAGTCATGTAGGATGAGCAAAAACACAACCTAAGGATGTGGGAGTTAGGGTAGAAGAAATGCCCATGTCAGTATTAATAATATTGTTAGGGACTACAATGTAATAGGAGTTGCAGGAAGTATTGGATGATGAACCAATGATGTAGGCAGAGAATAGTCCATACGGGGTGACTAAGAGTGTGTTAGGAGTGGAAACAAAGGCAAGGTAGATAAAATCTCCTAAAAATTCCATAGGAAAAGCTCAGAGAGAGCTGGAAGATATTAGCATAGGTGGGGTGATGAGTGGAGCATGTCAGTTGATTAGTCTTGGGAATCCAAGACAACAGTCAAGGAAAGGAGAAATTAGTGGTGTGAGTGTAGAGTAGCCATAGCTAGAGGTGAGGGGCAGAGATCAGTCATCAATGATGTAGGAGAATTAAAAATAATGTTGGACGTGGAGAGAGTTTAGGTAGAAAATGTAGAGCAAGAAGTCATATTTTTTCTAGGATTGATGGAGAAGGCACGTTAAGGTGGAGCAAAAATGGAGGCAAGATGACTCCAAGTAGTGGTGAATATAGAGCGAGTGAGAGCGCAATCATTAGAAGCAGAGCTATAGGTGGAGCAATTGTGATCAAAGGGAAATGATGCGAGGATGCAAGCAAAGTGGTCACAAGCTCAGAGATTGTAGGAATTCCTAAAGATGGCACAAGTGGGTCTGGAAAGTGCACAAAATGAGTTGGTGTTACTACAGTCACAACCTAAGTCATTTAGGGAGGCAATTCCAAAATCATACACCCTATCATTGTAGTTGTGGGAATAGTTGGCGTTAAGCAAGTCAAAGGTGAGGCAATTGCAGTAGCAGTTGGATGAGACAAAGGTAGATGTGGAGCATTGGTGAACGATGACTAATCAAATGTAGTAAGAGTGGGATGTGGCCCAAAAAGTTATCACTATACTAGGAATAAACAAGCTAGTGGAGAATGTGTTCATGGATATACAACAGACTATGAAAGTACACTATGAAGCCACTTATTATATCAGACTTTATTATGAAGCATTCCCTAATGAGAGTCAATGAGAGACATAGTTTTTGGATTAGGAATTTACATAACTATTGAATGCACAATTACATAGTGGTAGATTTTTGATTCCCATGAATGTGGTGTGGGTATGAAGAGGAATAACACCAAGGGCCTCTTCTTCTAGAACTAGGTCTGGAGAAACACCCTTTATTGGACACCCTGTCATGCGACCTCCCTTGGGGAGGCCAGAATAAATGGTTTGCCAGATTTGAGGTGAATGTAATATTGTTGCCATCATAATAGAATAAAGGTGTATTTGTTTTGGTGTCAAGCAAAAGGATGACTAGTGTTACTGTTAAAATGGAAAATGTTGGATAAATGTGGTCACAATTGTTTTTGATTTTGTGAATGTATTTGGATGTTTTTGAAATTTTTGGAAGTATATATGGATGTTTTTGGGATTTTAAGGAATATGTGGATGTTTTTGGAATTTTTGTGAATATTTGAATGTTTTGGAATTTCAAAAAATATTTAAATGTTTTTGGGATTTTTACAAATATTTGAATATTTTTTGAGATTTTTACAAATATTTGAATGGTTTTTTGGATTTTTGTAAATATTTGAAAGGTGTCAATCTCCATAGAAGTGGGAACAATAAGATTTGTAGGGGAAGAAAGACCTTCACTTATGTGTGAGGAATTGAATATCAGAGCGGGCTCTTAGTAAAAGATGAGTAGAAACTTGTGTAACATTTGGAGAGCCATGGTATTTAAGGTGGAAAAAGAAGGAAGTGCTAGAACAAAAATTGTAAGGTACAATGTTGTATATATTGATAGCCTTTATGGACAAGCTTAAGACCAAAGTTGGGACTTTTCTCTAGGTGTGAAAAGGTGTTTGGGCCCATCAAATACTTAGATGGACAAAAAGGGTGCTATAGGGGCCTTGAAAATGGCACTTTGGGCCTAAAAAGGTGCTTCAAGGGCCTAGAAGGCACTTGAGGGCATTGGAAGAGGCTCTTTGGGGGCCTAAAAAGGCACTTTGGGGGCCTAAAAGGCACTGAAGCGCCTTGAAAAGGACACTTTGGGTTCCTAAAAAGGCATTTGAGGTCCTTGAAAAAGGTGTTTGGGCCTAAAAAGGTGCTTTGGGGGCATTAAAAAGGGTGCTTGAGGGGTTGAAAAAGGCAAGGAGATAGTTGCGATCTCTCAAACTTACACTTACTTATTTTGTGCCCCCTATTAGGTGATGATGAAAGAGTCTGATGGATAACTGGGTCTTTTGAGATAGCATTGATATATTTGTTGAAGGGATCTAGATCAATCATGGCCACTGCAACATAAATAAGACTAATAATTCAATGAGAATTGTTGTTCTTCATAGGAGGAAAGAAAAGGGAACTCTACTGGTGCCTCGTGTGCTATTCTTGTTGTGCCAAATTTTTCAAAGCCTAGCAAGATGTTTCAAGACATAACTACATTGCTTCTTAATTCCTTTAAGACACTCATTATTTTTTCAGAGGTAATAGAGCCATAAAATATTTATGGTATTTTTCAATATAGTGGGCCTCACCATTGATATCATATGAAATCGGTCAAGGTACACAGACCTTTCCCAAAGGAAAAGAAATTATATCTGGATGCCAGTCCAACATAAAATCAATTGGATCATCGATTTGAAAAATACAACAATAACTTATGCATAATTAAATAGCATATTTGAGTTGAGGTGGGTCATGTTTGACAAGAATTTCAGGTGGTTGTTAATTGTTTTGGATTTTTGGCTTTTTTAGCAATTATGACCCCTTTTTGAATGTTTTTCATAATTTTGAACAATTTTAGAATTTTTTGAATATTTTTGGGAATTTTTGGATGTTTTTGACAATTTTGAATGTTTTTCACAATTTTTAACAATTTTTGAATGTTTTCAATTTTTTTCGATAATTTTTTAATATTTTTGAATATTTTTAAAAATTTTGAATGTTTTTGAATATTTTTGATCATTTTTGAATGTTTTTGTACTTTTTTTGATAATTTTTGAATGTTTTTTAATACTTTAAACAATTTTTGAATGATTTTGAATTTTTTTGAACTAGTGGGAGTGGAATAAGGATGTGAGTGAGATTTTTTGGCATACGGAGATAACTAGGACCATGTGGAGGTGCCTAAAGAGTCAAGGAGGCCAAAAGTGGGCTTGGGGCGCTATATTAGAGGTGATGGACTGGAAAATTAACTTTGGGAATTCAAATAGATTGAATGAAGGCTAAAATGGATATTGGGAATTATTGGCCATGGTGGATAGCTGAGATGTGCACTGATTTTCCTATAATTCATGTCAATGGTATCTCAATACATAGTCAGATTCATTGTTTCCTCTAAATTGTTTGTCATCTTATTTTTGTTGTTTTGCTGGCTGTCGATGCTGCTATGAATTGTGTTTGATGCTCAAAAACCATTGAATTGTAACCCACAAGTGTTTCTCAATTGGGTATGCATGAAATTAACTCAATCAAGGTAGGTAAGCCATAAACAATAAAATTTTGTCTTAGAGAGAGTTGTTTATGTCATGCCTTGTTATTTTTCTACGTTAATGGACTCGTGTTGTTTAGGGAAGTCCAAAGGTGTTATCCCTTTATCCTTTTAAGCCAAAGGTGGTTTTTCTCATCTCTTTTGTACCAATTTTTTTGTTGTTGATGTTTTCTAGTTTTTAAAAAAAAAATTGTATCTTCAGCAATGAGGTGTTTCTTCAAAGCTCTAGACATAAAATCTTTTGAGATGGATGTTGTTGATGGGCTTTGCTAGGTTGTCTCCATAACAATGAGAAAGTTTGTAAGTACCAGTACCAAAAGAATCTATGATAATGTAAGCACCAATCCAATCAGCCTCCCATTTTCCCTTCTTTTCCCTAGTAGCTTGATTCTTAGGATTTTTTTGGAGGACTAGGTCAGCAACTTGAAAAACATGAGATTTGACCTTTTTATTATAATGTCTTGATAGCCAATTTTGATATACTTTGAGGTGTTCATGCACTGCACACTAATGTTCTTCTAATAATTTTGGCTATTCTAAATGGGCCACTCTATAGTATTCATCAGATAGGATATCACAAAGAGTGACTCTCAATGATGGGATCTAAACCTTGAAAGGAAGAATGGCTTCACAACCATAAACCAAGGAGAATGGTGTTCTGCCTGTAGATCTCCTAATGCTCATCTTATAGGCCTAAAAGGAAAGATTTAGTTATAAATGCCAATCTCTACCAATATCATATGGTTCTTTTAAGAATGTTGGTAATCATCTTTTTGGTGGCCTCTGCTTGGCCATTGCCTTGGGGATAATAAATTGACGAGGAATGGTGTATAATGTGGAATTTTTCACATAATTTGTTAATCATTTGATTTTTAAATTACAAGGTGTTGTCTATGAGAATGGCATGAGGTATGTCAAACTAACAAATGATATGGTTTAGAATGAAGGAATAGATTTGTTTTCCTATAGACTTGGCAAGTGGCATCACGTCAACCCACTAGTTGAAATATTTTATTGTGGTGATAATCCATTTATGTCCACTAGAGGAGGGTGGGTGGATGGCTGGAATTAAATTGAAACCCCACATATAAAAAAGGACATGCTGTGGCCAAAGGATTGAACTCTTCGGCTAATGCATGAATAAGGTTACCATGGATTCAACACTTTTTGCAAGTTTTAAAATAGTTGATGGAATCCTTTTCCATGATTGGAAAAAAATAGTCCATCATTAGAATCTTCTTTGCTAGTGTAAACCCACTGGCATGTGACCCATAAATGTCTACATGGACTTCTTCTAGAGCAACTCTCAACTCATCTTTTTCAAGACATCTAAAAAAAGTACCATAAAAACCCTTTTCTATACAATGTATCAGCCACCAAAGTGTAGTGTGAGGTCTGCTGAATGAAATTACATCTTTGGTTACATGAGAGATCAGAGACATCGTAGAGGTAGGTGATGATGGAGTTATACCAATGGGAATTCAAGGTGTCTAAATATCAAATAATGAGTGAATTAGGTTGAGTAAACATGGGTTAAACCACCTCTTCTACTAAACATTCATACCACTCATACTGCTCAAGTAACTGAAGCAAGAAGGCCAAGGTGACCATGGTGTCTGTTGCTCTATTCTTATCTCTAGGAATTTTTTCAAAAGTAATGTGAATAAAATAAGCCTTAAGTGTGTCAACCATAATTTTGCAAGGAAATAAATTTTCATCTTTGCTCTGATATGTGTTAGTGACCTGATTGATGATCAATTGTATAATCTCAATAAACTTCTAGCATTCTTAGCTTCCATTCTAGGACTAGATGAGGCCTAAGACCAAGTCTTCATATTCTATCATGTTGTTGGTGTAGGGGAAAAGTAGTTTGTAGGATTTGGCAATGGTAACACCTAGAGGCATAATGAACAAAATACTAGTTTTTGAACCATATTGTGCATAAGAACTATCAAAATAAAAATTCGAAGTTACTAGCTCTATTTGAAGAATGTGCATATCTAGAAAATCAGCTAAGATAGGATTCAAGCTCTCTATGGGTGCGTCTTCCAATTGATTAGTAATGGCCTATCCTTTTATTGCTTTCCTATCAACATACTCAATATCAAGCTCACTTAGGGTCATCACCCACATGGCCAATCTATTCATTAATGATGTCTTGCTAAGAAGATACTTGAGGTGATCAATCTTGGAGATGAGTTTAACCTTATGTGTCAAAAGATAATGGTATAGCTTTTGGAAAGCAAAAAGTACAGCTAAACAAGCCTTTTCAATGAAGGTGTAATTGAGCTCATAGTTGACAAGTCATTTTCCTATGCGAAGAGGGCGCCTAATGATTTATCAATCAAAGAGATGTAGAGTAAAAAAGGTCTATGTGGAACTAGAGGTACCAATATAGGTAGATTCATCAAGTAATACTTAAGTAGATCAAATGCCATTTGACACTGATTATCACATTTGAAAACTATATCTATGTGGAGAAGATGGGTGGAAGGAACACATTTTTTTGCTAACTAGGATATGAAATGCCAAACTAATTGGAGTCTTCCTTGGAGAGAATGCAACTAGCTCAAGTTCTTTGGAGGTTACATGTCGATTATGGCTTGGACCTTTTTAGGGTCAACCTCAATACCTTTCACTGAGACAATGTATCCTAAGAGTTTGCTATATTTCATGCTAAAAGCATATTTTTTTGGATTTAGCCTAAGTGTGAATGCTTCTAGGTGTGTAAATATTTTGTCTATGATAGGAAGATGATCTTCTTAGGTTTGAGATTTAGAGAGGAGGTCATCAACATAGTCTTCCATAAAGATGTGACATTCCAACAAAATGTGCCCCATGCACAAGTAAAAGTTGTTTTCTCTTGATCATATAGGGCTATCATAATCTAGTTGTACCCTAAAAATCCATCCATGAGTGAGAACATGGAATGACCTACTGTCAAATATATAATTGTATCAAAGTTGGGAAGGGGGAAGTCATCTTTAAGACATGCTTTGTTTACATCCTAGAAATCAATGAAAATGCATATGCTACCATCTCTCTTTGATATAGGCACAATGTTTGATATCTATGATGCATACACTAAGGGTTGGATGAAGTTGGTGTTGATCAAATTCTCTAATTTTTTTTTGGATGAGAAGGGTTAAATGGGGATGCATATTCTTGAGATTTTTCTTAACCAACTTGACCTCTAGAAAAATGTTAAGGTGGTGGAGGATTAGAGTTGGATCTAACCCTGACATGTCTACATAAGACCATGCAAAGTTTATCTACCTCTCTTTGAAGAAGTGAGTGAATGTGCTTCTTTCTTCTATGTTTAAAGACTATGCCAAGTAGATCATCCTCAGTTCCTACTATGCACCAATGTTGGATTTTTTTGTTGGCTCAATTAGGATAGATGGCTATTCCTCTGAGTGAATAGGTAAGGTATCAATCATCTCATCTTTGGGTGCCATATTTTGGTTTTCACCTTTTGATGTGTCATTTATATTTATTTCTATTATTTTGTCAAGATCAACTACAACCTGGTGATGTTCATTAATCCTTTGATGTGCTTGACCTATTCTAGTATGACTAAGATGATTGATATCAAACCTATCTTCGTGCATTTCTCCTATTCTTTATGGATCAGATGGTTCAACTACATTAAGGTAGATGAAGACATCATGGTTAGGGTCAAAATTAGGAATAAGGTGATGATTAGTTGTGTCCCAACTGATAAGATCAAGATGGACTAAGGAAAGAGATTCATAATATGGATAAGGTTTAGCAAGATTTAAAGACATGACCTTGTGAAATGGTTCATATATAATATCAATTAGGTCTATGACATGTGCTTCCTCTAAAGTGTCAGGAAAAGTAGAGCTAGTGAATAACTCATAGTATTAATCTTCGATGTCTACTGGAAAGAAGTTAGGAAATAGATTTTGAGACTAAAACCCTTCAATAGGTTCATCATCCTCATATGATGTGATGTGACATGTCTATTCTAAATCAGCCTCTAAGTTTTTCTAATGTGTGCTAGCTCTTAGCAAAGTAGAGTCTAGATGAGAGGTTAATCCTTGTGCAATGAAACCATTAGATATAGGAATGTGAACAAAATTACATTCTTTCTCATGAATGGACTCTTTAGATAATGATTCAAATTCTCACTTAGTGGAATCATCATCATCTTCATTATTATAAGTGTCCATGAGTGGTTCTCTTGTGTGATGTGAATCTAGGAAGGATAGATTCACATTTTTAATGTCAACAACTTTCTAGTTACTACCATCCTTTTCTTTAGGTACCCACACCAAGGTGAGGAGGAATCACTATATTTGGGACAAGACTTGGGAGTGATCTATGTACTATCTTGTTCACTATACCCCACCCCTATTTTGGATCTATTAGACCAGAACTGTGTTACTAGGAGTTTGATGATGTCTTTCCCTTTCCCTAGGGGGCCATCTCTCATATATCTTATTGTTTAATTAAATAAAAACCTTTTCCATATAGGTGAGGGGAGATGTCAATATTTTGTTCATTGATTTCTTCTATAGAGCTTGAAGGTACACCACTTGCTTTGAAAAAATGTACATGGTAAGGTCTACTAGTGGATAATGGTTTGTTGTGAGATCTTGGAGAGAGTGGGGGATCAAATAATGAGACTAAGTACTCACCTAGCCCTTTGTGTAGTAACTAGTACTTCTTATTAAATTATTTCATTAGCCTATCCATTTCTTCATAATGTGACTACTTGGGATCCTTTGATGATGATGGTGAAGGGAGGGAAGATCTTGAATAACCAACTTTCTCTTTACCCTTAGTTGATGTAGATAAGTGGTCATTATCTAGGCTAGTAGAACATGAAGTGTCTATTGATGTGAACCAACTAATGTCATCTGGTAGGGTGTCAGTTTCCTCCCTATTATAAGGAACAAGGAAGTTACAATATTGGGCACGATTTTGATCCTTGGGTATGGTCACCTCTTGAACCATGTACATAAATTTGAGACATTGTGGTAAGTGGAAGGAACAACTTGCATATCATGAATCCATGACCTCTCTAAAAGGATATTGTAAGTTAATTGTAAGTCCAAGAGTTAACAAACAATTTCTTTTACAATCGGGCCTACCCTGATTGGCAGAATAACCATGCCCATGGAGGATCTCTCCTCTTCATCGTAAGCTTGAATGGTGATTTTATTTTTGAGGTTGACAATATCCTCTCTATACCCTAAGGCTTTTACCAAATTCAATGTGCACATGTTTAGTCCTACCCTACCATCAACCAAGGCTCTTTTAACTTTGTTTCTATGAATAAACACTTCAATGTGCAATGAGAGTTTTGGGGATGAATGTCTAACATGTCATCCTGAATACAAAAGGATACATAGTGAGGGGAAATAAAGATATTGCCCATGTTTTGAAGTCTATTAACATCAAGGTCATTTGGCACTTAGGATTTGGTGAGGATTTCTTTATGTTGAGAGGAAATTTGCAACAATTTGAAATTAGAGATATGGGAGGGTGTCTTGAATAATTGGTTGACCAAGTTGTATTTGGGTAAGGAGGAACTCATAGTTGCATGATCATAACCTACCATGGGCCTTGGTAAAATGACTTTAGAGGCTTGACCTTGGGTAACAACATTTGATGATTGTTTCTTGTTTTATCTTTAATTATGATGACATTTATGGTGTCATCAAATCTAGAAATCATGTTGATGGTGTTATCTTAGTGATGAGCATAATTAACCTTATCATGAGGAGGTGCATTCTAATTAGCTATAGAGGATTCACCCTTTTCATGGCTCATGAAAGGGTTCTTGAAGGCTATATGGTCTTAATTGTTGTTAAGGTTATTCACTTTGATAGTTCCATCATTGATTAATTTTGTATGGCCCCCTTAAGGGAAAAATAATTGTTTTTTAAGTCTCCCCTATTCTGGTGGTAGGCACATAAATACTTGTCTCTCCACCACTTCAGCTTAACTTTCGATTCATAGGGTTTGGCCTCAGGGAGTATAATGAGTTCATTAGCCAAGAGGGTTTGTAAAGCACTCTCATAAGACAACCCAATAATTGTATACTCCTTGGGTATGTTGGAAGATTGATATCTTCTTGGAGGAGGCGCTTGATTATAAGTGACTTGTTGATTAGATGTCAAGTGAGCTTCTGTGTTATGTAGATAAAATGGATGGGCATTATATTGTTGAGGTGTGTTTAGATTGGTGTTATTAACGATAGGATACTGATGATTTGGATAGGGTTGAGTTTGTGGTTTAACATGGTTAGCTTCAACCACCCCATCATTGATTGTGTTTTTGTTGTTATTTATAAACGATGAATTTGTTTATCAGTGGATCGATTAGATGAATTATGAGTTTGTGTGGATTTGTTTGAGAAACCCTTACCATCTTTTGATAACTTCATGATATCATTACTTATCAAGGTCTCTTCTACTTTGGCAAAATTCTCTAGGGTAGTCTTAAAGTCTGTATGCCCTTAGAGTTGGAGCTAATAATTCATGGGTTTCAAGAGAGTATTGATGAAAATGTCAGTTTTTTCTATGTCTAGAATGTCTCTATGGTATTTGGCAAATGTGTGTCTCCACCCTTGTAGGAAGACTTTGAATGATTCTATGGAAAGTTGTTTCATGTTATACAAATCGATCATCGTAACTTCCCTTTCAACATTATAATAGCATTGGGCAATGAAAATGGAAGCCAATTGATGAAAGGACTTAATGTTAGAGGGTAGCTTGGACAACCACTCCATGGCTTGCCCTCCGAGGCTCCTAGGAAATATATGCATTAGTAAGTCACGCCATGAAAAAACTCCATATTAGAGTATAAAATTGTCTAAGATGATCTTAGGGATATGATGTACCAAAATATTTTTTATATTTTGGTATCTACACATTTTGAGGGAAATGTGTGAAGGTAATGCTTTTATTGAATGAAAGAGGACACACCTTTTCAAGGCTAAATTATATAGGTTTTATTTTTCCTTTCTATTTCCAATTGTCGGTCTTGTAGGTTTTGTGTGACAATATCTAAAGATGACTCTTTTTCATCTCATTTAAGGTTGGTTACATCAAAGTCAAATTACAGTTTGGGACCTTGTTGTACTAATGCTAGTATGTAACATTCTTTGTATTTTTCAAGTATCTTGTCCATGATATTGATAAGCTCGAGATTTTACTAAAAATCTTCAATTTATGTTTCAAAGATCTTTTCATCCCACACATTGGATGAACCCATTTTTGAAAAAGGGTCTGAATTTTGGTTGAACAAGGGTGACTCATGGGTAACTATATTTGATGAGCAATATGTTGGTGTAATATGTTCAAGAATAACTAAAGATTTCATGCTTTTGACGGTTCTATTAGATATTCTAAAACACACTCGTATAGGTAATCATTTTGGTTTCATGACTACATTGGTTTTACATAGTAGCAAGAGATGTGGATAGACTTCCTCTAACTCTTATGCGTTTTCACAATATTTTGGTTTCTATTGACCATGGTTCATTTGGAGTAACAAGCTAAGTTTAAAAAGGTGTTTGGGACTATTGATAATGGTGAGCTCACTTTTGTGTCTCCAGATGTTTCTGGCTTGATATGCAAGATGAGGAAATAATGAATGTTAAATTAAGAAACTTTGAAGGGGACTTGTAACTTTTCTTGTTTAAAAAATGGTTATGGTCAATTTTAGTATCTCTCAGTCTTGGAAAATATCAATGATGAAAAAAGGCACCTGAATCTTTTTTTTTTTGCAAGTGTCATGTATGTAGATAGCCTCTATTTTACATTTCTCTTAGATGTGATATAGTATTTCTCAAATAAACTATTTAAATGTTCAAATGCACTATTTTATCAGTCATATATGTTGTTTTAGGGTTTAAATACATTGTTGTGCAGGGAAATTTTGTTATTTAAATCTTCAAATGCATTATTTTACAATCATATGCACTATAATATAGTTCAAATACATCATAGAATGGGCCAAATACATTGTTTGAAGAAATAAATGTGCTATTTTAGGATCTTTTAACAATGTTCTTGTTTTGAACTTGGTTTCTCATATCAGTTTATAGTTACATCTTTTGGAAGGATTGTGATCCAAACTAGAGTTTGTTATTAAGTTTTAAAACACATCCAAGAATAGTATTTGTAGAAATTAAAATAAAATATAAAACCACATGCACCTAAAAAATGGAAGAGAAGGGCTTCTTTACAAGGTTTTCTAGAGCTGGTGACTAGTGGGTTTTAGTTTTTTAACCAACAATGTTCAAATTTACCACTCTTGTGACAGATAGCTTCCCACCAATGCTAAGGAGGTTTGGTGCAATCCATTATGGGAATACTAGAGGAAGACTATATTTTGAACATGGGTGGATTGCATTTGATTAGGAATGCAAGATTGGAAGGAGTTCCTTCTTACCGTCCCTGCTAAGGCAACTCGGGAGGTAGCCTTTCTATGGTTGAGGAATCCTACCTAGTAGAAAGTAGAAAAATAGAAATCAAAAATAGGTTTGGGAATTTGATCACTTCAGGAGAATGAGAGCATATCCCTATTGTCCTGACCTCCCAAACATAATAGACACAGTTGTTCAATTGCAAGCCCTTATACTATAGAAGATAAGTGGCTCCTAGTTGAGCTATGTGTGCGTTCTTTCCTTGTTTGATTGTAAGTGATATCTATAGAAGGTTAGACATTATAATCAATTCAAAAGAGTTGAGAGCATAGGCCTACTCCTATATAGGTTAGCAAGATCAAAATTTTCTATTACACTAGGTTTTGAACTTAGAAATGCCACACTTTGAATTGGAAATGATTAAGGTCCACTTACCTAATTCGATGATAGCAAAGGCTAGGCACATTTTTTATGGTATTCATTCCTGTCATGTGTTGCCAATGGTCTAGGAGTTCTTGTTAGCTTGGAAGAGACCTATAAGCAACCAATAATCAGATCTAGAAGTCAGATTCAACAATTTATGACTTTGATTAGATGTATTATAGGAATAAGCATTTGCATTATAAAATTTATCATATGCACTAATTAAACTAGTAAATGCACTACAAGAAGTCGAAAATGCACTATAGTAAAATTTAAATGTGTTGAAAAAATGTTTAAATGCACTATAGAAATCTTTAAATGTGCTATAGAAAGTTTTAAAAGATTATTTAGAAGCATTAAAAAAAAGATTAGAAGCAGAGTAGCATCAGAAAGCTTGTAGATCCAGCCTTTGTGCATTCGAGAAAGTCTTTGAGGGTTTGTTGTTATTGTTATGAACCTTCCAAAATGTTGTAGAACCTACAACCAATTAGATCTACACAAGAAACTAGCAAAAAACAAAGATCTACCATAAAAATAAGATATTAGAAAGAAAGATTAAAGAAAAAAGAAGCTTTAAGTTCAAGCACCACAGTGGGTGCCAATTTGTACATGGTATATTCATGTATTCATGAGACTTTAATTCAGAATGCAGATAAATGACAATGAACTAGACTAAAACCAAAAAATCATTGTCAAAATATAATTGCTACAAACATCCCATGTTTCCCTAACTACAAGTACTAAGAATGCTCTTAGACCAGCATCTCAATGACAATTCTAGAATGGGAGTATGCTTAAAATGCAGATTTACAAGAATGCATGCAAGATCTATGACTAAAATGTAGATTATATGTGGTAAGAACTCTACAATGATATTAAATGAATATGCAATGAGCTAAACATGTGCTAAAATGATACTAAATGACATGAAAAGAATGCTAAAAATGCTATCAAGTAACATGAACTTGCTATAATGACAATGCTAAAAGATGATAACTCAAAATGTGCCTATAGTGTAGATGCCTAAAACTTGGGTCCCTTAGCTCTTGAATTTTCCTCCTATTTATAGGATTTCAGTAGGGGTTGGGGTAAGAATCATGATTTTACCTTTTGACTGGAGGGTGGAGGTCATAAGGGACTAGGAGGAAGAATCAAATAGACTTAGTTTTGAGGATAAATGAGGATTTTTTCAATTTTTTTAAATGTAAAAGGAGGATTTTCACTTTTGTGAGGATAAATGACTTTATTAATTTAATAAATGTTCTATTTATTTTCAAATTTTTTTTTTTTTTCCTTTTTCCCTTTTTGAATTTTATTTTATGATTTTGAATTGTTTTTCTCCTCTTTTTAAAATTGATTTAGGTCTTATTGATTTGATAGATGATTTGATTGATTAATGACCTGATGTAATCCTTGATTTGAAAGTTTGTTGTGTTCCTCTAATTTAATCCTTAATCTATGTCAATTGATCGAAATTGTGTAGGTTAGGTCTTTGCCAATTTTTGGTTGTCTACACATGGTATAACATGTTTAATCATCTATGTTGTCTTCATAAACAAATCTCTCTAACCTTCTATACAAGATTCAAGCTTGTCTTTATCAACTATTTCCTTCTCATTTTTAATGATCAACCAATATCATATAGAAGATGTTTCTTCATCTTCTCCTGCCAACT
This sequence comes from Cupressus sempervirens, assembly GCA_028749045.1. Classification (NCBI taxonomy): domain Eukaryota; kingdom Viridiplantae; phylum Streptophyta; class Pinopsida; order Cupressales; family Cupressaceae; genus Cupressus; species Cupressus sempervirens. The sequence continues at coordinate 133,271,385 of CM053788.1, read as the reverse complement.
ATCATAGTTGAATCCATCAAACTTTAGAATTTCTTTTCTAAAATGACTCTTCATAGATCTACTTAAGATGTTAAATTGTTCCTTCGAGGACTTGATGCTCTGATATGAATTGTTAGAAAGTAAAGTCCACCAAGATAACTAAGAGGGAAGGAAATGAATCAATTATCCAATTAAAACAACTTCTACCAACCTTGTTAATTTTGAAACATGTAATCAATAAGTGCAACAACCATAGTAAGATAACCATACACAATAACACTAGATTTGTAGACTAGGGAAACCCTTGATCAGAGGGAAATCCCCAATGGGGATGATACCCATAAATTGATGCACTAATATATAAATTCCTTGCAAGAGGATGGACACTCTTAAGAGTCAATGAATTACATTCAGTACATATTAGTCCTTGTTAGGAGACTTTGAATCCCTATGAGGAGATTACAACCCTATTATGAGTTGTGCCTACTATGTTAGGAGAATTCTAATCAATGTGAGGATATTTCAACCTTTTTAGGCATTGTGTCAACCTTGTTAGGAGTTGTGTCAACCATATTACTAGTTGTGGAAGATAGAAGGACCCACTATCTAAATGACTTCAGAGGAAAGACCACTACACTCACTAACCAACTGGTCTTAATACTATCCTTCAAAAAATAATACAAATAAACTACTATCCAAAAAAAACTCTTTTCCAAATATAGTCTTTCTATTCACTCATTGTGCCTTATTTGAACCAAACACTTCTCTTATCAATAGGTATTCAATTTATCAAGTTCACTAGATCTCACATCCAAGTTTCCATACTTGCATTATATAATATCTCTTCTAACCACACATAACCATAAGGAAAACAAATTTCCTTTATACCAAGTCCTTAAACTAATTATTGAGTCATTTTTGAGCCTTTATCAATTTACAAATATAACATAGGACTACATTAAGTTAACACAATACACATTATATTAAAACTTTACATCTTTTCACAATTACATAAAACTATCATCTCATAGTCTTCACAATCCTTTACATGTCCAACATCAGAATATGTGCATTTGATCACTAAAGCTATTCTTAACTAGATTTTATCTCTATTTGGATATATAATCAAAAAAACAATAATTGCTTCTCAAAAACTTTGTCTAAAGCTTGTCTTCAGTGAATCTCAAAGAAATGTCAACTGGATTCATGCTTCTACATGTGCACTTAACCACATCATAAGGAATCTCCATAGAACACATTCTCAACTACACATAACCTTATCTTTAATCTTAAAACTCTTCTACCTCAATTTTTGTCTACTACTCTATCAATCTTTTGTAGAATAACATGTATGTTGACATCAATGAAAAATAGTACCATGAATGCAACATATGATCATTGTAACATATTTATAGAAATGATAAGATACTCCCCCATATTAATATCATTAATATTCATGCTAATAAAAAGGTCAGTAAACATAGGGTTTAGCTAGAGGTACATGATTTACCAGTAGCCAAGATCTCAAAACTATTGAAGTGGAGGCTCAAAGAATCCTAAAGATTGGGAGTGGTTGTGTTGGTAGGGGTAGTGAGAATTCTCATTCCTATTAGTAGTGCTGCTACACCTACCTATGGAACCCCAGAGATGATTCCTATTTGGGTGGATGAGGAGAAAAAGGTGGAAGATGAGGGACCTCTCTTGGTTACAAGGAGAAAGAATCATAAAAGTAAAGACCCTAAGAGAAACACTACTACTCTCTCAGTGGAGGATAGCTCTAAACAATCAAAAGAGATTGAGGAGTAATTTCCTACCATAAAAAGTCCTAATGTTAAAGACCCAAAAAACCCATCACAGATGGACATAAAAAATATCATTTGAAGAGACATCGAGCCTACCCAAAGATGTTTATAGTGCTCAAGGGGCTAATGAAATAGATCAAGGGGGTACAATAGTACATGCTTCCTTGAAAGAAGATAATAAAAGGGAATTTGAACTATTCCTTCAAGAGGAAGAAAGAAGCAAAGAGAAGGAAATGAGGGAAGTTGAGATATGCTTTCAAAGGTAGGAGGAGAAAGAAAAAGAAGATTTCTAGTTGCACCTGGAAAGAGAACATGGTCGCATAGATGAATAAGTTAGGTAACTAGAGGAAGAGGCCCATAAGGACTAGTTGGAAGTTGCATAAGAGACTAGCCTACCTATTGTGGAGGAAAGTGAAACATGGGATAAAGAGGTGTTTGAAATCCTAGAACACCCAAAAGATAAAGAGGATAGCTCCTAAGAGGTAGTTATAGTGGAAAGAGGTGAGCCTAAGGAAGATAAGAGAAACTATTATAAAGACGATCACACAAAGTGGGAATAAGTGTAGGAAAGATATTTTAAGGAGTTCCCTTGGCCCTAGAAGCATCAAGTGTTGAGAAACTAGAGTCCATTGCACTAAGAATTACTGGACTAGAATGTCTAGATTGGGTGGTGGAGGAATAAATAAGTACAAAGTGGTCAAGATCATCTCCCATAATATCATTGAAAGATGTGGTACATGCAACATGAGAACCCATATTGATAGGCCCAAGAGGAAGGCCCAAATTTTGCACAGAGTAAAGAATGATCTTAATGAGGAAGTAGTTACTATGTGGGTTGTCCCTCCAGTGGGGCATAATGAGGGAGATGTCTAGAAAAATATATGTGATAATGAGTATACCCTTAGGATATTGGACCCCAAATACCGAGTTGTCTAATCTTGATCATGTCAAGGAAAATATCCACAATAGGTACAATAAGTTTAGTCAATGGATAAAAGAGATGGAGATGGAGATTAAAAGTTACAAGGCCTTGTTGGCTGAATTGACCTCCCCAATTATAGTTACACCACTAGCCTCCTCTTCTTTGCATATATATACTCTCATACCACTTGAGGAGCTTATAGGATTAAGAATCATGAAGGATTAGGATATGATGGTAGATGGTTGGATCTTTTGGCAAGTAAAATAAATTAGGAAATCTTCGGCTTCCTCCTTGGCTATATTTTTTAAAAGGGTAAGGTTGGGCACGAAGGTAGGTGATACCCTTATCAACTAGGGAGGGGAAGAGCAATAATTAGTCCAACTAAGGGAGTCTCTTTGAGAGGTACTATGATTAGGGGATGAGGTTAAATAGGACTTGGATATACTACATGGGCAAGATCTTTCCTTTTTCCAATTTTGTTATCAATTAATTGGGTATCGGATCAAGATAATAAATCCTCAACTGGCTACAATGAGACCCAAGAATGTAGAGCTCTAGGAATGATAGGAGAGTTTCTCAAAATTTTAAAATAAATAAGAGGATTTGATCCATGGGATGAAAGGGGATGGACCCCCATAGACTCTATGCTTACTAGGTTCGATGAATAGGTGGAGGAAGTAATTATGGGGTTTGAGAGTTTTAGTACCAAATATATGAAAGTATTGACTAAGATTGTAAACAAGTCCCACAATACCTAGGAAGAAGTAAAACATCTTGAGATAGACATCAAGGATGTGAAATTCCATTTGGAGGAGTCTAAAAGTTGGCTCTTCTATGTAAAAGACCTTGATCAGGTCTTGGTCTTGTTGAGCTATCATTTCGCACAATGCTTAATGGTAGGAATCCTTTCAAAATCTTCTCTTGAAAAGTTAATTTGGGATCAACTCCAAGGTTTCAAGTGATCTTGCAACCTATTGGAATCTGCTCAGTTGAAGATAAATGTGACTATTCATGAGGAGGCTTTTTTTGGTTCTTAAAAAATTTATATAAGATTTTGAATCTACTTACTATCTCAAAATAACAACCAAACAAAAGGAAATATATTTTTGTGTTTTTCTATTTTATGATGAATGCAATCTGACAATGACTATATGGATTCCTAATTTAACCAAGGGGTTAGGAAAGAAAATAATGCATAGGGGAACAAGAAATTTAAGAAAATAACATGAAAAATAAAATCCTAACTGACATAAAGCACAAAAACAACATGTCTGTAAGTTAAGTCTTTTGGAAAGATTGGTGGGTAAATAATGAAAATAGGAGCAATGCTTCCTTAATTTCACTAATGCAATCATTGATGGGAATTCAGTAATCATAAGTTGTTTCACTTTTCATCAAATTTGCAAGGCCATGCAAAGTGCACTCACATGAGATGAAAAGCTATACAGGAACAATATGGTGATCTCTTCTCAAGCTAAGTATGTCAGTGGAATTCATAGACATGTAGTAAACACCATATTTAAAAGATTGCACAACCAGAATAACACAATAAAACTATTGGCTCAATTATATTCCATGAACATAAATTCACAAGATATAACACACTTAGGCAAGAATCACTAAACTCCAAATGTGAGCACCAATAGCATATATTATTGCATGAAAATAAAGGAGGTCCAGAATACATATAATATTCCTGAGTTTATCAAAAATCTTCTCTTCAGTTTGTGTTGAGAGTGAGAGATATCTTTATGCAAACATATGCTTCTAAGATAATAAAACAAATATAATTATGTACAAACTAACTCTCTAATTGATGCTTGGTAGGACTCCATCCATATTTATATTATTAAATGGATGCATGAGCCTTTACATGTCTTAAAATAAAGAAAACATGACAAAATAAGAAGAATACCTTTAGATGATGTAGGTGTGTCTAGAGGTGGCAAAAATAGAAGCTCCATCTTCACTAGGTGTTTGTAGGAGTTAAACTAACATAAGAATATGTTTATGATGCATGGAAAGCTCTAAATTTAGAACTGGTAGTTAACTATCATTAAAAAAAAATTTGGCACACCTCTAAAAAAGCACACCTAAACACTTGGCATACCTGTGCATCTGGTGCACCTATACACCTAGCACACCTATGCACCTGGGAAGTAGGTTCAAAAAATGCAAAATTTCACCAAGTATCAAAATTGAAATTCTATCTTCTAGGTTGTGTTCCCCTTCATACCAGAGCTATGCCTAAGTATTTTCTCTTGAATTTCTCAATAATCTTGGTGACTTGAGCTACATCTAGAAAATCTAAGGCTTCACATTTGTCCTTCACTTTCTACCTATAGTTTCCCACCTTGATTTGATTCTCTAAAAAAGCTCCTAGTTTCACATCTAAATCTAATAATGCTTCTTTAGTTCTAAATGCTTGTCTAATATCATCATTATTAGAAGATTCTTCAAAAGTCTTTCAAAATTGTTCAACAACTATGTCTACAGTCATCAATTCATCCCTTGAATCATCTTCAAAAATATCTAAGCATGCATCACTATAATATTTCTCTTCCTCCAAAATTTTCTCTTGGGTTTGATCCTTGAGCTGGTGAATATCTATGTGTAATGTCTCCATTACTTTATTTCCATGTATAATCTTCTCTATACAATCATCAATTTTATCTAACTCTTTCACTATATATACCTCATTAACATCTGATACCTTTGACCTTTGATTGACTGTAGTGCTTGCAGGTCCTTTCGCTAGGTATGTACTTCATCTATCAAACCAAATTCCTAATTCAAAATAGTTAAAAATTTATCTAAATTATTCTGCATATGGTGTAATGGCTTAAGATTTCCTTGAATAATCTGCACATCTTTTTCTTCAAAACTTTCTCGCCATTGTTAACAAGCTTTCAAAAATTGGTCTAGTTGTATCATCTCCTTATCCCTTTTCTCCAATGCTACATTCAAAGTCTCCTCAAGATTTTCAAGATCTAAGGGACCAACAACTTCATTTAGATATCCTTTTAGGATCTCATTCTATTTCCATTTTTTTATCAATTCTATGTCATCTTATTCTAAGTGCTTAAACACTTCTTTAATCGGAGTTGTCCTAAGTGCGCAAGAGAAAATTTTGTGGCAGATATGTTTTGTGGCTCTTCTTCCTATTCTAAGTACCCAAGAGGAAATTTTGGAGGTAGAGAAACATTATAGTGATGCATGATTAGATATTTTTGAAGATGATTCAAGGGACAAATTGATGACTATAGAAGTAGTTGTTGAACAATTTTGAAAGAATTTTGAAGACTATAACGTTTCTCTGCATGCATCACTATAATATTTCTCTACCTCCAAAATTTTATATTCTTTAATTGGTAGATATTTTTTGTGGCTCTTCCTCCTATTTTGCTTGTATCTATTCTTTTTTAGTGCTTGGAGGGAGGAGTAGCCAAACCTTTATCCACACAAAATGTAACTAGATTTGGAAATGATGGAGCTACTTTAGGTCCTTGTAGCTATGATGGAAACTAACTCCAATCCTCTTGTTGATGTTGATTAGTTGGAGTATCCCTTATATTATCTCCCATTAGTTTAGTGCCAACTGACATAAAATCAAAATCTGACATCTAAAAGGCATTAATGCCTTCACCCTCCTATTTAGCAATCCATTGTTGCAACTCATCTTATGATGTAATAAATTGAATAGACTACTTAAGAATGGATGGTAGTGTAATTGTGGAACTTCTTCTCCATTCCAACTATGTGGCTCTGGCAAGATGAGTCCTCTAACTCAAAGGAAGATTATCTTCTTTATCCTCATCATCCTCGTCTTCTTCTCCCTTTGGAATGACTTCTAAGAATGATGGAAAAGCAATAACTCTCCTAATTACCTTTTGTCTCCTCTTGACTGGAGTTTTAATCTTTCTTATTTTAGGGGCTAGTGGGGAGGCTTACACCTCTTTTTGAGGTGAAGGCACTTCTTGTACTTTTGTTTTAGTTCCTCCCTACCCTTGTTCTAATGATGGAACTTGAGGATTATCTTGGGTATGTGTAGCTTCTACATTATTTGACCCTTGTACATTTTCTGATCTAGGTTGTGGTGGTGCTTGAGTTGGTTCTTATTCTGGCACAACTTGTTGGGGATAATTTCTCTTTCTCTTCCCTTTACCCTTCTAAGCCCTATAATATCCAACTTCTCTATCAAGTTGGTGTACTATTTGTGGCCTCACTGAAGACTGGGCTATAAAAGTGGGCATTGTTACCTTAGCTCATCAATCTCTTGCTAAGTAGGTTGTAGCATGGAAGACTACCCCTTGAAGAATTGGATCCAATTTGAAAATGCTTTTGATCCAATTCTTGGTCAATTTGATGACATGTTTGGCCCTATGATTAATATCTAAGTTTTCTTCCTTATCAGTTTTCACATTCACAATGAGTCGATCACAAATCTTATCTCTATTATATAATGGATCAAGGACATCCTTAGTATCTTGTTGTACTACCTTCAAAGGAACCTTTATCTTCAAAGCACTAGTTTCTAGATAGAGAGTGATCCTACAATAATCCCTTATACGGCTATTATAGTCATCTACTGTGTTCATCCAGTGGTCTTCAATTTCATCTTCATGTTGAAATGACTTGCTAGCTATGTATTGCACCCTTCCAATGTTATCAAAATAAGGATGAGGAGAGCTATATTCCTCCAAGGGATACTGATCCCACTTAGGCTCAAAATATGGAATATCCTACCTTGAGACCACACTAAATAGTCCTATAGTAATGGGCCACACCCATGTTATTTTATGTTTCTTCCTTACTCTGTCATAAGAAGACAAGAGTTGTCAAGTGATCTCCAACAATATAAGTCTATAACTTGGATACCTAGGGAGCTTCTTGGGATTGATAGTCATACTCGTTACCCTCAAATAAGTGAATGTTTGAAATTGGATGTAATAGGCTTCAACTTCTAAAATCATTATCATTGCCTCATTTGACATTCTTTTTGCATAATCCCCTTCAATGAACTAGATAATCACAAAAATAAATGTCCATTCACTATCTTGTATTCCTTGTTGTGCTCTGGAAGCTTTTTCTTTAATAAATGGAGATATACTATATAGGGCCATGCATTTTCATCTTGCATGTTTCCCTTTATGAAGAGTCCCAGATAATCTCTTATCCTTGCAACTAACAAGTACACCAAATAAGATGTCATGTAGAACATGTAGTTTTTCGTAACCATCACCAGCTACTCATCTAAGTTCTCACTAAGAATGGAAGCCCAATAAATTGACACCTTCTCTATCTTGATAGTATCAATAAAGTGCACCATCAATATGTTCAAGTGTCTTGGTGTTGGTAACCCCATAACACTACTCAAAAGTATTATAGAATATCAAATATCTTCTTTCATGTAAGCCCTTATCATGTCCACTTTTCCTACCTTATGCCCTAGAGGATTATTCTCAATGAGGTATGAAGCATGGATGATTTTAGATCCTTTCTCTACATGCTCCTAGTACCATCTTTCCACCTAATGATATGTTAATCAGATAAATTGATCTTCTCTTAGGAGATGTAACACCTTCTCTATGTTCTTAGGTCAAAGATCTAGTATGATCTCTCTAGTTATACTCTTTATGACCCTTTCCTAAGAGACATCATTCTCTACTAATGTCATGATTAGCTCTAAGGACTATACTAATGTTGGATGTGATGCTACATTGACTAGTCCCAATCAGATAAGAGAAAATATCAATGGGGACCTTTCTACAGACTTGTTACATAACACTAGTAATGCATTCCAATCTATATGACAAAGTTTGGTCTCTTGGATCTCTGAATAATCATCTTTGAAGTGTGACTTTTTGGGAACACCTTGAAACTTGAAAATAATTGGTTTCTAGACCATCTTTGTAGCAAGGGAGGATGATGAAGAAGCCATTGAATCTATACAAAATTAATGTCTATTAGTCTGGAGTTTGAAAAACTTTAATTATTACAAATCCTAATGATGATGCAAAAAAACCTAGAAACCCTAATTGACGAAAACTATACAAAAATAACATATTTTGAACCCTAGAAGGTAATAAAAGTCACATCTAGCATACCTCAGAGGTGTGCTAGGTGTGGCACCCTACACTAAGAGCTCTATTACTAAGGGTGAGCACTTGGCACACCTCATGGGGTGCGCTAGGTGTGCACCCTTAGAATACATAGGCACAAAAAAAGGTGCACATTTAGTGCACCTCATGGTGTGTGCTAAATGTGCACCCTTTTTCTTTAAGGGATTCTTGGTGTAAAGGTGTGCAACTATGCACCTAGATAGGTGAAAAACTATGCATCTTTACTTAGGTGTAAAATTTTTTTAAATTTTTAAAAATATTTTAAGATTATGCAAAGGAAAATGATGCGTAGCTATGTACCTAGATAGGTGCATAGTTGCGCACCTTTAACCTGGTGTTTTTAACATTTTTTAAACTTTGTGTATAGGTGGAGGAGACCTAGCATAGCAGTGTACTTAAGCAGCTGCATAGGTGCAGGTTGGGAAGATGGAGTGAAGAAAATGTAGGTGAGAAAGGGTGAACGGGTCTCGGGTTTTATAGACCCTAGACCTACTGAAACTCTTTGAGGTGCATGACTGTGCTATTGTACTACTATACACTTCAAAGAGGAAATGATTTCCTAATTTTTTTGGTGCACTAGTGCACCTGGTGAGGTGCACAAGTGTGCCATTTTTCTTACAAAAATGACTTACTCCCTCAAATGATAGTTTCTAGAATCTAGGTTTTTCAAGTCAGGACCTAGACTAGCCAAAGATACTAGGAAAAACCCTAAAAAAGACTCAAACCCCAAATTAGGGCTCCTAAAAGATAAAATAATAAAATAGGGGGTCCCCATTTATAGGAGAAATAGGGTGTACATTATGAAACCATAACAAATAGCCCCAATAAAAAGGAAGAAATAACAAAGGCATTTCTTCATCAACAGACATTCTTTTCAGCTATGTCGAGCACCAACTAAATCCTAAATAGTCTAAGCATATTTTAGGTCACTTTATATTCTAAACCTTAGAATCTTGAATCTCCAATTTTAGTGTGTGTTTAGTGTATCCATTTCTTTCGACATCTTAGACTATGATCTATTCAAAATTTCTGACAACTTGGAAATAATATTCTACCCTTTTTGGTTCATTCATTGGGAATCTTCATGAAAGTTGTTTATCAATCCGTTGTTTGAAAAAATGAGAGAATCAATTGTGAGGTCTCTTAATGGGTTGTCACCTTTCATTTGAAGTCCTATTTAATCTTCTGAATCCTACTTGATAGAGCTTGCAATGTCACCATTTTGATTCTTCATTGAAGCAATTATTTTGATACTGGATAGCTTAATGGGAGTGCATATCCCTATGGTTAGATTACCTTTCTCAGACTTTGTAGAACCTTTCATTCTTAATACCCTTTTCTTTTTACATTTTATTTTTGTATCTTGGCTATGCTTAGACTATGTGACAAAGACATTGGTGTCATTTCTTAGATTCAATCTTTTGTGAACATCACTTGCATTCTTCTTTTAAGAACATTTTAGAAACTCTCATGAGAAACAATGATCTTAGAAATTCCTTCAAGAAGGACCTCTATTTGAACTAGTGAGGTTTGGAAGATCCTTTGTTGCCTTCAAACTTGGTTCAAAAAAACCTAAGATAGTCGATCTTTAAATTTGCAAAGTGTTGAGAACTTGTTGATCTACAATTCTGAATTCAAGACTGAAAGTCGCCTATTACTACAAGTAACATCTATTCCTTAGTTGGTATAAGAAATAAAATCATCAAAATTTTCTAAACAAGTAAGACCTATCCCCAAAATTTGAAACCAAGACAATGGTTAATAAGATTCATCAACGTGAAATGTTGAGTACACCTACACCCTAACTTTGAAAAAAAAAAAACACGCAACCGAAAAAGAAATAAACTTGTAGAAATAAACACACTTGTAGAAATAAAATAAAATAAATTCTTTTTTTTTTTTAGGCTTTAAAGTAATGCTTCAAAAATTGTCCATTGATAGGAAATGGAACCAATTCCAACTATAAGGAACTTAGCTTAAAAGTATTTTCTCCCAAAATTTCCATGATTTGATAAGGATTAATCCATAAGTGTTGAAACTTAGCGTAGCTACACAACTTTTCTTTTTCCTTTTCCCAAAGTAGAAAAAGATTAGATATTGTGCAAGACTTTATTGTGGCCCTCTAGTCAAACCATCTTTTGATGACAACTTGATGTTTCACCATATGCTCCAAAGAAGTTGTCCATTTTTCATCCATCTCTAAGAGATTCATTAACCTGATATGTACTATGTCAGTATCTTCAACATACCCACTCGTGAACTTCAAAATAGGAATCCAAAAGTTAACTAGGAATAATGGCTATTGTCTATAGACAAGTTGATATGGAGATGTCCCTAAAGCATTCTTGACCTTGACTTGGTCTGTCCATAGTGCATATTTAAGTTGAGTGTGCCAATCCCTAGGATTTTCCTTCAACAAAAGTCTTATCACTGTGATCAAGTTCTTATTTGTAGATTCAGCCACCAATTTCCTTGTGGGTAATAGTTTGAAGATAACTTGATAATAACCTAATTTTCCAATGCCCATTGAGTAAGAAATACCAATACAAAATCTGATCCATTATCACACACTAAGGAGAATGACATCCCAAATCTAGTAACAATGTTTTCTTCAAGGAAATCCATAACCACCTTAGCTATGCAATTCCTAAACATCTCTACTTCTTTCCAACACATACAATAATCAGTAGCTATGAGAATAAAAGCATCTCCTATAAATGATGGTGGATTGACTGGACCAATAAAATCTAGCCCCCACTTTGCAAAGGGGTGTACCTCAAACACTGGTTGTAATGGCATTGCAATATATCTTTCTCTATTAGCACTAGTTTGACAAATATGACAAGGGTGCACATGTTCAAAAGTACCTTTGAATATTGTAGGTCAAATATAACTTGATCTTAAAATCATATGAGTAGTTGCTTCTACTAAACCATGCCTTATAACATACTTATCATGAAATTGTTCGAAAACTTCTTTTACTTCCTCATGGCCCAAGCATTTTAGGTAAATCCCTTCATAGTTCCTTTTGTACAATTTTCTATCATGCAGAATGTAGGATTTAGACTTCATTTTGAGTCCCCTGTGCTATGAGCTATTCATCCAATTGGAGTATTGATTTTGTAAAAGATAGTAAACAATATCCTAGTACCAAACATATATTATTATACCTTGGTCAATATCAACTTGAGATACTATAATCTTCTTCTAATATTCAATATCTATTTCATCTTCAAATTTTAATTTCTTTCCATCCTCGATCTAGTTATACACTATCATTTTTTATAATCCTTACCCTCTTACTAACTTCATGGGTTGGATTTCTAAATTAAATTCTTGAGGGATTGTGATGCAGGAGCATCTAATGGTGTAAGGGCAATCCTATATCACCCAAAAAATATGCTTAGTGTTAGTTTTTGTTTAAAGAATTTTTATTTTTGGATAGCCATTTAGATCAAATAAGGAATCTAACTCTCATAGTTCCACTATCAATTTTTTGGATTAGAGTTTTTGAGCACCTTGGGATATGTGCCAATGTAGAAGATAGATTATTTTGTAATTTAGCCATAATTATAATGAGTTAGAGGATGTAAGTTGGAGGGATTCTTATAATTTTCATTTAAAGCACTCTAGTAAAAGAATCAAGTCAAAAGGCTTTAGGGTTTGAAAGTTATTGCAGTTTTAAGTTGCCTGGAGACCTCCTAAGAGAACTTCAAAGTCAGATTTGAGGCACTAAATGGCCTTGTATGGACCTAAAAATTGGGAGATGAGAAAAGCTCCTCTATAGGGCTATAGTGCACTTGGAGGGCTTTCCAAAAATGTAAATGGTTCATCAATCAGAGCCTAGATCAAAAGTTATGCCTCTTAGAATTTGGACTACCATTTCTGGATTCTTCTAATTTTACACCAACTTCTAACATGTTTTCTAGAACCTTCTATTTTGGTGGTGGATTCCAAATGACATTTTCTAGAATTTATTCCTAACCCCAAACCTAATTTGGGTACTTAAGGACATTTCTAGCATTGTAAAGAAAATTTTTGGTGGAGTTTTTGAGAGAGTATGTTGAGGAGGATTTTCTCCAAATTCAAACAACATTGTAAGCCCATATGGCATGTCTTTGAGTTTAATTTTAGTGTGCTGAATTTAATAGAAGATCACTTCTAATAATAATATTTCCCTTTTCCTATTGTGTTCATTTTCTCCTGCGTTGTGCCCTCATCAAGTGGTATCAGCAGTAGGTTTTCTTGAGTGTGTAGACAGAGTGCCGACTATGAGGCAGTTTGCACTAGGACTTTATGTTTGTGGGTTTTGATACAAGAAGATTCCTCCATGAAGGGAGCATGGTGTAAGGGCTAGAGTTGTTAATCCTAAGCTTAGAGCTCTCCAGAGACAAGCTCAAGTATTGCAGGAGGAGATCCATAGACAGATGAATGTTTCTATCGACGACGAAAGTGAGGAAGAGAATGAAGAAGGAAATATTGGGCAGGAAGGGGAACGAGATGGAGAAGTCCTAAACCAAATAGAGGAGAAGATTTTTAGGGCTATTTCAAAGCTTGGAAGAAGACCTAAAATTGATTTCAGCATGTTTTCAAGAAATCTAAACTCGAATGAGTTGATTAACTGCATCAATGAGCTAGTGGAATATTTTGAGTATAAGGATATTGGGGACCCTAATAGGGTTAATTTTGCAAAGGCCAAAATGAAAGGCCATGCCAAAATTTGGGGGCAGGAGATTTAGTTGGAAAGAAATAGAAGAGGAAAGGAGAAAATCATAAGATGGGATCACACGGTGGAAAAACTAAAGAAGCAGTTCATTCCTATTGATCACGAGCTTGATGTGTTCAAGAAGATTCAAGGGTTAAAGCAAGTAGGAAAATCTATCCAAGAATACACATAAATTTTTACCAAGTCCTTATTAGGGTGGGGCATGCAAAAGAAAACAAGGAGAAGGTTTCTCATTACCTTAGTGGGTTAAGACCTAGCATTCAGGAGGAGTTAAGTCTAGTTAGAATGACTAGCATTGAAGAGGCATACTAGTTTTCCTTGAAAGTTGAGGAGAAGTTAAACAACAATTTTGATGGAAAGAAAAGAGGGCATAGTCAAGGAGGAAGGGGTAGTGGTAGGTCATTTGGAGGCCAAAATGAAAACTAGAAAGAAAAATGAAGATGTGGGTACTAGCCAAAACTAGAGGAATGAGGGTTTGAACCACTTTTTAGATAAAAAATTTGGAGATTAGAGACAAAGAGGTAGAGGAAGTGGAAAAGGTTTAGGAAGAGGAGGCTTCTATGATACCTATTTTCATTACAATGAAGAAGGTCTTTGTGCCTTTGAATGCCCTCAATGCCAAGGAAGCGTAGTTAGGAGAGTTGATGGTCAAGTAAGGGTTCCTCATGTGGATGATGATCCACAATCATCACATTTAGAGGATGTAGAAAGAGGAGAGGTTCTAGTTAATGAAAAGGTCTTACTAAGTGGTGACACTAAAACTAGACAAAGGAGGAGTTTGTTTCGTACCTAGTGCAAGTGTGAGGGTAAATTTTGTGATGTGATTGTTTATGGTGGAAGCACTAACAACTTGGTGTCAAAGGAGACGATCTCAAAGATAAAGATCAAGAGGGAGAAACGCCCCCAAACCTATCAAATTGCTTGGGTGCAAGATGATCATAAGGCCCTAGTTAGTGAGAAATTTTTGGTAAAGTTTAAGATTGGGAGTTACCATGATGAGGCTCTCTGGGATATCATTCCAATGGATGTCTACCATTTATTGTTGGGAAGGTCATGATAATTTGATAGGCATACTATACATGATGGTCATGCAAATACATACTCTCTAAGAAAGGATTGAATTTTCCACAAATTGAATCCCTTGATAAAGGAGGGTGAAAAGGTATGCAGTAGTGCTAGACTATGTCTTGTTGATGGAAGAAATTTTTTGGATGGCATGAAACATCAACAGGTGTGTTATACTTTAATCCTTTGAAAAGATAAGGGAGGTAGTAGTGAGATTCCACTTGATGTTTTAGGTCTATTAAGTGAGTATGGAGATGTCATCTCTGATAATGTTCCAGAAGGGTTGCCACTAGTAAGGAAAATTAGTCATCAAATAGATTTAGTCCCTAGAGCTAGTTTTCCTAACAAGGCTACTCATAGGATGACTCCTATTGAGGCTAAGGAGCCAAACAGACAAGTTCAGGAGCTGTTGAGGAAAGGTTTGATTTGAGAGAGCCTAATTCCATGTGTCTTACCTATAGTGCCAACACCAAATAAGGATGGAGAGTGGAGAATGTATATAGACTCTTGGACTATAAATAGAATAACCACCAAGTATTAGTTTCCTTTGCCAAGAATGGATGATCTTATGGACTATTTGAGTGGAGCACAATACTTCACAAAGATAGATCTCAAGAGTGGCTATCACCAGATATGAACATGAGAAGGAGATGAGTGAAAGATTGTATACAAGACTAATGAGGGTCTATATGAGTGGTTAGTCATTCCCTTTGGACTGACCAATGTGCCAAGCACCTTCATGCAGCTTATGAATGAGGTACTAAAAAAATTTTTGGGAAAATTTGTTATTTTCTATCTAGATGATATTTTGATTTTCAAGAAGTCTTTGGATGAACATTTATTTCACATTAATAGTATCCTTGAAAGATTGAGGGAAGAGAAATTATTGATTAATTTGAAGAAGTGTGGCTTTGTCAAAAGGGAGTTAGTATATTTGGGGTTTGTTGTATCAACTGAGGGTCTCAAAATTGATCTAGAGAAGGTGAAGGTCATCTTGGAATGGCCTTCTCCAAGGTTTGCCACTAGGTTTGGATAGTTTTTACAGGAAGTTCATTAGGGATTTCAGTAGTATATGTGCACCGCTAGCTGAAACAATGAGTGGGGGTAGAAAAGAGTTCAAGTGGACTATAGGAGCTGCAAAGAGTTTTGAATTGCTAAAGAAGAAGGTGATAGAACGACCTGTGTTGGCACTTCCTGATTTCAATAAACTCTTCTAGGTGGATTGTGATGGTAGTGGTAGTGCTATTGGGGCTATATTGAGCCAAGAAGGTAAGCCTATTGCCTATTTTAGTGAAAAATTGAATGATGCAAAGAAGAAGTATTTTGTTTATGATCAGGAGTTCTATGCAATAGTTCAGGCCTTAAAGAAATGGAGGCATTATTTGTTGCCAAAATAATTTGTCTTGTATACTAATTACCAAGCATTGCAGTACCTAAATAGCCAAGGTAAATTGAATCAAAGACATTTGAAATGGGTAGAGTTCATGCAAAGATATACATTTGTATTGAAACATAGAAGTGGAAGGTCTAATAGGGTTGCAAATGCATTAAGTAAGAGATATTTGTTGCTGACAATAATGTAGGTTGAAGTGGTTGGGTTTGATGAACTCAAGAATTTGTACCCTGAGAATCTTGACTTTGTAGAGGCTTGGAAGGCTTGTAAAGAACCTATTACTCTAGACACGACCAAGTGACTAGATTATATGATTCAGGATGGTATGTTATTCAAGGGAAGTCAATTATGTATTCCAAGGAGTTCTATGACAAAGAACTTGATCAAGGAGAAACATAATGGAGGGATGGCAGGACACTTTGGTCAGGATAAGACCATTTCCATTATTAGAGAACATTATTTTTGGCCTTAATTATCATAGCATGTGAAGAATTTTGTGTAGATTTGTCAAGTATGTCAAATAGCCAAAGGATTTATTCACAATACTAGACTCTATCAGCCATCACCTGTTCTATTGAAGCCTTGGGAGGACATAAGTATGGATTTTTTTCTTGGATTTCCAAGGAAACAATGGGGTAATGACTAGGTATTTGTGGTAATTGATAGGTTCTCCAAGATGGCTCATTTCATTCCATGCCAGAAGCCTAATGATGCAATACATATTGCAGATTTGTTTTTTAGAGAGGTGGTGAAGCTATATGGTCTCTCAAAAACTATTGTTTCTAATAGAGATACTAAATTTGTGGGGTATTTATAGAGGACTTTGTGGAAGAAGTTGAGAATAGAATTAAATTTTAGTTCTACACATCATCCACAAACTAATGGACAAATAAAAGTAGTAAATAGAAGTATGGGCAATTTGTTGAGGTGTTTAGTAGGAGATAAGCCCAAGGGATGGGATTTTATTCTACCACAAGTAGAATTTTCTTACAATAATTCTATGAACAAGAGTACTTGTAGATCACCATTCCAAATTGTGTATGGGAGTAGTCTAAGGACTGCACCAGAACTAAGGAAGATGGAGCAAGGGGAGAGGACAAGTGCTAAGGCAAAAGACTTTGCTGAAGATGTCAAGAACCTACATGAGGAGGTGCAAGCATATATTACCAAGATGAACCTAAAATATAAGGCTAGGGAAGTTCAAAAGAGGAGACATAAGGAGTTCCAAGTTGGAGATTAGGTTATGGTATATTTGAGGAATGAACAATTTCTAGTGGGTACCTACAACAAGCTGAAGATGAAGAAATTTGACCCCTACAAAATTTTGGAGAAACATGATTCAAGAAATGCATATGAGGTGGAGTTGCCAAATGGGATTACATTTCTCCTATTTTAAATATTGTAGACTTAACAAAATATCATGATGATGATGTATATGAGGGGTTGATGCTAGAGCCATGTCCAATTCCTACTTCTGCAAATGAAGAGATTGAAGAAATTTTGGATAGTCATGTGGGCTAGAGTACCATAAATAGGCAGTATGAAGAATACTTGGTGAAGTGGAAAGTATGACCAATACAAGACTCAACTTGGATATCCACAATAGAGATTTCCCATTTGGGTTTTTCTCTACCATCTATAAACTGATAGGTTCACTTTTCAATCTACCCTAGGTGTCTAATGCAGGAGCATTAAGTGGTCTAAGGGCAATCATGTATGACCCAAATATATGCTTAGTGTTAGTTTCTATTTAAAGTGTTTCTATTTATGGATACCCATTTGGATCAAATAAAGATTCCAACTCTCATAGTTCCACTATTGGTTTTTTGGGTTAGATTTTTTGAGCACCTTGGGGTATGTGCCAATGTAAAAATAAGGTTATTTTGTAATTTAGTCATAATTATAATGAGTTAGAGGGTGTAGATTTGAGGGATGCTTATACTTATAATTTAAAGCACTGCAAAAAAAGAATTAAGTCAAAAGGCTTTATGGTTTGAAAGTTATTGCAATTTTAAGTTGCTTGGAGACCTCCTAATAGCACTTCAAAGTCAGATTTGAAGCACTAAATGGCCTTGTATAGGCCCAATAAATGGGGGATGAGAAAACCTCATCCATATGGCTATAGAACCTCATCCATAGTGCTATAGAGTTCTTGGAGAGCTTTCTAGAAATGTAAATGGTTCATCAATCGAAGTCCTAGATCAAAAGTTATGCTTCTCAGAAGTTGGACTACCATTTCTAGATTATTTTAATTTTACACCGACTCCTGACATGTTTTCTAGAACCTTTTTTTTGGTTGATGGATGTCAAATGGCATATTCTAGAATGTATTCCTAACCCTAAACCTAATTTGGGTACTTAAAGACATTTCTAGCATTGTAAAGGCAATTTTTGGTGGAGTTTGGGAGAGAGTACCATGAGGAGGATTTTCTCTAGATTCAGACAACATTGTAAGCCCATAGGACATGTCTTTGATTTTATTTTTAGTGTACTAAATGTAATATCAGATCACTTCTAATAATAATATTTCCCTTTTCCTATTGTGTTCATTTTGTCCTGTGTTGTGCCCTCATCAGATTGCCATCCATTTTCCTCATCTTTCACTAAGTTTATTTTGTGTCAACAATGTCTTAGCTATTGGATTAGGCACAATTGCATATACCTTGCTCCATAGTATATAATGGTAGAACTTATTTATCACTTTGATTAAAGAAAAAGATTTTTTATCAAGGTTGGAATAATTTAACTCAACATTTTTTAGAGCGCAACTCATAAAAGCAATGGGCCTTTCATCTTCCTTTTTCTTCTTCTGTGTTAGAATCCTAGCACATGAGTGTTCTAAAGAAAAAGAGTATATTTTGAAAGGTATTCCATAATCCAAGCTCACTACTACTAGGGCCATGGAGATGGCCACTTTGATATCCTCAAATTATTTCTTAAACTCTAGAACCATTCTATTTTTTCTCCCTTTTTGAGTAAATCATTAAGAGGACAAACTATCTCTACAAATCCATTTACGAATTTTCACATAAAATTTATCTTTCCAAAGAAAGAATTAAGTTCTTTTTGACTATGAGGAGGTTATAACTTCATAATAGCTTCAACTATATCAAGATCAATGGAGATTCTAGCTTTAGAGATGATATGACCTAGGAGCTTTCCTTTACTGACCCCAAATGAACATTTCTTAGGATTGAGTAATATGTCATATTTATGACATCTATTGAAAGCCTATCTTAAATTAGCAATGTGAGTGCTTCAATCTTTTAAAAAGATAGTTGAGTCATCCATGTAGATGACTATACACTTTTTTATTAATCTCGTAAAAGCTTTGTCCATGGCTCATTGAAATGTGGCCCTTGTATTAATTAACCCAAAAGGAATTCTTCTATAAGCAAAAGTTCCCCATTTAGTCGTGAAGGCCATCATTAGCCTATCCTCTTCATCAATCTTGATTATATCCCAAATATCCATCTAGGAAAGACATCATCTTTGAACCATTGACAATTTGCAAAACCTCATCCACTGAAGGCAAAGGGTAGTTATCCTTTTGAGATGCAAGGTTTAAGTTATGAAAATCCATGCAAAGGTGAATCTTTCTAGTCTTTTCCTATATAGGAACCAAGTTAGTGTTGGGATTAAACCATGGACAGAAATAACAATTACATGCAAATATAACCAATATCGAAAAATAATAGATCATGCAAAAAAGAACACAAGACACCAAAATTTAATGTGGTTCACCCAATCCATGAGCTATGTCCACCAAACAACAAGTCTGATATTATTATGATCTAGTGATTACAACTTGATTACAATCTGTAACCCCTTATAGCTCAATACTGCTACAAGAACCAATTTTTGCATCACCACTATATAAAAATCCCTAACCCTAAGCCCTTTTATAAAAGTATTTTTACCACTTTACGGTTACAATTAATAATTACATGTCAGCCCAAAATCTTGATAAATGTACAGTACTTCCCTAATCAATCACCACAATCTAGCAATCTCCCACTTGGGGACTGATCAAGCTCCACACTAAAAAATAATTTCCCACTTGGAGACTAATCCTGTAGCTATGCCGCTACTCCATGAGAAGCCCACTAGATCAAACCACCTTGGACTCTATTGTTCTTTTATTCATGTTCAGTCTAGAAGACCAATCGAAGCTGAAGAGGAGTTCAGTTGCTCCCTTGTTACTATCTTTGTAAACATATTTTCTAGTTTATCATTTCTATGTGTCTTATCTAGCTTTAGCTATCCATCCTCCAAAACTGATCAAATGAAATGGTACCACAATTGTATGTGTTTGGTCTTTGAATGCAAAGCTAAATTCTTGGCAAGATGAATGGCACTCTGACTATCTATAAAAAAATAATTATCCTTCTAAGGGTGTCCCAATTCTTCCAAGAATAATTGAAGCCATATCATCTCCTTGGTTGCCTCTATAGTAGCAACATACTCTACCTCTGTAGTGGATAAAACATTAATCTTCTGTAACCTAGAAACCTAGCTCACAGTTTCCTTACCAACAATAAAGACATAACCTGTAGTACTCCGCATAGTATCAATATCCCCTACCAAATTGGAGTTAACATAGCCTTGTAAAGTAGTACTAGAGCCCCCAAAGTGTAAACACTCATTTCATGTTCCTCTCAAATATATGAGAATCCATTTGACTTCATTCCAATGCTCAACTCCTAGATGACTCATATACCTACTAACAACTTCCATTGCATGTGCATTATCTAGCCTGGTACATACCATAACATACATCAAGCTTCCTAAAACTGAAGAATAGGGTACCTTGGACATCTTATCCTCCTCTTCTTATGTCTTGGGACACATCTCCTTAGTCAACTTCAAATGACTAGGTAAATGTGTGCTGACAACTTTAGCATTCTCCATAGAGAAACATTGCAACACCTTCTCAACATAATTAGCCTGAGATATTATCAATTTCTTTTTCCTATCTTTGCAAATCTTCATACCAAGGATTTTTTTTTCTACCCCCAAATCCTTCATAACAAATGCATGTGCTAACTAGCATTTTAGACCCTTAATATGATCCATGTTAGACCTAGCTACAAGCATATCATCAACATATAAACATAAAATAATGAAGTTTTCATCATCCAACCTCTTAAAATAAACACAATGATCTGAATGACACCTATTATATCCATGCTAATGCATAAAACTATCAAATTTCTGATACCATTGCTTGGTTTCTTGCTTCAAGCCATATAAAATTTTCTTCAATTTTCACACTAGGTTCTCCTTACCTTTGACCTCAAATCCTTCTAGCTAAGTCATATATATCTCTTCATCCAAATCATCATGAAGGAAGGTTGTTTTAACATCAAGCTTCTCTAATAGCAAATCTTCAGTAGTCACAATACTTAAAATAGTATGGATAGAAGTTATCTTAACAATAGGAGAAAATATATCATCAAAATCAATGCCCTTTTTCTATGCAAATCTTTTTACAACTAACCTAGCTTTAAATCGTTTCTTACCTCCATCCTCTTCTTTCAACCTATAAACCCACTTATTCTATAAAGCTCTTTTACTTGTAGAAAACTTGCATAAATCTCATGTCTTATTCTTTAGCAAAGAGTCCATTTCATCTTTCATTGTAGACTCCCACTGAATCTTAGTATCCACATGTACAGGTTCATCATAACATTCAGGTTCACCAACATCTGTTAATAATATAGAATACAAAGAGGGAGAAAATCTTTCTGGAGGTCTAATTTTCCTTGTTGATCATCTAACATTCATTGGTGTGTGTGGTATTTTTTGTTGCAGTTTTTGCACATCATGAGGAATGGCTGGAACATCATCTTTTGGAGTATCATCCAACACTACATAATCATCTTCTTTCTTCTCATGTTGCTGCAATAGATCTGTGTACAATACTTTCTCATTGAATATGACATCCCTTCTTCTTAAAATTTTATGATTTTCAAAATCCCAAAGCCTATAACCAAATTCATTAATGCCATATCCAACAAATATGCATTTCTTTGACATAGCTTCTAGCTTGGTTCTAGTTTTAGAATCTATGTGAGCAAATGCTTCACAACAAAAGGTTTTGAGAAAATAATAACTCACCTTCTTACCAGTCCATGCTTCCTCTAGAATACCACAACCCAAAGGAGTATAGGGATCTCTATTAATCAAATATATAGCAATATTGGCAGCCTCCACCTACATGTGTAAGGGCAACCCAACATGCAACCTCCTACTCCTTGCATGCTCCATCATAGTCCTATTCATACTTTCAGCCACTCCATTTTCCTATGGAGTCCTTGGAATAGTTTTCTATCTATGAATATTATTAGTGGAGCAATAATCTTCAAATTCATGACTCCAATACTCACCATCATTATCAGATCTAAGACATTTTAATTTCTAACTAGTCTCATTTTCAATTAAGCATTTCCATTTCTTAAAAGTTTGAAATACATCTAATTTCTATCTAAGGAAATAAATCCATACCTTTCTAGTTGCATCATCAATAAATGTAACATAATAATGAAAGCCACCAAGGGAAGATACCTGAGCCGATCCCCATACATTGATATGCACAAGCTCTAATTTCTCCTTTTTGTTTTCCTTCCTAGTCTTCACAAAACTCACTCTCTTTTGTTTTCCATACACACAACTTTCACAGAAATCCATATTAACACATTTTAGACCTGGTAAAAATTTCTTCGAATGAAGTACTTTCATATCTTTCTCACTCATGTGCCCAAGTCTGTTGTGCCACAACATTGTATCAAAATTTACAATAGCTATTTGTTCTCCCTACTCAACTATAGCAACTATTCCTGAACATTCATTTTTCTTTGAAACAATTAAAGTAGAAGGAACAATATGACTTGTACAAAGATATAAGGTGCCTACTTTCACACCTTTTGCTACTACAAGGGAACCTTTTGAAACCTTCTAATTTTTATCATTAAAAGTAACTACACAACCCTCATCACCAAGTTGTCTTGCTGAAATTAAATTCCTACATAGCCTTGGAACATGTCTTACCTCATGTAGTAGCCAATGATTCCCATTCTGCAACTTAATCTTAACTTTTCCCTTTCCAACAATCTAACAAGGTTCATTATCCCCTAAATAAACAAGTCCAAAATCCCCTTGGACATAATCAATTAAATAACCTCATGAGGTGTAGCATGAAATGAAGCACCAGAATCTAAAATTCATGAATCATCAACACTTTCTAAAGATAGAAAAAAAACATCCTCTTTAGATTTGTTATTTACAAAATTTGCCTCCTTGTCTCCATCTAGTTTATCTCTTTCATTTTTCTTTCAATTCCAACAATCTTTCTTTTTATGCCCTGGCTTCCCATAGTACCAACAATCACTCGGTCCTCTCGATTGAGACCTCCTCCCTTTTGACTTTCCTCTTGATTTCCCATGATTTCTAGAATTACTTCCTCTCTCACTCATTCTACGTTGACTTTGTGCATTTAAAGAACTTACTGATGTAGATCCACCTAAGGATTTCCTACGAGTTTCCTCACTCAAAATAACACCAATCACATCATCATATTTTAGTGTACCAGATCTAGGAATAGAATTACTCACAACCATTACCAAGCTATTCCAACTTTCAAGCAAAGAACATAAAATCAAGAGAGCCCTAATTTCTTCATCAAAATTGATACCCACAAAATATATCTAACTAGTAATAGTATTAAATTCATTTAAATGATCTACAAAAAATCCACCTTTTTCCATTTTAATATTAAATAAATGCTTCATGAGAACTACCTTGTTTGAAGCGAAGGGCTTTTCATACAATTTTTCTAGGGTTTGCATCAACTTTTCTATTCTCATTGCTTTTGTAATATTAAATGCTACTGATGGTGCCAGGCATAATCAAATACTTCTAAGTACCTTTTTGTCCAAAAGATCCCAGTCATCATTTGACATAGATCCCTGATTCTTAGTTTTGCCTTCCAAATGCTTCCATAAATCCTTCTAATAAAGATAGTGTTCCATTTGCATCTTCCATAACTGAAAGTTTTGCCCATTAAACCTATCAACCCTTATCTTACCCTAATCTACCATTGCTCCCACTTAATCGTGAGACTTTCCTACAGGGGGTAACTAAAAAAAAAAACTCAATCTAATACCACTTGTTAGGATTAAACCACGGACATAAAGAAAAATTACATGCAAATATAACCAATACCAAAAAATAATAGATCACACAAAAAAGAACACAAGACACCAAGATTTAAGATGGTTCACCCAATCCTTGGGTTACGTCCACCAAATAGCAAGTTCGATATTATTATGATCCAATAATTTCAAATTGGTAACAATCTATAATCCCTTACAACTCAAGACTACTGCAAGAACCAATTATTGCATGACCACTATATAATAATCCCTAACCCTAAGCCCTTTTATAAAAGTACTTTCACCACTTTAGAGTTACAATTAATAATTACATGTTAGCCCAAAATCCTAATAAAATAGGGCCCAAATATTTTTTTCAAGGGCTCTACCACCGAACTCTCAGGTAGCTGTGGCCTATCGGCCCCACCTGTATTAGGGGCTACCACCCCCAAATCCTCGCTTGAGACCCAACCTAGTCCCAAACCCTAGTGAGGAATTATGGAGTATGTACAATATGTCCCTGAGTCACCACAATCTAACAGTTAGCCACCCACATAGATTGACAAATAGGAAAGATGATCTTGGCATCAAGAAACTTCTTAACTTCCTTCATTATCTAGCTTCCAATGCCTTTGACGAAAGGAATTTGCATCCAATTTCAATGGAATGTCATGTGTAATAATCTCAAGCTCATATGTTTTGAGCTTTTCATAGCTCCAAGAAATGAAAACCTTATACTCTATAAGTAATTTGAGAATATCTTCTCTTTCCTATGCATTGCATGCCTTTCCGATCCTTACCATTCTAGGATCTTCACTAGTATCCAAATTGTATGAATCACATTCTTTGATCCCTTTTTCTTGGACCATTCTTCTATTAAGTGTTGATTCATCATGATAAAAAATGCATTCTAACTCAACCATTCCCTTAGGAATAGTGTTGGTTTCTAAGTTTAGGATCCCATCTTCATCATCCTTAGTTTGTCATTCAGAGTGTCATCAATCTCTTTCCCTTTAAAGTGGTCATTACACATGATAAATTCGAGTATGCTGATCATCCTAAAAGACTTGGAAGTTTGTAATGTTGTCTTGGATAGATGGAGCAACAACTAATTCAACTAAAAAAAATTTCAATTTTGTTCTCTCGACAAGTTGTAATACACTAGTTGAAATAGCGAGGGCATCTTCTACCATGTTTTTCCTTCTTAGAATTGACATTATATTCAATGCTTCAAAATATCCATTAAATCTCATAGTCTTTTCCTATAAGAAAGCAACCTCTTATCATTATAGAAGTATATTGATTTCACTTGTCTTATAACCAACTGAGAATCTCCCTCGACTATGAGAGCTATGATTACTTTCTCCAATGTGAAAAGAAGTCCCTAGATCAATGCTTCCTACTCTGTAGCATTATTAGTATATATAAATTGTAATCGATATGCTATGTAGAAATGCTTACCTTTTGGGTTGATCAACTCAATACCTATGCCAGCTCCTAATTTGCATTTGGAACTGTTGAAGTGAAGTGTCTAGATCATATCTTCTTTGGGTTTTATAACCTTATGCTTATTCATCTTTCACTTTTCTTTCACTTGGGCCTAAAAGGATTATTTCTTGGGAATCCACTAAATCCTTTCATGGGGCAGACTTGATGATTTTCCATTGTTAGTTTTGGATATAGGTAGTGTATGTTTTTCTTGTTTATCCTAAATCTCCCCAAATTCCATCCTTGACCTTTCATGTATCATCTTCTTCATTAGACTTTAATCATTCTCATTGGAGGAGAAGAAAAACCTCCACCATCTAAAGAGGTATCATTGTATGATGCATTTAGATCTTTAATTTTGTCTTCAACCTTTTCCATAGATTCAGATATGTTTATAGGACTTTGATTTTGTGCGGGTTCATCTTTTGGAATGTTACCACTCTTTAGTCCTATCATTTGTATTAATACCTTAGCAACTACTTCTTGGCACAATGAACATTTGAACTCTAAATGGCTAACTCTATGCAATCAACAAAATCCTGGGAGAGGTAGGGTATTGGGATCAACTTCTTCTCCTAAACATTGTAAGTTAGCCACCATGTTATCTATGAACTGTGTCACAATATCCTACTTTGGGATTAAAATCCTAGATCTTTCATTTTGATCATTTGATATTTTAGTCACTTTGTAGGATCCCAAATTTGATTGTAAGAATGCAACCTCATTAGGTGCATTATATTATGTAATCATTGTTTTTTACTTTGGCTCTACATCTATCTTGATTTTATTGTTCAACCCTTTCCATGGTAACCATAACTGAGTAAAATCCATAGAAAACCATCCTCTTAGGAATTTTTTCCATTCTTTGCTTAGTAGTAGTCCATATATTTTAGGAATATCAACCACATGTATATCGATGATATCTTGAAGCCGATGGTCAATTGTCAACTATATACAAACATCTTTCAACACACCAATGAATTTCACCTCTATTTTATCTAGTTGTATCACTATCTGGTAAGAGGGCTGAGGAGTGACTCTCAACGTTTGTGCTATTGATAGTGTCATAGAATTACAAGAGACTCCTAAACTAG
This sequence comes from Cupressus sempervirens, assembly GCA_028749045.1. Taxonomy (NCBI): domain Eukaryota; kingdom Viridiplantae; phylum Streptophyta; class Pinopsida; order Cupressales; family Cupressaceae; genus Cupressus; species Cupressus sempervirens. The sequence goes on along the minus strand of CM053788.1, from coordinate 133,244,641 downwards.
TTAGGAAATTATGAAGATTCTTCCCATATTTCCTAATGCCAAGTAAAAATGGGGGCACCTCAAACTTGTCTTTAAACATTGTTGGCATTACCTCAGAAGCATTGACTTGTTGAGATACAGTCTTTTGAGGAATAGTATTTGTATTATGGGATAAATTTGTATGATCAAGAGTTTTCATTAGCACCTCTTGTTAGTGAGGATAGTTTTGCAACATGTCAAACATGGACATGTTGGCCTTTTTTCATTTTAAATCTTTCATTGCACTATATTTTTTAGTAGACCAGGTCAGATTTTTGAAGATTCTTTGAATATTTTCCTGATTCTAATTTTGTTGTCCTCCATATGCTGGCTTGATTGGCACTATATTGTTACTTGCTCTTGGATTGGGAGGAGTTGGTTGTAATGCTGGAGGAATTCTGTCTATCATAGGTTCTTTTCTACTTTGCAGATTCTAAGTATTTTGATTATCATTACAAAAAACAAGCATTTCTTTAGGCTAAATATCTAGTTCTTGACTGAATAGAAAAGAGAATTATTTATTGGTTGGTTGTTACACTTGCACATTTTGTGTAGAATCGTAAGATTCTAGTAGCATAGCATTAAATTACACTAGAGGCACATTGTCATTTTTTTGTGAATTCTGATTCATTTCTTGATTTCTATTATAATATGAACCATCATTGTTGGGTGAATTTTGACCATCATCATACTAATTGATATCCACATACTAAACATTATTGTTATTGTTACCTATAGGAATTCTTTCATTGTCCAGACGAGTGTTCCATTGTCAATTTTGTCTTTGGAAGTCATTGTTATGATCAAAAGGATTGAAAGTGTTTCCTCCATTATTGTTTCATGCATTTTTGTTTCCATTGAAATTCCTATTGTAGTTCTGAGCATAGCTTTTATTTTAAAGAGTAGCCTTGTTTCTTTGGAAATTGTTATTTTTTCTTTGTGACAACCTTAAGCGATTCATCTCATTATTCATATGTGACATGTTTTTCTTCATTTTACCAAACTTGGAGGCAAAACTATAGTCTACCTTAGTAGAGGTTGTTTCCTTTTGCTCAAAGAAAGTAGGTTTTGGAGGCCCTATCCTAGGTATGTTATAGTTAGGTTTTGTGAAGTGGGTGCCTATTATAATGGAATTGGATTCATAGGTATGAATTGGCTTAGCATCATAGGTGCTCCAATAGGATATGTTGGTATTGTTATAATAGCTTGAGCTGGAAGCATCAATCCTCCTCCATTAGGATTGACTTATTTAGTAAAGGTAATTGCTTTTGCAAAGACTTTATCCAATGTGTCAATATTTGCTGCAAGAAGTCTTCTTAGGAAAATAGCAATGAGATGGTCCATAGCATTCAGATAAATCTAAATAGCACATCAACTAGTATAGTATATGGCATTTCCAGCTTGTGATATGCCATATGAAAGTGATGGTTGAAGCATGAAACTATCTCAGCTAGGTCTCTTTTAATTGATATGAATTGTTGATGTATCACAGTTGGGTTGATGAAGGTTTGGAATTGTTCCAAGAATAATATTTTGAAATTATCCCAGTCTCTAATACATCTAGATGAAAAATTAGCATACCAATTAAAGGAAACTTCCCCCAAAGAGTAGGGGAATAAGTGAAGAACCACATTTTTGTTAGCAATCTTCTTTCACTTGTGAATTTCCTTGAATACCTTGATGTGATCTCTTTAGCATTTCGATGAACCTTAGGAAAAACTTCTCAGGATTCTTAGGAAGATCATTGAGTACACCTAGCAAGTTGATTAGTAAGTCTACAACATTTGTGAAAAAGGCCATCGAAGGATTTGGTGGAATAATGGGTGGTTGTTGTGGACGTAGGACTAAAGAAGAAGATTAAATGTTGAAAGGAAGTGGTAGAATATGAGGCAATCCTTTGTCACTCCAAGGCTTGCAAAAATGACTAAGTTCAAGGAACTTGTGTCCACTAGGTGAGGATCTTAAGCTCATTGAAACGGAGATGATGGATTAGGATCTTCTAGTTTGCACCAATTATGGAAAAAGTGCACCTTTGTAGAAGTACACTTTCTCAAAAATAAGGCACACCTTGGAAGATAGCACACCTGAAACACATCAAAAGCTCGAAAGCTTAGAAATTTTTTGAACTTGTAAAACAATTACAATTTTTTTGAAATTTCAAGTTGCTTTCTTCTATTCCTAATGTTAGGGGGGCCTTCCTTCTAGCATCACTTCAGTTGAGCTATCATTTTCATGATGCTTAACGATAGGAATCCTTTCAAACTCCTCTCTTGAAAAGTTAATCTAGGATCAACTCCAAGGTTCTAGGCAATCTTACAACCTATTGGAATCCACACAATTGAAGATAAATATGAGTGTTCACAAGGGGTCCTTTTCTAGTTCTTAAACAATTCAGATAAGATTATGAATCTACTTGCTATCTCAAAATAAAAACCACACAAAAATAAATATAATTTTCTATTTTTCAATTTTATGATGAATGTAATCTAACAATGCAACTATATAAATTCCTAATTTAACCAAAATAAAATAATGAAGATAGGGGAACAAGAAATTTAAGCAAATAACATGAGAAGAAGTAAAATCCTAATGTACATAAGCCACAACAACAATGCATCTATGAGTTAAGCCTTTTGAAAAGATTGGTGGGTAACCAATAAAAATAGGAGTAGTACTTCCTTAATTACATTGATGCAATCATCAATTGGAATTCAATAACCATAAGATGTTTTAGTTTTCATCAAATTGCAAGGCCAAAGAAAGTGTGCTCATGTGAGATGAAAAGCTATGCAAGAACAATATGGTGATCTCTTCTTGAACTAAGTACATCAATGAAATTTGTAGACCCATAGAAAATACTAGAAGTAAAAGATTGCACAACCAAATAATGCAATAAAATGATTGGATTAATTATATTTCATGAACATACATTCACAAGATATAACACACTTAGCCAAGAATCATTACCCTCCAAATGTGAGCACCAATAGCATATATTATTGCATCAAAATAATGGTGGCCTAGAATACATATTACATTCTTGAATTTATAAGAAATCTTCTCCTTAATTTGTCTTGAGAGTGGGAGATATCTTTATGCAAACATTTGCTTCTAAAATAATAAAACAAATCTAATTATGTACAAACTAACTCTCTAACTGATGCTTAGTAGGACTCCATCCATATTTATATCATTAAATGGATGCATGAGAATTTCAATTTCTTAAGAAAAACAAAACACGAGAAAATATGAAGAAGAAAGCCTTTAGATGATGTAGGAGTGTCTAGAAGTGCCAAAAATAAAAGCTTCATCTTCTCTAGGTGTCTGTAGGAGTTAAACTACCTTAAAAATGTGTTTGTGATGCATGGAAAGCTCTAAATTTAGAACTGGCAATTAAATATTGGTGCACCTCTGGCTCCTTTAAAAAAATTCTAGCACATCTCTAAAAAAGTGCACCTACGCACCTGGGAAGTAGGTTCAAAAAATGTAGAATTTCACCAAGTGTCAAAACTAAAATTCTAGCTTCTGGGTTTTGTTCCCCTTCATACCAAAGTTATGTCTGGGTATTTTCTCTTGAATTTCACAATAATCTTGGTGACTTGAGATGCATATGGAAAATCTAAGGCTTCATATTTTTCCTTCATTTTTTGCCTATAGTTGCCCACCTCGATGCGAGTCTCTACAAAATCTCTCAATTTCACATCTAAATCTAGTAATGCTTCTTCCATTTTGAATGCTTGTCTAATATCATCATCATTAGAAGCTTCTTCAAAAGTCTTTCAAAACTATTCAACAACTGCTTCTATAGTCATCAATTTGTCCCTAGAATCATATTCAAAAATATCTAAGCATGCATTACTATAATGTTTCTCTGCCTCCAAAATTTTCTCTTGGGTTTGATCTTTGATCTTATGAATATCCACATGTAATGTCTCCATTACTGTATTGTCATATTCAATCTTTTCTATCCAATAATAAATTTTATCTAACTCTTCCATTGTATATACCTCCATTAACATCTGATACCTTTGACCTTTTATCGACTGTAGTGCGCAAGTCCTTGCCCTAGGTATGTACTTCATCCATCAAAAAAAAATTTAGCTTTGAAATGCATGTCTATTTATCTACATTATTCTACATATGGTGTAGTAGCTTAATATTTCCTTGAATAATTTGTACACTATTTTCTTTAAAACTTTCTCTCCATTGCTAACAAGCTTTCAAAAATTAGTCCAGTTGTATCATCTCCTTATTCCTTTTCTCCAATGTTGCATTCAAAGTCTCCCTGAGATTTTCAAGATCCAAGGGACCAACAACTTTTCTTAGAAATCCTTTTAGGATCTCATTCTATTTTCAAAGTGTTATCAATTCTGTGTCATCCTATTCTAAGTGCCTAAACACTTCTTTAATCATAGTTGTCACCATCAACTTGGCAGCATCCAATGTGGGTTTCCCAAGCACAACCTCCTTGATCTAATAATATTTCAAAGTTAATTCTTCAACATCTATATACGAAGAAGGGATAGCAACATGAGAAAATAAATCTTGGTTCTGATCACTCATGATGAAGGCCAATGCCCATGCATCTTTTGGTGGTGACTAGTTTTCTAAGAACTTCAATCAATTCTCTCATTCCTCCCTCCTTAGTATCATATCATTTCCTTTTGTTTCTAATTACCTCTTTTCATAGCCATCTTGGAATATGCTCCTTCAGAGATTTTCCTTTTGATGAAGAAGGAGTTTGGTCTACTGTGCTCTTTCCCTTATCACTCCTCTCCAAAGTCTTCTCCTTTTGTGAGAGATTCACATTGGGAGTCTCTATATCTGTTGAGTCCACAATTCTCACATTCATGTCTTGAGAGGTTTGTTGAGTTTACTCACATATTTTCCCTTCCTATGACACTTTATCAGTAGATATTTGTTGTGGCTCTACCTCCTATTTCACTTGTACCTACTCTTTTTTAGTACTTGGAGGGAGAGGAGTAGTCGAACCTTTATCCACACAAAATGTAATTGGATTTGGTGATGATGGAGCTACTTCAGGTCCTTGTGTTTGTGATGGCAACTAACTCCAATCCTCCTATTGAGGTTGATTAGTTGGAGTATCCCTTATCTTATCTCCCACTAGTTTAGTGCCAATAGACATAAAATCAAAATCTGACTTCTAAAAAACATCAGTTCCTTTGCCCTCCTATTCATCCACCATTACTGCAACTCATCTTCTAATATAGTAGATTGAATTGGATGCTTAGGAATGGATGGTGGTTTAGTTGTGGAGCTTATTCACCATTCCAAATCTATGGCTCTAGCAAGATGAGTCCTCCACCTCAAAGGAAGATTATCTTCTTTGTCCTCATCATCCTCTTATTCTTCTCCTTTTGGAATGACTTCCAAGACTAATGAAAAAGGAATAACTCTCCTAATCACCTTTTGTCTCCTCTTGACTAGAGTCTTGATCTTTCTTCTTTTAGGGGCTGATAGGCAGGCTTTGACCTCTTGTTAAGGTGGAGACACTTCTTGTACTTCTATTTTAGATACTCGTTGCCCTTGTCTATGTAGCTTCTACATTCTCTGACCCTTGTACATTTTTTTCCCTAGGTTGTGGTAGTTCATGAGTGGGTTCTTCTCTTGGATCTACTTGTTGGGGAGAAGTTCTCATCCTCTTGCCTTTACCCATCTAATCCCTATAATATGCAACTTCTCTAACAAGTTGGTGCACTATTTCCAACCTCACTGGGGACTATGTTGTAAAAGTGGGCATTGTTACCTTTGCTCCTTGACCTCTTCTTGGGCAAGCTATAGCATGGAAGACTACCACTTGAGGACTTATGGCCAATTTGAAAGGCCTTTTGATCAAATCCTTGGTTAGGTTGATGACATGCCTAGCCCTATGATTAATATCTAAGTTTTCTTCCATATCAATTTCTGCATTGATAATTGGTTGATCATAAATCTTGTCTCTATTATATAATAGATCAAGGACATCCTTAGTATCTTGTTACACTACCTTCAAAGGAACTTTTATCTTTAAAGCACTGTTTTCTAGATAGAGAGTCATCCTACAACAATCCCTTATATGGAAATCGTAGTCATCTACTACATTCATCCAATGGTCTTCAATTGCATCTTCATGTTGAAATGTCTTGACAGCTAACTATTGCACCCTTCCAATGTTATCAAATAAGGACAAGGAGAGTAATATTCCTCCAAGGGATACTAATCCCACTCAAACTCAAAAGATGGAATATCTTGTCTCCAGACCACACTAAATGATCCTATATTAATGGGCCACACCCATGTTATTTTATGCTACTTCCTTCCTTTGTCATAAGAAGACAAGAGTTGTTGAGTGATCTCCAGCAGTATAAGTATGTCACTTGGATACCTAGAGAGATTCTTGGGACTAATAGTCATACTTGCTACTCTGAAATAACTAAATGTTCAAAATTGGATGTAATAGGTGCTAACTCCTGAAATCTTTGTTGCTGCCTCATGTGACATCCTCTTTGCATAATCTCCTTCAATGAACTAGATAATCATGAAAATAAATGCATCATTCACTATCTTGTATTCCTTGTTGTGCTCTAGAAGCTTTTTCTTTACCAACTGGGGATATACTACATAGGGCCATGCATTTGCATCTTGCATGCTGCTCTTTTTGAAGAGTCCTAGATAATCTATTGCCCTTACAACTAACATGTACACCAAATAAGATGTCATGTAGAACTTACAATTGTTCTTAATTGTCACCAACTGCTCATCCAAGTTCTCACTAAGAATGGAAGCCCAATCAATTGACATCTTTGTTGTCTTGATAGTCTCAATAAAGTGGGCCATCCATATGTCCAAGTGTCTTGATCCTGGTAACCACATAACTTTGCTCAAAAGTATTATAGAATATTTGATATCTTCTTTCATGTAACCCCTTTTCATGCCCACTTTTCCTTCTTAATGCCCCAGATGATTCTTCTCAATGAGGTATGAAGACTGGATGATTTCATATGCTTCTCTACATGTTCCTAGTACCATATTTCCACTTGGTGATAGGTAAATCAGGTAAATTGATCTACTCTTGGGAGATGGAACACCTTCTCTATGTTCTTAGGTCAGAGATCTAGTATGATCTCTCCAGTTATACTCTTTACAACCCTTTCCTTAGAGACATTGTTCTCTACTAATCTCATGATTAGCTCCAAGGACTGTACTAATACTGGATGTGATGCTATGTTGACTAGTCCCAATCAGATAAGAGAAGATATCAATGGGGACCTTTCTATAGGCTTGTTGCATAACACTAGGAATGTGTTTCAATCTGTATGACCAAGTTCAGTGTCCAAAATCTCTGAATAATCATCTTGGAAGCGTGACTTTGTTAGAACACCTTGAAATTTGAAAATAACTAGTTTTAGAACCATCTTTGTAGCAATAGATGATGATGAAGAAGTCATTGAATCAACTCAACATTAACATCTATTAGTTTAGAGTTTGATAAACTTTAATTAATATAAACCCTAATCGACAAAAAAAAATAATTTAAGAGCCTTTTTTTTACCCTAGAAGGTTAAAAAGGTGCACCTAGTGCACCTCAAAGGTGCTTTAAGTGTGTCACCCTATAACACTTAGACCTCTATTACTAAGGGTGTGCACCTGATGCACCTCATAGGGTGCACTAGGTGTGCACCCTTAGAATACATAGGCACAAAAAAGGGTGTGCATTAGGTGTGCTACATGTGCACCCTTTTTCTTTAAGGGATTATTAGTGTAAAGGTGCACAGTTGGGCACCTTTACTAAGGTGTAAATCTTTTAAAAAAATTTTAAAATGTTTTAAGATTATGCAAAGAAAAAAGGTGTACAATTGCACACCTTTAACTTAGTGTTTTTAACCTATTTTTAAATTTTTGTACAGGTGGAGTGGAGGAGACCCAGTGCAATAGTGCACCTAAGGAGTTGCACAAGTGCAGGTTGGGGAGCTAGAGCAAAGAAAATGTAGGTGAGAAGGGGTGAAGTGGTCCTGAGTTTTATAGACCCAGGACCTAGCACACCTTCATGAGGTACGCAACTGCACTACTATGCTATTGCACACTTCAAAGAGAAAGTGCTTTCCTCATTGTTTTAGTGCACTTGTGCACTTGGTGTGCCATTTTTTCTTGCAAAAATGACTTACTCCCTCAAATGATGGTTTCTAGAATCTAGGTTTTTTAGGTCAAGACCCAGACTAGCCAAATATATTAGGAAAAACCCTAAAAAATACTTAGACCCCTGACTAGTGGTTTGAAAAGCTAAAAAACTAAAGTAGGAGGTCCCCATTTCTAGGCAAAATGAGGTGTGCACTCTGAAATCACAATAGGCCTCCAAACTCATTTAGAAATTCCAAAGGGTTGGGTAATGGGAACCCTTCTTCCACTATCCCAAATGTGGTAAAGGGATCCTTGGGTAACTAGTAAATTAGTGACTAGTAAATCAGTGGCTCCAAGCCTAAGCATGAGGTGGTCTTTTATTTTCATTTTAATTTTTGTTATCAACAAGGACATGTAGGGGGATTTCTTTCATAGATTATAATCCTCATCATTTGGCAATGTCATAAATACATACTACAACTTGAATTAACGATATTTTGATAGAGAAGTTCCCAAATTTTCCTTTGTAGACAAACCTCACATAAGTAAATTTTTTCATATCCCAAGGGGTGAGATATGGTAAGATTAATTACCTAGTGGTATGGGGTTGGTTTAGGAGAATTTAATAGGACCTCATGTAGTTTTTGCCACATTAAAGATGAAAGAAATATTTGATTCTACTTCCTCTCCCTCCCTCACATTGTCTTTCCTTTTCTCCCATTTTTTGTTATTCTTATAAGGATATAAATACTATAAGTAGTACTTAAGCATTAAAATATCTTTAAAAAAGTCAATAGATAAAGTTATTTTTCCTAGGAAACATATGTGGATATTTTTGGTCTATCGAATCTTTGTAGATATTTTGTAAAGATGTAAATATTTGGTGTATATGTATACAGTTTGAAGACTCTAGAGAGGTTAGTCAAATTGCTGATTTTTCCTTGTAGTATCCATTGCTATGTTTCTTTGATAGTCATACACATCTGTAGTATCACTTTGAGAGAATTAATATAATTGAGCTTCCTAGAAGAGTTCTCTTTGTCTCACCTAGTGCATGCTAGTATTTATAACTTGTGTTTTGAATAGAAGAATCTTGCAATGCTTTCTATGGGACTCATTTATCTTTGAAAGTAGTGAGATTTGTCTATTTCCTTGGTACTATCTTCCTTATCTTGGATAAAACTAAATGATCTTGTTTAATTGTTTACTATTTCATTTGCAACACTTATTTATATTAGATTGATTGATCAAGCATATATTTATGTTATCCTACCATTCAAACCTTTATTGTCAATAATAATAGTATAAAATTAGACTATAGGTATATTAAATCTTGAACCTTGCTGGATCTTTCATTTGTGTTATTTAATTTTTTGTACCCCCCTAGTTCCATCCTAGGATATTTTTCCAACTTAGTTCAAGTGATTCATGGCCCAAACCAAGATGTCTAGAGAACCACTAAAGGCTCTATCCACTTTATTATAATTTTAGTCACCTCCTTATCCAAATTTTCCTATTCATTGCATGATTGAGACCCAGTTTACAAGGTGCTTGGGAGTAGAGATTTTTTTCTTTCCACTCTTTTAGGTGATATTAGCTAAACATTCCAATCTAATAATAATTGTTCCTCTATTGGAAGTATGGCCTAAAGAGACATACTTGGGGGTAGTGAAGAGGATATTCAGATACTTGAAGGGAACATTAGATTAAGGTTTATGGTATGATAGATCCTATGCGAATTGGATAGGAAGTGAAGATGATTGAAAGAGTACAAGTGGTGGAGAATTCTTCTTATAGGGAAGATCAAGTTCATGGATAAGAAAGAAACAAAGTTTCATATCACAATCTATAGCCAAGGAAAAGGATGTTGCAACAATAAATAACTATAGTCAGATTATTTGGATGAAGAAGATGTTACAAGACATTGGTGTTGAGTTTCCATAGCCTATTATCATTCATTGTGGTACCACAAGTACAATTATTATGTCAAATGATCTAGTGTTACAATAAAAGACTAAGCACATTGCAATAAAATATTATTTTTTGAGATAGAAAGTTGCAGAGAAGGAAATCAAATTTGAGTATGTTAGCAGAAAGGAACATATAGTAGACATATTTACTAAACCTTTGGCTGGGGACACTTTTGAGCATTTGAGAGTTATGTTTGAGGCTATTCCACAACCTTCATCAAAGTAGATGATGCAAGATTGTAGTAATCTAGTATATTCACATCTTATTCTTAAATCTAGACCATATGCTTGGTGATGCTTTCTTTGGGGGAGTAGTCACTTTTTGTGTAGATTTATTAAGAACTCTCTAGTATTATTCAACAATTCCTTTTGACACTTGGAAAATAGATTTAGATTATTTTGGAGATGATTTAACTTTGATAATTGGCATAATGACACCTTTGTCATTGATGTCAATAGCGGAGAGAAATACATGAAAAGCCTAATACATGAATGGGGGAGAATAACACATGAAGAACCTTATACATTCTATGGGAGAGATCAATTTATTTTGATTTATGTGGAATATTATTTCAAGGTTATGAGTATTTAGTTTCTAGTGATGTCAGTAAAAACATGGTGTCAATGAGGGAGTTTTTTAGTTTGATGTTTTTCATCATATGTTGTCATCAATGCCAAATGAGGAGATTGTTAGCATGAATTGTGAGAGTATTCCTTTGGAGGATTCTATTGGTATTTTTGGAGAGATGATTGAGTGCTTATGTGTTGTATTTATGACTTGGTTTGTCATTAATGTTAATATTTATTTATTTTGAATAGAACAGTCAAAGTTGCAGAGAGATTTTTGGTCAGTGTGCTCATCACTTATAGATTTATGTCCTATGAAGTAAGAACCATGTTTGAGGATATTTATTTATGATGTATTTATGTTCATGGAAATATTTAGGAATATTTGAGTGAGTTACAATAGGTTTATAGAAGACTGGTAAAGGTTAGTGCACCGAAAACAAAGTGTTGATATTTGAGTTGTATCTATTTGGTGAGGTTAAAGCTTGTTTAGCAAGCTTGAATTTCAGATTGAGATATTTTTTTGGTGATGAGTTCAAGGGATAAGAATTGGTTGATAATTCTGTAATGGTCAGTGAAGTGTAACATGTCATATGTTTACTATCAAGTTGACTATTATTATGATGATGTATTATGTGTTGTAGCATGTGAGACTTAATTGTAATATCTTCTAATGATCTTATGTTATTTATTTTTCATTGGGAAAGCCTCAAGGCTAACTCAACTAGCTTTTTAGGAATTGGTATAAAGGAAAGGTGTTTTTCTTGTTTATAATTATCATGTGTGTAATCATAGTTTATATGTATGATCATTGTTGTGTGTGAGCTTTGGATGCAAATTTGATGAGATCATAGTAGAGGACTTTGTTGGCGATGTGTTGAGAAATTCAAAGGAATAGTAATGGAAATAGATATAGGTGTATTATTTGATTCTCCCTTAGATATGTTATCCAATTTTATTTTTAGCAAAGACACTTATGAATCAATTTGGATAGTGGGTTCAACTGACTTTGTATATTCTCCTAACATGGTTGAAGTAGCTCTTAATAGGGTTGGAATCTTCTAGCAGGGATTCAAAGTCTCCTAACATTGTATATTCATTTGACTCCTAAAAGGGTCTTATACTTTTACGAGAAACTTTAATATTAGCAAATAATCTTGTGGGCATCATTCACATTGGGCTATTCCCTCTAATCAAGAGTTTCCCTAGTTAACATAACTTATGTTATTGTGCATGGTTATCATCTTTTGGGGGTTGCATCTATTGGTTGTATGTTTTAGATTTGATAAAGTTTATTCAAGTTTTTTAAAGTGCATAAATAATTAACCCATCCCCCCAAATCCAAATTGTATTGATGGACTTTACTTCTAAAAAAATTTACTCATCCACCAACATGTCAATATTTGTAAGATAAATAGCATGAGAATATATTTTGGTACTATACCAATTTATCCTTAGGTATATCTATTTCTTGGGTGGCTTCATTGTTATATACCTATGGAAATGATCGAGAACATACTCATGAACTATAATTTTAGACATTGAATCAAATTTCCCCATTCTTGTATCCCACAAGGTTCCTTCGATCCGTACGAAATTTATTGAAACTACTATTTTTATCACATCCTACTATTAGCATGAATATTGATGATACTACATTGGGGGGAGTATCCTAAGCATTGGAGAGTATTGACATGTTGCATTCATGACTATGTTTGTCATTGATGTCAACATAACAATAAATCTATGAAGACTTGTAGAGTAGTAAACAATGATCTAAGTTGTATGAACATGGTTTTGATTTTATAGTGATGCACATCGACGAACATGTTTAGCATAGTGTCCTAATGTGAAGGCTCAATGTGCAACACATAAGTCAAAGACATACAAAAGTTGTACCTAATTTATAGAGATCAATACAAAGATAGAGTATCTGAGAAGTCATTATCGATGTTTGCATTATATCCTTTGATAGAGATATATTCTATTGATGCACAATCAGCCAGTGACAGATGACAATCTAATAGTGAGGTTAGCAAGTGTACAGGTCTTGAAGTCACATGTGTGAAGTTTTGTATATACTATGATTCAATAGTGCTATTGTAATTATAAGTTAATTAATTACCCTATTATAATTAATTGGGAAATCCTCAAGGCTGACTCAAGGAATTATTTTGAAAATATGGTATAAAGAAAATATATTTTCCTTATTTGTAAGTGTGGACAAAGCATCATATTGAGTGAAAAGTTGAAAAAGGAGCAAAGTATTTATTGAATGCAAGTAAGTGATCCAAGAGATTATTGGATGCAAGATTTGTTATCTAGTTACAAGATTAGATGGAGTAGAAGTTTGGTTGATGGGAAAGAAAGAGGAAGGAGTAGTACTATTTATTTTTATCATTTTGCAAGGAATAATACATAGATCATTTAGATAGTGGGTTCATTGATCTTTCCCTTGAAGCTATTTGGGTAGGGGGTCCAATTGTCTTCCACAACTCCTAACAGGGTTGGCACAACTCCTAGCATGGTTGGAACCTCCTAACAAGGATTCATAGTCTCCTAATAGGGAATGATATGTAATAACTATTATTATAGACTCCTAACAAGGTCCATCCTCTAACAAGAAATATTTATATTAGTACATCATCTTGTGGGTACCATCCCCACCGAGGTTTTCCCTCTAATCAAGGGTTTCCCTAGTTAACATATCTAGTGTTATTGTGCATGAGTATCTTGTTGTGGTTTATGACTATATTTATCAAATGGTTAAATTTTAATAAGGTTGATAATTGTGGTATTAGTTGGATAAATTATTCAGCCCCCACTCTCAATTATATTGGTAGAATATATATTCCAACAATTTGTATCAAAGCATGAGGCCCTTGAAAGAAAAACTTAACAACTTTGGGAGATCAATGGAGAATATTTTTAGAAAGGATAGTCCTAGATTTGATGAGGGCACCTATGACAGTTGAAAGGAGAAGATGAAGAATCATCTTCTTTGCATGGGTCTAGGGTATTGGCTCTTGACAAAGAGTGAAAAGACAATTATCAAAGAAGGGAAACTTGAAGGATGTAGTGAACCAGATAGAGATTTTTTCATTTTCCATATAAGAGCTAGAGAAGCATTACTGTTAGCTCTTCTAGAGAATTAATATAGTCAGATAAAGTCACTAGAACTATCTCATAAGATTTGGAAAACATTATAATCTATTCTTGAAGGTGATAGACCCATGAAAGAGTAAGATTGTAGAATTGTGATATGTTCATTTCAAGATGCTAATATGATGGAAGATGAATATGTAAGAAGCTATATTGGTAGGATATCAAAGATTTTTGTAGGAATTAAGTCATATGGTGGAACCAAGAAAGAAGATGAGGTTGTGCAAAAGCTCTTGAAAACTTTGACACCACCTTTTAGGCAAGTAGCTTAGATGATTCAACTACTTATACCATGTACTAAGGAGTTTATTAAGGAAATGTTTCTTGGAAGATTGGAAGCAATAGAAGTAGGTCTAAGATAGTCAAGAGAACTGACAAGAGTGGGGACAACTTTTAGTGCTTTGAATGTCATCCAAATTTATCTACAAGTGCAACTACACATGGAGATTTTGCTAGTAGCAGTAGAGCCAGATCTATTAAAGACAAGAAGATTGAAGAAGATATAACACTTCCTGTGAGAAGAGAAATAATTGATAAGAATATCTTTAAATGTTGGACTTGTAATGAGTTTGGTCATTATGCATCTAAATATCCTAAAAGAGAGAAAAAGTATAAGAGAAAGTTCAATCCTAGGAGACTTATGAATTTCTTGTATGCTAATGAAGAAGAGGAATCTGATGAAAAAGGTTAGTGTGAAAGTGATGATGAGCTAGGATTTCTAGCTATTAAGGAAAATGATTTGAATAGATAAATTAGAGAAGAAAAGGATCTAATGTCCCAAGTTGAAAATAAATCTGATTGGATAATAGAGAGTGGTATTCACATCACATGACTGGTGATATGAATAAGTTTGTTAAATTCAAAATCTATGATGGAGGTATTGTTAGAGTTGGTAACAATGCAGCCTGCCATATTATAGAGATTGGATCCATTACTTTGGATGGGAGAACTAACACTGATGATGTTTACTTTATTAGTAGATTAAAGCATAATTTGTTGAGTGTTATATAGTTGGTGGAAAAAGGGTATCAATTAAAATTCATAGAAAGACTTGCACTATCAAGGATAAGGATGGCAAGATTATTGGAACTAGAACTAGGTTGAGAGGTAATATATTTCATTTGAATCTCATTGGAAAAACATGTTTGGTTACTATAGTGGGTAACAATTGGTTATGGCATAGGATATTTTTTCATATAAACTTTGATAATATTGTAAAAGTTAGTAGCATATTGGTAGTCAGAGATTTTCCTAAGATAATAAAACCTACTAATGTTGTTTGCAAAGAATGTATTTTGGCTAAGTAGAAGAATGTATCATTTCCTAGCAAGAAGTTCACAACCACAGAGATGCTGGAGATTGTTCAACCATATCTAAGTTGTCCATCTAAAACACAAGTATTCTATGGTGAAATGTATTTCATGATTTTTGCTTATGATATCATATTTGGAGGTAATGATGAAGCAAGTGATAGTTCTGCTAAAGAGATGAAGAATGAGTTTGAGATGAGCATGATAGGAGAAATGAAGTTCTACCTAGGATTACAGATTGTGTAGAATAATGATGGTATTTTTATTTCACAAGATAAGTACTTGAAATATTTGTTGAAAAGTTTTGTATTTGAAAGTTGTAAAGCTATTGGTACACCTATGATAAATGGTCACAAGTTATCTAGCAAAGATGAGACACCTACACTTGAGAAGAAGAAGTACAAATCCATGATTGGAGGTTTTTAGTATCTAACTCACACTAGACTAGATATAGAAAATGCAATTGGGATTGTAGCTAGATTTCAAGTTGATCCCAAGGAGTATAACTATGCAACAGTAAAGAGGATATTTCAATATTTAAAAGGAAAATTTGATTATGGTATTTGGTATGATAGGTTGAGTGATTTCACTCTATGTACATATATTGATGTGGATTGGGTAGGTAGTATGGATGGTAGAAAAAGCACCAGTGGTGAAGCATTTTTTCTTGGAGGAAGACTGGGTTCTTGGATGAGAAAGAAACAAGATTATATTTCACAAAATATGGCTGAAGTAGATTATTTTATAGAAAAAAACAATTGTAATCAGGTTATGTGGATGAAATAGCTATTGAAGGATATTAGGATTGAGTTTTTGAAACTTCTTATCATATACTATGATAACACAAGTACAGTAAGTATGTCTAAAAAAACTATGTATTGCATTCTAAAACTAACCATATATCTATTAAGTATCATGTCTTGAGAGAGAAGGCAACATAAAAGTAGATTAGATTGGAATATATGAGTAGATTAAATTGCAAATATCTTTATGAAGCCCTTACCTAAAGATACATTTGAGTACTTAAGAGGTATGCTTTGGGTTATGCCCCTATCTACTTTTGAGTAGATGGTGTAGAGATTGCATCAGTCTAGTGCTATATATTTCTATTGTTAGACTAGACTGAATGTTGATGTTTCTTGTATAGGGTAGTATCTATTATGAGTTGATTCATTGAGGACTCTTGTTATTTGGTCTTGAATAGTGTCTTTGGACACTTGAGATGGTTGAATACTTAGAGTTATAAATTGACATAATGAGGCTTGTCATTGATGTCAATGGGGGAGAATATTCATGAAAAAATCTCCTAAGTATGTATGGGGAGAAGAGTGCATGAAACTAACTACTTTATTTGGAAGATTTAGAAAGATTCATCTAAAGAAGAAGGAGGAATATCTCTATGGGGGAGATATGAAACATGAGGAATTTTGATGTATTGTGAGTTTTTTAGTGTGAATTTTTTTTTCTGATCCTAATAAAGAAGAAGAACAAAGCAGTGTTCTAGAGGATTTCAGATTTGATTAATGAAGAGGATTTGAAAAGATGAGAGTAACAACAACAACTGAGTACTATTTGGTATTCTTAGAACTTAGATTTTTTCCATCTATGTTTCCATCAATGCCAAAGGGGGAGATTGTTAGCATGAATTTTGATGATACTACATTGGGGGAGTATCCTAAGCATTAGAGAGTATTGACATATTGCATTCATGACTGTGTTTGTCATTGATGTCAACATAGCAGTAAGTAAGTGAAGACTGGCCAAGTAGCAGATAGAGATATTAGCTATATGGATAAGGTTTTGATTGTTTAGTGATACACATTCCTCAACATGTTCAGTATAGTATCGTGATGTGAATGTTCAATGTATAGCACATAAGTTGAAGACATGCGAAAGTTGTACCTGATTTACAGAGAGCAATACAAAGATAAAGTACTTGAGAAGCAATTTTTGATGTTTGCATTATATCCTTTGACATTGATATAATCTATTAATGCAGAATAAACTTGTGATAGAGGAAAATCTGATGGTGACATCAGCAAGTGTACAGGTCTTGAAGTTACACACGTGAAGTTTTCTATATACTGTGAGTCAATAGTGCTATTATAATTGTAAATTAATTAATTATCCTATTATAATTAATTGGGAAATTCTTAAGGCTGACTCAAGGAATTATTTTGAAGATATGGTATAAAGGAAAGATGCTTTCCCTGTTTGTAAGTATGGACAAAGCATTGTATTGAATGCAAAGTGTGAAAAGGAGCAGAGTGTTTATTGAATATGGGTAAGCAATCCAAGGGATTATTGGATGTGATATTTGTGATATGGTTACAAAAATAGAAGGGACAAAATTTTGGTTGGTATGATAGAAAGGGGAAGGAGTAGTACTATTCATTTCTATTATTTTGCAAGGAATAATACATATATCATTTAGATAGTGGGTTCATTGATCTTGCCCTTGAAATGTTTGGGAAGTGGGTTCAGTTGTCTTCCACAACTCCTAACAGGGTTGGTACAACTCCTAACATGGTTGGAATCTCCTAATAGGGATTCAAAGTCTCCTAATAGGGACTGATATGTACTGCATGTTGTTGTAGAGTCCTAACAAGGTCCATCCTCTAACAAGAAATATTTATATTAGTACATCATCTTATGAGTACCATCCCCACTACATTTTTCCCTAGTTAACATATCTAATGTTATTGTGCATGAGTATCTTGTTGTGGTTTTTTATTATACTTCTCATATGGTTAAAGTTTAATAAGGTTGATAATTGTGGTATTAGTTGGATAACTAATTCACCCCCATCCGCCCTTCTCAGTTATATTTGTGGACTATATATTCTAACATCTACTATTTAAAATTTGTCCAAAATATTATTGGAATCCAAAATTTTAACTTGATACTAAAACCTTACCTTGAAAACTAAGATAACTAGATTTTATTTTTGACTTATTGTCTAGTCTATTGAGAAAATTTGTACAAGGATTTTAGGACCTAATTTCTATATTTTATCATTTGGTAACCCCTTAATTCTCATTTGGAAGGTACCTAATTTTTTTAATGACAAAACACTAATTTATGATCAAAATATTATCAAAATCTACATTATGTCATGTGACATCAACATTTTAATGTTTTCCCTAGCATTTTCTAATACAAGACTTGTAGTTTTTAATTTGGGAGACAATTTTTTCATACAAGCCTATAGAGAAATTAAAAAATAGAGAGTGGACTTTGTCCAATTTGGTCCTCTATATGATCTAATCATTTCTTGGGTACTAACTATGTTTTCTGACATCCTAAATAGTCAAATATAAAACTAAAATTTTCAAATATAACCTAGAATAAATCTTGAATTTTGTGAAAAACTAGTCTCATATCTTCAATCCATCTATTTCTATCCACTATGTTGTTATACTTTTTACTCTAAGGGTCACCATATCTTATATTTACCCATTACTTTGAAAGCTCATACCTTGTTGTGCTTCACCCTTCTATTATCATCATTATAAAAATTTAGACAAACCTACAAAATTTTAATCTAGCCTTCTCATACTACTACAACTACATGTTGATGTTAGGACATTTAGAAAAAAAAATGACCAACTTCATTGTACTTGAAATAGATCAGGCATAGTTTACCTTTACCTCTTGATAACCTTCTTGCAAGAAATGCTTCAAGTTCATCCAGATTATCCTCAGTTTCATATTCACTTTCTTTTCTTTCTTATAATGTCCAATTTTTAATGAAGAATTAAAATCATTTGAAATTATAACAATATTGCTTTCATAGTTTCTCAATTTAAATGTAGTCAACCAACCAACTAAACTAACAAGTGTTAAAACATTACCAGGCATAGCTCTCACTTCTTGAATAGTAGTAACTTTGATAGCATAACCATGAATAAGAGTTCCAAGAACTTTACTTACAATTTTACTATCACTTATAATTCCTTAAGAAAACATGATTGTATTTACTATTGGAAATATAAGAGGAGTAACTAAGAGGGGAGGAGTGAATTAATTACTAAAAAAAAAATCCTAGATCCCTTGGATGTTATTATAAAATAAAACTCTAAAAATTGAGCTTTTTTGAAGGTTGGTAAACACACTAAAAATGTTGTAACTTGGTAAATATTGAGATTGCTTGGCAAACACTTAACATGAAAATCTTAAGATGTTATTTTTTATTACTTATTACTTTAACTTAGTTGCAAGCACATAAAAGAAATAACATGAACACGTTTGAAACCAAGATTTAACATGGAAACTCAATTTGGGAAAAACCACCAATTGCAACTAGTTATTATTTTTCGCTATTCTAAAGTGAGCCTTATTAGGAGTCAACCTTGTTAAAGGTTACATAATACATTATTAGGTGTGATCCTATTAGAAAATTTAATCACCCTGTCAGAAGTGGCCTTGTTAGAGGTCTTTAGACAATTCAATATAACTACCACCTTGTTAGAGGATTTACAAATGACTATTAAGCCAACTCTGTTAAGAGATTTAAATCACTACTATAATGGTTAGAGAATAACAATGACATGACCTGATTTAGATGTAACTAAATTGTTGATTACAAATCTCAATTCTGGCTTGTATACTTGATCCTTCTTGATCAAATATATCTTTTCAACATCTCAAGGATATTATGCTTATCCTTCGGATTCGCTTCTTCTTAGCATCTTCAAATCTTCATTTTGTCTTTTATTCATCCATCTCATCCTCAACTTGAACTTTCATTTATATCTTTCATATTGTTAAGTTGGCTCAAATACAACTTAGAATAATTAATATTCATCTTCTCAATTGGCTAGAACTAATAGATAAATCAATTGAACTCAATATGCCAAAATAATAAAATCCTTCATTGGCCGAACCTACTCAGTAGACACTAACTTAGAAATGATTTTCCCATGTTAACCAAGTGAACTTGGTCAACACTACATACTCGAATATTTTCTTTGGTAACCAAGTGAGCTTGGTTAACACTAGTTCCATCCAACATTCCTTCATTAACTGAGTGAGTTCAGTTAACACTCAACTTTCCTTTGACACTTGAGTGAACTCAGTAGACATTGCCTTCTAAACTAAACAAACTTTGGAATGCTTGGTAGCCATAGAAAACTATCTTTAATGCCCAAGTGAGCCTAGCATACACTAACTGATAATGATATGACATTTTGTGTAACATCAAAGACAATACAAAATTAATCAATTGTTTCACAACCTCTTTGTTTTGATTCACATAGTGTGCAACATTCTCCCCTTCTTTCATTCTCATGTGGTCATAATTTCCTCTTACACTTTTAGCTTTAGCTCTTAATATATTTGGATCTCCATTATGTACAAGTGCCTAACTATCCCACATTTGTTTGGCATTTGTGCAACTCTTGATATTATCAAACTCGGCATCATTGAGTGCAAATGAAATCGCAATCATCAAACTATTATGGTCCCTCTCTTCAGCTATTTTTTCTACTATCATAAGAGAAAGAGGTGCAACATATTCATTGTCCAATGAATGAGTAATATTATCTCCAATTCCAAATTAGTGTAAATTAATTCTATTTTTTCTTGATGAGAAAATCTCTTTGTGCATTTTTGGTACCTCTCTCATAGACATGTGATCTTTAGCTCAAGTTCTTTTAAATTTCATTCTCCAAGCATTGTGCTTTAGTACCAATTGTTAGATAGCTAAGAGGGAGAATGAATCAATTATGTTTAGTTATTCTATAGTCCCTTCAAATAATTTTAGTATCAAAAAAAATTCATAAGTTCATCATAAACTTTCACTTGGTGTGCTAATTCAACTTCTCTATTTACTCACTCAATCAATGTACTCCAAACAATTGATTCACTATTTTTTTTTTATCGGTTGATAGTCATAAAACTTTTTTATTACTAAACATGAACTTAGTTGTTATTGATTTATAGTAAAATAAAAATAACTTGTAAAGTAACTTGCAACATTAACAACATTCACACATTTGACACCAATATTTTTAACATGGAAACCCTATAAGGAAAAAACCACCTGGGACCGCCAACCAAAACTTTTCACTCTTATGAAGAGAGCTTTGCTAGGATCCAACCTTGTTAAAGGTTTACATATGCATTATTAATGAGGATTTGTACAAAAATATAATCTAGACCTTATCACTCCTTAATCCTATATAAAGAGTGGTCTTATCTAGAGGAATTATAAACACCACTAATTGATGTTGGAATATAAGATTTCATAGACATTTTAAGTCCACTTAGTTAAAAATATTTTTCTATTCAATGATTAGAAAGTAACAATATAAACCAATATGTTAGGTATAGCACTACCTTTCTTGTTCAAATCTCCTTTCTACTTGGTCTCTTTCTGATCTCTATCCTTTGGTCTCTTCACTGAGTTGATTCACTCATTCTCTCTTTCTTCTTCTTCAACTCTTCTCTGATGTTTTCCCTTCTCTTCTCTATTCACCTGGCTCTTTCATTTTCAACAACTTCGCATTTTGATCCTCAAGAGTTCTACCAATGATCAACAACTTAAACAACATTAATAATTACTCAACTTCTCCTTCAATAGTCATCTTTGTGCTTCTATAATATTCCAATTATTGTCTCTTAATCACAATCATCAATCTCAAATTCATGCCAAATGCAATGAATCTAGACACTAAAAAAATTGAACTTTGTGTCCATCCTTCTCCTTCTTTAATCTCCATCATCATATCTTCCTTGCATTTTGCTAGTTCTTGATCCTATAATAAAATTTGATTCACACCTTTGAACTTCTCAAACATTTTTTATTTCATCAAAAGTCGGCCTTAGATTCTTTCTTTACAAACTCATTCTTCTTATTGTTTCTTGGTGAACATAACATTTCACTTGGGTAATATAGTACTTAGTCAATACTAAATTCACTTAGACAATACTAAACTTTCACTTTCTTAACCAAATGCTTAGTGAATAATGTAGTTACTTAGTGAATACCATAGTCACTTAGTCAATACAATCTTCCTTCTTTAACCTCATTACTCTACATATCTTGTATAACTCATTACTTTACAATATTTCATGATTGTAAAACAATTAAACCAGCATTACAATACCATTCTCCAACTCATTCAAGAGCCCATTGAATACCATACTTATCAACTTTGTCTTCAACGTACTTTCTTCAAATCATCTTCATCAATCAAATCATCTTTGTTAATCATATTGATATAACTTTCTACTAAGTTAACATAATGACCATCCAACTAAGACTTGATATCAATGACAACATAATAGCCTATATGACTCTTTTATATACATTCATAGCATCATCAATTACATCATCAGTTAGGACTAACAAAAATCCCTTAAAATTTTATTTCTATGTATGTGTGCATTAGAGACCTTTTGTCTCTACTTGAGCTACTAGTAGATGGTGAGTATTCATCATCATCATCATCTTTAACATAGGCTCACATGTATATCTTACTTCTTTCCTTTATTTCATTCCCCTTCCTATAACTTTAGGTCCTTATCTCTAACTTCATTCATGGGTCTGAGAAGCTCTTCCCACTCTTTCTCATTAACCAAGTGGGCATGGTCTTAATCTTGAGTAGGTCATTAATAGTTTCATTCTTAACAAAATTCATAACCAAATTTTGCATAGCTAGTTTTCTTCTTGATCATTGCAATATTTTTTCCTTAACTAAACATTTTGTAATTAGTTGATATACAATCATAGTTATCTCTTGCCCAATCCTTTAGACATGTGATTGAGCCTATAGATTAGAAAAAAGGTTGAAATCTAGATCTAGTGGAATAATAATAAATTAGATACATTAAGTGTGCCCTAAGGGCTTATAAGACCCCTTATGAAATACTTGATGGCTATAATGTATTGAAAGGGGCCATAAGGGGCCCTAGAACTTCTTAAAAGGGATAGTACCTAACCCCTCATTACCCCATATGACCCCTTGGGACAAATATTAACATATTAAAGATCATATTTATGGGTAATCATTTGAGGAAGATGAAGACTTTGCTAGTTAGTTCAACCATTGGTAGGATCTTGTATCAATCAAGATGATGTGAAAGGTGACATAGACGAAGTCTTGACAAGTAAATAATGAAAGGACAATCAAGAAGAGTGATGTGATAGGATTCCAAGTCAAAGTGGCCAAAGGATGCAAGAAAAAAGGCTAGAGATAGACTTACAAGTAATCTAGTAGGCCTACAAAGCTAGTCACCTACTCATAGGTAATCATGGGTGTAATGTGACTAGTACATATGCTATTGAAATTTGAATATGAGAGGGACTCTTGAAATTAGCTTTGGCATTTGAGGTTCGTGAAGGGTGAAAGATTTTGACACACATTACTTGTGTGTGGTAGATGCAATTTTGAGAAGTTGGATGTTATTGGACAAAAAAAGAGAAGAAATCTAATTGAACAATAGATAGGTTGAATATAACATGTGTGTTACAATGAGCATAAGGAGTGATATTGTAATAGGAGTTGATCATAGGGCAAGCCATTATAGACAAGGAAGATCAATGAATCTTCAAGGTGTTCACAAAAGATTTATCACACAAGGTGTGTCATGTTTAGATCAATAATATAGTTTTATTTCTTCCCATTGTAGCTCCTATAAGCTCCTAAATAGGCAAGCTTGAATGTAAGCTTTTGCAAATCCTCTAGAAAGGTATCTCTCAAAAAGATATTTATAAATCCTCTAACAAGGTAGTCTTAACATGCTTATATAATCCTAACAGATTATGTAAATTCCTAACAGGATGCGTTCTCAAAAAGAACAATTGTGGCCTTTAACAAGGCACTACTTTACTTGCAAGGAAAGGTTCATGGCTATATTACTCCCACTATGGTTTTCATCCCCACACTAAGGAATTCCACATAGAAAAATCATGTGTCACTGATGTATGCTCTCTTGTGTGAACTTGTGTGGTTTTATTGTGTTACATTTATCATTGCTTTATTGTTTAAGAAACTAGTAGTTTAGATTTACAAAAAGTAGCTCAATTGACTAGTAGGAAATATTGTACTAATTCAACCCACACCCCTCTCTTAGTTCTGGTTTGGGAAAATACCTAGTTCTACTAATTGATCAAAGCATGGCTTCTACTTCACAAAGATAAGAATTTTTTTAAACCACTATCAAAGGCCCAAAGGCCCTCAATAAGAATCTTGATCAAATTCTCATGGACCAAGAAGCTAAAAAGGAAGAGACAATTGGCCATTATACTCCTACTAACACTTCCTTTAATTTTCCAAAAAAATCCACCCATTTACTTACGTGATCTTTATCTGAATTGAAAATCTAGGATTTTACTAACCAATGAGAGTTAAGGATTAAGTAGTTCTCCTTCATTGGATCATTCAACAAAATTACATATAACATTTATGAGAAAAAAGAAGTGGCCATCAAACGATAAAGTAGGAGGAGAAACCATAGCTCTCTAGTCTTAACCTCCCCCAAGGAAGAACACACATTGTGATTTTCTCCTCTAAGAATAAAATTTGAGATGTAGAAGCCCTAACATATGGTAACACACACACACCATCTCCATCTCCATATATATTTCTACCCTCCCTCCCTCCCTCCCTCCCTCCCTCCCTCTCATATTATTCTCACAATTAATTTTTAACATTTATTGTTATATCTAAACTTATATTTATAAAAAAAATTACTCTTTTCAAAATTCACATATACTCTAGATTTTAAATATTATATATTTATTTATTTATGTTGATATATACTACAATATTATATAAAATGCACTCAATTTTGTAGTACTATACTTCATTAAAAATCCAAACCCATTATTGTCCTACTTTTAGATCAATGAGTAGCCCAAATAGTAATAGCCATTGTAGCTAAAGGCTAATATCCACTATAACAACACCAACAAAATGCTATTTTTGATGACTTGAAGTTTAAAGAAAATAGTTACTTAAAATTTTTTTTTTATTCTAATGGTATAGTGTTACTCAAAATTTCATTATTTGGATGCATTTTACTTATTTACAAGTGTGTCATTTTCTATTTTACTATTTCTTATTTTAAAATTAAAAAATCTAAGTCTAAATGAATTCTAAAAGGATGCTTTCTTGACATAAAATTTAGATTTGTTAAATTATAATCAAGATTTATGGCTATCAATAATACTGGTGTCTTCTCTTCTAAGAGATTGTCATTATATATCTTGTATTCAAGATTCTAGAGATCACTCTAAAATTTTAAATTCTAGTATGCAATATATTATTCAAAATTTCATTTCTCTAATCTATTGTCTTATTTTTATTTCTATTTCTTTCAAAAAAAATCTTCTAATTATATGACATTCCTTCTTATGAACACATCATAGTTGTAATGAGTATTTAAGTGGACCATCATATACAAAACAAATTTTTTGACCAAGCGTATGATTAAACTCTAATAATACATCATAAAAAAAGATCAATTTTAATTCCAATCTATTCTCCCAAATCATTTGCAATTTCAATAAATAAACACTTTCTTTTCCATTAATAAATCACTTGTATTTTATCAACAATTTGACTCAAAAATAAAATAAAATTCTAATAACACATTATTAGATAAGATCAATTTTAATTCTAATCTAATCTCCTAATGTATTTAAAATAAATTTAGTAACCCAAAAAATTCTTTCAACTAATGACCTAAACAATAAAATAAAAACCTATAAAACAAATGGTTTCTAAATATCAACCAAAAATCTCCAAACTCTATCTTTCTCCATATATTAAATTTGAAAAATGGACTTTGTATTCAAGATTCTACAGATCACTCTAAAATTTTAAATTCTAGTATGCAATATATTATTCAAACTTTCATTTCTCTAATGTATTGTCTTATTTATATTTCTATTTCTTTCAAAAAAATCTTCTAATGATATGACATTCTTTCTTACGAACACATCATAGTTGTAATGAGTATTTAAGTGGACCATCATATACAAAACAACAAATTTGACCAAGCATATGATTAAACTCTAATAATACATCATAAAAAGGAATCAATTTCAATTCCAATCTATTCTCCCAAATCATTTGTAATTTCAATAAATAAACACTTTCTTTTCCATTAACAAATCACTTGTATTTTATGAATCAACAAATTTGACTAAAAATACAATTAAACTCTAATAATACATCATTACATAAGATCAATTTTAATTCTGATCTAATCTCCTAATGTATTTAAAATAAATATAGCAACCCAAAAAATTCTTCCAACTAATGACCTAAACAATAAAATAAAAACCTATAAAACAAATGGTTTCTAAATATCAACCAAAAATCTCCAAACTCTATCTTCCTCCATATATTAAATTAAAAAAAAGGACTTTGTTTCAAATTTGTAAGGTCCAAATATTTCGGATGCCAAGTTCAATGCATTAAACATAATTAAAAAAAATTGCATATCCAGTCTCCATCTGAGAATGATTTTAAGAGCCATTTTCATATCATTGCACTCTTTTCCTTACGCGGTAAGAAATAAAAAAATAGAATAAAAAATTTAAAAACTACGGCGTCCAGTATTGTGAAAGCATTTTGTACATGACGCAATTATATGAAAATGTTGTTTCCGTTCCGTTTGAGAAATTCTGTGGGCTGATATAAGGTGTTTATACGTCACTTGATGTTGGCTTGGCGGTATTATCACATGATTTGGAACTCTCACATGAAAATAGCTGTTATTGTGTGACATCCGTACTGCATGAATATCTATGGTTTTAAGTGTAGAACATTCAATGCAGATGGACAAGTTCTTTAACCTTTCAGAGAAAACAGTTTTTTTGTTTGTGTTTGTGGGTCCAATGACAGAGTTTGTAAGAATACAATTGGGTTCATGGGAAAATTAAGTTTTTGGATTTCTCTTGTTTTAGGAAGGGTAAATACCTTTTATTTAGAGTTATGAATCGACGAGGTTGTAATTAGAGGATCTTATTCCGTTTCTAATATGAGGGTTGGTAGAGATAAAGTGGCGTTTTGTTATCAAGTGCCTTACTTATAATGACATTCTCACGAGAAAATTGTTATAGATGACTTTGTGGTATTCATGGGTCCCTTAGGTTAGTTTCATAGACCTTACTAAGTTCCTTCAACAAATTAATTCAGTAGTTTAAGGTCTCTATGCTATTCTTGGGTCCTATAGGTTGCTTCAATCTAATGGACCTCACTAATATCTTTCACTCATTTATTCATATAATTTACGACTTTAGTGCTATTCTTGGATCCCAACGACTTTGTAGACCTTGCTAAAATCATGCATTCACTCATTCATTTTGGCTTTAAACTTTGATGACAAGAACAACAGTATCACAACTTGCCAATGCCAATATACAATATTTTTTCTCATAAAGTAGTTGGATCAAGAATATTAGCTGATTTTTTTTATTTATTAAAATTTTGAATGAGTTTTTCAAGGTTTTAAATTTAATCATTGATGATGGTCTAGCAAGTATATATTGTTTTTATTTTTATTTTTGGAAGAGCTGAGATCTTTTGACCTAGTTTAGGTTAAGTAAATTGTCAAATCTCATCAAATTAACCTTGAAGTGTTTCTACAAAGACAATAAGATATTGAGTGTAAGTTTTGGCTTGTAGTTACATCTTCTAGAAAAAGATAGGAAGGTCCACCATGACTTCAAGTCCACCCCCCCTCCCCCACACCCACCACCCCCCTCCCCCACACTCATCACCCCCCTACCAAACCAATCCTCCCTTTCACATGAATCCAAACCTCTATGACTATTGTTTTCATTGTCTTTTTCATGTTTGTTAGCTATTTGTTTCTCATGGGTCTTTCGTTTATAGGACTTGTTTCAATACAAGAATGCACTTGATTTAGTGCAGATTTCTTGGGAGAAAAGTCCTTAATGGTGATAGTGTTTTCTTGAATAAAGTTGATAACAGATATAAATGATATGACATATATTAGAATGTATAATTAAACATTAATTTATTTTTAATTATAGAAAGGGTGCTTTAAATGGTTTCAAACTTTGTTACCTAGTTACTAATTAAGATATCGTTAGCATTCGTCAAGAAAAAGAAAATGCTAATCTTGTTAATTTTTCAAAAAGGTCTAAATCATTTTAGATAGTTTAGAATAAATAAGTTTTAAAATTCATTAAATAAACCCTGATATTTATGGAGTAAAGGGAAGAAGATGTTGAGTGTATCTTTTGACTTTGGAGGGTTGTCTCAATCTTCTTTCCATAAAGGTAGGATAGCTCATCAAGGGTCAAATATTTTCTCTTCTTTAGAGTTCTTTTGTGAGATTTGATTACACACTTCAATTATTATTGTTATCACTTCTTTTTCCATATGAATTGTTTTTTTTTTTCCGGCCAAGAAAAAGAAAATACTAATCTTGTTACTTCTTTAAAAGGTTTAAATCATTTTATGTGTAGTTTAGAAAAAATAAATTTTAAATTTCTTCAAACAATCATTGATCATCATGGAGGAAAGGAAATAAGATGTCAAGTGTATGTTTTGACTTGGAATGTCTCAACCCTCTTTCCAAAAAGGTAAAATAGCTCACCAAGGGTCAAATACTTTTCCACTTTAGAGGTTTTTTCGGTGAGATTTGAATTCAAACTTAAACTATTTTTTCTAGTAGATTGTTTGTTTTTCATGGGGTCTTTTGATTTTCAAATTTGTTTCCTTGTTGATTGGTCTTAAAAAACCTAAATCCTTTTTCCTAGCCAAAATAGATAAATCATAAAACATATATAACAAATATAAATCCATTATGTGAGATGGTGGTACCTTTATCAATTAAGTACAATTGGTGATGAGATATAGAAAGTCATTCGCCATGATTAAAACTCTCATAAGTATGTTCAAGTCAAGTTTAAATCTTGTAATTTAGATGCATGCTTAGTACATATCGTTTAATACGTTGTAAAGAAATATTGCCATCTATATATTAATATAAAAAATAATCATATCTAAAAAACCAACTATCTTCTATATATATAAATATATTAAATAATTTTTGAAATTTATTTAAATTCTTATTTTGCACTCTTACATCATAAAAAATAACTATAATTAAAAATAAAATAAAATAAAATGTCAGCACTTTTACAACATATACATTTTACTCATTTATAATCGTTTTATTTTTTACATATTTAATTTTTTATTTATTTAAACAATCACATTAATATACAAATAAAAAATCCTTATTTTTATAATTATATCTTGCATTACTTTAATTGATCAAAAGTTATACATTTGTGAAAAAGACTACCACCGCTAGCATATCAAACTTGGAATCTAAGATTTTGACTTACCATTTATTAATACGTATATATTTGCCTCTTATAAATATGAGGAACATTTTTCAACTTCTTTGTTTCTTTCATTTTATTTTTTATTTTTTATAATCGTCACTCCTCAAACAATGGAAGTCATAATATATTTATATTGAGTTACAATTGCAAATAACACAAGTTCATAAATTAATTAAATTATGTTGGTTTTAATCTATGTATAACTTCTTTTTCCAAAACTCTAGCCAATTTCTTTTATAATAAATAAATGGTGATTTTGAAAGGTAGAATCCAAAGTTACATGAGCTAAAATATAAAGATAATAGAATAAATGAAGGTCATATTCATTTATCTATTTAATAAATATATTAATAATTTTTAATTAATTATAATACTTTTAAATAAAATCTTAATTAGATTCTAACCATATAATTTTTTAATTAGATTTTAAATATATTAAAAATTTGTAAATTTGTTTAGAAAACAAATATATATTTTTACAAATTACACATTGCATGATTTTTTTTTTTATAGAAACATCTTCCTTCAGGTTTTTGAATAGTAAAAATTTAATATTTTAGTGGTGTTGTAGATTATATAAATGACATTGATCAAAATTTATTCTTTATAACATATATGATTAATAAAGACATTACTTTGATGGTGGTTGTTATGTTTTGAACAAACCATAATATTTGCATCATGTTAGTGCCCAAAATACTAATTAATCCAAAATGAGTTAGTAAAGATTGCATCAAGTTTTTTACTAAAATGCCAATTAAGCCAAAACAAGTAAGGAAAGATTGCATCAATTTAGTGTCCAAAAGACCCATTACGTAAAGGTGTGTCACTATAGATTGCACTAATTTGGTGGTCAAAGCACTAACGAAACCTAGACAATGTTGTCAATAAAGATTGCATCAAGTTGGTGGTAAATAATTTTTAAGCCAAGATTATATGGTGGATTGAAAAATGTATTGTTGGAAGACAATGTTGTTAGCTAAATATGAAGTGATAGATTACTTAGAGCTAAGCTTATTCTATATTTGAATATTCTATAAATAGAACTTACGTGTATATATGCAATACATGAGATTTGATTGGCCTTCTAATTGACTAACCATTTTGAATTGTAATTCATTTTTAAATGGAGGATTTTGGTACAATATGATCTCATCTTTATGACATTGAAGGCATCCCTCATCAATGTTTGATCGTTTGTGGACTTATTAAGAACCATTCAACTTCACCAATAAACCCAAGATTCATTTAAATAGTAATTTTATTTTATGAGGTACACCTACTTATGAAAGTTTATGCATAAATAAATAGATAAAATAATCCCAGTTTATATATATATAAACCTCCTTTAGTCCCATTCTCTTCTATTCTCTTATGTTTAATATCTTAGTCTACAAGAAATTAATTTATTCTCCTCAATCATTCTTCACTCTAATAATGGATTAGGGAGCACATATTGAAATGTTAGTGCAAAAGAATGCCATGTACAATCTAACCCGGAAACAAAATTGATTAGGACTATATATTGTGAAAGCCTAATATATTATTGATAAATAACAATCTAGTTAAAATAAATGTTTGCAAAATATTAAATTAGATAATAATAATAATAATAAACTAGGAAACAAAAAAATGTAGTATACAAAAAAAAACTCATAAAAGAAAATCACATTACATCTATAAATTATCATATAAGTGGAAACCCTACTCAAAATTTCAAAAGATAAAACAAGTGGACCATCTTTAACAATTAAACGTTACGAACTAGTTCTAGAATAAAAACCAATCTTAGGCTATAACATCTTCAACAAAGAGTCAAGGACGGAGGGGTATTGATTCCCTCAAATTTGTCAAGAGCACAATCCCAACCTCATCCCTTAGGGCCAGTTTGGCAATGGAAATACAAACAGAATAGGCATATGTAAATTCTTAAAATTTTGAATTGTTCGTTTGGATGCACCAAATTAGAATTGGAATACTAAATAAAATAGGAATACATATTCCAATTTTGGCCCAAAAATGAGGCTTTGCAATTCCACCTAAATAGATGGAATTGGAATACATATTCCTATTCCAGTTTTATTTATTTTGGAAAACAGAAATTTTTGGGTCCGTGAATTCCCCATAAAATTTTGGGTGAACCAAACATAGAATATGAACATGTACCCCCATTTTCTATTCCGAAATAGCTATTCCTATTCCCCTATTCCTATTCCTGCTACCAAACGGGCCCTTATAGTGTTAGATCCTTACACAAAATACTTGAATTAAAAGCCATTCAACTTCATTAGTACACTAAAATCCATTTAACTAAATTATAATATTATTTCATAAATACACCTCTTTTGTACAAATTCAAAATAAATAACAATATAATAAAAAATATTTGACATAAAGCAAGAGCCTATAACACAATAGTAACTTGCAAGCCTCTTATGCAGGGGGTGTTGAGTTCGAATCTCCTCCACCTTAACAAAATAATAATAATTAATTTCAACAAATAACAATAATTAATATAGACTTCAGATCATTATCTATCCTCAAAAAAATCATACAATAAAACTTTACAAATAATTGAAACATACAAAAATAACTCATTTTATTCAATATTTAGTAGATCATATTAAATTACAAGCGAACTCCCTTCTCAAAATTTCAAAAGATAACACAAGTGCCAACTTTAACAATTAAACATTACTAACTAGTTTGGGATATCTTCAACAAAGAGTAAGGACTGAGGGGTATCCATTCTATCAAATTTGTTAGGACACAATCTCCACCTTAGCCATTCAGCTTCATTAAATAAATAAAAATAACAATATAATAAAATTCATGACACATAACATGACCCTACAACACAAGATAACCTATGAGCCTCTTATGTGAGAGGTCTTGAATTTGAGTGTACTCCAAATTAAATTTGAACCCATTACCTATCAAATAATTTATTTGACACAAAAAATTCATACAATAAAACTTACAAATAAGATTTATGAAAAAGGATTATAATCTAAAAAATACAAATAAAAAATAAATCTTATTCTTCAATATCTAACAAATCCTATTATTATGAAATGCTTCTTACTCAATTCTTCAAAACAAATTTCCTTGACATTAAAAAATCATATGATAAAACTTAAAAAATAAGATTATGAAAACAAAATGTATCATTTACAAAATAAAAATAAAAACTCTTATTATTTAATATTTAAGAAATCATATTATTATGAAGTCCTCCCGACTCCCGAGTTTCTACTCAATGCTTCAAAAGATAAAACCAAATTTAACGAACAAAAACAAAAATATTACTAACTAGTTGTCCAATAGCGACAGCTTATTAAGAATCTTCTTCTTATATGTCAGTTGTGCCCTAATTTCCTATCTTCCTCGACCATATATTCCTGTCAATTACGTTTTAGGGCTTAAAAATGAGTAGAGCTCACTGTTAATGGAGTTTTAGGGTTTAAAACGGAAGAAATGGGGGAATGGAGGGGGTAGAAGTAGAAGTAGAAGTAGAAGTGATTGATTGCCCTTTCCCCAGGCAGGGGAGCAGGTGAAGAGGGTGCAGGAGTCGAGACGCCTTGCTTTCAGCTGCTTTGTTCAGAGAGAAAAACTAAAAAAATAAACAAACAAATTTGGTACCGCCTGATATGATTTGCCACTTGATTCGGTAGTGGGGCCGTCCGCTGCTCAGAGTTGTGGCAGAATGCAAAGTACCTGCCTTGCATTGCATGCATGTATTGTTCAATCAGGCCAATAAACCCTTGTTTTCTCCTACCAGGGCTACACCCAGAGGTAGGTGGAATTTTAGAAATTAAGACCCAGTCAAGGCAAATGATAAACTAAAGCTTTTAAAAAGCCCTCAATTCTTGCCATATTGGTATATAAGGATGGCATGATTCCATTCACAACTGGAAAAGTCTTTCAAGTTGCTCTTCTTTCGCCATAACCTCATCAGATCAAGTTTTGCTTTTGGCTTTCGTTTTAGCATTAGTTTTGCTGCTTGTTTTGGGCCTGAAGCGAAAATTCATGGTGGCATAGGATTTTTTTGTCTCTTGTATTTGGAATTTGTTTTTTGTGGGTGTTTTACAGCGAGGATGGCCTTGGAAGGATATGGGCTTGATCAAATTTTTAGGACTAGAGCCATTACAGAAGACATGTGGAGTAGTAGTGGTGGTTATTACAATGAGTTGTTGAATTCTGCACCATCCTTGCCATTTTTTGACACCGATTTCACCATTGCTGACAATTCTATGTTGAATGCTTTGGAGGGAAATCCAGTTCATGGGATTTTTAATACCAGTAAAGTACCCAATGGAGAAAATGTTTGGGATTACTCAAAGTTTGAGTGGAGTGAATTCGAAGCCTTGAGCTTGCAAAAGGAGCTTGAATTGATTTGCTCCAATGCCAATGCTGTCTCCCATGATGGCAGTTTATGCATGCAGGAGAATTTCTCGAGAAGCACAACTGCTGAAGTATCCTGCCATGTTACAGGAGCCTTCCATCCGTATCAAGATATTGAACAGAACGGAAGATCATTGTATACAAAGTGTAATAGTAGTGACCATTGTGCCGACAAGACTCTGGATTTTGACAGAACAGGAGGGCAGCATGATGGCTATGTTGAATTGAACAAAACAAAAGCTTTCTGTGATTTGCAGTACCCACAGGACTGCAAAACCAGTGATGTAACAGATGGCCAAAGAATCATAAAGAAAGCCAAGCCATTAACAGAAAAAAATGTGGTTAGCAGAGATGATGGTGTTAATAATCCTTCGAAGAAGCGCTTAACTAGTGGTGGAGCAATTCCTAGTAATGGCAAACCCATATCAGCTAGTGGGACAAAGGGAAAGGGACAACCAGCTAAGAATTTGCATGCGGAGAGGAGGAGAAGGAAGAGGCTTAATGAGAGGCTTTGTATGCTTCGTTCTGCAGTGCCCACCATTACCAAGGTATATACACAAATAATGGTATATGTATATGTATATGTTGCAAACTACTAGCATGAAGCAATTTGAGTAAGTTTTGTTTAATCAATGCTTTCACCACATTTCACGATTGATGATCATTACGATGAAATGTGATCACATCCTACATTCCTTCAACAAAGCTGATGTTTTATTTTGTCTTTCTTTTTATTGTTGTTGCAAACTACTGGTATATGTATATGTATATGTTGCAAACTACTGGTATGAAGTAATTTAAGTTTTTTTGATTCATCACATTTCATGATTGATGAGCAAACTAATGAAATGGTGATCACATCCTACATTCCTTCAACAAAGCTGAATGTCTGTTTTGTTTTTCTTTTCATTGTTGTTCAGATGGACAGGACTTCAATTCTGAGTGACACAATCGAGTACACTAAACAGCTTCTAAGCCAAATTCGGCTTTTGCATAAGGAGCTCCAACCCCAAGCTGAATGGCCGGCACATCTCAGAGCATATGGACCATACTTTGGCTCTGCCACTGATCAATATTTTGCAGATAAAACCATTCCTAAGGTGATTTCTCATACTGAACAGATAAACCATCTGTATAAACTGCCGTTAATAATTTTTAGTACATGTAATAACATTTGGTTATGGCCAACCTTGCAAGACAAAAAATATTTATGTACATGGCCCAAAAGAATGTAGGAAACATCTGCTAAATGGTAAGATTCTTGTCTGACATAGAAATCGTCTCTGGTGCCAAACCCTAAAAGTTGAGTCTTTAGGGATCTTACAAAAAGTACTGTTCACTCATCTCACCATTCAGAAATTGAGTACATAAGACTCGAAAAATCTATATGCGAGATGGTTTGAACATTTTACACGAAGTAAAACGCAGGGATTCAAACAGTTTATAGCCTGCTAAGATTCCATTCTAATGCATTTGCTGTGTTAGAAAAGCCCGTGAAGTTCTAGACTGAATACGTCCTACACTAGGCGGATATGAAGAGAGGCACATTCTGTATTAGTATGAAGGTTGTAAACCATTTTTAGATGGTGATTAAACTATGACATACTTATTCAAGCTAGTATGTGATCCGAAATATCTAACAGAAACACAAACAGCGCAAACTAGATTTGTTTTCAAAAGACAATTAATGAACTATGGAAAACTAATGTCAACTATGGCATCCTTTAGCTAAAAACTGATAAGTTTGTTTGTTTGTTTTTCTTTGTCCAGTTCGAAGTTCATAGAACAGATGGGTGGCATCTAAACATACACATGGCCTGCCAAGCAAATCCAAATCTACTGCTGTCCACAGTGAGCACGTTGGAATCTTTTGGCCTGGAGATTGAGCATGGTGTCTTCAGCTGTTTTGGAGATTTTGGAATGCAAGCCCACTGTTCAGAGGTTTGGGTCATCATCTGTCATCATCTTTCATTAGTGATAATAGATCTTTGCAATTAATGATATTATATTCATGTTTTTTTGGATAAGATTGTATGTAAGTTTATCAGTATCATCATTTTGGATCATATTCAATGATTGATCTGTATTCTATTATTTCTTCACATTCTTAACTCTTGTATCCTGCTGATAGATCATTGAATATAATCCAAAACATTAAACTCATACACAATCTTACCCAAAAACATGAATATAATCTTTCGTTAACTTTTCATTTGCTCCTTAACTAAAACTTTAAGTAACTTCCCAAATTTTTGAATCCTATGAATCATCATCTTTCATTTCCTCTTCAGCCAAAACTTACGGTAGTTTCTCAAAGTTTGAATCTTTTGTTTCTCTCCAGATGAACAAAGGCCATGGAAGCACAAGATCAGAGGCCATCAAGCTTGCCTTACTTCAGAAAGCGGGCTACTTGGGCAAAAATGAACAGCAAGTATGAACATGAACGGCCATGAATTCATGTTCCCGGGGAAAGAATTTTGAAACTAATCTTATGGGGAATCTCAGTCCTCTTATCATCAATAATAACTTGGTCTCAAACATGTCATTGAGATCCAATAGACATTGAATAGAGCTACAGTGTTTTAGGAATACGGAAGAGCTTTCTATTGTGTTTAATCTCATACATTTATATAATAATAACCATTTTGAGCCTGAAATTGTGTTGGTCTGGTGTGTTTATCTGAGCTTTGAATGATTATGTGGCATTTTTTTCAAGAAAAGCTCTGCAATTATTAAGACATGATCTCCACAAAGAATAATTCTATAATAAGTACAAACAAAATTCGATTCCGTGTCTGTGAGAAGTCTACGAGCAATCATGGGAGAAGTCAGCGAAATATATTCATGGATTTATTATTATAAAATTTTCATGGGCCTGTAATGGATCTTTAAAAGCCTTATAATGGGGAAGCCATGTGCTTTATGCTTAAAATCGGTGCTATCAACTTTGTCATTTGCATGTTTCTTGGCAGTCTAGAATTATGAATTAACAAATGTACTCGCTATCATACAAACCAGGAATGATTAAAATTTTGTTTTCTTTTTGTTTTCATTCGGCCATTTGGGAAGTTATCTACAAAAGTGTATCAATATGAATTCACGGAAATCTCATCTCCATTGAGAATAAGAATTATATTTTAGAGACCTTGTTTGATCAAGTCATGGCCAGGCCATAAAATGACAAATGCTCATTATATCTATATCAGAGAGCCATGGCTATCATTATAAAATGACAAAAGCTTTGAAGAAAAGGTAGTGGCTAACAGTGTAAGGGAGTTAGCAAGCTTTGAGTAGAGAGAAAAACAAAAGTATGATCCTTATTAATGTTATATAGCTAAAAGGGCGAGGAGGGATAGGGGTGGTCTTGAGTATTTTGAGAAGTATCAAATAATTAGTAATTTGAAATTTTGAAAAGTATTTTAGTAATTGGTATGCACTATAGTTGGTATGTTGAGATCTTGAGAAGTGTTTAAAGAATTGGTTTGAAGCATTCAAATAGTTAGTATGCCAAAAAATTATTTGAATTAAGATAAAGTTGATTGTTAGTTGAAAAAAATTGAATATGATACAGAAAAATATATTATTATTTAGTCAAACAAATCATTAAGAATTTTTATGTGAATATAAAGTATTTAATATGATCTATAAAAATTATACAAATGATTTTTAAAATTGTAATATGATTATAATCAAACAATTGAATCAACTTAATTTTCTCATAATAATAATTGTTTAGTTTACTAGTTAGAAACTTTACAATATTAAAGTATGTCCTCTATACTAAAAATATAATAATTCTTTATTCTAAATATGATTGCATGGATAGTTGCATTAAAGCTAATATTATATGTATAAATAATATAATATCAAATGAATATATATCTATATCAAACTTTCCATAATAATGGGATTGATTGTTTGTACTATAGAGCTTGGATTTTGTGTATTATTATAACATGTACATGTGGTAAGAATCTAATAATTGATTTAGCACAAACATTTTTCTTGACAGTTGTATGAGTTGTTGGAAAATAGATCTAGGACCCCTAGTTATAGATTACAACAATGACAAAATATAAGGTATAATCAATGATAAAATATTTGTGATCATTAGATGAATCAAAGTGAACATTGAGTAGCTGACAAAATAATGTCCACCAAAATGTCATGTGTAATAGTCATCTAGCAATTGATTTGAACCAATTTATATTATGTGTTTGGACTATATAGAAAGAGGAACCTTTTTACTTTAGAAAATGTATCATGCACAAACTGTTTCGAAATTGATTTAGATCAAATAATGTATAAGAATTTATTCTAATCAATCTTATCTTCACATTTATATTAGTTGAGCTTTGACTAATCAGTACTGGAAGCATTTTATTTTAGAAAATGTACCATGTACTGACAAATTAGATTTGATTTGAATCAAATTAATTTTTGACACATGTATTAGTTGTTTGACATATAAAATAAATCTTATCTATCAGTTAACTAAATAAGAAAGTATATGTGTTACACAAATATTTAAAGATTTAGTTTTTCATAGAAGATAAAAAATCCCATCAAATAAAAACACCTAGACAATTATTTATAGTTATATGAGAATAAATAGGTCACTTATATAGCTATTTTTTTCTTTAAAATGCTTTAGTAAAACAACCTTCATAATTGAGATTTTGATTATTAAAAATGAATGTCATTACCATTAGTTGAAGTGTTATTAAATTATATTAAATTATATCTATGACTTGATTCATCAATATTGTACAATATTGAAATAAAGACTAGCTTCTATCCATTCCAAACAATGATACATTGTCTTACTAAATCATAATTTGTTCCACTTACATAATATACTCTTTGTAACTAATATCAATAAATATAGTTGTTGCCTTTACAAAAATGCAGAAGTGCCAAATCAACGTTTTAGAAGCATGACTAAAAAATTAAAAATACCAAAAAAATTGAATTTTAAATATGATTTCAACGCATATGAACTCATTTTTCTACTCATCATGGATATTTGGCTAAATAACAATAATTAGTGATAATTATTTCTATAGAAAATTTGTACACATAATAAATAATAAAATATAATCATAAAAGTTCCTAGAATGTGTCTCATAGGTTGAAGAACGTCATTGAAATAATATTGTATTCATATATATGATGCAAAAGAATATGAAAAAGAATTCACAAAGTAACATGTTCTAATTGACTATTTAATGTCCTAGGAGTGATAGATCGTTATTCTTGCTAATAGTTACTTATTTCCATTGTTCTAGAATACTTGCATATCTCATTAAAGAATCACAAACACAAAATTATCTAGATAAATATATATTCTAGTTTTATTGACAACTTCTTCACTAATAAATTTTACAAAAAATTCATTTTGTGTCAAAATTTATACCAAAAATACTATAAATATCACCATTAAATAATCAAAATATTTAGAATACAAGATTTTTACATACTTTTTATAACTAATATCATAAAACAAAATTGCTACTTTTACATAAATGCAAAAGTGTCAAATCAACATTATAAATACATAACTAATAAATTAAAAGTACCAACAACAATGAAGTTTCAATATGGTTTCAATACTAAGGAATAACATATGTGTTTCTCTCATATCAACTTATTTTTCTACTCATCATGGACTTTTGGCTAAATAATAATGATTATTGGTAATTATTTCTATAGAAACTTTGTACACATATAACAAATCATAAAATATAATCATAAAAAATCTTAGAAAGTGTATCATAGGTTGAACAAAATCATTAGAGTAATATTTATTGCTTGTAAATGATGCAAAATGATATGAAAATCATTCACAAAGTAATATGTTGCAATTGACTATTGATGTCCTAGAAGTGAGAGATCATCATTCTTGATAATAAGTACTTAGTTCCATTGTTATATATAATGCTAGCATATCTTATGAAGAGCAATCACAGTCATAACTATATCTTCTATTTTTTTAAACAATTTATTCACTAATAAATTTTCCAAAAGTGTCATCTTGTGTTGAAATCCACACTATAAACACTATGAATATTACCATTAAATAATCACAATATTCAAAATATAAGATTTCTATATTTTTAAAATCTTATGCATCCATTTCTGTGTTGTAAAAAACCTAAACAATATTTTGAGCACTAATTAATTCATCTAACTAAATTTCTTTTAACATATTCCAACCTATCTATTAATCCAATTGATGATAGTCATTTATAAAATAGCACAGTTAAACAAAATCATAGAAAATTATTATGAGACATTAATGGCATTATTTTCTAAGGAGGAGATTTTACTAAAACTATACATGATACAATAAAATTATTTATCTCTAAGACCATTTTAATTTAAACCCACTCTAATTTAAGTAGAGAACATCACATAGGTATTGAAAATTCATCCTTAAAAACAAGTTACTCATATTAAAAGAAATATATGTTTTCAAATGGAACCCCTTCTTTCAATTGTATGGTCATATAACATCATAATAATAGAAGATAATTCATTTGAGTCTAGTATCAACTACAAGTTCATGCCTAAGATTCAATGATCAAGTATACATAATTACATTTTGGCTAAGTTATTTTGGATGTGAAAAATAATAAATCCATTTCTTAGCCACAAATATGAACACACTACAATATAAATTTATGCATCCAAATTACATTGTAGGAACAACTTAATAGCAATCTTTATAACTTTATTCCTCCAAATTATAGAGTACAAAATAGGACACTTGAGAATTTCTAGAAATAATTAGGACTCTATAAGATCTATAGATTATTAAATTATTCATAGCAATCTACATATAATCAACTATAACAACAATAAAATAGTGAAATCTTCTACTATTTAAATAATTTTACCATTTAACATGGATGTCATAATATATTATATTATTTATAAGGAATTTATAAATAAAATACATGATTAACCATCACAAAAGAGGCTTTCTTGAGAAATCAACCATTAAGTCTATATCTTTTATATAATAGTTAGATAGTTCTTTTTGTTACAAATATATGACCAATATAACAAGACTCCAAAGTAATAGTCTCTAGATGACCTACCAATGGAGTCACATTTACACATCAAATTAGATATATTATAAAACATCTATGATAATAAATAGCACATCTCACATGAACATAGAAAAAATTGAGTATTTAACATTATATTTAATTGTATGTCAAGTGAATGTCAACAAAAATACCACCTAGTAGAAGAATGCTTCTTTAAATGATATTAGTGTGCATATGGAGGATGTAGTTTTTAATGGAATTATGCCTATTTGATGGTGGGAAGTTACCCCAAGAAGATGGGTTCCTCAATTTTTGGGAGTGTAATTACTAATGCCAATTTGAGAAAACTATTGATAATCAAAATGCCTTGTTCACTTGGACAATTGAGGACATCAAGAATCTAAAAGAGAAGGCCAATTTGTCTAATGGGAACTTGAACAATATTCTTGATAATATGAAATCCTTGGCCAATGGGATCAAAGAATTGAAAGAGGACCATGGAGTACTATTAGGGATCTGGAGGATGAATTTCATAAGATCCAAGATAACTTGAATGTGGTGGGGGTTGTGAATAATTTATCATCCATGGAAACTTCTAGTGATGAACTCCATAGGATAAATGTGTATAACTAAGTTCTTAATGCATTTTGAAGGGTAATTCTACCACTATAAGTTATTATGCAATGAAGATGGAAAAGGATTTGGATGTAGGTACTCGCAAGAGATATAGAGTTCCTTTAAAAGACTCAAATGTTGATAGGGATGATGTTGCAAAGTCCCTACATAGTCCAACAATGAAGCTAAAAAAAAAGATAAGGGTGTGACCTTTATTGATATTATCATTAGGAAAGTTAATAATGTTAATGAAGATATCTTTAGAAGAAGGATAAGCTGGTCAAGATGTAGCTTTGATGTTAGGAGTTATTTTTTGGTTATAGTTGTTGTCATCCAGGGTTGTTCTACCCTTGGTTTTTGTAGGTTGTTTTATTTTTGTTTATCTTATGGGTCCCAATTGGTTTTTGTTTAAGACTACATGTCAATTACTCTTTTGTTGACTTTAAGTTTTGTATTGTTGTAAAACCAACTTTCCCCTTTGATCAAGATATTATATATAAATGTAAGAAAATGTTATATATATTTCTATAATTGTGAGAAACATAAATATCATTATGTTATACTTTAGAAGATACCTAAAATAGAAACATTGACTCTATAGTCACTTTAACTATGGTTGTTGGACATTAATAAGTATTTAATCCATTCAATGATAGATTGCTATTTAATATTATATTTTATTTAAATTGTAAAATAAATGTAGTATCTCATGATCATTATTAGGGTAAATATTGATGATAAAATGTATTATCATTATTACCTTGATTTTTTTTTTAAATGGTTGGTGCACTTATATTCTAAGCTCTAGTATTTTGGAGGGAATATATAACCCAAACTAGTTGCAACCCTACCACGAAAAAATGCATACACAATCTAGTAGCCCACAACCAATAATGAAGTTATAGACATAATGATTACATAAGAATAAGTATCAATTGCACCAAGGCCAAATTCTTAGAAAATTACCTTACAACTTATAAAGCCATAGGAAAATGAATCTCCCTAAACCATAACACAGGGTTTTTATATGGTACCCTAAACCAATAACACAAACTATTAAAGTCCACAAGAATATTTGGCAAGAGACAAACCTGAACTCCAATAGGGGACAAGAGGGTCCTAAAACATGCTCAATAGGAAGATAATTTGCCACACGTATCCTAAACAAGAAAAAGAACCCCACCACATAAGAAAAGATCTCATCCTTACGTTTCATCAGCAGTCAGGGATGAGCAAAACCCTCAAAAAATTGACCTCAACCTCTTCCTCATAGAAAATCTCCATCTCAAAAAAAGATTTTCCCACCTCAATATGGACTGAAGAAGAAATCAAGAGATAACCAAAGAGCCTACTCTAACCAAAAAGAACATGTTAAATGCCCACTTCCACAAGGGAAGTCCCCATCTCAATAGAAGTCAAACAAGAGAGGGGAGAGAGACAACCAATCACCTCCTTTTAAAAAAAAAAAAATGTCTAATGATTCAATATAACAATATTTATTTTTATAAATTTATATTAAACATTTTTAAAAATATTCTTTAATAAAATAAAAAATAATTATTTACTAAATAGAATTAACATATTTTATTCATTTTTATAAAATAAAATCTCTATAGAGAATAAATTTTAAATAAACAATAAAATGAATTAAAGGGTGAAAGTACAAATCTGTGTCACCTTTGGGGCTAACTTTGCAGTTCCAGCAAGATTGGATCTGATCAAATGCATTCTTGGGGGACTGTATCTGGCCAGAAAGACGTGGTATCGACTATGTGCCAAGTGGCATGTACAACTTAGCAGGGGTCTGACCAAAATCGATCTGGCTAGAAACCCATAAATTAGATAACCTATATAAAGACAAATCCATGTGTCATTTTCATGAATTGAACTTCTGGGAACTGTGGAGCAGGAAGAGCTACAGGAGACATTTAGCCAGATCAGGCATGTCAACAATTCCCCCTCATTTTTAAATATGTTTTATGTTTTCTTAGGTAGGAATATGGTTTTTAATGTATATAATATGTTTTTGATAAGAAAAATAGGTTTTACAAGTATCCTGATACCCAAGAGTTGAAACACATCATAAGGCTAATAATAAGTAGTAAGAGCCCAACCAGTAAAAGAAGGCCAACCAAAGGGCTAATTCAATGGACAAACAAAAAGCCAAAGGCTA
Organism: Cupressus sempervirens; assembly: GCA_028749045.1. Lineage (NCBI taxonomy): Eukaryota > Viridiplantae > Streptophyta > Pinopsida > Cupressales > Cupressaceae > Cupressus > Cupressus sempervirens. Next base: position 133,200,911 of record CM053788.1, on the reverse strand, counting down.
CTAATAAGTAGATAAAGCTGAGCTAGAAAAAAAAGGCCAACCTAAAGGCTAGTACAACAGACTAACAAACCAACTAGACAAAAAAGAACTACAACAATCAAGTTCATTCCAATAGACAAGAAAAGAAAAACCATTGTTTTTCATGTCTTTCTCTCTTACTCCTGCATCATTTCCACTACTTCATAGGCTTTGTTAATCTCCTCAGCCACCTAGTCCTGCTTCTTCTGACTATCCCACTCCATGTTGCTAAAAGTAATGTCAGTAGTCACTTCCTCTTCCATCTTGGCTCTTTCTTAGTCCTTCTCCTCATTTTCATCCAGAAGACCCCTTATTTTCAGCATTCTAGTAAGGGATGAGATATTATCATTGATAGAGGTTAGAATGGTAAGCATCTAGTTTGCCAGATTATGGTTGTAATTTTCCAAATTTTGGATTCTCTTCTCAGCCAAACTAAGTCAATCCCCCTAATCATTGAAATTCCCACAATCTGGCATCTTCCTTTTCTATTCCAACTAGCCTATTTTTTCTATGAATTCCTTCAATTCATGGTAAAGCCATTTGATTGACCTAAAATTTTCAATCATGTTGTTCCTAGCATTATTAAGAAAATTCATGCCAGTCTCCCTTGCATTATCCATTATGGTCACTGTTGTTGGATCAATGAGATCCTCTAGTTGGAGCTGACCTTTTTTTTCTTCTAAAATTTGTGGGTTCATGGCCTCTCTTACTTTACCCATTTTGGAAGTTCTTACATTAAAGTTTCTCCAGACCATGCACCTATCCTTAATGACCACCTCTCCTCCCTCACCATTTTTCTTCTCCATGTCTGGTTCCTAAGGATGAATAGGGGAAAAAGGAGGAGTAGAAAGCTCCAGCCCAGAATCCATAATCCCCTCAACATCCTTCTGTTTTGAACTCCTTTGTTTCTTAGCCACCGGCTCTACTAACTTAGTTTTTTCCTCCTCTTCACCCTCTTCATCAATTTTCATATCATCCCCTTCCTCATTATACTCTTCATCTATCTATCCAGATGATTTCGACCCATGGCCTGTAGGGCTCTTCCTACTCAGGATTTTTATTGATGAAGACAACTTCTTGTCTAAATCCTTGGCCTTCTTTTCAGGTGTAATGTTCTCTTCACCCTTCAAACTAATACTTTGGATATCCTCTGAATTAGGAAAGAAACTAGAGCTTCCCATATCTATAGAAGCATGTACACCCTGTAGGGGGTTTTTCTTATGATTTGAGCCTTGAAATGCTCATAATTAGAAGCAATAACCCCTCATGTAGGGCCAGATTCGCTGAGGGTTTCTTCTTATGCCCAAAAATACTCTTACATATTGAAGTACATAAATAAAAAGGGAATGAAATCTTGACACCATAATGAAAGTGATTGAGTAAAATGAAGTGATGTGTTCTTACTCTATCAAATCTAGTGTCCAAAGAAATATACTCTATAATGGCATGTAAAACATACCTCCATAGCTTCTTGATAGAATCCATTTCGTAGTAAGTTTCACAATTTACCAGTTCATCTCTCTCCTCCATATTCTTGGCAAATTCCTTCACAAAATTTGCTAACATCTTCTTGTCCCTAAAAAACTTCATCCCCTCTACCAGAATTTCAGTTACCAGAGAAATGATTTCCTAAGTGACCTAAAAAGAAACCCTGTCCACTTTCACCCTTCTGTCCTTCCATGAATCCACCATACTATTAGTGACCGTGGGGTTAAAACCATGAAGTTTTGAAATGTAGTTGGCTATACCACCCTTCTCCAACTTTTCCCAGACTTTCATCCTATGCTTCCATTTTTCTGCTTAACCAACAGGTTCCTTCCTATTTCTTTCCCCCACCATCTCTGAGTTCTCAACATTGACAATTCTCATAAACCCCAACTTTAGATAACCCTTCTCCAACCTATGGAAACCCTAATGGCCACCTTTATGATAATCACCAAAATATCTATCTTTACCCCCAAAATGGTAAAGAAAGAGAGAGAAATCGACCCAAGAAACATGTCGAGATGACACCGATAACCACATCTCACTATATTTTCCATAAATGCCATTATTATAATTACTTAAACCCCAACTCTCATTAAATACATTATGATAGTTAGATATCCATCGTACCACCCTAGATTTTGTCCAATTCAATTAGGCTTTTTGCCTCTATCGAAATATTTTCGCCAGAATTCCAAATCATCCCCTTTTCTTGCCTGACTGCTTTGTTGGCAAACTAGTCCACCATGGAGTTTGCCTCCCTATATTCATGGGTGACGTGGACACTTTCAAAATTATCAAGAAGGGATCGTGTCTTATCAATAATATTTTCTATTGACCATGATGGTTGAGTGATCCCTTTAATACACATTATTATATTATATGAATCCCCCTCCAACCATAAGTTTTTAACTCCCATGTCCAAAGCTAATTTCATCATGTGGCATCTAGCATTGGCTTTTTCATAATGGTTTGTCTAATAACCCAATGGATGAGAGAAAGCTAGCTCCCCTCCACCATAGCTATTTCTAATAATACCTCCATAACCTGAAGGTCTAGGGTTTCCTTTGGCTGCACCATCAAAATTTTCTTTATGCCATCCCTCTGGAGGTAGCAACCATTTCACCTCCTATCTTTTAGCCCTCATGTCCTTGTCTTTCTCCTTCTTCTTACCACCACTTTCAAAATATCCCCCCTTTCTTACTTGATAATTTTCCTTCGTGCCTCTATATATTTTGTTTATTAGAATGAAAGCAGGTTCCTCTCTTTCTCTAAAGATTCAATTGTTTCTTTCCTTCCATACTCCCCAACAGAAATGAGGCAAAGTCTAGGTACTTAAATCCTACAAATTAGTTCCTTTACATATACTATTCCATTGACAAAAGAAATCTAGTACATTACCTAGCTTGCACCAACTTACCCCAAGATTTTTAGTTAAACTATTCCAAACCTCCCTAGAATAAGAACAATGGATAAACAAATGATTTGTCGTCTCCATCTCATTTTTACCCAAAATACATTTATTAGGAATATGATTTCCTCTTTTAATTAAATTATCCTAAGTAATGATTTTTTCTTGTAAAGCCAACCAGAAAAAGATATTGATCTTTGGGGTAAGACCAGGTATCCAAGCTTTAGCCCAAGGGGGCTTCTCATTCAAGCTCCAAAAAGAGTTATGTCCCGGTGCACGACTGATTTTCAACCATTTTGGTTATTTCCACAAATAACCTCATCCCTCTTGTTATTAAGAATCAAAGAGTTCAACACTATCATAACTAGCTTGAGGTCATCCCAAATGAGAGATATGTCTCTCCAAGCCTGGTCAGTTCTATAATCTTAAACTTTCAAACCAAACTACCTAATACAAACATTTGACCAATTTTCAAAGATAAGATTATTTATAAGGGGGCCTTGAATCAACCAATTATCATGCCAAAATAGAATTTCTTCACAATTGCCCACTTTCCACTTAATCTTAGCTTTGGCCAAATCCTTTGCCTTAAGGATTCCATTCCAAATAATCAATTTGTTCAGGATGTCTTCATTATTGAGCAAGAACTGAATAATAGGTCTTCTAATATACTTATTAACAAAAATATCTCTTCGTTCCCTAGTGCTACTAAAAATGGGCCATATCTGTTTAGCTAATAGAGTCTTATTAAGATGCTTTAATTTCCTAATTCCCAGGTCCCCATATCACTTTGGAAGACAAACATTATCCCAAGACATAAGGGGATATTGATTCCAACCCTCAAGGCTAGACCAAAGAAAATCTCTTTGGATCTTTTCCATTTTTCTAGCAAACTTTACCGATATCCCAAAAAGACTTAGGGCATACATCAGGAGATTCTAAAGAGTGGATTTTACCAAAAGACATTTTCCTTCTTGAGTAAGAGAAGCCCCTTTCCACCCCACCAGCTTCTTCCTAAACCTATCAAGGATCCCATTTGAGAAAGAATCAGGGGGCTTTGAACCCATAGGGAGACCAAGATAAGTAGAAGGGAGCTTTCCCACTCCACACGGAAGAATTCTCACTATTTTCCTTTGTATGTCCTTTGGAGTATTAATGAAGAAGACAAAGCTTTTCTCCCAATTAATAAGGTATCCTGATCCTTTGATATACAAATCCAAAATTTCCTTCATCACTTTAGTCTCCTTAATAGAAGCCTCCCCTCCCATAATAGTATCATCCACAAACTACTAATGGGAACAAGAAGCACTCCTCAAAGATAGCTTGATCCCTTTAAGTCTCCCTTCTTTTTGTTTCCTCTTAATCAACCTTTCAATACATTCAACCATGATAATGGAAAAAATAGGAGAAATAGGATCCCCCTATCTTAACCCTCTCGAAGATTTAAAAAAATCTAAGGGAGCCCCATTTACCAAGATTGCAAGAGAAGTAGAAATAAGCTGAGAAATAATCTTACAAACTTTCTGATTAAATCCAAAAGCCTAAAGCACCAAACTGAGGAAAGTCCAGTCCACCTAGTCATAGGCTTTGGAAAGATCTAGTTTAAGAAGCATACCTTCTATTTTTCTTACCTCCATGGAATGAATCACTTCATGAACCATCATAATAGAATCCAATATCTACCTTTCAAGGAAAAAGCCTATTTGTTGCTTTAATATAATTAAAGGGAAAATTTTGAGGATTCTTGAGGTTAACACCTTTGAGATAATCTTGTAAAAAGAGTTACAAAGGCTAATAGGTAAGTTTATCCAGAGAATCTACCCCAGGGACTTTAGGGATGAGGACCAAGAATGTAGAATTGATCTCCTTAAGAATGCTTCTTTCTCCAAAAAATTCCTAGACAACCTTCACCACATCCTCCATAACCATCTCCCACTAAATTTGAAAAAATAAAGTTGGAAAACCATCAGGTCCAGGGGATTTGTTAGCAAGCAAAGAGAAAAAAGCTTCTTTAACTTTGTGTGCTTTTGGGATCACCCTCAACATCTTTTTAAGATGGGATTGAATGATCTATGGAAGATGAGATAATTTCATTCTGATCCACCTTTGATAGAAAAGGATCCCAGGATCAAAGACATGAGAAATAAGAAATAGCCTCAACAACAATATTATTCTCTCTTGTCAAAAGATCCTACCCCTTTTTTAAACTTGGTATTCTATTATTAGCTCTATGCTTAAGAGTAGAGATATTAAAAAATTGAGTATTCTGATCACCCTCTTTAAGCCAATTGATTCTAGATCTTTGCTTCCAGAACTTCTCCTCTTTGCTAATAATATTATGTGAATCAGTCAAAATCAACATCTTGACATTCCTATTAAAATCATTATACTTGTCTTGTTGAATGGTGTCCTAGATAGAAGTGAGCTTGACAAACAACTCCTCTTTGTCCTGAAAGATATGGACAAAGTCAATCTTATTCCATAATTTAATCATTCGCTTCACATTACTCAACTTCTTGGCAACTCTGAACATAGTTGTTTCTTCCACTTCTATTCCCCACCAATAGTTATCCTATGCAATAAATCTGGATGGGAGGTCCACATCTTTTCAAACTGAAAAGGGAAGTTCCTCCTAGTTTCAAGAGAGACAACTGAGAGTGATATAGGGGAGTGATCCAAGCCAACTCTTGGGAGTAGGGATAACCTACAAGAGAAAGAATTCAACCAATCTAGAGAAATAAGAGCTCTATCCAACCAAACCTAGATACAATCACTTCCAACTCTTTTGTTGGACCAAGTGTAAGTTCAACCTTATAGATCCACATCCAACAAAGCCAAGCTATTAATGAAATTGGAGAGGTCCATCTTGCTTTCCCAATATAGAGCCAAACCTCCCAATTTCTCCTCATCCATAAGAGGAGTATTGAAGTCTCCCATAATAATACCTTTATTCAAATTACTAGTCTGGACCATATCACAAATCTTATTCCAATAATTCTCGCTTTCCCTTTTAGAGTTAGGAGCATAGACATTCAAAAGGAACCAATTTTTATTGGAGTGCAGATGAAACACTTTACAAAAGATAATATTACCATCATTAAATAGAGTGGTAAATCTGAATTGTTTAATATTAAAAAGAGTAAGCAAACCTCCTGAGGCACCTTCAAAGTCCTCTGCCTCACCTACCATATTACTACTAAAGGACATCTTACTCAAAATAGATCCTTCTCCATTTTTGTCTCTTGAATCATCAAAATATTAGGTCTTTGATCTCTAATCATATTTTCTAAGAATTTTTTGCTTATGGACCCCATTGAGGCCCCTTATATTCTAAGAAATTATCTTCATTTCAAATTAGAAGTACATTCCAAAATAGTTCTTTGGCTTCCATCTGCCAAACTCCTTCTAGCCTCATCTTTAATGACTTGGCTAACAATCCTCCTTCCTACTGACCTTGACCTCCCTCCCACATCTAGTCTACCATGACTCGTGGTCTTTTCTAGAGAAGTCAGGGAGGGCTCCTGACTATTTTTCATTTTGGGTTTTCCTAAGTTATCCTTCAAATAATCATCAGCCCTTACCATTTTAACTGGAGATAAGGAAATTTCCTTCTCAAATCTCTCTTCCAAATTGCAAGAAATAAAGTTGTCCTTTCTGGAAGAAGGAGGACCTCCATCTACTACCTCTTGGTTCTACCTCTCTAATACCCCTTCAATGTTCAACACTTGCTCCCCCTTACTCTTCAAAAAACTATCATTCTCTGTCCTATTCTCTGATATAGCCACTTTAGCTGGAGAATCCACCTCCTTGACTCTAGGAAAACTAGGGTTTATGACTAGATGAACCACCTGACTAGGTCTAGGAAAAAACTTATCCTCTGCCTTGTCTTCTACTCTACCCCTATAATGACTGATTCTACCACCTAAAAAATCTTTGGTCCAAACATGACCTTTTCCACTATCTCATCAACCTTTAGGTCATTGTAGATTGATTGGATTTCTCCTCTATAAGGAGCCATCAGGACCTCTAAATATACCACCTTAGAAATCTTTGGTGCAATCATGACCTTTTCCACTATCTCATCAACTTTTGGGTCATTCTGGATTGATTAGATTTCTCTTCTGGAAGGAGCCACTTGGACCTCCTTTGGAAACTCCTAGGGCTTCTGGCCTTCCTTTATATCCTTTCTTTTCCATATCTTTTTCACCTTACTAGTTTTAGAAAGAATAGGAATCCTTTTCTTTCTAGCTTTAGCCTTAGGGCATTGATTCACCTTATGCCTAGATTTCAAGCAATGAAAATAGGCAAAAGGAATACTTTCATAATCCAATTTCTGAGTACGTGTCCCAAGTTTTGAGTGAAAGCTCATGACTTCTAGCATATCAACCCCTTCCCTCACTCCAATATAGATCCTTGCATATGTTAGTCTCCTTCTTGAAGCCATAATTAGGTCTATAAACAAAAGCTCTCCAAAGCAATTTTCCACCCCCATGAAGATATCCCCATTCTAGAACTCCAGTGGCAATTAGAGAAGTCTAACCCAAATAGGTGCTTGCACAAAAAATGATTCATTCAAATCCAACTTCAAAGACCACTTCTGGAGCAGAGGGTTGAGTGACCTATGCTCCAAGGCCCTTCACATAGGATGTTTGACAAGTCCTCATTACAAGAGAAATCAAAAGACAAGAAGCCTTTCACTATTACCGTTACAATGCCCTAACCTTTAAGCTTCTATTTCTTCTAAGTGAAGGATCGTACAATAGCTATGTTTAGCATTGGCCCAATAAACTTTCCCACTAGGGTAGAAGCCATTGAAGCAATGCTATGATCTATCAACTCATCCAAAATAACAATCACACAAGAACCCTTTTCCAAGCTAGATAGAATTTTTACTAGAGGAAAGGAAGACTTACTAGTATACTTAAACCCAAAAAGAGAAGACCATTTTGTTTGAAATACTCTAGACTGATCCACCTTGGGTGGTGGAATAGGCTTGTCCAAAGCTTTTTTTTTGTCACATGGGTCCCCATCTTCATTCTCTATCACATCTCCATTATCTACTATCCCCTAACACTTTGTAAACCTCTCCTACATTCCAGGCTTCCGATTCCCTCCTCCCTAAGGAATCTTGTTGAGGACAGGATTAAAATTTTGAAAAGGTGCACTTCCCCATCCTCGTCCCTATCCTCTCTCATTCACCATTAGTTTACAATGTATATAATATGATAAATATGTTTTATTTTATGTTTTCTTAGGTAGAAATATAGTTTTTAATGTGTATTTTTAATGTAGATTGTTATAAAGAATTCAAATTTTTTATATTATTATACATTTATATTTTAAAGTACTCTAATATTAGATGAAGTTTAGAAAATGTCTTGAAATTTATCGAAACTTAGAAATTATTAGAGAAATTGTAAAATATTATTTATAGAAAATAGTAGAAAATTATATAGAAAATTTAGATTCAATTAGTTTATAACACTTAGAAAATTTTAAAACTTTATAAAATATTCAAAAATTTAGAAAATATAGAAAATACTACAACAATAAGAAGGTTTTGAAACTTTATAAAACAATAGAAAAAAAATATTAAATATATAGAAAATTACTTAGATATAAATTAGAGAATTTAAATATTTTTATTTTATTTTTATTACAAATCATTAGAAATTTTTATAAAGGTAAAGATTTAATTACAATATTAAACCTAATCAAATTCGAACTAGAACTCTCACAATGAATCAAATTAGACTCTAACTCCTATATTGAACTTTAAATCCAAAAATGTTGGTCTAAACTACTCTCTAAACCCTAAACCACTCTCTAACCATATAATTTGAAAATCTCTCTCTCTAAACCCCTCTCTAAACCCCATAATTCATAACATAACATCATCTCTCCCACTCCTAAATCCATAATCCCTAACATAACTTCATTGCTCCCCTCTATCTCTCTCTAACTCCTAAACACCATTGCTCTAAACCCTAAATAACTCTCTAAATCCTAAACCACTCACTAACTCCTAAACCCCATCTTTGTAAACCCTAACTTCATATCTCACTCTCTCACTCTCTCATAACCTCATCTATCCCAACCCTAACCCATAATCCCTAACATAACTTCATCTCTCCCCTTCATCTCTCTCTAACTCCTAAACCCCATCACTCTACACCCTAAACTACTCTCTAACTCCTAAACTCCCTCACTCTAAACCCTAAGCCAATCACTAACTCCTAAACCCCATCTTTGTAAACCCTAACTTCACATCTCACTTTCTCACTCTCATAAAATCATCTATCCCAACCCTAATCCATAATCCTTAACATAACTTCATCTCTCCCCTCTATCTCTCTCTAACTCCCAAACCCCATCACTCTAAACCCTAAACTACTCTCTAACTCCTAAACTAAATTGCTCTAAACCCTAAACCACTCGCTAACTCCTAAACCCCATCTTTGTAAACCCTAACTTCATATCTCACTCTCTCACTCTCTCATAACCTCATCTATTCCAACCCTAACACATAATCCCTAACATAACTTCATCTCTCCCCTATGTCTCTCTCTAACTCCTAAACCCCATCACTCTAAACCTTAAAACACTCTCTAATTCCTAAAATCCATCACTCTAAACCCTAAACCACCACTAACTCCTAAACCCCATCATTTTAAACCCTAACTTCATATCTCACTCTCCCACTCTCTCATAACCTCATCTATCCCAAACCTAACCCATAATCCCTAACATAACTTCATCTCTCCCCTATATCTCTCTCTCTAACTCCTAAACCCCATCACTCTAAACCCTAAACTGCTCTCTACCTCCTAAACTCCATTACTCTAACCCTAAACCACTTACTAACTCCTAAACCCCATCTTTGTAAACCTTAACTTCATATCTCACTCTCTCACTCTCTCATGACCTCATCTATCCCAACCCTAACCCATAATCCTTAACATAACTTCATCTCTCCCCTCAATCTCTCTCTGTCTCTGAAACCCCATCACTCTAAACTGTAAACCACTCTCTAAACCCTAAACCACTCACTAAATCCTAAACCCCATCTTTGTAGACCCTAACTTCATATCTCACCCTCTCATAACCTCGTCTACCCCAACCCTATCCCATAATCCCTAATATAACTTCATCTCTCCCCTCTATCTCTCTCTAACTCCTAAACCCCATTGCTTTAACTTGTAAACTGCTCTCTACACCCTAAACCACTCACTAACTCCTAAACCCCATCTTTATAAACCCTAACTTCATATCTCACTTTCTATCATAATCTCATCTATCCCAAGCCTAAATTGCTCTCTAACTCCTGGAAAAATGTAATGTAGTTAACATTTCTTTATATGTTGTGCAATAGGTTTGTTTAGAAAGATTCATTTAGTGTGTTTTTATTCAATTAGTTTACATAATAATCTATGCATATATGTATATGTATGCATGTGCCGATCTCTATTATCATCTATTTAGTTTTTTTAATTTATATCTTTCATCATTATGGCATCGCGGGGTACTGATTCTGGAGAGGCTAGTGTACATGGTCATCCTCATAGTAGTTCATCCCATAGATCAACTACTAGTACCCAGGATAGGGAGACATTATTCAGTGATACTATTTAGCACTTACAAAGTGCACTTGATATGACTAATCAGAGTCTATAGGCTTCACCTACTCTACAACATAGGGATAAGGTGATTGTGATTAGAGATGAACTTATTAGCATGATGTGCACTATCAAGGGTCTTAACCCTTATTATAGTGTTAGTTTGGACACATTTTATAGTGTTCTATCCCATTTTGTTAGTGGTGGCTTGTGATGGGGGGAGATAGATGAGATGGTCTCAGTGGAGAGTGTTAAGAACATGTTCCCACATTATCAACCTTTGAAAAAGGTCAAAGGATACCATGCTACAATGTGTACCAATCTATTGGTGGCACCTTTCATGTATCCTTATTGGTTGGTTTCACATCACATGTGGCCCCAAAAGGATGAGTTCCATTTATATTTCTAAAAATAATTAAATACAAAATTTCATCTTCATCGAGAGGTTGATTACATTGATATTCTTGGGCATGTTGGGCAAGGTCAGGGAAGGTTCTCAAATAAATTTAGACATCCAAATGCTCTTTCACCTATTAATAAATAGGCATTGATTGGTCCAAACCACTTGGTGATGCCAAAATGTTTAGAGTTAGCTACAGCTAGAGATAGAGCGGTAGATGATACATGTAGAGGTGTGTATGAGAGTATTGCCACTATTTCTACCTGAGTGCATGAGATGTCTTCTGACCGAGTGCACAGATACATGACATGGTCATGATCTACTTCTACAAATGGTCACACTATTACATCGTCTTTAGGTGATGATATGTATCATGAGGTTGAGATCCCATCTCCTGTAGATGTCTCCATGGAGTCTTCAGTGGACTGCTTGAGGACTATGGATACATGTTTTTCCAGTGATCTTCTTTCAGCCTATCAAGCTATATAGTTGTTGACTGGACAACCATTTAGCGTAGTGCCATCATATGTGGATGGTGTCATCAGAGATATGTCAGAGGCATAGGGTGGTCAGGGGAAAGAGGACATATATGTTGTAGCTATAGCTCCACCACAGACCACATTTGAGGAGGATGTAGCCCCCTTACCAAGGCAAGTTTTCACCCACCATGATGCTCATTGTTTCTCAGATATGCTCACGGATCCTACACTTGACATCGAAGATGTGACCTTTAGTGATAGAGACTCGAGTGAGATAGGTAAGCATATATTTGCAATGATGATGACATATGGGGACTTGCAGATGCCTACGCATCCTGTGTAGCAAGAGACATAGGTAAAACTTTACAAACATGTCTATTTAATTGGACCTACAGATCTATCATTTAAAACTTTAGTAAAGTATAAATTTGACATATTTGTTTCTTCTATTAAATACAAACTGCATCTACAACTTGTGAGGGTGGAGATGGACAGACAACTATCAACCCTAGTCATCTTGAGTCATAGGTAAATTTAATTGTACTTATGTTATTATTTAAATTAAATTTGTACACATGCTCACAATAAATTTATTCTTATATTGGACATAGGGTTCACGATCTCATCTTAGTTGATCACATCATGGAGCGTGACATGATCATGTTTGATATTCATAGATGTCATAAGTACATGATGTTTGATATTGATTTACAATGATATCATTTCTAGATTTACAACTAGGGGACATATTACAATTACAGTGCACATATTTGATAGTTGACCATTTACATTTACAACACACATATTTGATAGTTGACCATTTTACATTTAAACCTATGTGACCATTTGAATTTATAGTTGACATATTTTATATTTTCATGAGTTATGTGAATGTTTACATTTATAGTTGACATATATGATTTTTTCATGAGTTATGTGACCATGTTTATTTTAAGACATGTTAACTTTATATCCCCATAAGACAATAGTTAATGACTACTCAGTTAAATATTAATTAGAAATTACTTATTATCTATATTGCTTATGGCATTAGATCCAAATTAGTTACAATACTTATAAAAAATTAGTTATATGTTAACTAGATTTTTTATGACATTAGTTAGGTTACTTATGATGATCTATTAGTTTTAGATTGGTTAGATTATATTTTTTCTACAGTTATAAATTAGTTAATTTAGTTATGACATTAGGTCTTGATTATTTGGAAAATTAGTTATATTTTGTTAGAATCTCATGACATTGGTAAGATTCTTTAGGACTTTGCTAGTTCTATTAGTTCAATAACTTATGGTCCATTAAATAGATATTAGAACTAGATCACCTATTATTTTAATAATTTTTAACTTATGTGTATGATTTCAAATAGATATATGTGACTAATTTTAAATTAATTGTTTTTCAATTACATGTTTGAAAAAATACATGTATGGAATTAGTTACATTATTTGATCTTTTACCTTACATGTATAAAAATTGAAATCATATAATTAGAATTTTTAATCAAGTCATAACCATCTATTAAGACATACAAATTATATAAATTCATCTAGATAAATAATCATTAGATCAAATCATATAACCATTTATCTATATGTCAAACATAAAAGCATAAACAATCCAGATATCAAACATAAACACATATATCATGGATATGTTCGAAAATACATAAATCTATGTTAAATCATAAACATCGTGCATAAATAATCTCTAGATACCAATCATAAATCTTAGATATAATGTGAAATCATAAATTTAACACATAAGTCATCAACATGTTATAAGTACTGAAAATTAATTAATGTACATGTAAATTTAGAAATAAATATATTACTTTTTAGATAATTGTTAATATGTAATAAATTTAAATTTCTATAAATTAATGAAAATACATCTTACATCATTTTCTAGGTGTTTTATAAAAATGTATAAATATACAAAAAAGAAAAACATGTATAAATATTGAAAAATAGTTAATGTATATATAAATTTGAAATATTTTTATGAATCTTTAAATCTATCTAGATCATTCAGGAAGTTGTTGATACATATAGTCAGGATCCTCTTTATCTTTAATAATCTCCAACAACTTTTCATGGTCCTCAATATCACCTCCACTTTGGTTTACCACGTCCTTTTTTTGGCATAATGTCAAATTGAATCTTTGTGGCTAAAATCAAGTGGTTGTAATGCAAAACTTTTTGGCTAGGCATGCATTCAATAAATTGAACACCATTGTGGTTTATTTTGTTTGTTGATAATAGGTGCCTAGAAAATAAGATTTATACAAGTTATTTAGTACTCTTAATAATATAAAAAAGAAATTATTGTTTGCAATTAATCTATCTCTCTCTAATTAGTTGTATACATCTCATAAGAGGATAATCTATACCTTCTATAACAATTGACCTAGTTGGATAAGACCGGTTATCATCATCTGTACATGGTATAGTTAACTTGATTTTCACTTTTGTGCATCTAAGTAAATAATAATCCACACCTTCCACATTTTCAAGATTTGCATTGATAGCAAAGATGTCACCTACAAATGTAGAAAAATAATGCAAACTATAAATAAATATATATCAAGATAAATTAATATTATTTAATGAAACATGTTTGTAGAAACTCAACTAGAATAACTAAATCAGAAAAATGTTCATAATCAACTAAATACATAGGATTATGAATATCTATGTCATTTTCATCTTCTTCATAAGGGGTACTTCTAATTATGTTTGTCCATGTCCATTCAAAGATAGCCAATCACAATATTCTCACATTGACCCATTGCATTGTTTTGAATGCAGACATCACAAAAACATGATTTTTCTCTTACTTGAATTACTGGAGGTTTGTGTTGTCCAGTAGTCATCAATTGATGCAATCTTCTAATTCCAACAATGGGTTGACAATTGTAAGGATTTGATCAGTCAATATCTATAACACATTAAATTGGAAAGTATCTATGTCAATAACAAAATATTAAAGTAATCATGTCACAGAAAAATGGAAATCTTACCTTTCACTTCCCAAAAAAAAAGTTTATTATATGTTGTATCACGAGGAGAAAATTGAGATTTGCACCATTTAACAACTTGATTTTCTTTGTCTATCTTTGCACCTATATAGGAAAGAAAATTGTAGATCAATTTTAACAAAATATAAAAGAATTATCTAGCAAATGGTCTTATACATCAAATTTGATTAATACATAACAATAAATTATACTTGAAAGTTCATGTTGGCAAAGTGCACACTTTACACAGGCTCCTACTCCATCATGCTCTCCTTTTCCATGACCACTTTCAAAAAAGTTCCAAAGAAACTTAATATTTCATCTCACATGTTGTGTTCCAAGCCAATTGAGTGCTTTTGCAGACTTAAGTTGCCCTAGGAAAAAAATTAAAATAAATTTATGAGTAATCAAATGTATACATAATTGATTCTTGTAGTAATTAAATATGTGCATGAAATTTTAAAGTCTAACTTTTAAATACACTTACCAGCACAACCATTAGACCAAATCCAATGTTCTAAAGCATTTATCCCATGATTTGCTAGATCATCAAAGAACATTCCAAAACAATGAGCTACATAGCTCCTATCATGAATCCTATCATCACTAAGATAAAAATAGACCTCCTTGATGATAATGCATTCATTTGGCTCGACACTTTCTACTCCATCGACCTCAAATTGTGCATGTATATAGGACACTTGTACAAAAATTGCAATTTTATTTGAGTGATAATATTTAGGTTGAATTTTAGATTGAGGGGAAAAAATATAGTTTTCAAAGAAGTCTACAATTGATAGAATACATCCTTGTGGAAAATAATTTTTTGAATCTCCAAACTATTTGGCTTGCCATCTTACACCATGACAATGCTGGATGTGTGGATAAATAATAGTTCTAAATTTATCCATAAAATCACCATATAGCTAATTTCTTTCCTTCAAAGCTATTTTTTTTATTCTTCTCCATTCTTTGTTCGATAAATTTCATACTCAAATCTATTCCACACAACTAGTGTTGAAACATCAATAGTGTCCATTTCATATGGAAATTTTTGCAACTCTCCAAATTTGTGCATGCATTCTACATTGAATGCATCTGACTCTTAAGCATTATCACATAACAAAGACTTGACAAATTATGTTGTGCTTCTAGGAATTATCACATCTGGCTTAAGTGTTGTCATATCTTTTCTAAAAGATTGCAAATAAAGATGAAACTCAACATGATTTTGACAACAACAAGTTTCACATACGTTATTTATGTGTACCAAACATGGGCACAACCTCTCAAACATTTTTTGGCAAATTTTCACATTTGAAAATTCTTTTTTCAAAGTTTCAAATAATTCACTTTGTGTTGTGTCTACAAAGTGTTTTGGATGTGCTATTTTCATACATGTCTCTTCATCTTTGATCTATATAATGTCTCTTCTATTGGAAGAAACACATGACTGACTAGTCCAATATTCAAAAACCTGTCTTCTAACATCTTTAGAAATTCTATCTTTTTGAGGAAGTCAAAAAATATTAACCCAGTTCTTTTAAATGTTCTCATCAAGAAAATCTCTCCTTTTTATGTATCTTTGAATAGTTCTTCTAGGTAGATTGAGCATTTCAGAAATTTCTCTAACTTGGTTTTTTGTGATAAGTCCTTTTTCATAATCATAGTCATCAATGCTCTCTATGCAACACTTGAATCAACTAATCGACTTTTGTTATAAATAGTATTTAATGCATCTCTCAAATTATAAACTATTGTTGCCTTCACATTATCTCCAGAGCTTTTCTTATTGTTCACACCTAACAACTCTAGGACAAGACTCATTTCTCTTTTCCTAAATAATCTAACAAATAATTGTGCTTTACCAATTAGAGATTTATTCTCAAAAAATTACTCCCACATATTTTTTAGATGTAGCTAAATTGTACTTTCAAGAATCACATGTTCAGATGATTCAATTTCTCTTAAAAGAGAGTCTTCATCCATCTCCATCAAATTTTCCAACCCTAAACCATATTATCCAAATGTCCTACTACTTCTTGGAACTTCAACAGGATCTTCTTCAACTTTAATCAATGGATCTTCAATTTTGGCTCTATATTACATTTTGTCCATCCTTTCTTCTGGTCATCTCTGACTTGATCATATATTTTTGCTCTTTTTGCTTTATTCCTCATTGCACAAAAACTTGAATAGAGAGCTTGATATCACCTGCATACAAAAGACTTCCAAATTCAATTAAATAAATACTGGTAGATCATAGGCAATTTAGAAAAAGCTATCAACATTAGAAGTTTATTATATTTGACTGTCTGTAACACTACAAAATCTACAAGTAGTTGCATTAAAGCATGTCGCTAAATTTAGATTAAACAATTTATTAAATATATATTTTTAAAAAAATTAACTATTTAAAAAAATTAATATAGTTTTCATAATATTTTAAAACACCTAAATTCATTCTAATAATTTATTTATATCAAATTAAACAATAAATTTTAAATAAACAATAAATTTAATTAATTAATTTTAGCACAAAAATAACTTAAAAAATCTAATTTCTAAATATTTCTTCAATAAAGTTTCATTTAAAACTTTACCTTTTTACTATTAAAAATGCAATTATGAATTAAATATAATAATTAAAAATAAAACTTTACCTCTAAAATAAAAAAACCTAATTTATTGAATTAAATATAAAAATTAAAAAAATAAATCATTACATTTTAAATAGAAAACCTATTTTATTGTTTAACTTTATTGAATTAAATATAAAAATTTAAAAATAAAACTTTACCTTTAAAATTTAGTAAAAAAATATTGAATTAAATATAATAATTAAAACAATTAAAACATTACATTTCAAATAGAAAACCTATTTTTATTTTTTAAACTTTATTAAATTAAATATAACAACTTAAAAATAAAAAATTACCTTTATATATATATATATATTATTGAATTAAATATAATAATTAATAAAATAAAACATTACATTTCAAATAGAAAAACTATTTTATTATTTAAATTTTATTTTAAAAAATTTAACAATTTAAAAATAAAACTTTACCTTTAAAATAAAAGAATCTATTTTATTGAATCAATAAAAAAAAAAAAAAAAATTTGAAACCCTATTTTATTGAATTCATAAAAAATAAAACAATACAAGGGGACGACTTATAATAAAAATTAAATTTAATATTCGAAATTAATACATATTTTAAAATATATCTCTTAATTAACAAATATAAATGATTATATTAATTAAATGTATATTTATTTTGTATATTTTTATCTTGATATATTTCTATCAAATATTTTTAAAATAACACATGAAACTTACATTAGAAATCATAGTAAATAAATCAAAAAAATATTATTATTTGATTAATTTAATTATAATTAATTTAGATATTTTAAAAAATAATAATCAAGATATTTTTATTTCAATTGTTTACCAACCAAGTCATATGGGCAACCTTACCCACGTGGGTTTTTGTGCTGACGTAATCTAACTGAATGGGATTCAGTCGGATTCGATACAGTTGGTCCTATTCGGCTAGAACTATCTAGGTGTCATCCTATATGGCACTTTCTTTCATGGTTTTTGCAATTCTAAAGAACTCAATAGTTCAAAGGCCAATTTCATCACCAAAATTAGGGTTTCAAAAAAAAAAAAAATACCAATGGATAAAACTTGTAGTTAGAATTATGCCAATATAAATTTTTTGTATAGGTGACCTAATATCAATTACAATAATTGAAAAATAATGCAAGTAGGTATTTCAACATTGAAGATGATGCACATTCAAAAAAATATAAAAATTAGTAGATGATAAAGAATTTTTTTTCAAATGATTAATTATTCTAGAGGAGAGAGTTCTCTTCAATAATATATAACATTTGTAATTGTTAACATAGATTTACTAGGGAAAAGATGGTGGGAACAAAAAATTGTTAAATTGTGAAAATTTCAACTTTAAATAGATTTAACAGACAAAATATACAATATTTTTCAAAATTTCTTTTTGATAGTTCTAGGTACACATGTCATCAACAACGTAGTTCAAATTTAGGTGAAAATACATTTATTTGCAGTTATTTATGTGGTGGGAACTATAACCCCTAATTTGCTCAATTTTTAACATTGTAAAAAAAGGTCATTGAAAATTATAAAAACATACTATTTTTGTTTTTAAATTTTTTTAAAAAATAATATACATAAACTTTATCCTTTTATACACATTTCATTAGTTTACACCAACTTAAAATTCAAAATAGAAATATGACTTTTACATTGTCGAAGTTTAACACATTTTTTGATGTTAGCCTTTTCCTTTGTAAAAGGGTGACACATGTTTGTACTTTTACCTTGAATCCATGTAAAATAATCAAATATGTGATCTCTATCTTAGCACATAGGCTTTTATATGTATAACAAGACAATGAAAATAAGCTTGACCTTTAGTAATCTCATCTTAATTAAAATACAAATGATTTACAAACTTCCTCTATAGATCATATAATAATACATTAAAAAATGATGCATGACATATTAAATATAACTTAATTCTATTTTCTTTTTAAAAATTAAATGCAAAATATAATGGCCATAGTATTATAATCATATTAAAACAATTGAAAAAATAAGCCTTAATGAGTAAAATTCAAGAAGTAAAAGTCCAAATAAATAATAAACAAGTGCCACATAGTGGCTTAGTAATTGCCTTTAGCTTTTATATAAATATAGTTTTAATTTAACAATTTAATGAGTAAAATTCAAGAATTAAAAGTCTAAATAAATAATAAACAAATGCCACATAGTGGCTTAGTAATTGCCTTTAGCTTTTATATAAATATAGTTTTAATTTAATAATTTTTTTATAATTTATAAAATATTTTGATTGATAAAAATATTAAATAATTATAGTTTTCTATAATGATATAATCATAATTTAAATTTAATTTATAAATTAATTATTAATATATATGTTCTATTGTATATATATTATTTGATAATATTATATTAGAAATATATTAAAATATGCAAATAATAATATTTTTATAATAATATATAATAGTATTTCTTAAACTATTATATAATATATGAAAGATATCTTTTAGTATTTTTAATTGAATTACACATATTATATTATAAAAAATACAATATTAAAAAATAAAATATTTAAACTAAATCATTCACATTAAAAAATATTAAACATTAATGAATCATATTCACCTTAATAAAAACTAACTCTTAAACAATATTAGTTTTACAATCCACCCAACCAGTATAAGAGCTAAATGAATTCAACCAATCAAATCTTACAAAAATAATTTCTTAAAATTGAAATGTTAACAATCATGCATCTTTCCTATGCAACATATTAGTTGGATAAAAAAATTTAAAATCAATTAATTTTTAAGTTGTAGAAACCAAAAAATTTAATCACTAGTTAAACCGTAAAATCTAAAAAGTATTACAATAGTACTTAGCCTACTGGCAAGTACTAATAATACTAGTATCATTGATTTTTCAAAAAAAATAACTAAGTTTACGTGCTGACAATTCTAAAGGATAATTATTGAACACTTGACTCCTCAATTTCCTCCCACCATGAATTGCATGATTAGGGCTTTGACAACCATCCAAGTGAAATAACCAAATAAAACCATGGCATTCAACTATAATCCTAAAAAAATCATGCTCTCTCTTAAATTAGTTTTAATTTTTAAATATTACACACTCATCCCAACATGGTTTAGAAAATTGAACCAAGGAAATGTCAACACTGACAATTATTATTTTTTGACTGAACCTTAGTAAAATAGACAACATAATAAATAACAAATATGTTTCTATCTGTGAAGTACAAAATAATCCATGAGAGATCAATCATACTTAAGAAACACTTGTATCTTTATGTCAATGAAAATAAGTTAAAGTTACTTAGACATGATTATTTTTAACATTCAAATGATCTAATATGAACTACTAATGTTCAACATTGTAAAATTATAAAAGTTTGAGAAGAAAATGAAACAATATACAATTAAAATGTAAAAATTGTTTACATGGGACAAGAGAAAGGGGGTCACATTCGATCACTTAGAGGTGAAGATAAGTAATGGAATTGCTACTTCATTTCATCCCCAACTCGGTATGAAACATATGCTTGCTTGTTAAGGAGAGGAGTGAAAGAAAGAAAGAAAGAAAGAAACCAACTGCACTTTGAAAATATCACTTGAATTTGATGAAGTTAGCCAATATATTACATGAATAAATAAAATAATTATTAAAATACTTATACATTGTATGTTATAATTGAAATAATTTCGAAAAAGATAAAAAATGCATTGATAAGAGATATTTGTTTTCAAATTTATGATTACAAAACTAAGCATTTATGTTCTTTAGATTTTTTATTTTTTATTTTGGATTGGTTGAAGCCAGGATTAACCATTATTATGCATTGTGATTTATTTTTTAATTTTTTATAGTATTTATTAAGCTCAAGTAGACTCTAACCCAAGATCTCCTGGATAAGAGGTTCATAATTTATTGTTGTATAGTAGGATCTTGCCTAATTCTAATATTAATTTTGGTAATAATATAATATATAATTTAATTATCAAGTCATAATTTTTTTATAATAAAACCTAATATAGTACTATTATCTTCTTTTATTTGGACATGTCACAAGACAATTGAAAATACTTTTATTTTAAAATTAAAATAAAATAAAGATAAAGAGCATTGTCACTAATGAATAATAAGTGTACAAGTTTAAATGTCCAAAATAAGATGTTTATTATATAGTAAAATATCTCCATTTTTTGTGAGAGAAATTTGAGTTTTAAGCTTACCAAAATTAGGATTGACCAATCAAGTTGAGGAATAATAAGATTTATATAAGCATGTAAAATAAAAAATAATTATATTTACTATACTAGTTGAAATAATTCTTTGATATGATTGGTTAATTTAATTGTAAAATTGAATTGAATGATTGCAATAGTAAACTAAAACAATAAAAATAATAATAACAAAGAAAAAAAACAAAAACAAAAACAAAAATGATAATAATAAAAATAATGAAAACAATAACGATAACGATAACAGTAATGATAACGATAACGATAACGATAATGATAACGATAACGATAATGATAACGATAACGATAATGATAGCAATAACAATAACAATAACAATAACAATAACAATAACAATAACAATAACAATAACAATAACAATAACAATAACAATAACAATAAAAATAACAATAACAATAATAATAATAATAGCTACATTATGTGAAGTTCCTATCAATAGTATGATTGCTTATGTTTGTCTAAAAAATTAGCAATGAACTAATCTAATTTACATTATTTTATTCAAGGAATTCTTAAGAAATATTTTTTTTAAATAGATAAAGATAATAATAAAAGTATTTTCTTACTAATTCTTTAGAAAAGACTATTTTCAAATAGTCTTAAAGTTAAAATTCTTTTTTGAATTTTGTGGATTAAAACATTAAAGATGATACAACAATAAAAGTATAAACATGAAAAAAATTTATAGTATAAGTATGACATTTAATATGTTTAAAATTTTAATAAAAATACTCATATGTATATCCATAAATTGAGATCAACAAAATAATCTATTAGCAATATTTTGTAAGTTAAAATTCCCTCATCTAGTGTCTTGAAAGATAGCAAATATTTTTAAGCTTCAAAAGGTGGGTTTTGATTTTGATTAACCCCCTTTATCCTAAGTTCCAAACCTTACATTTGAAATGCATGTTATGTTTTTCCCTCACATTTTGGCTTCCCAACCCTTATTCTTTTACTTTTCAATAGTTCACAATTTTGAACTAGGTGTAATGCCCTGCCAAGGGATCCAAAGAATTTCACTAAGTTTACCAAACAATTTTTTTTTAAAAACATGAAAGATAAACCATTTACAACACTTGCGGAAGCAATAGAAACAATTCGAATAAAAGTACACATAACATAACATAACCGATTACATTCTTTAAGGATCCCTTAACATTGAATCACATCTAAATTAACTATTCATCTAACATCACATCCTTATGAAATAACAATGATACATTCAATGTTCATAAATTACATTTTCAGATTGCTCAATCATCTATTGTACATGTTACAAGGTATGAAAAAAGCTTAAAAGAATAAACATCCATGTAAATAAGGTACATCATCATCCAATATTAATTCATGATGCAATGACATAATGAAATCACATGTCATACATGATACATCATCACAAAAGATATAAACATCCATCATAAAAGATAACCATATATCACAAAACATAACTAACTAAGTGCACGGTTCCTCCCAACTGTAAATAGCATCATTAGACCATCGTGGATCCTAGCCATCCCTCCGTGCGTAACATTCCAAAGCATCGAAGAGATCATTGGTTTTATCATAGTAGAAATGTCACTCCTAAAACATCCTACTAACATGCAAAGTAAAGCATAGGATACCATCATCTAACATATGCAAATCATCAATATAAGAAACATACCAATAAAAAAATCCATCATAAGGTATATCATCTATCATAATTCCCCAAGAACAGAATGAAGATAGATACCAACTAAGAAAGCATCAGCCACGATGTCTCAGACGGATCTCAAATGATAAGAATGGAAAAACACTACCACCCGATCGCGTGGAACCTAAGTGGTCCACTCCCACTGTGCTGAGGAGATAATCTCAAGTCCCAAACAGGATATCAATTCACAAAGCACAAATCTCTATAAGTCCAGGAATCCTAAAAGTATACTACTCAAGGGTTCCATCACACAAAATCGACATCTAATTCCCAGAGGCACACAATGACATGTAGGAAACTTACTCTACAAGCGGGAAAGTGTCATCGCATTTATCACGTACAAGTTACCCTGACAGTTAGCTAAACTCCACGAGTCCATACTGATCTCATGTGGCCACTAGTATCCTCTCATACTGACAAGGCATACAACGAAATGCAAGGTCGCGACCATGTGTTCTCACTACTCCCATCCTAGCCTGTACAAGCACTCAAGGCATGGGTGAGAACATCAAAACAATTATCTTTTTAGGTTCATTTAATCCCCATTTAGTGTGTAAATATTATCACTTATTAACCAAACTTACAATGAGTTACCC
The DNA here is from genome assembly GCA_028749045.1 of Cupressus sempervirens. Lineage (NCBI taxonomy): Eukaryota > Viridiplantae > Streptophyta > Pinopsida > Cupressales > Cupressaceae > Cupressus > Cupressus sempervirens. The sequence continues at coordinate 133,177,275 of CM053788.1, read as the reverse complement.
TGGAAGCCACTTAGGGCCTCGGCCCCCATTGCAAGCCACTTCCCAACACTACAAATAGATTATCTACCCTAAGCTCATGGAATCATAAAATCACCACAGTCCTGTACAAGCGATTGTTAAAGAAAATCCAAAAGATAATCCATAAAAAGAATCATCAAATCTCCATGAGTATCTAGAAAAACATCCATAGAAAATCATGACCACAACAGTTCTCTATTGGCAACTGAAGGCATCACTGATAATCAAAAGTATCCATTGGTTCTCAATAACCAAAATATATCTATCACAATATCCATTGGTTCTCAACAAGCAACCAAGAATATCTCAAAATCATACTGATCGAAGACTCCAAAATGGTTGAGTCAAAACATGTCACAACATGACATCATCAAGAAATAAATCAACACTTTAGTCCCATCATGGCGACTAGAAAGTAATCTAAGGATAACTGATCGATGACTCAAAAATGATTAGCTCAAGTGTCTCATACACATACATCTCAGCTTCACACATGAAGACTAATGAACAAATACAAATATTTCATAGAGCATATGATCACATTACCATGGTTAGGTTTGGAAAGATCGAGACTAAATAAGATCAACATGCCATCACATCTCATAACCCTCGAGACTCTGGTAACAACCTAAGACTGGTCAACACTAGTCAACCCAAAACCCAAAATAAGAAGCATATAGAATACATGATGCAAACACATGATTTGGTTTTTCTATCTTACAGAGTTGAATCAAGTGTAGAGGTTTCCAGTTTTCTATTTGCAAATATACTTCAAGTGTCTTAAGTTTCATCATTTGATCTACAAGTCAACCCATTTGTTCCCCGATAGCATTATCCTTCCATTATTAAGAATTACATTCTAAGAATAACTTAAGGATAAATATTTACTTATTAAACTGATCATTATTGTCCTTAAATTAAATTTTTCTCTTTATTTAACCATGATCCATATTCTAATTGATTAACCTTTCAAATTTTCTAGGATCATTATTCGTTATAAGAAACAATTACTAGTCTTTGAATAAAAAGAATATAACTTTATTAAAATGATCAATTAAATCATTCAATTAACATAGGTACGCAATCCATGACTTTTATCATTCTAATAATACTTAATTAAAGCTTAATTAAATATTACTAAAATTTAAGCCTCTTAATAAAGTCATCACTAATAACCATTAAAATAACTAAAGTCTTTATTCAAGTTATTAGGATAAGACTTATCAACTTCGATATAGATAATCTACAATCTCGTTAACAGGATTATATCAATTAAATCTCTATAACTTAATTATTAATTAAATCTAATTAACTCTCATTAATTGATTTAATTAATAATTGCATAACCATAGCAACATTTCAATTAATATCAGTTGACTAATAACTAACTATAACTCTGTAAGATAGAAGTCAACTATAATTCAATACTCAAATGACCATATTAATAATTCAATAATAATATCTTGAATATATTTAAATACAAGCTATATTGAAAATCTTAATAATAAATTCCATGTGAACACATTCGTCATCTTCAAAGAATACCAACATTCCCTTGACAAATTCGTATTATCATTAATCATTAAATAATCTCCACTAGATCTAATCGAATTTATTGATAACTATTTAAACCATTATTTATTAATAGTTTGCTAGCCCTTACAAACATTAATAAATAATGAACTCATCAAACTATAAATACTCAATCTATAGAATCCTTCCATATACTTATTAGTTAATATTTAACAAACTCTTAACACCATTAAGGTATATCAATGGGTTATTTAATAATTCAAACGTATTAACCAATAATATAATAATTCAATCTTATTCCAATATCATGTATCATCTCACAATTATTCAATAAAATCATTATTAAGTCAACCATTAGACTCCATTTGCTAATTGTTCTAATAATATTTTGTCTATATAAACGTTGTTTGAATAAGCCCCCCTATCACAATCCAATAAGACTCATTGTAGATTTTAACATGAATAATCTCCAACAATTCTAAATTATTTAATATATATTAAATAGCATTTAATATACATTAAATAAAATCCATATTAAAGTCAACCATTTACTAATCCTTTAAGATTCAAATTAATAATTTAAATGAATTTCAATGTCTCTTTCGACTAGTGATAATTGACAAATTATCAATATTTCATATTAACAATTCTCAACATCTAACATTTATACATAGCATATGTTAAAATCAATATATATATATATATATATATATATATATATATATATATATATATATATATATATATATATATATATATATATGTATATATATATGTATATATATGTATATATATGTATATATATATATATATATGTATATATATGTATATATGTATATATATGTATATATATATATATATGTATATATATGTATATATATATATGTATATATATATATATATATATATATATACAGATATATATATATACATATATATATATATATATACATATATATATATATATATATATATATATATATACAGATATATATATATACATATATATATATATATATATATATATACTAACTATAATTATTAACACATAACATCTTTAATGTATCTAATGCCTACACACACACACACACACACACACACACACACACACACACACACACACACACACACACACACACACACACACACACACACACACACACACACATATATAAATATACATATATATGTACATATATATATATATATATATATATATATATATATATATATATATATATATATATATATATATATATATATATATATATATATATATATGTATATGTATATATACACATATATATGTATATATATACATATACATATATATATATATATATATATATTTATACATACCATCGAATTATAAAATTTGAATCACGCAACTGCGTTCTTAATAATAAAGAGAGTGATTTATGAATTTAGTCTGATATATCACTGCGGCATTATATTAAATAATGCATGGACATTGCTGTCGCGAGTGTCCCTCAGCGACATTCCGTCATGGGTACTCTGCTTATACAGGTACCCTGCGACTTAAGTATTGAATGCTCTATCGTGGGTACACTGCGTGCGCAAGTACCCTGCAACCTGTATGTGTATTGCAGTACACACAGGGGGGTGTAACCCGCCATACATATGCAAACATTTATTATTATAACATTTTTATAAAACATTTTTTCCCACATATGCAATTTCAGGTCCTACGATATGTATATATTCGAATTTAATAAAACATCATTTAGATAATTACATATATATATGTATATGTATATATATATGTGTATACATATATGTATATATATGTATGTATATGTGTGTGTGTGTGTGTGTGTGTGTGTGTGTATGTATATATACAGATTGTAAATCAGCATTACTATTTAAATATATGTATGCAGATGTATATGTATTCTTCTAGAGAGAACATATTTATAACTTTTTAAATAAAAAGGGTTTTCTAATTCTTTTAAATAAGAATTTCTCTTTTAAAATAGTTGTTTCTCTCAATATGACCATAGTCCATCTAATAGATTTGTCCTTGAGCATAATTTGATAGAAAGATTACATCTAACTATTTACAATATAATTTCGAACCCAAACCCGATTCAAATCTAATTTCTTCCTCATTTGGATCTAGGGTTTTTCTATTGTTTTCTTCTCAACTAAATAAAATATCTAGATTCCAATTGTAGATTTATTCACAGAGAGTATTCAGATACTTATAACAAACATGATGAAGACATGAAGAGAAATAGTGCAAAGAGAATATGTGAATATCACGAGTGCACCTGGACACTGATGCTAATCTGCCATGCCTTAGAAGTCCATAGAAAATCCCTTTCTTCTCCATCATTCACAATTCCTCCAAGATCCAAGCCAACCAAAACCTCCAAGTGACTAGAAGTGCTAGAAGAAGCATAGAAACATGTAGAAACATATGAGCATATGAGCTTCTCCAATGCATGTAAGCTTTGAAGCTTCCATTTTAGCTTGAAGCTTGTAGCTTCCATTAAGCTTCCATTTTAGCTTGTCCAAACACACCAGGAGAGCCTCAATTTAAAGGCCTCTAAGATACATCTAGAGTGTCTCTAGAAACAGTTAGAAGATAACCATGACAACCAAGCATGGGTCTTCTCCAACCTTCTAGATAAGTCTTAAGGTTGTAGACACCATGTGCTCAAATAAAATGCTAACTCCTAAGTGTAGACAACTTAGTGCATTCTTAGAGTGCAAACCCCTGTGTTGTCTACATGACAACTCTCGAGAATTTGCCAACTCCTATGTGAGCAAATATTAAAATAATGCTCAATCATTAATATAATATTTAATTTACTCTTTCCAATTTTATTTATTTATTTATTAAATCTCATGCACTAACTTTAATAATTCCACTTTTTAATCTTAATATATTTATATTTTAAGCACATGAAATCTAGAATCTTTTAATAATTTTAATATATTTTTCACTTTTAAATTTCATTTTCAAAACTTTATTGCTAAAATATTTATTAGCTTTAATAATAATATTATTTAGTCATTTAATTAAAAATGAGCTCCAAATATATTATTATTAAAATAAATATTGTTAGATTCCAAATTTAAACTTATAACTTTTTATTTCCAATTTAATTATTTTATTTAATTAATTTCTCAATTAATTAAATAAAATAAATATTAAAATATCATATTAATTTTCCATTAAATTAAACCATTAATTAAATCTTTTAATTAGGCTTAATTAATAGAAAATACATCAAAGACTCATAAGGTAAAAATATGAAAATCCATCATAGCCAAAATACATACAAAATCAAACCAAGGGTTAATATCATGAATTACGTTATCCAACATATTCGGAGGGTACTCAACTCAGATACTTGTCCTAATTTTCCAATTAGGAAAAATGGCTTAAAGAGTTGGGATTTGGACTTGAGAATTTATCTCCCCTCTCTTATCATTGAGATAATGTGATAGGGTACGCTCATCCTGGCAATTCAAGGAAGTTGATACCCGGTACCTGCAACCTGCATAAGAACCATGCATGTACAAGCACAATATATACTAAACTAAATAGGAAATGATAGGAAGTGGTGTATCGTGTAGATCTTGACTAGCAGGTGACTACGACTCCCTTCCTTAACCACATCAGACATGCCATACAAAAGCAAACACACACACCATACACATGCAAGTATGGGGTAAGTATCCATAATAAAACACATATGATGATAAAACATCTTACTAATCATCATTAATAACTGGAAGCAATGTAATAATCATCATGCATACATGAAATGCAAAATCTAAGTAACCTCATCACATAATAAACTGAATCCATAGCACAATATCTGATAATCTCCAAAGAATGCTGCTAACCAACAAACATAAAACTAGCTCTAAAAGAGTTCAACAATGATAACAAAATGTGAACCAGGGGCAGGGACTACACTAGGCATAAGATATTTTATTCTTGAACTGTGAAGTAGTGATACAAAGGAATGTCCTAGTTCTTAATGCATCTTTGGTTTTGAGGGCTTTAAGTTGTGAACTGGTAACTAGTGGTTAAGTACATCTTTGTTGGCTCACATTCAATGTCAATATTTCAAGTTGCAAAGTTGCAATTAGTAAGATCTTGACCTTGGAATAATATCTATATGGTCTCTTCATCTAATACAATTAAACTTGTTATGTCACAATCTAGCATGTTTTTTTGATATCACGACATCTCTATAGTCAAAGCCTTGAGTAGAAAGATAGTTGCAAAGTGGCTCAAAATTCAAAAGAACATGCACTAATTGAGAAATAAGTAATCCCAACTCTGGACAAAAGGTTAAAGTTGTTCTTGATGAAGAAGAATTGATGACATGATAGTACAAGGATCTATATATATATATATATATATATATATATAATTTATCTCAAAATTTGAAGGAATTTGTGGATGCAAATATTTTAATGTAATTAATGCCACCTCTAACTCATTAAAATTATTAAAGCCCTCATAACAAAACTATACTACAGTTGTAATTCCAAAATTTTGAGATTTGTAGAGATGATGAATTTATAGAGTTGTTCTAATCAATCTAACTCAAAAGTATGGTGGAAGAAGAAGGTGCGTTGATTTCTCAAGTAGAGATTAAAGTAGATCCATCGCTTCTAGTGCAAACCAAAGAAAAAAGTGAGATCCCTTTTTATAGATGAATGGGTGTATTTCCTCCCTAGTTCCTCAAATATACAAGGTGCAAAAATTTCTCATGAAATAAGGGACCCATACATTTTCTATAGAGATGCAATTATTCTTAAGACCAATGGGAATGAACTCTTTTAGTTTTTCTACAACAATAGAGTAAATGAACCTCTAGCTTTAAACCCATGGTATCAAAACTTGGGTAACCTAATTATGCTTGAAGTCTTTGTTGGTGTATATTTGATGAAGGTTTTAATTAAATCTTACAATCCAGCCACTCATATATTCCTGTATTCCATAAGAAAGATAAGAGTGTTCTATGCTCATTACATAGAGAAATGTTTATTGAAGAATTTGACTTAGGAGGGCCAATGGGTTTGGAAATTGAGTTACAAAAATGTGAGAATACTTTTAAATCTTAGAAGAGCTTTTGTACTTGACGGGTCATGAGGCAAAATATTCCTATGAAGAAGAAGAAGTTGCAGGGAGAAATTCCCAAGAAACTAGTGGATTTCATGCCTCCAAAATATTTCTATAATTTATTTCAAAAATATAATTTTTTGTCTGAACAAGGTGTTGGGAGTTAATGAGACTATGAATGCTACTAGTCCACCCATGTGATAGCCATAAACATCCAAGATCCTTATAAAAATATGGGGTATGATTATGTCAAGCACATAATCATTGTGATGTACACTGAAATTGTTGTTGCCCAATGAGGAGAGCTTGGAAATTTCAAATTCCACCATTATTCATTTCTGATGCATTTGATCCTATACAAGGATATTGGCCAAATTAGTCCCAAATTCACTGGGAACACATAAGAGATGAGGGAGACTTTACTAGTGCAGTGATGGACTAGGGTATGGCTATAGATTCTACCCTTATGCATATTGTCTTTCATTTTACAATTATTTTGTTTTCCCAATTCTAAACATGTTAGGAGGAGATTTAGAAAGAATCCATGAACAATTAGAATGTTGTTTAAAAGCATGGTAGATGTGGTGATGATGAGCATAAATTAGAACATGACTAGGGAGATTTTTTTCTATTTACAAATTATACTATCATGATAGTTTACGCATGCCAATAGGCCCCCCATGTGTTACCTAGATTTATTTTTGAAAGACTAGGAATTAATACTGATGAATGGAGAGTACTTGGGATCCTCAAGGTGCAAAGGAACTTTTCCTTGTAGAAATTTTAAGATTTGGGATTTTAATATCAGTAAGGATGCCATAGAGAAGATAGATGCATTCATCAGACATTATAAATCTCCAACCACAACTATTAGGACATATGACCCTGAGGGTGCGGTTAGGTGTCCATTGAAGCAAATGAGAGGTTTCAATTTTCCTCAAAGAAAAAATGGGAGGAAAATGTGATTATAAACTATTTGTTTAAGGTTGAATGAAGTGATAGGATTTTGAAATGGAAGGGTATTATGAGAGTTGAACAAGAAATAAAGAGGATTGGTCCATCTTTCCAAGGTTTTTATCATGAAGAAAAGTACTTGGATAGATTTTAAAATGTATAGAAAATTACCAAGAGATCATGTCCTGCATGCCTATTGTTGTGCCAGTTTCAGAAGAAGAAATGATAAACACAATATCCCCTAAGCATGATATCATATTAGAACTGGATGAGGAAGAGGAGAAACTAGAGACATCAACATGGGGGAGAGGGTGAAGAAAAAAGAATAAATTGATTGAGATTCCCCAAAAGGCAAGAGAAAGGGCCTTGTATATTTTACCCAAGAATAGTTAGTACTTTAGTACTGTGAGGAAAAACTATTTCATATGGAAAAGTACTCAAAGTGAGAAGAATCCTAGTAATATGGATATTGCAGCAAGCATGATAGATGATAGAATTATCTAGGCACAAGAGTTCTTAGAGGATGATGTGATGCAGGAGCATCCAGTGGTGTAAGGGCAATCCTGTATCACACAAAAATATGCTTAGATATAGTTTCTGTTTAATGTGTTTTTATTTTTGGATACCCATTTGGGGCAAATAAACGTTCCAACTCTCACAGTTCCACTATTAGTTTTCTAGGTTAGATTTTTTAAGCATCTTGGGATATGTGTAAATGCAAAAAATGAGTTATTTTTTAATTAAGCCAAAATTATGATGAGTTAGAGAGTTTAATTTGGAGGAATGATTACGCTTATAATTCAAAATGCTCTAGAAAAAGAATCAGGTCAAAGGCTTTATGGTTAGAAAGTTATTACAGTTTTAATTTTCTTGGAGACCTTCTAAGAGCACTTCAAAGTTAGATTTGGGCCACTAAATAGCCTTGTACGGGGCCAAAAAATGGAGGATGAGCAAAGCTCTCCATAGGGCTGTAGAGAACTTTGAGAACTTTTTAAAAATGTAAATGGTTTGTCAATCAGAGTCATGGTTCAAAAGTTATGCCTTCCGAAAGTTGGACTACCATTTTAGGATTCTTCTAATTTTACACCCACTTCTGACATGATTTTTGGAACCTTTTGTTTTTGCCGTGGATTCCAATTAGCATATTCTAGAATGTATTCATAACCCTAAACCATTTTGGGCTTATTTAAGAACATTTTTGACACTGTAAAGGCAGTTCTCAGTGGAGTTAGAGAGAAGGTGTTGTACGAAGGATTTCTTTCTCTAGAATCATACTATTGTAAGCCCATAGGGTAGTTTTCATTGATAATAATATTTTCATTTTCTTGTGTGTTCATTCTAGTCTTTGGTTGTGTCTCCATCAAGTGGTATCCGAGTAGGTTTTCCTAAGTGTGTAGAAAAAGTGTCTACTATGAGGTAGTTTGCACCAGTACAGTGTGGTTGTGGGTTTGAGACAAGATGATGCCTCCATGAAGAGAATGTGATGGAAGGGCTAGAGTTGTTACTCTTGAGACTAAAGCCCTCCATAGACAACTTCAATCATTGTAGGAGGAGATCCGTAGAGGAATGAATGTTTCCGCAAGAAATGAAAGTGAGGAAGAAAATGAAGAACAAAAAAATATTGGATAGAAAGTGGAAGGCAATGAGGAAGTCCTAAATCAAGTAGAGGAGAGGATTTTTAGGGCCATTTCTAAGCTTGGAAAAAGACCTAAAATTGATGTGGATATGTTTTTAGGAAATCTAAAACTAGATGAGTTGATCAACTAGATCAATGAACTAGAGGAGTATTTTGAGTATGAGGATATTAGGGACCCAGATAGGGTTAAGTTTGTGAAGGCCAAAATGAAAGGTCGTGCCAAAATCTGGTGGCAAGAGATTCAACTAGAAAGGAATAGAAGAGGAAAGGAGAAAATCATAGGGTGGGATCCCATGGTGGACAAACTAAAGAAGCAATTCATTCTTGTAGATTATGAGCTTGATTTGTTCAAGAAAATGAAAGGATTAAAACAAGCAGGAAAATTTGTCTAGGAATATATGGAGGAATTTTATCAACTTCTTATTAGGGCAAGGCATGAAGAAGAAAATAAGGAGAATTTTTTCTGTTACCTCAGTGGGTTACAACCTAGCATTCAGGAGGTGTTAATTCTGGTTAGAATGACTAGCATTGAAGAGGCATACTAGTTTGTCTTGTGAGTTGAAGAGAAGCTAAATAAATTTTTTGAAGGAAGGCAAAGAGGGCATAGTCAAGGAGTAAGGGGTGGTAGTAGGTCATTTGGAGGCTGAAATGAGACCCAAAAGAAAAATAAAGATGTGGGTACTAGCAGAAACAAGAGAAATGAGGGTTTCAGCTGCTCCCATGATCAAAACTTTGGAGATTAGAGAGGAAGAGGTAGAGGACATGGAAAAGGATAAGGAATAGGAGGCTTCTGAGGTATCTATTTTCATTGTAATGAAGAAGTTCATCGTGCCTTTGAATGCCCTCAACGGCTAGGAGAGTTGACAGTCAAGAAAGGGTTGCTCATGTGGATGAGGATGCACAGTCATCACATTTAGAGGATGAAGAAAGAGGAGAGGTTCTCATAAATGAAAGGGTCTTACTAAGTGGTGAGACTAAACCTAGACAAAGGAGGAGTTTTTTTTCATACTAGATGCAAGTGCGAGGATAAGTGTTGTGATGTGATTGTTGATGGTGGTAGAATGGACAACATAGTATCTGAGGAGATGGTCTCTAAGCTAAAGCTCAAGAGGGAGAAACACCCTCAACCCTATCGGATTTCTTGGGTGAAGGATGATCATAAGGTCCTAGTTAGTGAACAATGTTTGGTGAAGTTCAAGATTGGGAGTTACCATAATGAAGTTCTTTGTGACATTATTCCAATGGATGTCTGCCATTTATTGTTGGGAAGACTGTGGCAATTTGACAAACATGTTGTACATGATGGTCATGCAAATACATACTCTCTAAAAAAGGATAGAGTTCACCACAAACTGAAGCCATTGGTAACAGAAGTGAAAAGGTATATAGTAGTGCTAGGATACGTCTTGTTGATTGAAAAAAATTTTGGATGGTATGAAACACTAGCATATGTGTTATGCTTTGATCCCTAGAAAAGATAAGGAATGTAGTAGTGAAATTCCACTTGAAGTTTTAGGCCTATTAAGTGAGTATGGAGATGTCATCTCTGATAATGTTCCAGAAGGGTTGCCACCAGTAAGGAAAATTAGTCATCAGATAGATTTAATCCCTAGAGCTAGTTTGCATAACAAGGCTACTCATAGGATGACTCCTATTAAAATTGAGGACCTAAACAGACAAGTTTAAGAGCTATTGAAGAAGGGTTTGATTCGAGAGAGCCTAAGTCCATGTGCAATACCTACAATACTAGCACCAAAGAAGGATGGAGAGTGGAGAATGTGCATAGATTCTCAAGCTATAAATAGAATAACCATCAAATATTGATTTCCTTTACCAAGAATGGACGATCTTATGGACTACTTGATTGTGGCTCAGTACTTCATAGAGATAGATCTCAAGAGTAGCTATCACTAGATATGGATACGAGAGGGAGATGAGTGGAAGATTGCATTCAAGACCAAGGAGGGTTGATATGAGTTGTTAGTCATGCCCTTTCGACTGACCAACATGCCAAGCACCCTCATGCAACTTATGAATGAGGTACTAAATAAATTCTTGGGAAAATTTGTTATTGTCTATTTGGATGATATTTTAATTTTTAGCAAGGCATTGGATGAAAATTTATTGCACATTTGTAGAGTCCTTGAAAGGTTTAGGGAAGAGAAAATGTTGATTAATTTGAAGAAGTGTAGCTTTGTGAAAAAGGAGTTAGTCTACTTGGGGTTTGTTGTATCATCTGAGGGTCTCAAAATGGATCCAAAGAAGGTAAAATCCATCTTGGAATGGCCTACTCCAAGGTTTTCTACTAAGGTGAGATCATTTCATGGTCTAGTTAGTTTATATAGGAAGTTCATTAAGAATTTTAGTGGCATATGTGCACCCCTAATTGAAATAATAAGAGGGGATAGGAAAGAGTTCAAGTGGACTACAACAATTGCAAGGAGTTTTGAATTGTTGAAGAAGAAGGTGATAGAACAACCAGTGTTGGCACTTCCTAATTTTAGTAAAATGTTCCAAGTAGATTGTGATGCTAGTGGTAATGTTATTGGGGCTGTATTGAGCCAAGAAGGTAAGCCTATTGCATATTTTAGTGAAAAATTGAATGATGCAAAGAAGAAGTATTTTGTTTATGATTAGGAGCTCTATGCAATCATTCAAGCCTTAAAGAAATGGAGGTATTATTTATTGCCAAAAGAATTTGTCTTGTATACTGATCACCAGGCATTGTAATACCTAAATAGCCAAGGTAAATTCAACTAGAGACATTTGAAGTGGGTAGAGTTCATGCAGAGCTATACATTTTTGTTGAAACATAGAAGTGGAAGGTTTAATAGGGTTGCAGATGCATTGAGTAGGAGATAGTTGTTGTGTTGGGTGATGCGACACGCTCCCTGCCCACAGGTGGTTAATTATGTGGTGCTCTATGTTCACTAACAGTCATGGCTTTTGGTGCAATGGTAAATGGGCCCTACAATTGGTATCAAAGCCTAGTTTTGGTCTGGTCATGGGTTCAAATCTCCCTGGTGCCTTCCCGACCCGCGTAAGCACCTAGTATGCGCGTCGAGGGGGAGATTGTTGGGTGATGCGACGCGCTCCCTACCCATAGGTGGTTAATTATGTGGTGCTCTATGTTCACTAACAGTCATGGCTTTTGGTGCAACGACAAATGGGCCCTATATGTTGTTGGCAGTAATGTAGGTTGAAGTGGTTGGGTTTGATGAACTCAAGAATCTGTACCCTGAGGATCCTGATTTTTCTGAAGTATGGAAGTCTTGTAAAGAACCTGTTACTATAGACAGAACCAGATGGCTAGATTATTTGATTCTGAATGGTATGTTGTTCAAGGGAAATCAATTGTACATTCCAAGGAGTTCCATGAGGGAAAACTTGATCAAGGAGAAACACAATGGGGGAATGGAAAGACACTTTGGTCGAGATAAGACCATTGCCATTCTTAGAGAACATTATTTTTGGCCTCAAATGTCACAGGATGTGAAGAAGTTTGTGCAAAGTTGTCAAGTAGCCAAAGGATTTAGTCACAATACTAGACTCTATCAGCCATTGCCTATTCCATTGAAGCCATGGGAGGACATAAGTATGGATTTTGTTCTTGGATTGTCGAGGACACAAAAGGGTAATGACTCAGTATTCGTGGTGGTTGATGGGTTCTCCAAGATGGCACATTTCATTCCATGCCATAAGACACATAATGTTGTACATATTGTAGATTTTTCTTTTAGAAAGGTGGTGAGACTACATGGCCTCCCAAAGAGTATTATTTCTGATAGAGATACTAAATTTGTGGGGTATTTCTGGAGGACTTTGTGGAAGAAGTTGAGGAAAAAATTGAAGTTTAGTTCTACACATCATCCACAGACTAATGGACAGAAAGAAGTGGTAAATAGAAGTCTACGCAATTTTCTGAGGTGTTTAGTGAGAGATAAGCCCAAGGGATGGGATTTGATTCTACCACAAGCTAAATTTGCTTACAATAATTCTATAAATAGGAGTATTGGTAGATCTCCATTCCAAATTGTGTATGGAAGTAGCCCAAGGACTACACCAAAATTAAGGAAGATGGAGCAAGGGGAGAGGAAAAATGTCAAGGCAGAAGAATTTGCTAAACATGTCAAGAGCCTAAATGAGGAGGTCCATGCCCACATTACCAAGATGAATCAATAGTGCAAAGCTTGGGCAGATCAAAGGACATAAGGAATTCCAAGTAGGTGATCTAGTTGTGGTACATTTATGAAAGGAATGATTTCCAGTGGGTACTTACAACAAGCTGAAGACGAAGAAATTTGACCCCTGCAAAATTTTGAAGAAACATGACTCAGGATATGCATATGAAGTGGAGTTGCTAGATGGGATTCACATTTCTCCTATCTTTAACATTGCAGACTTAACAAAATATCATGATGATGGTGCAGATGAGGGGTTGATGCTAGAGCCATGTCCAATTCCTACTTCTTAGAAGGAGGAAATAGAAGAGATTCTGGATAGTTGTGTGGGTAGGAGTACCAAAAATAGGTAGTATGAAGAGTACCTGGTGAAGTGGAAAGGACAACCAATAGAGGACTCAACTTGGATATTAGTAGCAAAGGTTGCCCATTTGGGTTTTCCTCTACCATAAAGTGACAGGGTCACTTTTCAATCTACCCTGGGTGTCTAATGCAGGAGCATCTAGTGGTGTAAGGGCAATCCTATATCACTCAAAAATATGCTTAGAGATAGTTTTCATTTAATGTGTTTTTATTTCTGGATACCCATTTGGGGAAAATAAAGGTTCCAACTCTCATAGTTTCACTATTAGTTTTTTGGGTTAGAGTTTTTAAGCACCTTGGGATATGTGTAAATGCAAAAAATGAGTTATTTTTTAATTAAGCCAAAATTATGATGATTTAGAGGGTTTAAGTTGGAGGGATAATTATACTTGTAATTTAAAATGCTCTAAAAAAAGAATCAGGTCAAAAGGCTTTACGATTAGAAAGTTATTGCAGTTTTAATTTTCCTGGAGACCTCCTAAGAGTGCTTCAAAGTCAGATTTGGGGTAGTAAATGGCTTCATACATGGCCAAAAATGGGGGATGAGGAAAGCTCGTCCATATTTTTGTAGAGTGCTTCAAGAGCTTTCCAGAAATGTAAATGGTTTGTCAATCAGAGTTACGGTTCAAAAGTTATGCCTTCTGGAAGTTGGACTACCATTTCTGGATTCTTCTAATTTTACACTAATTTCTAACATGATTTTTGGAACCTTTTTTTTTGGTGGTGGATGCCAACTGGCATATTCTAGAATTTATTCCTAACCCTAAACCATTTGGGGCTTATTTAAGAACATTTTTGGCATTATAAAGGCAGTTCTCAGTGGAGTTAGAGAGAAGGTGTTGTACGGAGGATTTCTTTCTCTAGAATCATACTATTACAAGCCTATAGGGCATTTTTCATTGATAATAATATTTCCCTTTTCCTGTGTGTTCATTCTAGTCTTTGGTTGTGTCTCCATCATGATGACTTTGTGAAAAATGAGGAGTTTAAAAGTTTTTTCTTCAAATTAAAACAAAATCAATTGTCATTGATACTACAACTTGGAGATTTGGAAGACAAGGTGGCAGAATTAGTTGAGAAGTTACAAAGTTATGATCAAAATAGTGAAACTCTCACAAAATAAGAGGCCAAGGACTTGGTGAAAAGAAGTTGGATGTTTCTACTGCTAGGATGAGATTTAAGCTCATCCTTCATGTTTGATCAGATAAGGAGACAAGACAAACCCATCTCCTTTGAAGCTATTAACCCAGGAGGGTTGTAGAGAGGAGTAGGATACAATATAGATGCCCAAAGCCTAGCAATATGGAAATGTAAATTTTTGGAATATAAATTCTATGTGAGTTAAGGAAGTATCTAGTTTATTACATGTAGTATCAAGCATGAGCCAAGAAAAAATGGACTAGATTAAGAATCAATTGGAGCAAACTTTCAAAGATTGTTTTGGCACCAAAAAGAAACATGAAGAGGAAATGGAAAGAACATATTTATTGGAGAAAAAGGTTGTACAATTAGAGACTGAAATAAGATCTATGAAGAGTGTTACATGACCTATTATAGAGGTCATTAATAGAGAAACCCAAATGGAGGAAGAAGGGTCAATGCCCCTAGTAATGATTGATCAGCCATCAGGCATGGAAATTGATGAAGAAGACAAATAAAAGGAAATAAAAGTAAGATAAATAAAAGGAATATTGTTTCATAGAATAAATGCACTAAAAAATATTTCACAAAATGTTCATAGTATTTATATTTCCTTACAAGGAGTAGAGGATCAATTTTCTAAAGCATTGTTATTATTATCTCCTTTGTTTAAGAAATGGCTACCAAACCATTGATTGATGGATGTATAAATAGGATAACAAGATATTGAGGGGGGGGGGGGAGATGAATCAAAATCTTAAACATTTTTACCTTTTAGTAGTTCATTCACACATTTAAATTTTGTCTTTTACATGTAAAACTTGTAAGAGTAAACTTATTGTAACATAAATATAATCTAAGACATGCTTGAGAATAAACACATAACACAATATTTGTTATGTAGAAATCCTCCAAGGTGAAGGTAAAACTAGGGCGGAGATGACATCCACAAATCTTTACTATTGCAGTAATAAAGTTAACCTATTAAGGTTACAATGTTTGATCATAATATATGATCTACCTTGTGAGGGGACTGCCATATTAAACACTTTTAAGACTATTAGGTATAACCTTGTTAGAGGATTTAACACTTATAATAAACTAAGGACTCTATTAGGAGATTTACAAAGATCTGTTAAGACCATTCTATTAAGATATTTACCCTGATTCAAGTTGATTAAAATTGATTCGATACCTGACTCTTAGTGTTCTCTGTAAGTTGATTTCGAGTCTCCTCTTTACAAACTATTCCACTCTTCTAATTTGATAAAAAAATTCTTCCACTTCACTGCACTAATTAGGTCACTTTCTCTACTAAAAAATAATAAAACACTTCCATTAACTTTTGATCTAATCTTAATCCTTCACTTTTTCATTTTCATGTTACTCCTTCAATTCTTTTCTCTTTTCTCACACACATGACTACTCATCTAGGTTAAGATATCTATTTAAAGAGTTTTGTAAAGATTTTTCTAGATGCTTCCATATTTTTCCTCTCCATATAAATCATTGATCAGAAAAAATAGGAATTTTTGATCCATGTCATAAATGCATAAAACTCTCTTTAATAACCTCTACAAATTTTAAATGTTCTTTCCATGTTGGTTTGAAAATACTTTACCTCAAAGTTTGTATCATTTTTGAATTTTATGTAAACTTTGCATTGCTCAACGCTTACTATTCTCTGATACTTGACATTTCTATTGATGCTCAATTAGTATTGTACTCAACACTTACTATGTAACTCAACACTTATATGCTTGAATTGCTTAGTAAGTGTTGAACTCGGTGACCATGTACAGTTTATATGCATGACTCAGCCTATATAGAGTTTCTCAGTTGCATTATTGACTATCTAACTCTACCTAGTAAATGACTAATTTTTTGGCACTAATAGACAACAATAGTTAGAGATACCAACAATCTTCCCCTTTGACATTAGTGGCAAAAAAACCTTGTCATGATTACATTTTTACAAACATAATTTGATATAGTACTCCCCCTAATTCTTATGAGCTCAATATAAAACTTTAAAACTTTTAAGTCTTATCGAATACTAATGAATAAACAATGTATCAATGAATACTTATCCTCATACAATATCCTGATTTCCTAGTGAACTTTATACATTATTATCCATCTCTTTCTCAATTCCTCCTTAACTGTTGCATGAAAAAAATCACACCCCTTGTTTTGGACACTTATGTCATGACTTCTAAGGTTGAGTGGGTAGAAAAAAACCATATTTATCAATAAATGTCTAATGAATTTGGGTGATCATGGAAAGTACACAATCCCATGTGCTTCTTACTACTTCCAAAATGTGATTATGCATCTGTAACCATGTAGCTAAGTCAGTTAAGCTATCAACCACTAAAAGATTGTGATCTTTTTTAATAAGATCCTATGTTTATTGCATCTCCCTTTTCATGATCTCTAAATGAGGTATCAACATCACATAAATAGAGATTAATTCAGATCTCATGTTGTTGTTAGTTGCTTGAAGCTTGACCAATGTGCCTTGAGCATTGAATAACTTATTGTAGTGGTCAATACTAGATTCTACTGACTGTGAAAAAATATTATTGTATCTTTGCATCTTAGATTGATTCTTTTGAATTTGTTCTTGAATATCATTAGTAAATCATGACACATCTGAAAAAATATTATACAGATGTTATACCCTTTGCATAAGTTCTGCCATATTTTGCACATGCTCTTGTAACTGAACTTTCTACTTGACAATTGTTATGGAAACTTTATCCAAAAACTTATTTTCAACTATTCTGGCTGACAAATCCATTAATTTCTCATGCAATTCTATATTGCCAGTATTTACTTGTTCAACAACATTTACCAGTTAGGTAATAATTGGGGCTTCATCATTAAAAATTTGAATATATAAAAAGTGTTAACAAAAATGTTTTTAACATCATATAATACTTGCTTTTGTTTGTGCTCTCTTCTTAGCTTTTCTTTTTTGTTTCTTCTTTTCCAAAATTTCTTGTAAAAAAAGTTTGTTTCAATGTAATATTTGCTAAGTATAATTATGGCATTTCAATTACTTCATTCAAACTAACTGTAATATCTAGCAAGGTTCCTAGTGTTTCTTTACCTCTACTAGGCAAAGGAGTGCTTCTTCTTGACACTTCTTTAAGAGTTGGTGAGAGAGTTTTGACACTTGGTCATGTTGGTGCATTGGTGCTTGAGACAATAATGGTCACACTCAGTTCATCTCTACTCTCCTCTTTATTTACTTCAATGTGAGGTACTAACATAGTTTGATGATCTACACTTGTGTTCATCTCTATTTCTACCTCTTTAACTATGAGCCTTGATTGCTTAGCCTCTAGAGTTTTAGGTGTGTTGACATATACTAGTGACATGCCACCTTGCAAACTTGGTACACCTAAACTTTTTGCACTATTGTGATCATCGTCAATGGTCACTATCTCAATTTCTTTCTCTATATTTGTTGCCTTGGTAGACAATCCAAAAATGTTTTTCCAAATCAATTCATCTCATTCTTATACAACTTCCATTTTATTTTGTAATAGAAAAAGAATTCTATACTTGGGAATGAATATTCTCCTATACTTCTCCAAAATTGTTTCCTTATGGTCTTTAGATAGATCAGACATAACTCTAACTAAAGTGTCAGTTCATATTTTTTTCTCTTCTTCTTCTACTTGCTGCCACCTTCTCTTCAGTCTATCATACAAATCTATGGATATTTTCTTTTCAATTTTAATTAGAGCTACTTTATGATTTGAAATCATATCTATCATAGTTTCCTCCACTTTGGTTATGTCAATATTATCCAATGTATCATATTTTACAAATCTAAATTAGATAATCCTAAAGATCTTCTAAGATTTGCACATACCTCATCAATAGACTTCAATTTCAACATTGGGTGTTCATTTGACCAATCTCTTTCTCTTTATTTTAGATGAACCAGGCTCCATAGGCTTTATGACTCTTTGTTTAGAAAATTGATTGACACTAGTAGTTGACTTTGTCCTTGGGTTAGTTGGTGGTGGAGGAGAGAGGGGTGTCACCATTGGATTTCTTTTAGTTATTTTATCCTTCTTTCTTGGTGGAGTGATAATAACTAGGGATTTACCATTATCTCCTTCTTCTTCTTCCTTGTCCTCTTCACTACTATATTTTTCTTCATCCTCTCCAAGACCTTGTGTAATCTATAATGGTTCTTTTCATTTGCATAGGCTTCCTAGTTCTGCCTCTAGGTCTTCAATCATTCTTTTCCTTTTCTTCTCCTTGGAAGGTTTCTTAATATTCATAGCTATTATGGACTTAGATTCTTCATATTTTCCAAAAGATTTAGTCTTAATGTCCATTTCTTCTTTCAATAATGCAACAATGTTTGCATTCACTAAGTTACTATCAATTTCACAATCAAAACCTTGTAACCAAGCATTCCTCTGCTTTACTGCCTATACATATGTATTCTACATACTTGCAAGGAAAACTATATCATTTTAATACCTAGTTACCAATTCTTCAAGTATTCTCATCCTCATATTCATTCTTTGTTTGAATTCCTCAAAGTAAGTATCCATGACATTCTCAAAACTTACTCCTAATTGAGTAACATATTAGCTTATTTGTCTTGTCACTAGTTTGTTTTTTTCCCAAATAATATCACCAATACCAAGAAAATATTTCTACATATAAAAGAAAATACACATAGCAAGGGATCCAAACTTACACATTGAGTTCTTTTCTTTTTTGATAGATGACATATTTTTTGCCAATTGTAGTCTTTGAAGCTTGACAAGGTCATATTCATGATCGTTCATCACTATTTTCCATGCTTGATTCACTACCATACATGACACAATGTTCAATCTTCTTGACTGATGCAGGAGCATCTAGAGGTATAAGGGCAATCTTGTGTCACCCAAAAAAAAATGTACTTAGACTTAGTTTCTATTTCATGTGTTTTCATTTTTGGATACCCATTTGGGTCAAATAAAGGTTCCAACTCTTACAGTTCCACTATCAGTGAACTAGAAAATCCCCAAAAAAATAGGAGCATGTAATTGGGCCATCATTTTGGTGAACTAGAAGGTGTAAATTGGCTAGATGAATGTAATTGTGATTTAGAGCATTCCAAAAAAAGAATCAGGTCAAAAGGCCGCACAGTTTGAAAGTTATTGCAATTTTTCGAGTTTTGGAGACCTCCTAAGAATGCTTCAAAGTTAGGTTAGGGGGATTAAATGACCTCAAAAAGGGCCAAAAAATGGGGGAAGAGTGAAGCTTGTCCATAGGGCTATAGAGCGCTTTGAGAGCTTTTCGAAAATGTAAACGGTTCGTCAATTGGAGCTACGGTTCAAAAGTTATGCCTCCCGGAAGTTCGGTTACCATTTATGGATTCTTCTAGATTTGCGTCGACTTCTAACGTAGCTTTTGGAACCTTCTCTTTGGTCAATGGATTCCTACTAGCACTTTCTAGAATGTACTCCTAGTCCTTAACCCTCTGGGGTCTATTTAAGGAGATTTTTGGCATTGTAAAAGGCAGTTCGGAGTGGAGTTTGAGAAGAGGTACTAAAAGGAGAAATTATCTCTAGATTTATGCTATTGTAAGCCCTTAGGGAATGTTTTGAAGTTTATTTTCTTGTACTATTTGTACTAGCTTATTTTCTCAGTTAATATAATTTTCCCTTTTTTGTTGTGTCCATTCTGTTCTTGGGTTGTGTCCCCATCAAGTGGTATCAGAGCTGGTTTTCCTGAGTGTGTAGATAGAGTGCCGACTGTGAGGCAGTTTGCATAGGATTGTGTGGTTGTGGGTTCAAGTTAGAAGATGACTCCAAAAAGATAGCGTGGCAGAAGGGCCAGAGCTATTAATCCTGAGGAGGTTAGAGCCCTCCAAAGGCAGGTACAAGCATTGCAAGAGGAGCTTCGTAGAGGAGCAAATGTTGCCGCAGGTGACGACAGTGAGGATGACAATGAAGAAGAAGTAATTGGACTAGAAGGGGAATTTGATAGGGAAGTTTTGAATCATGTAGAGGAAAGGCTTTTTAGGGCCATTACTAAGTTTGGGAAAAGACCCACAATTGAAGTGGGTGTATTTTCAGGAAATCTGAAACTAGATGAGTTGATCGATTGGATCAATGAACTAGAAGAATACTTTGAGTATGAAGGGTTAAGTTTGCAAAGGCCAAACTGAAAGGCCATGCCAAAATCTGGTGGCAAGAGGTTCAATTGGAAAGAAATAGAAGAGGAAAGGAGAAGATCACAAGATGGGATCGCATGGAGGACAAATTGAAGAAGCAGTTCATTCCTGTGGACTATGAGCTTGATTTGTTTAAGAAGATGCATGGGTTAAAGCAAGCAGGAAGATCAGTCCAAGAATATACAGAGGAATTTTATCGAATCTTGATTAGAGCGGGGCATGCAGAAGAAAATAAGGAGAAGGTTGCTCATTATATCAATGGGTTGCAACCTAGCATCTAGGAGGAATTAAGTCTGGTAAGAATGACCAGCATTGAAGAGGCATACTAGTTTGCCCTATGAGTTGAAAAGAAGCTGAATAAAAGGTTTGAAGGAAGATAAAGAGGGCGCAGTCAAGGAGGAAGGGGAAGTGGTAGATCATCTAGAGGCCACAATGAAACCCAAAAGAAAAATGAAGATGTGGGTACTAGCAGGAACCAGAGGAATGAGGGTTTCAACTGCTCCCATGATCAAGACTTTGGAAATCAAAGAGGAAGAGGTAGAGGATGTGGACAAGGAAGAGGAGGCTTATGTGGTACCTATTTCCATTGCAATGAAGAAGATCATTGTGCCTTTGAATGCCCTCAATGACAAGGAAGGACAGATAGGAGAGTTGAAGGCCAAGCTATGGTTGCTCATGTGGATGAGGATGCACAATCATCACATTTAGAGGATGCAGAAAGAGGAGAGACCTTGGTAAATGAAAGAGTCCTACTAAGTGGTGAGATTGAACCAGGATAACGGAGGAGTTTGTTCCGTACCAGATGCAAGTGTGAGGATAAATGTTGTGACGTGATCATTGATGGTGGTAGCACTAATAACTTGGTATCAAAAGAGATGGTCTCTAAGCTAAAGTTCAAGAGGGAGAAACATCCCCAACCCTATCAAATTGCTTGGGTAAAAGATGATCATAAGGTCCTGGTAAGTGAACAATGTTTAGTAAAATTCAAAATTGGGAGTTACCATGATGAAGTTCTCTGTGATGTTATTTCAATGGATGTTTTCCATCTATTGTTGGGTAGACCATGGTAGTTTGATAGACATGCAGTACATGATGGGCATGCAAACACATACTCTCTAACAAAGGATGGAGTTCGCCACAAATTGAAGCCCATGAAAAAGGAAGGTGAAAAGGTATGTAGCAGTGCTAGGATTTGTCTTGTTGATGAAAGGAATTTTTTAGATGGCATGAAACATTAGCATATGTGCTATGCTTTGATTCCTAGGAAAGATAAAGAAGGTAGTAGTGAAATACCAGTTTAAGTTTCAGATTTACTAGGGGATTTTGGAGATATTATCTCTGACAATGTTCTAGATGGATTGCCACCAGTAAGGCAAATCAGTCATCAGATAGATCTGATTCCAGGAGCTAGTTTTCCTAACAAGGCTTCTCACAGGATGACTCCTACTGAAATAGAGGAGTTAAATAGATAGGTTCAGGAGCTGTTGAGGAAGGGCTTGATTCAAGAGAGCATGAGTCCATGTGTAGTACATGTAATACTCACACCAAAGAAGGATGGAGAGTGGAGGATGTGTACAGATTCTCGAGCTATAAATAGGATAACCATCAAGTACCGGTTTCCTTTGCCAAGGATGGATGATCTTATGGACTGCTTGAGTGGAGCTTAGTATTTCACAAAGATAGATCTGAAGAGTAGTTATCACCAGATACGGATTCGAGAAGGAGATGAGTGGAAAACAGCCTTCAAGACCAAGGAGGGTCTTTATGAGTGGTTAGTCATGCCCTTTGGATTGATGAACGCCCCAAGCACCTTCATGCGGCTCATGAATGAGGTACTTAAGAAGTTCTTGGGAAAATTTGTTATTGTCTATTTGGATGATATTTTAATTTTCAGCAAGACTTTGGAAGAACATTTATTGCATATTCATAGTGTCCTTGAAAGGCTAAGGGAAGAGAAACTGTTAATTAATCTGAAGAAGTGTAACTTTGCAAAAAGGGAGTTAGTCTATTTGGGGTTTGTTATATCACCTGAAGGTCTCAAAATGGATCTAGAGAAGGTAAAAGCCATCTTGGAATGGCCTACTCCAAGGTTTTCTACTGAGGTGAGATCATTTCATGGTCTAGTTGGTTTTTACAGGAAGTTTATTAAGAATTTTAGTGGCATATGTGCACCCCTAACTGATACAATAAGAGGGGATAGAAAAGAGTTCAAATGGATTGCAACAGCTGCGAAAAGTTTTGAATTGCTAAAGAAGAAGGTGACAGAACAGCCTGTGTTGGCACTTCTAGATTTTAGAAAGGTTTTCCAAGTGGATTGTGATGCCAGTGGCAACGCTATTGGGGCTGTATTAAGCCAAGAAGGTAAGCCTATTGCATATTTTAGTGAAAAATTGAATGATGCAAAGAAGAAGTATTCTGTTTATGATCAAGATTTCTATGCAATAGTTCAAGCCTTAAAGAAATGGAGGCATTATTTATTGCCAAAGGAATTTGTTTTGTATACTGATCATTAGGCATTACAGTACCTAAATAGCCAAGGTAAATTGAATCAGAAGCATATGAAGTGGGTAGAGTTCTTGCAGAGCTATACATTTGTGTTGAAGCATAGAAGTGGAAAATCTAACAGGGTTGTAGATGCACTAAGTAGGAGGCAGTTGTTGCTTATAGTAATGCAGGTTGAAGTAGTTGGATTTGATGAACTCAAGAATTTATACCTTGAGGATCCTAATTTTGCTGAAGCATGGAAAGCTTGTAAAGAACCTATTGTTATAGATAGAACCAAGTGGTTAGACTATTTGATTCAAGATGGCATTTTGTTCAAAGGTAGTCAATTGTGCATTCCAAGGAGTTCCATGAGGGAAAATCTAATTAAGGAGAAACACAGTGGAGGGATGGCAGGACATTTTGGTCGAGATAAGACCATTGCCATTCTTACAGAACATTATTTTTGGCCTCAAATTTCACAGGATGTGAAGAAGTTTGTACAGAGGTGCCAGGTTTGTCAAGTTGCCAAGGGGTTTAGTCACAATACTGGCCTATATCAGCCATTGCCTGTTCCATCAAGGCCATGGGAGGACATAAGTATGGATTTTGTTCTTGGATTGCCAAGGACACAAAGGGGTAATGACTCAGTATTCGTGGTAGTTGATAGGTTCTCCAAAATGGCACATTTCATTCCATGCCACAAAACTCATGATGCTGTCCATATTGCAGACTTGTTTTTCAAAGAGGTGGTAAGACTACATGGTCTTCCAAGCAGTATAGTTTTTGACAGAGACACTAAATTTGTGGGGTATTTCTGGAGGACATTGTGGAAAAAGTTGAGAACAAACTTGAAATTCAGTTCCACGCATCACCCACAAACTGACGGTCAAACAGAAGTGATAAACAGAGGTCTAGGCAATTTGCTGAGATGTTTAGTTGGGGATAAGCCCAAGGGATGGGATTTGATTCTACCACAAGCAGAGTTTGCTTACAATAACTCTATAAATAGGAGTACTGGAAAATCACCATTCCAAATTGTATATGGGAATAGCCCAAGGACTGCACCAGAATTGAGGAAGATAGAGCAAGGGGAGAGGACAAGTGCTGAAGCGGAAGAATTTGTTGAACATATCAAGCGTCTACATGAGGAGGTTCAGGCGCACATTACCAAGATGAATCAAGAGTATAAAGCTAGGGCTGATCAAAGGAGAAGACATAAGGAATTCCAAGTAGGGGATCTAGTCATGGTGCATTTACGAAAAGAAAGATTTCTAGCCGGTACTTACAACAAGCTGAAAATGAAGAAATTTGGCCCCTGCAAAATTTTGAAGAAACATGACTCAGGAAATGCATATGAAGTGGAGCTGCCAAATGGTATTCACATTTCTCCCATTTTCAACAATGCAGATTTAACAGAGTATCATGATGATGGTGCAGATGAGGAGCTGGTGTTAGAGCCATGTCCAATTCCTGCTTCTAAGAAGGAGGAGATAGAAGACATTCTAGATCATCGTGTGGGTAGGAGTACAAGAAATAGGCAGTATGAAGAGTATTTGGTCAAATGGAAAGGATGACCGATCGAGGACTCAACTTGGATTTCAGCAGCTGAGGTTTCTCATTTGGGATTCCCTCTACCATTCATAAAGTGACAAGGTCACTTTTCAATCTACCTTGGGTGTCTGATGCAAGAGCATCCAGAGGTATAAGGGCAATCCTGTGTCACCCAAAAAAAATGTACTTAGACTTAGTTTTTGTTTCATGTGTTTTCATTTTTGGATACCCATTTGGGTCAAATAAAGGTTCCAACTCTTACAGTTCCACTATCAGTGAGCTAGAAAATCCCAAAAAAATAGGAGCATGTAATTGGGCCATCATTTTGGTGAACTAGAAGGTGTAAATTGGCTAGATGAATGTAATTTTTATTTAGAGCATTCTAGAAAAAGAATCAGGTCAAAAGGCCCCACAGTTTGAAAGTTATTGCAGTTTTTCGAGTTTTGGAGACCTCGTAAGAATACTTCAAAGTTAGGTTAGGGACATTAAATGACCTCAAAAAGGGCTGAAAAATGGGAGATGAGCAAAGCTGGTCCATAAGGCTATAGAGCACTTTGAGAGCTTTCTAAAAATGTAAACGATTCGTCAATCGAAGCTACGGTTCAAAAGTTATGCCTCCTAGAAGTTCGGTTACCATTTCTAGATTCTTCTAGATTTGTGCCGACTTCTAACACAGCTTCTGGAACCTTCTATTTGGTTGGTGGATGCCTACTAGCACTTTCTAGAATGTACTCCTAATCCTTAACCCTCCAGGGTCTATTTAAGGAGATTTCTGGCATTGTAAAAGGTAGTTCGGAGTGGAGTTTGAGAAGAGGTACTAAAAGTTGAAATTATCTCCAGATTTATGCTATTGTAAGCCCTTAGGGCATGTTTTGAAGTTTATTTTCTTGTACTATTTGTACTAGCTTATTTTCTCAGTTAATATAATTTTCCCTTTTCTGTTGTGTACATTCTATTCTTGGGTTGTGTCTCCATCATTGACTAGTAGGATCTGTTAGCTATAGTCCTCACAACAAATTTGATTAATAGATTAGAAATGCTTATTATGGAAAAACCTTGTCCATTCCACTCAGTACCTGTGTTGGCCTCAACTTCCTCTCAACTCAGGCATCACATAGTTTTCTTCTTATCTAAGGTTGGATATCATGTAACCTTGTGAATCTTTTTCTTCATGATCTCTACAGGTCCATTCTCTAACCAAAAACTCATGTCATGAATCCTTCTTAGAATAATCTTGATTCATTCAATCCTGAAATTCCTCAAAAACTCTAGGGAACAATTTAATACTTTCCTTTCAATAAATTTGAATTCATCCTTCAAGATTCCTTCATTGCATAACTTCTCATATCCTTCTCTTATCTCATAATCTCCTACTTCTCCTATTTTACACATGTCATAGCAACTTACATCAGAGATCATAATAACTTTGGGCAGTATTGAGGATAAAACACCCATTGGATCTTCTTTTATTGCAATTTCTAGAATAACACAAAACTTTGGTGGAAGACAAGCATCATTCTTCACCAATTGAATTTTACTAACCTCTTGGCTCATTCCAGTAGTATATAAAGCTACCATTTTCTTTGTTAGGATTTGAAATCTTTTCTTTTCTCCTCTATATTACTTGACATAGCTTAGCTCTTCACACATTCAATTGTCTCATCTCATATTTGCTCCAAATTTCTCTTAAGATCTTTTTCTAGTCACTCAAATTGCCAAGTTCCTTTGTACTCATGAAATCTGTATGCAAGGTGTGACACAATTTCTTCAAAATTTGATATATACCTTCTTCAGTTGATTTAGGGTCTCCATTAATGTTGTTTACTCAGGTAGAAGCCAACTGTCTCTATCAACATTAATGTCTTTGAACTATGCATTTACTATATAGCTTGGTCTCTTCCATCTCATCAACCTATACCATTTTAATTCTAAAGTACTTAGTCCATCTTGCAATGCTTGGTCAATATAGACAATTTTTATTGATGTTTGACATCCTTTCTCAAGTATGTTCTTATGCATCTTTATATATGTGAATATGAACTTTGGCACATTTTATGTAAGGAACTAATGTATGATATATAAATTAAGCATACAATTCCATACATACCTTTATTGCTTAGTTTGAAAAAACATGATCACCTTCTCTATTGGATTGGGTGACCTCAACTCCATTTTCTCCACTATTTCTATTTTTTGCTTTATTTTTCCATTTTTGGTTTATCTCCTTCTTTACTTGTTCAATGTCCACTTTACCTTTACCTTAGTATTTTATGTAATTTGCTAATGGTACTTAATTCCTGCAATTATCACTTAAATGTCCAAGGTTGTGACACTTGGAGCATGCATTATTAGACACATAATTCTACCTCTAATTTATCCAATAGGGTTTTGTATATGATATGCATTCATATGCTCTAAGCCCATACTTTTAATAGTTATAGAAATATCCTTCAAATCTAGGTGACATAGGTGCATTCCTCAGTCTTGACCTACATTCATGTATTTGATGTCCTTGTTACTTGTAGTAAAAATAATAACCAATAAATTTGGGTTTAGGATTTTGCATACCATATTTTCTCCAGAAAATGTTTGTAGTATGACCAAGTTTTCCATAGTGATAGCATGTTTTTTTTCCTTTTGACTTTGTATTCTTTAGTTCTCCATTCCTGGATGGTTCTCTTTGCTTGGTGCAAGAATGTCCTAAGCCATTAGTACTATCAGATGACTTCATAAGTTCTTCAAAGTGTTTCATTGGTTCTTTTGGTTTGTTGAATCTTTCCACAAGTTCTTTCTCAAATTTTTAGATCATTCTTCAATATGTCCTTTTATGCTTTGAGATTTTCTATCTCCACATCCTTTTGATTTAATTCCTAATTTGAAAGCATCACTTGATTCATCATGCCTATTTTATTATTTGTGAAGTTTTGCACATCTGATATCCTTTCTTCAATTCTAGTAGCCAGTACTTGTTTCTCTTCATCAACCATAGTCTTATCTTCTTTAGCTTTCTTCTTTTTCTCAGTCACTTCACATATTCATACTTATTGTATTTCATGTTCTCTTTTTAGTCCTCTTCTCTCTTCATTTAGGATTTTGTTCTTTTCAAGTAGATCTATTGATT
Organism: Cupressus sempervirens; assembly: GCA_028749045.1. Classification (NCBI taxonomy): domain Eukaryota; kingdom Viridiplantae; phylum Streptophyta; class Pinopsida; order Cupressales; family Cupressaceae; genus Cupressus; species Cupressus sempervirens. The sequence continues at coordinate 133,148,985 of CM053788.1, read as the reverse complement.
CTTTTTCATTTGGATTGATTGATTCAAACAATCCTTTAGTCTCAACTTCTTAATAGGAAATTGCTTATATCAGATAGCCAATTCCTTTCTTCTATTTAGGGATTTCTTTAGATCTTGTCTTTCTTTCTCAAGTTTCTATAGTATTCAATCACCCGATTATTAATAACCTTGTCTAGTTTAAATTCCTCCATCTCCAAGATCCAATCTTCAAGCAATTAAGTTTCTCTCAAAGAACCAATGCTCTGATACCAATTGTTGATTGATGGAACTATAAATAGGATAACAAGGGGGAGGGGGGGTTGAATCAAAATCTTAAACACCTTTACCTTTTAGTAATTCATTAACACATACACCTATTGTCTTATACATGTAAAACTTGTAAGAATAAACTTGTTGTAACATGTAAATCTAATCTATCACATGCATGAGAATAAAAAAATGACACAATACTTGTTACTTACAAACCCTCCAAGATGAAGATAAAATTGGGGTGGGGATGACACCAATAAATCTTCACTACTATAGTAATAAAGTTAACCTATTAAGGTTACAATGATTGATTACAATATATGATCGACCCTATGAGGGGTATACCTATTTAAATCTTTTGAGAATGTTAGGTCTCACCTTTTTAGAGGATTTAAGAATCACAATAAAGTAAGGACTTTGTTAGAAGATTTACAAATATATGTTAAGACCACTCTATTAAGAGATTTACCCTAATTCAAGTTGATTAAAATTGATTTAGTACCTGACTCTCATTTTTCTTTGTAAGCTAATTTTGAGTCTCGTCTTTGCAAACTATTCCTCTCTTCTGATCTAATAAAAAAGTTCTACCCCTTCACTACATTGATTAGGTCACTTCCTCTAGTATGAAATAACATAACACTTCCACTAAATTTTGATCTATTCTTAATCCTTCACTTCTACATTTGCATATTACTCCTTTGATTCTTCATTATTTTCTCACACACATGACTCCTAATCTCAGATTGGTTTTGACATATGAGTGACTACATACTTATTCATAAAGTACATACCAAGCTCGTAGTTTATGACAATCATAAGTTGTCAGATAATGCATGCTAAGCATACTATATAGTTAGTGTCAAGTAGATAGTTAGTTTTGAGTCACTATAGTAATGAACAAGGTAGTATATATCAAGTGATTTATATGCCAAGTGAACAATGGATGTTGAGTCATTCAAAGGAAAAGTTACAACATTGAAGATATAGTAGATTTCAAGCATCAAAGGCTTCAAGTGTCAAGTAAGTAGTTTTGGACATAGTTGTTTGTAATGGCACAAATGCCTATGTAAACTATTTTTGGGACAATTTGAGGATTGTTTTGTGATTCTAGAAGATATATATATAAAGGTATATTATGAATCCTGATGCAGTACATATAACTAATCAAATTGAGGAATGTTCTAAGTGGAAAAATGGGTGAATCAAAATCGTTAATTCCTACCTAAGCTTAGGTCACCTAAATATTTTTAAGGAGGGAAAAACCTAAAGAGTTTATATGTGCAAAAAGATAATTTTGCATGGATCGACATAGCATTCATCGTGAATAAGGAGTTGTGAGAAAGGATATGAATTGAAAAATTAGTTAGAGAGATTAGAGGAAAGCAGAGAGAGGACAGAAATGATACATGTGATCAAGGAGGATCAAGTATACATCAGGAAAGAGGTGATCTAATATCTAGTCGAGAGGTTCAAACTAAAGGATCAAGGCTAAAATATTCTAATAGGTGAATCACTAAAAATATCTTAACTGAGTAGTCCTAGCAAGCTTTTGTAAATCCTTTAATAGGTTGCTTACTTCATTGTAAGTTGATGTCCTTTATCTAGGCACACTTCTAATAGGGCATTGAAATCCTTTAATAGGGAAGACCTTTCACAGGGTAGATCATAATTTATGATCAAATTTTGTAACCTTCATTAGATACACTTTACAATTGTAGTAGTGAAGATTTGTGGGTGTCATCCCCACCCTAGTTTTACCTTCTCATTGGAGGGTTTCTAGGAAACCAAATATCTTGTGTCATATGTATTGAATGTTATTTTCTTTCATACTATGGATGAATATGTTTAGCTAGCTATTTTAATTACATACAAATTGGAAGATAGATGTATGGTGAATGTTTTTATGGTTATAGTTTTGAAGTACTAATTCACCCACCTGACATTCCCCCTCGCCGCCCCCCAACAAGAGATTTTACTTTCCCTATTGTATTTCCAAAAATTGGTATCAGATCTTTGGTACTCTAGAATGGGAAGCTTTGCAGGTTTGAGGAAAGATTGAAGATGGAACTCTACAAGTTGGGAAAAGTTATTGATAACTAGGAGATTGAAATCCAACTTTCCCTACATACTCTAAATGAAGAAAGAGATGATTTGAAGAACTCATTATAGAGAAGGAAGGAGATATCTATTGAGGAGAATGACACACATTATCAAGAGAAAGACGCTACTGAATTGCTTATAGATGGAAACTTAAGTGAATTTGATGTAGTAGTTGTAGATCTAATGGAGATGAATGATGCCCTAACTAAAGAGGTTAGAAATATTAAGATAGAACAAGTAGTCCAACCAATATTTTTATGTGAGGTGACCAAGAAGAAAAATAAAGTTGAGGAAGAAAAACTCACGATTTAAGATGGGAAAAGATGCTGACCAATAGACTGGAAGAAAAGACATCAGAGATACAAAGAATTGCTAATGTGCAATTGGAAATAATGAATTAAGAAATGATTTCCAATCATGAACTAAATTGAAAGAATATTGAGTCACAACTCTGAAGTTATAGAATGAACAATGAAGGAATGATCTAAGAAGATAAAAAGAATTTGTTGAAAGTTTCAACAAACCTAGTGAAGCCATCAATTACTTTGAGAAACTAATGAGAACTCCTAGATCTAATGGTAATGTTATTGGATTGGGATACACTAGTACCAAGGAAGGAGAATCACCTAAGAGTGGTGAAAAGACAAACAATAAAGGTAAGAACTACAAACCCACTTGTCATAATTATGGAAAGCTAGGTCATACAACAAATGTTTGTAGAAGCATCAATGCAAATTAGAACTCTAAGAAGAAATTAATGGGTAATTGTCATAATGCAACAAGCAAGGACATCACGCACATGAATGCAAGACCAAGACTATGAACATATAGAGATTTGACAAATAATGCTATAACTATAAGAAGTATGGACATAGAGCATATGAGTGCAAATCTAAGCCTAACTAATCATCACACAAGCAAGCTAAGGTAAACCATACTAACAAATCTTATTATTGGGATTGAAATACAAGGTATAGTTGTCATTATTGTTAAGAGTATGGACATGTTGCTAATAATTATATTAGAACACATTTTAGAAGTGATTACAATAGGAGATTTAGGAAAACTATATGTTTTAGTTGTATGAAGACTGGTCACATCAGTAGGAACTATCCAACAAGGTCAAAAGCACCTAGCACTGAATTCAACAAAGGCAAAGAAAAGGTTAATTTTGAGAAAATCAAATTATAGATGAAAAAGACATGGAAGGAAAAGGAATATTGCAACACATCAAGTTTAGATGAGGTCACTTCATCTAATGGATCAGGTGATCACATCACCCCCAACAAGGAAATTAAAAGGTATGCGCGACTAATATTTCAATGATATATTTTACATCAATTCTAAGAGTCTAAGTTCTAAAAAGATTATATATGCATGAAGTAAGATGCAATGTATTGGTCATAACTTGGAAGAAATCTATAAGTTTTGTTAGTTTTCACATTGTTACCAAGTGAAAATGAAATTTCAGTTGGTGTCAAGCTACTAAAGGTGATAGTATTGGCTGAGCTCACTATGGTTGCCAAGAAAATTGGAAATCAAGTGTAAGTTGAGTGAGTTGAAATTTTTATGATAGCTAAGCTTACAACTATATAAGTATTAAGCACTTATTACTAAGTTTTAAGGGTTATATGGTCAATTTTTGACTCATTTGCATTCATTCAAGATCAAGAAGAGCATGAAGAGCATAAGGCAAACTAAGGTGAAGGATTCAAGCATTTTTGAACTAGATTTAGTTGCTACTCATCACCAATCATCAGATTCATAAGTTATTTTTTGTGTGCCAAGTTATAATGTCTAAATTATCCCAAACTCTAGTTATTTGAAATGGCATCTAGTTCTTCTACTACTATTAGGAAGGAAGGAAAAGAGCTTTTGAATATTCAATTAATAAGCAATGAGATAAACAATCACCCTTCTGAGATATTCCTGATATTGCATACAAGGGAGATCCAACTAGTGCAGTATCAATGATACCACCATAGGTTTTATGATACAAGATGTTACATGTTGTTACATGTGTAAGGTTGTAAGTATTGGAGACATGGAAATCAGAGATTTGTATAGACAACTATGTGTTGATGGAGTATTGGAGGAGGTGAAAGAAATCATAGAGAGAAAAGGGTTAACCCATGCCCTAGATTTTCCAAATATATTCAAAATAGAATGGATTAAGATAGTACTCAGAAGAATACATGATCACTCTATATGGTTGGAAAATGGCTCTACCAAGATCAAAAAAAGGATCATTTAATGAGTAATAGTTCCTACCCTATATAGACCCAAGACCATGCAAAGAAATGCTAAGGAGGTAATTGAGAAGAATATAGGGGCTATATGGAATAAAAGAGAGATGACAATAGACACAATTTCAGATCCCCCAATGGCATTTGCAGTGAGAATAATTGCTCACAAGTTCTTTAAATCTAGAAGACTAAATAATGTGTCTTGTATGGCTATGATTTAGGATACAAGATAGTGAAGAACGATCACTCTTATGACCTTTTCAAGTTACAACTCTAGTAGTTATCAAAAAGCTTGGGAGCCATAAGAAAGAAAAAGAGTGCACAATGTAAATTTGGTTCATTACTATTTTGCATATTTTTCTATGTGTAGAACATATTTCCTTCATTTGGAAAAGTTGCTTGGAAGAACAATAGGTCAATTTCAATTTAGATTCAAGAGTTCATAGAGCAACTTGGGGAAAACTTTGAGTTAGTCAAGACTTTAAGAAGTCCATGAAGAAGAGACTAGGGATACCAATGTCACTAGTAGAGAAATATTATGATGATGTCTTTTTCTAGTTGATTTTGATTATACATATGTACAAACACTTATTCCTAAGGTTAGATGGATCAAGCCATTACCCTATGAATTCAATGTGGATTAGGCATCAACAACCATCACAACACTATTAGCAGAAGAAATAGACAAGAGGGCAACCTCATTTGGAAATTATGAGGAAGCCAAATAAACAATTACAATAGCTTTGAAGACAACTTATATGGTTAGAAAGAATAAAAATCTTAAGGAAAGATTTGGTGAAGGGGAAGAGTAAGAACAAGAAGAAGAAGAAGATGATGATGATAATGATGATGAAGATGAGCAACTAGCTCAAGCCCCTCTTATGCTTACACAAGGTCAAGGAGAGGATCAAGAAGAGGAAGTAAAAAAAGATGAAGGTGTTGAGGAAGAAGAAGCTAATGAAGCACCTAAACCTATAGAAAATAAGAAAAGGCAAGACAAGGATCTAGTAGTGAGAAAACCAAGGAAAGTTGTGAAGCCAACACAACAAAAGACAACAATACCTATTACAAAGGCTAGCACAAGGGCTACTGCAAAGAAGACACAAGGGGCTAACAAACCCAAAGGCAAAAGAACTATTGCTACTATAGAGAAGAGTTAGCAAGACAAACCAAAGAGGAGAAAGTATGTAGCTCTAGTTGAGTTAGATGAGGAGAAGATTGGATGAAATGACAATAATCAATTCCAAATGGTAAGCCATAGTCCTTCTTCTGACTTAGACAAGTTGTGGGATGATATAAAAAATAATGCAGATTTTTTAGGGTTCACAAATGTTGAGTTTGATAAACTTAGGAAGGTAGAAATAAGAAAGATTGAGGAATCTATATATAAGATGATGGGAAAATTTAAGAAAACACTTATTGAGCTTGCCAACTCATTACCCAAAATTCTATATGACAAGGTTGAGCAAAGGTGGCAATACAATTTAACAACTTAAAGAAATATAAGGGAGACTACTCTAGCCAAAGTAATGCTAGATTTGGATAAGCCACCAATAAATAAGTCCATTAAAAAATATAAGGGATATTTTCTCCCAAATGTAAAGCCATTAAAATTTTATGGAATAATATTGAAGAGGTTGCCAAAAAGAGCAAACAGATACGGAAAGTTATCTATGGGTTGACAACCTGAGGAGGTAGGTGAAGATAGAGATGAACAAGAGGTAGTAGAGATTACCAAGGATGGATCTATCAAATATGGACATGAGGGAGACATAGAAAAGGAAGAAAATGCAGAGGCTACAACTGAAGAAGAGCAGCAACAAGATCATAATATACTTGAGGTACTATGTCGAGTGCCACTTCCCCTCATGTAGACCAAGAAAGTCAACATGATACAATTAAGATAAAGGATATTTTTGATAAAATAGTGTAGAACATCAATCCTTTGACAAAGGATAATTTGAAAAGGATGCTAGAGGATTCTAATTTAGCTACAAAATTATGCACTAGTCTTGTATTAGTAAGCACAAATGAGTTGGACAAATTATTAGGTAGGGGAGAAATAGAAAATTGACACATCTAGTGTACCCCCTACATCTACAAAGACAAGAGGTCTAGAAGAACTACAAGGTGTCACCATTGACACTCATGTTTCAATGCCTATTGTTGTATATCAAAGAAAGGACACAGTGATGTCAAAAGTTAGCACATTAGTGCCAAATGCTTTAGTGAAAGTAGTATTGATAGTTGATTAGGATGGGACACAAGTTCATATAGGTTAGGAAGGCAGTCTTGTAACTAACTCATAGGCACAAGGTGAAGAAGAAAAAATAGAAAAGGAGAAGGGTAGGACTAAAGAGTTAGTTTTGACTGCAAAACAAGAGGAACAAATCGAAATTTAGACATTGGTTACCCTACCAATCTTTGGATCTCCTATTCCTAGTCAAACTCTTCATAGGCCGAGTGTAGATGCTACACCTTAAGGAGATGTCAACTTAGATGAGGTGATTGAAATTCCAAATTTTGATTCAACAACAATCACCATAGAGGAAATGAGCATATTGCAGGATGCTTTAGCAAGAAAGAAGCACCAAGAGTTACTTAGAAGGGAGCATAAGAAAATACAAGTTCTATATAACATCAAAGACATATTTCTTGATGCATTTAGCCTCCTAGAACCCAATGAAGATAAATCTACTATTGAGAAATAGGTGACTATTGCTAACAAGATAAGTGATGTAGACTTGGATACAAATACCAAATTACCAGAATGGTCTAAGAAGAAGCTCCAATTCAAGGTCAATGAAAAGATTTCTAGTGCCATTGCACTAAGACAAGTTCAGTTAGAAACCAAAATGGAAGATGTAAAAGGTGTTAGAGAATATATTTTCTCTATACACAAATCTTTGTGATGTGAATTTTCTCACACAAGAAGCAAAAAAAGTTATTAATCAATTGCAGGGAAATTTAAAGACAACAAGTGATATTCTTTAGTTGTCTCCTAGTCAAAGTCAAACTTATTTTCAAAGAATATTATATACTCAAGGTCAGCTAGCTGCACTACAATCACAAGATGCAAATATTAGGGCTACCTTGATAAATATTCAAGACATGTTGATCCCAGACATGGAGGTGTTGCACAAGGAACTAGCCTTTGTAGAAACATTTATGAAGAAAGATTCTCATCTTTCTACTCATGAGGGCCAAGTAGACCTTGCTTCTAAGCTAGATGCTCAAATTCAATCTCTAGAGGTAGCATGGAACAATTGGGATGCAACACTCAAGATAATAATGAAGGTCCATAAAACCTTTTTGGACAAACACACTATTTGTGTACCACCCATGACACATAAGTGTCAAAGAAAAGGGGGATATTGAAGTAAAGGGGGATATTAAAGAAAATAGGAATTACGATAGAAATAGAGAGAATACCTAAAGGGGGAGTAAATGTAGAAACAAAGGATGATAGTAGGTCAACATATTTACTCAATAGGAGTATCAAATTTAGATACAACACAACACAATTAGCTCAGGGGGACTTATGAATTTTTTGAAGTATGATTGAAAAGTCACATGTTTTGAAAAATGTGACATTTTGAAATTTTGTATGTGAGCCAAGTAAAGATTATAGATTATCTGAGTTATGCTCATAAGTTGAGGTTATATATGCATGAAAAAATGTTTTTGCTACTCATGCCAAAGGGGAAGATTGTTAATGTCATATTGGTTTTAACATATGAGTGACTACATACTTAGTCATATTCATAAAGTGCATATTGAGCTCATAGTGTATGCTGAGCATAAGTTGTCATATAATGCATGCTAGGCATAATCTATAGTTAGTGCCGAGCATCAATATGTGTCGAGTAGATAGTTAGTGCCAAGTCACTCTAGTAATGAGAAAGCTAGTATATTTCAAGCGAATGGTGGATGCTAAGTCATTCATAGGATGAGTTACAACATTGAAGATATAGTGAATGTTGAGCATCAGAGGCTTCAAGTGTTGAGTAAATAGTTTTGGACATAGTTGTTTGTAATGACACAAACTCCTATGTAAACCATTTTTGGGTCAACGAGGATTTTTTCTAATTCTAGAAGATATATATGAAGGTATATTACGAATCCCTATGCATCACATGCAACCAATCAGATTGAGGAATTTTCTATGCATAAAAATATATGAATCAAAATCATCGATTCCTTCCTAACCTTAGGTCACCTAAATCTTCTTAAGGAGGGAAAAGCCTAAAGAGTTTATATGTGCAAAAAGAGAAGTTTACATGTGAAGACAGAGCATTCATCATGACTAAGGATTTGTGAGAAATGATATGAATTGCATAATCTATTAGAGAGAATAGAGGAAAGCAAAAAGATGATAGGAGTGATACATGTGATCAGAGAGATCAAGTACACATTAGGAAAGATGTGATTTGACATCTAGTAGAGAGGTTCTAACCAAAGGATCAAGGTTGAAACATTCTAATAGATGAATTAGAAAAAATATTTTAGTCAAGTAGTCCTAGAAGGCTTTTGTAAATCCTTTAATGGGGTGCTTACTTCATTTTAAGTTGAAGTCATTTAACCAGACACACTTCTAACATGGTGTTGAAATCCTTTAACAAGGTAAGATCTAACAATATTTTAAAGCCTTTAACAGGGTAGACCTATCACAAGGTAGATCATAGTTTATGATAAAACATTGTAACCTTCATTGGATACACTTTACCATTGTAATAGTGAAGATTTTTGGGTGTCATCCCCACCCCAGATTTACCATCTCATTGGAGGGTTTCAAGGTAAGAAAATATCTTGTGTCATATGTGTTTAATGTTATTTGTTTTCATACTATGGATGAATATGTTTAGCTAGCTATTTCAATTACATACAAATTGTGAGATGCATGTGTGGTGAATTTTTTTATGTTTAAATTTTTTAAGTATTTATTCACTCCCCCTCCTCTTTAAGTTTACTTTCCCTATTAAGATCTTCTCAATTTAATAGCTTCATGAAGAGTTTTCTAGATGCTTCCATGTTTTTCCTCCCCATCTAAATCATTGATCAAAAAATATAAGAATATGTGATCCATGTCATAAACACATAAAACTCTCTATAAAAACCTCTAAAAATATTAAATGTTACTTCCATGTTGGATTGAAAATGATTTACCAAAAGTTTTGTATCATTGTTGACTTTTATGTAAATTGTGCATTGCTCGACACTTATTGTTCTTTGATACTCAACATTGTTGTTGATGCTCAGTCTGTACTATGCTTGACACTTATATGATTGAACTCAACTTGTATAGGAAATACTTGGTGACCATATACTTCCTCGGCTCCTATAGACATTGGTATATACAAGTTTATATACATGACTTGATGTATATAGAGTAGCTTGGTCACAATGATGACATCTAACTCTTTCTAGAATATGACTAAGTGTTTGACACTAATAAGCCCTAATAGTTAGAGATACCAACACATACATCCAATTATTTGAAAGGATAATTCCTATATTAACCTAGAAAAAATAATTTCCAAAAGAGATTATCATTCCTAGTAGAAATATGATTGGCAAGGTCAAGGAATTTGATGACTTTTTTCTTGGGGAAATAAATTAAATTAAAAATATAAAATGAAGATAATTGTGAAGGGTACACTTGGTTTTATTCCCCCCATAATTTGTAGTGATGGAAGCTTAAAAGAGTGGAAAGAGTGGGCCACATCTTTTGATAGTATTTTCAATCATGAAAAGGCCATTGCTTGTTTTAATAGTGGTACTAATGTGTCCATATTTTATAAGGTACTTGATGCCCTATATAAAATTGAAGTGGACATGAATAAATAGTAGTAGACATGAGAGAAATAATAGATGCAAGGTGGAACCATAATTGAAATGAACAAAATATAGTTAGAGATGCCACGTGGCTAGATATTGATACAGATATTTCCATTTGGGATGTTATGGCATAAATCAAGGCATTGCCCAACGGGGATAGTGATTCAAAAAAATTGGAATGATGACATGAAGAGAATATAGTGGAAGGACAATAACCAAAATAGGTAATTTTATTTTTTGATTTTCACCTATTATGTATGTACCTACAATACAAACAAATAATTGTTCTTGGACATACAATGTTGCTAGTTGTTGAATTTTGAAACTACCTCCATTTATTACTTCCTCTTATTTTGTCTTATTATTTACAAGTTATGGTTATCGAATAAAAATCTTATATGTCTCTAGTGTCTATATGCATGAAGCTTGTTGCAACTCACCTATATAAGTGAGTTCCCTGGGCTAGAGAAGGGTCCAAATTTTGATAGAAAGAAAGTGAATCACCATATTTTGAGTAGGTCCAAGAATACTATGTAGAATTGTTCTCTTTTTCTTGTTCACTAAAGGGAATACAGGGTTACATTGTGTTAATCTTGTCTTGAGTTATTTTGTAGGGTCTAACACTTCACTATATTATTTCAAATTAATTAATAGAAATGGAGGTGCATTCTAAGTTTCCCAATTTGGATTGTGACTCCAGTTATGTTAGTTTTAATTTTCTGAGATTTGATGATAAATACTATTGTGTTTTAGTTGTAATTAATTTTGAATTGTATCTTATTACATATTTTTCTTATAATCATGATCTAAAAGAAATAAAGGTTTTATAGGGATATTTTGATAAGAATGAGATATGAAGTTGAGTATTGATTTCTTTTCACAAAGTGGGAGAATAGATCTACTATGGTATGCCAATTATGTGAATGAATAGCCCAATCGATAAATAACTAGTTAGGAGTAGATGTTGAAAAATCAGATTCAATGCTATGAAGTATCAAAGCAATTAAATCTAAAATCTAAAATATCTCATTTTTTTGTTTAGTGGATTTGAAAAGTTGGTCTATACTTGGTTTAGAGAGCTTTAGGGTATGGAGGATTAGCTATCTTTCATTCTTTTGGTTTTCTTTGGATTAGAAGAATTAGAGGCATATGTATGCTATAATGGAATTTGTGATAAATTTTATCAATAGAGAGTGTAATAGTATATTCCAAGGTATACCCACTTGAATCCTGTAGAATTCAAAGCAAAAAAGACTTTACAGCCTTATCACTTGGTCCTAATGGCTTGTATGGAAAAATCCATCATGGTTTGTAGCTAATTCCTAGGTATTCTCTACAATGTCAAAAAGTATTTGAAGTCTAGTCAAATGAAGAGCCAAAAAAAATGGTGACTTCATTCAAAACACACAACATGGGTGTTATTTAAAGAAATTAAAATTGTGTGTGTCAAATAAATATCTTGATGGTGTGAAAAAGTTCTTTTCTTTGCCATATATGGATGTTATCAGGTTGAAATTTGGAGCCATGATCTTGATACATGTGTGGAGTGTTTATTATGCAAAGTGAATAGTGAAAGAAAACCACATTTTACAAAAACTTGAGTCAACATGTGTTGAGGTAGACTAGCACCTCTTGTATAGGTTTTCAAGGGTTGTCATTATAGGTATTTCCCTTAGTGAGTGGAAATTTAGTCAAGGTTTAAAGTTTAGTGTAGAAAATGAATGAAAAAAGAAGGAATATGAGAGATTATGTTAAGAAAAACTTGAGGTCCTACTATACATAGAGTTAGCACAAGATGGTAGAAAAAAATTAGCCTAGGAAAAGGCACGAGTCCAGCCACACATGGAAACTTAGGGATAATGTTCAAAGTCATTTAATAGAAAATAATAGAAAAGGAATGTTAATCCTTAAATCTTGAATCTGAAAATACTAGGTGTTAGAGTGGGGTTGTCAGTTCACCAAAAGACTTATCTGTCATTACTCAGTACAACCACTCAACTTATAGTACACAAGTAGTGGTTGAGCCCTTGTCACAAATCCTAAGGGGAGTGCTAAATTTTTTTTTAACAATCTCGCCCTCATTGTTACCCAAGGGTTTGAGAATTTGAGCCAATGACCAAGCTCTGATACCACTTGTTAGTGGGATTATTGTTGCACCAAAAGACCAATCTTTCAATGCTCGATACAACCACTCAACTTATAGTATATAAGAGGTGGTTAATCCCTTATCATGAATCTTGAGAGGAGTGTTGAACAAATTTCTAACACAAGGCTCTTAGAAGAACTCCACTACTCCTCTTCATGAAGAAAGAGCATATCAAGATAAAGAGGTGTCCAACATTGGAGATACTATTATTAGACCAAGTGTACCCAAATAAATAGATTGACATAGGTGATGTAAAAATACCTAGTTTGGTAGATCTAACCCTGAGCATATCCCTTTTTACAGATATAAATCTCATACATCTAAGTGATCCCATCGAATCAGAGGCTACTACTATAAATCCTAAAGATTTACTAGCTGAAGTGGAATCCCTTAAGAAAAAAATTTCTTAGGAAGATGATAAACACTTATATTTGGAGGAAAAAAAGGAAAAGATCACTATGAATTCTCTTATAGAAAGACAAAACCTTCTTAGAAGAATGACTATGCTCATGGATAAAAATAAGAAGATAGAGGAGAGATCTCCATCCCTACACTCAAATCTATTTGGTGATCTCAAAGAGATGGGGTCTAATGTCAAAGAACATGAATGAATTTTAAAAGAGAATAAAGGACTTGTTATTACACCATTCTAACCATATAAGCCCATGGAAGAAAGTAGAGTTGAATTAATTGTTGGCTTTTGAATTAATAGTTTTTGAATAACCCATTGATTCAATACATATATTCAGGCACCGGGGCCAACTATACGGATATACTTTCCTTCTTCTTCTTCTTTAGGCTCTACAAGACCTAGATAGGTAGACCTCGGATTCTTTATATGGTACTAGTGTCAAAGCATATAACCGAATCTATGTAATAGATAAAAACCCCTAAATCTTCTAGGTTTCTACAAATATCATAGGCACGAGATAGCTAATGACATAACCTATGAAATTGATAAACTAAGTGTTGGAAACTTCTTTTCAAATCTTAAGAATAAAGGGAAAATATATTTGATTAAAGATTTGGATATCAACATAACCTAGGTATGCAACAATGAGAACATGTAATCTCCAAGCTAATTAGTCCCTTATCCATTGGGCATAAACTAAGTCAAAAAATACACATGGATAGCCAAGACATACTCACATATCTAGATATATGATATATCTATCTACCTTGCAAATAGATATCAATATTGAAACAAAATTCATACTTATAAGATCCTCCTATCATTTCTATAGTCCTATCAATGCAATGTCAAGAAAGTTACTTAGGTCCTTGACCCAACAACGAGATACATAGTGGCATACAACTTCACAAAACAAGATGCAATCAGATAATATCCACTTTGTACATAGTCAATAGGAAACTACATACCTATAAAAAATGAAAGAAATTTAGAATAAAGCTTTTAGTGAAAATCTATATTAAATTCCTTGAAATCAATAAATCATGGTATGCAAAAAACTTAGATAAGACACAAAAAATGACTATATAACTAGTGCTCAAAATAAACTACACTACTATTGTTCATAATAGAGAAATATTGAGGAATATGGTCTCACAGTAACTAGATTAGAACTAGAGCCAACCTTGTGGTTTCATAGTTGTAGAAAATAGAGCTGGAGCCCCTATGGTCTCACAACAACTTTGCCAAAAATCAAAACCCTTACAATGAGAAAAGAGAAAGAATATATAGAAAAGAAGAAGGCTCCTAGATTAGAATCTGATATTGACATGTGTCCTACTAAAACTCTTCTTTCTATTGCTATTGAAACTATCTCTTCCTTCATCTTCTAGCAATCAAAATTGATTAATTGTTGTTGCAGAATATCTAATATACCACCTTAAAGTAATTAGAAAATTCCCTTCTAAAGGAATATAAGATACACATTATAAAGTATGTAGGAGATCTAATTTGGCTTCTCCTCTTTTTCCCATTCCATGAAAATCCAAATGCATCTTATTGACAAAATGTTTACCTCAGCAACTACTTTTAAAACATTCATTCCAATTCTTTATGGTTTCCAATGAGTCTAATCTTATCTTAAACTAATCACAATCTGATCTTGTTCCATCTGAAACAAAAAATCTACATTTATATAGAGAATTCCTCAAAAACATAAAACTAACTATAGCTTCTATCATTGAAGACTTGTACAAAATATGACTAAAAAAATGAAAATTTTAGGTTCTCCTAGTTCCAACAGTACATTATACTCTATGTTTTGGATAGAAATTGTGCCCCTAATGCTGATTTGAAAAATCTAGGCCCCTACCATGAATAGAGCATTTAAATTGTAAAATTGTATATAGTCAAACTATATAATAACATCAATTTTATTTCAATGTTTCAAACTCTTGAATTTTAATTTTAGGATGTAGAAATATTTCCCTCCCATAGCATCTTAACTCATTTATTTGCAACTTAAAATATCGTAACATTGTAACTCCATTTTGTTTTCCTTATAATCTTCCAAGATTGTTGTGACATTTTACCTCCCCTCACTTCATTTTATGGTCTCCCAATTTGGTCGTGGCATTGTAGATCTTTCTTTATGAATGAGATCATAGGTCCTTTTCCTTAATGTCCCAATCTCATGATGTGGACATGTCATTGTAACTCTCTCCTCTTCATGTTCTGATCTCACAATGACCTGTTGATGATTTCTACATGGCACATTTTGTTTGGGAACCCAAAACTCATTCCTAACACCTCCAACTAGTTGTGGGCCCATCCAAGAGAATGTGTATCTTCAAAAGAGTGGAGCTTTTAGAGAAGTTAATAATGTCCATTGGCACATAAAAAAACTCAAAGTCCTCAAAGCCAAGTGAATGTGGGATTATAAAATGTGGATTCCTTTGACCATATGTTTGCATCCAACCTTCCTAGGCATGAGGATTATGAAAGTAATCCATAATACAAAGGATTCCCATGTGAGAACATAGAGAATCCATTATAGAAAGATTATGAAGCTTCTATAGAGGCTTCTACTATGAGTATTCTCTAGCTATGGAATTCTCAATGTCTCAACCAAATCGACACTCTCCATTTCATCTTTAGAAGGAGATCAACCATAGCTTACACCATCTCATGCATTTATCAATGTTTTCAATCAAAGTAATTGATCTCCAAGCAGGCTAGAGATGTGCCTCCCAATGGTAATGAAAACTCATGATTGCATGACCAATGCATAATGATGTTCTTCTAAAACATTGCATACACTCTAGCTTGAAAGAAAAAATTAGATCAGTCAACTGATAAAAGAAACAAATGCAAAGCAAGCACCAAAAATGAAAAAGGCTTCATTTGACTTGGACTTTAACATCATGTTTATGTGTTTTTGAAATGGGGACCCACATCTTTCTCTATTAGTTTATTTATCACAAGGCATGGGCCTTCCTGACTGATACCTCCCCCGTGGAGCTCTATACATCCTCAATGTTGTGGAGCCCCATTCAACTCTTCCATGGACTTTATAATTCTTCTACCATGTGTGAATCCAAAGCATCTATTGCAACTATTAATTTGGACACCACTATATTGATTAGAATGTTATGAAGTGTTTAGCACTACATCCATTTAAACCCACACCCCCCTATTTTCATCTATCTAACACCCTTTAGTAGATTATAACCTCTAATTTCCTTATAGAACAAAACCCTTGTTCAATTGATTCATTGCCCATTCCCTGCATTCACCAACATATAGACTAGATGCTTGCATTGAATGATAAAATATCCCTATTGTCACACACAAAGGTCATAATGGAGAAATAAGCCATCCAATTACTTCCTTGTCTTTAGCACATACAAATTAGAAAGGAAACTTAATAAGGGAGGACCCTAACTATCTTATGAAAGACTCATCACAAAAACATAGATGACATATTATAGAAAACATCATTGTTAAAGTAGGGTTTTTTGTTAGTGCAAACAATGTGCCCTCTTTGGTATGTTCAAACCTCTTGCTTTCTTGTTCACCATGTGCTTGCATTCGCTCATACTTCTAATGGAAAAATAATAGTCCTCATTATAACCTTTCTTTTAAAAACTTTTCAAATATTATAATGTCTTATCAGGCCACAAAATTCAGTCAGATCCCAAAGTGGATTTGGCCAAAAAAATTTGAACTAAAATACATAATTCCTAGAATTGATCCACTAAGATTTTGGCACTGACTAGATTCAAATTTGAGCACTGAATAAAACTTTAAAACTCATTTACCCTGTTTTCACAAACTATGATTTTCATGCCAAGGGGTCCTCTGACTAGCATTAATAACTGATGAAATAGATAACTGAGCTCTAAAAACTATTATGTTGATTCTTCATTTCGCATTACTTCACCTGCTAGATCTTGTCTCATGATGACTTTGGGGTCAAAAGATATTGACCATCAAAGTCACCTTCCTAAAACTTCCTGCAAACAACATGTTAGAAAACTATAAAATGTGTTTATTTTTGGCTTCAAAAATAGGTCAAATGGATACTTAAGGGCTTGAAAATTGGGGTGTTGGTTCATTGTCATGAAGGAAATATAATTCAATGATTTGGGCTCATGATTTATAATAGGACACACTTGGAAAGTGTGCAAATTATAGGATTGGAAACATCAGCAGAACTATGGTTTTTGCAAATGGAATGGACCTGGAAAAGTATGTAGATGGATTCATCAAGATTTGAAAACTAGCATACTTGAAGAATTTTTAGAGTATAACATAATGGTACAATCTAATTGGTATCATCTATCATAGATTTAGAATTATGACATCCTAAACAGGGGTCTTGATCAATCTGCATTTTTTAACACTAGTGAAATTTCACAAGTTGCATTTGGAATCGCATTTGAAACTAGTCATATAGATTTTTCATAGGCTTAGGTCCATAACATAGCAAGGGTTTGACCTCTATAATGCAATGCAAAAGGAATTTTTTGATTTTGGTCAATCAGGTCAAAGATATATCTAGTCAAAAAGGGCCTCCAAAAATTTAGGGCAATTTACATTAGCATGACTATAGTAAACAACCAACTTTGAGGGATTCAAAACCTAATAAAAGCATATCTAAATGATTTGAAAATTGAACCATAGGTTCACTAATTTTTATACTAAACACTCCCAAAGAGGTGAGTCATGAAACATAACTAGGTTCAATATATTCAAATGCAAACTAGGCTTCTTGTCATTGTTTGACACTTAGGTAAAAATGCAGATATGAGTATTTCTCAAAATGAAACTTCACAGAATGACTAAGACTAGAAATTTATCATTATAGGATACACATATATACTGCATGCAAAGTGTTAGAAATATAAAAAACCTCTTAGGCCTCAAAATGATAGCCAGATACACATGCTTGAAATGCACTTATAGAGCTCAAAATGACTCAAAATTTCATGATGGTACTCAAAACAAGAATGTGATTTTGAGTCCCATTAGTAAGCATGGTGCATCTAACCACTAAAGTTTCTGAAAAAGAAAACAAGAGGTTATGGGTATTCAAATAAATAAACTAATTATTACATCTAAGGATACTCACAGTATGTCTAAAATTGATTTGTTGGAAAAGGCCAAGAAGGAATGAGAAGATGTGGCCAAAGAACTCAAGAAAGTGGAGAATGAAGCTCAAGTTACAGAAATGAAAAGGAAGATCCAATTCCTGAACTCTACTTCTTGTATAACTACAAGGAAAGCTCAAGTTTGACAAGGTATGTCTTATAATCCAATATGTGGTCCAATGATAAGTAACATGGGGATTTCCTAGTCAGGGCCAACCTTTGTTTGTACTACAATAGGCTAGCAAGGAAAACCAACTATATAAACTCAAGTTGTTGGGCCTAGTTTCACCAATGCCTTAGGAGTTTAGAGGAAGGAAATACACATGTAAAGGTATAAATAGATTTATTTCATGGATATTCTTGGTTACCCTAATACCAATCCAAATGAATTTAGAGATAAGGTTTCAAAGATTTTTTGGGAACAATGCAATCAGTGGTGAGGAACAACTTAGGAATTTCATTGACATGTTGAATGATTACAAGGTAGAGCATTAGGAAGTTGTTATGAAATTATTTATACATTTACTCATAGAGAATTCTTGAGATTGGTTTAGAAGGACCCCTAATGATGGTATCAGTTCATGGGATGACTTACAAAAATGCTTTAAAGAGCATTATGGAGACAACATCAATGCTACTTTTGTTTTGAATTAATTTAGCAACATCAAGAAGATTCAAAATTAGTCTACCTTTGATTTTAATATTAGATACTAAAAGGGTATGTATAAGTTGTTCCAAGTAATGAGACTAGATGAAAATATATGCCTAACTACATATTTTAATGTATTTGATAGAAATATGGCATATATGTTAAGAGAAAAAATCCTAAAATAGTAAGGGATAGTTTTAGAGTAGCTGTAAATATTGAAAATAATAGTAGAGATTTTGAAAGTTAGGTAGGAGAGATGATCCAAAGTTGTTTAATCCTCGAGAAAATAAGAGGGAAGGTGATAAATTTTCTGCAAATAAGAAACCTAAAGAGGAGAAAATGGATCAGATATTGAATTTGTTGAACAGTATGAAGCCTCTAGTTGGAAATGTCAGTAATACAAACAATGAAGAGAAGCCTCATTATAATAACTTTACTAGACAAAAAATAATGCATAATTTTCCTTACAACACACAATGGAAGGATGGTAAGCCTATTAGCAATCCTACACAAGGTACAAATGAGGAAAATACACTAGATCCATTACAAAGGAATTATGTGAATGATTTTGAATAAATACCTTGGTGTGTGGCCTATTAATCACCTTATTTCCATGATTATATTGTTGGAATCAAAGAAGACCATGGGTGAAGAAAAATATGATGATATGGATTACAATTTTGTTAGTTCTCATTACAATTATAATCAAGTAGATTTAGAAAAGTTAGAATTGGATGTGAACAATCAAAGAAGTGTATATGAGACTTACCACCAAAAAATATTTTTAGATAATGAAGAAGAAGTTCACAACTGAGCATTTCATATGATTTCAAATGAAAACCACATAAATTTGAGGAAACCATCAAAACAAGAGTTTGATAAAATAGCAACAATGATGGTAGTTCAAGTTCAGAGTAGTTATAATTTAAGGATAGGATAATAAAAAATAATGCTAGTAAATCATTTGGTATTTTCATTAAAGATATAACTCACAAAATTTTTGAGTCTCAAAAAGAAAGAGATCTACTAGTTTCAAAGTAAAAGAGGTTAAAACCGAGAAATATGATCCTAAGAAATGTGTGTTTACCCAAGACATAGACAAAATGAAAGAGATTATAGAAGTAAAAAGATCTAAATCAAATGTAGATAAACAAGTTGAGAATACCACTAACCTACTTCATGAAGATAGAGGTATGTTCCTCCATCTTCCTCCCTATATTCATATTTATATGATGACCAAGTGGTCACAAATTACCATGAAGGTTCCTTGTTCTAAAATATTTAGAAGAGGAACATAAAAATAAGGCTATAGAATGGTTAGAAAAGATTGGAAAGGATAATATTCCTAGAAACAATTCACCATGGAAGATAAGATCCAAAGTTTACCAAAAATAAAAGGAGATGAAGGAGTAATATCTTAGATACCTCCAAAATATCTTGACAATTCAACTACAACCTATATTGAAAATATTGATCTGTTCTTCTTAAGCTTGATTATAAATGGTAAAACTATAAAGTATTCAATGATTGACTTTGGTGCTTCAAATATTGTCATGTCTTTCAATATCATGGACTATCTTAGTTTGAAAGTAGATTTTAAGTAGCAAAGATATTGTGCTCTAGATTCCAGAGAGGTCCTTGTCATAGGCATCATTAGTGCATTTTTGTAGAAGCTAGCTACATATCCTAGTAGTGATCTTACCATAAGCATTTAGGTAGTGGATATTCCTCCTTGGTATGGTATGTTGTTATCAAGAAAGTGGAATATTGCTATGGGGGGGGGGGAGTGGGGTGGTAGTTTACATTGTGACTTATCATTTTCCACTTTGTACATTGGTGATAAAACTATTATGGTAAATAGAGAGCCTAGGGTAACCCACATGATAGAATAAAACATAGACAATGATGCCACATGCTTCTTGAATACTGGCATAAATGCCTTCAAAGCTAAGGTAATTGTTTTAGAAAATGAGAAAATCCCCACATTTATTGTATAGGAGATGGATAAATGTTTTGATTCAGAGAGATTATGGACTATGTACTTTGATGGTGCTAGATCAAAGGAAGGAGTAGGGGCTGGGGAGGTCTTGGTCTTGCCAGACAAGAGAAATTTTAGATAGTCTTTTACTATAAACTTCACATGTACAAATAACATAAATGAGTATGAGGCACTCCTATTGGGATTAATAAGTAGTTGCTAGAAATTGTATAAAGAATTTACATGTGATTGGTGATTTTGAGTTAGTAGTGTCTTAGGTTAGGCAAGCATATCCATCAAAAAATAAAAGGATGAAACAATATAAAAATGTTGTTTGGGACAAAATTGAAGCCTTCAATGTGGTTGGAATTACCTAGATGGATAGGACAACTAATAAAATGGAAGACCTTTTGGCTAATGTTACTATCAAACTAGATGACATATCTTTTGTAGGGATATCTAAAGTTGAAGTACTATCAAGCCCTTTAATCCTTGATAATGTCAAAAATTGGCAAGATTTTGAAGATGATCAAGATATATTGAAATTCCTCAAGGGCAACAACAAATATCATGAACAAGAATTGGATTGCAGTGCTTTGATCGAGATTTTAGATGGGAAGGATACAATTTTTGGATGAGAAATCTTGTAGCTCAAGACAAATAAGGTACCCAAGGGACTAGTGGTATTAGAAAGTGTCTTTGACAATCAAGACAAAGTTTAGGTGAAAGTTAAGGACAAAAAGCTAGAGGAATTGGAGGAAATCAACCTTGGAATGATCAAGTCTCCTAAAACAATGTATATAGGTAAAACACTATCTCTTGCTATAAGAAAATATCTGATTGATTTATTGATAAAGCTTAGGCATGTTTTGTCTCGGTTGTACGATGACTTAAAATATTATAGGGAATATTTGTTCAAGCATATTATCCCTATAAAGAAAAATGTTAAACCTTTTAGGGAAAAAAAGAGTCCTATTAATCATATGTTAGCCCCAAATATGCAAGAGGAGTTAATGAAACTTAGGGATGGGGGAATTATAAAGCCTATCAGACACTCCATTGGGGTCACAAACTCGATACTTGTTAGGAAGAAGAATGGGGATATCAGATTGTGTGTAGAGTTTTGGAATTTAAATATTAATTCCCTAAAAGATAATTATGGTTTACCAAATATGGAGGTTATGTTGTAGCAAGTGACTAGGTTAGAATTTATGTTAATGATGGATGGATTTTCAAGCTACAACCAAGTGTTAGTGAATGAAACTAAGCAATGTAAAACAACCTTTATGATACCTTGGGGTACTTATATGTATGTTAAAATGACTTTTGGCCTAAGTAGTGCTAGACCAACCTTCCAAAGAGCTATCGATGTTACTTTTACATAATTTATAGATAAATTTATGGTGGTATACTAGGATGAATTGACTGGTTACTCCAAGAGTGAAAATGATCACTGTAGAGACTTAAAGATTTTTCTTATAAAAGCTTTGGAGTATGGGGTTTCCCTTAGTCCAAGGAAATGCTCATTTAGAGTGACTAGAGGTAAGAACCTAGGCCACATAGTATCTAAGGAAGGAGTAAGGATAGACCCTAAAAGAGTATATTCTATAAACAAAATCCCTAGATGAAAAAATGTGGAAGGAATTTAGTTTTTCTTTCGACAGATCAATTTCTTGAGAAGATTTGTGAAATCAATAGACCAATCTCCAAAATGGTCAAGAAAGGAGAAGATATCTAAAGGGATGAGGAACCTTCAACTAAATTTCAAAATATCAAATAAACTATTAAAAATGTATTGGTATTGAGAACCCCTAACTATAGTAAGCCCATGCATATTTTCTCATTCGCCCCATTTCACACAGTTGCAAAGGTGTTACTTTAGAAGAATGCGGAGGATTTTGAGAAATCAATTGCCTTTTTAAGCAAGTCTCTCCAAGTACCAGAACTCAAATATGACATAAATGAAAAAAATGATTATACTTTAGTGAAAGCAATCAAGGATTTTAGATGATATTTTATAGGAGGTACAATCGTAGAATTTATCCCAAGTGCAGTGGTTAAGGATGTTTTCTCCCAACAAGATGTTTTTGGAATGAGGCATAGATGGATAAATAGGATCCAAGAGTTCAATTTAAATATCTAGATCACTAACTTGATAAGAGGTCAACGTTTAGCAAAACTTATGGCACCATCAAATTTGGATGCAAACTAGATATATATTGTAGATGATGACCATCGCGATATATTTGTCATATGGATAAGTATGATTAGTATAAAGATATTATTCATTATTTGAATTATATTTTTTCCCCATTTATAATGAATGAAAATGAGAAGAGATCCTTGAAACTCTAGGCTATTAAATACATTATTGTAGAAGGGAAATTGTGGTGAAAAAATATTGAAGGAATTTTGTTGAAGCATGTTGATAAGGAGGAATTAGTTAATATTCTAGCTAAGATGCACAATGGAGTATGTGGTGGTCATTACATGGCTAAAAAAATATCTCACAAGATGATGAGATCTAGTTTATGGTGACCAAATTTATTTAGAAATGCTCATGAACTGGTGAAGAGGTGTGACCCATGTCAAAGATTTACTATAAGCTGATTTTTTTGGAAATATGCCATTGAGACTATTGGAGGTGAAGGCCCATTTCCATCAATAGGGCATTGATCTCATAGGTGAAATAACTAACAAGTCAAGTGGTGGGACTCATTCATTGATTTTGGTTGCCACTAATTACTTTAAAAAGTGGGTAGAGGCTATCCCAACTAGGTAGTCAACTAAAAACTTTGTGAATGATTTCCTTTTAAACAATATCATTATTAGATTTGGATGTCTAGAGAATATTGTAATAGACAATGCCATGTGTTTTAGGTCTAATGATTTTTTTCAATTTTGTGATAAATATGGGATAACTAGAT
This sequence comes from Cupressus sempervirens, assembly GCA_028749045.1. NCBI lineage: Eukaryota > Viridiplantae > Streptophyta > Pinopsida > Cupressales > Cupressaceae > Cupressus > Cupressus sempervirens. The sequence continues at coordinate 133,125,290 of CM053788.1, read as the reverse complement.
CAACTTCCTCCCTATATCACCCACAATTAAATGGATAGGCCGAGTCTACAAATAAGAGTCTACTATAGATTATTAAGAGGACCTTAAATGAAAACAAGAAGTCTTGGGACTCCTATTTGTCTTTGGTAGTGTGGGGAGATAAGGTGATAATAAAGAAAGAAATTGGATTAGCACGTTTTGATCTAGTATATGGAATTCATGCTAGACTACCACAAAATAATCTGATTGGGATGTATAAATTTTTTTAGAAGTATGATGATGATGTTTGTGATGATATGGAAGATAGATTAGATGATCTGGCTGCAATAGATGAAAGCAAGAGAGAAGCATCCACTAGAAATGAAAAAGTAAAATTGTAGATGAAGGATTTATATGACAAAAGATCTATTAGCAAAAAAATTGAGCCAAATGATATGGTATTGTTGTAGAATGAAAGACTTGAAGATAAGGGAAAACATGGGAAGTTTGACCCTATATAGCTTGGTCCTTATTGTTGACAATTTGGCTAAGGCAATCAACTAATGTTGTAATTTATGGAAAAATGATTTCAATATGAAAAGGGTAGATCATGAAAATAAAGTTATTGTAGTTTTACCTAGAAAATTATCTAAGTATAATGGAGTTTATCTGGCTGAGTAGATAGAATTTTGATTAGTGAGCTTCACTAGTTAAACATTGGCACACACATAGTTAGGTATGCACAATAAAAGTTTTTATGATGATGTGGCTAAGTGCATGAGTTAGTATGAGCAATATAGATCATGATATTAGTTAATTACTAGACAGATAGTGTACAAGAAATAATAGAGCATGACAAAGAAATATGAATTATGGTTTCAAGAATTTTTTTGTGTATGAAATCATTATTTAACTAATTAGGGATGATATCCTAGATGTTTTAGATTAAGGTAGAAGTAGGTTTTTAAGGGACCCAAAACCCTTAACAGCATAAAAAGATATTCAACTAAGCAAACCAGGAGAACACGCTCCTGAGGACCAAAAAAGAAAACACAAAATTAGGTTTTACAGGGACCTAAAACCACAAATTGCAACCAAAAAGTATGACTAGGTTTTACAAGGACCTGGAACCTATATGTTACAAAGTTTTCAAAATGAACATAGAAAAACAAGGAAACTAGAACTACTGTAGATCCTTAATTATCTTTGCAAGCTCCTTACCCACATCAGTTGTACTAAGAATAGTATTAGTAGGGGTAAGGCCTATTCTAGTAGCATCCTTAGTTGCCTTATCCTTAGCAACCTTTTCCTTAGTAGCCTTCTTTTGTGAACTTAATTTGGTCCTTTTATTAGGTCCACCCAGAGACATGACCTCATTGGTCTTCTTCCCCAAACTTGTCATAGTCACAAATAGACTAGAAGTCACTTGCTCCATTTTTTTTCCACTTTCCTTAATTAAGTGCCGAAGGTCTTGTTCATATTCTTTCAATTTTCTACCTATATATTTCCCACTTGGACTTCTAGCTGCACAAGTCTAGTTTGATCATTCTCATGGTCCTTCTACACTTTACCCAAAATTTTCTTTATCTTCGTAATCTCATTGTAAACCCATGAGTCACCATGAAGAGAGGAATCAACTTTCATCTTGGCAATATCAAGGAAAGTGAGCGTAGCCCCCATAATTGTGTCATCTATCTTCTTGTCCTTAGGGTTCTCCTTACCCTTCACTTCTTCTTCTCCCAAATCCTTCTCCTTACCCCCCTCCTCCTCCACATTCTCCTCTCCATTACCACCCTGGGTAGTAACCTCATTACCAACATTTCCCAACCCTTCCATTTTATCTATACTTCCATCCTTATCATTCTTCCTAGTATCATCTTTGCTAGTAGGATAACCTACCAAATTGGAACTAATATCACCCATCTCCATATGTTCCTCAGTCTCCACATTTTTATCCTCATTTTTATCAAAGGATTCTGTAGTTTCCTCTTCATTTTTTTGGGGGGTATCTTTAATCATTAATTCCTTTTTCACACTCTTTCATGCATCCCTTTTGCCCTTTTTAGTCTGAGAATCACTCTTTGGCCCCCTTTTCCTCTCTAAAATTGGGAAAGCAATAATTCACATATTATTGCAGTAATTCTCAATTAAGAGAATAAGACCTTCATGAAGGATAGGACATGTATCTTTCTTCTTATGGGAATATAGGCTTTGTAATAATGAAAACATCAAATAGAAAGGAACAATAATCTATCTTTGTAATGGAAGTGATTCAGAAATACAAAGTGGAACTTATGGACTCTTTTTTATCTTCCATCTAAAATGAAATATTCTCAAATACAAGACAACACCTCTCTCCAAATTACCTTAATCTATTTGAGCTCATAGAAGTCCCCATCCTTCTCTAGATTTTTCTCTTCCTCCTCCATTTTTGGGAAGTTTTTGAAAGTAGCATTGGAGATGGTTGTTTCCTTGCTAAATTTCATACCCTCCTTTGGAAGACTAGACACTTCAGTAATAAAATCCTCTATGAACTGTAACTCCATGCAAGATAACCCTTTCCTCGAACTAGTTCTTAAAGAAGGCCTCAATGACATGTGGCTTAAAACCATGAAAATGCTCCAAATAAGGAGTCACCTTACCTTTCTCAAGAATTTTCCATGTTGAATATTTTTCCTTATAGTACTTGCAATTTTTGGGCTCTTGTTTCCTTGGCTCTCCCCCCATTTTCAAACATAGTCTTAAAATGGACAAAGAAACAATACCAGAAAAAGTGACAAAATGAAGGAAGCCAAAAACCTTGCTAAAGTTAGCCAAAGTTTCATTAGTCTTCCTTCATGCCATGTCCAGATAATAATGGCATTAAAGTACAATCTAGGGATTATAAAACACTCCTCCATAGGCCCACTTTTAATAATCATTAAATTACTAATCTTGGAAGATCCTTCCCTCCATCACATATGTCCTATCATAATTAATAAGCAACTTTAAATCCATGTTAGATCTAAGGTCATTGTGCCAACTCAATGTAGTGTTCCCTTGCATAGCCCTGTTGGCAATCCAATTAGCAACGACATTGTCCTCATAATAAGAATGTGAAAAAATTACCTTTTCAAAATTAGCTGTTAGGGCTTTGATTTCCGTTATACTATCTTCTATAGTCCAAGTACTTGGGGTTTTTTCATTGAGCATAATAATTATGTTTAGAGAATCACCTTCCATCCAAAGATACCTATTTCTAGCTAGTCTCATGGTAGGGAGGGTTGCAATGGCTTCTGCTCTGTGGCTAGTCGAAATACCAATAAGAATAACTATAGCATCAATAGAATTACCTATATGATCCCTTATAATTCCTCCACATTCAAATTTTCTGGGGTTTCCCTTAGAAACTCCATTAAAGTTCCCCTTTATCCAACCATTCGAAGGAGCCTTCCATTTAACACTTGATCTTTTATTTTCCCCATTGTTCTTAGGACCAATATTTTGGATAGGGAAATCAATCGAGAAATCATTAGGAACATTTTTCTAAGCTTTGAATTTTTCCTTAATTGCACCAATAATGTTTTGGCCAAGGACCCAATTAGGCATTTCTTTCTCTCTAAAAATTTTGTTATTTCTTTCTTTCTAGAGTCCTCACCACAATTAGGGAGAGTCATTTTCCATAGAAATTCCACATTACTATCTTTATTCAGGCAAATCCAACTCTGGAAACATTGCTCAATTTTATTATGATGGACTCAAGCAATAGTCCAAAAGATAAGGATATAGTTCCACACATTTTGACTATAATTACAATTCAAAAACAAGTGACCCCTATCCTCCATTTCTTTTTTGAAAAGATAGTATCAGCTAACCACATTTATCCCTTTTGTTTGCGAATTGTCCTAGGTCAAAATTTTATTCTACAATAGTATCCAGAAAAAGATATTAAACTTAGGAGTTAGACCTTTAATCTAGGCTTTAGAACAAAATGGGCCAGGTCCTTTATCTTTAGATCTAAAAATAGAAGAAACTTTGAAATTCCCATTAGCATCATTCCTACAAATCATCATGTCCTCCTTATAAGGGTACAAATAGTAAGCATTTAGCAATAACTAGATGTTATTGAAATCCTAGCTAATGTTGGTAAGGCTGACCCAAGTATTATTGACCCAATAATTTCTCACATAACTACCACATAATTGATTACATTTTTCAATATAATTTGTATCCTCAAAATCATCAATCAGTGGATGATGCAAAATCTAGGAATCTTCTCAGAACCTGATCTTCTATCCATTTCCAGCTTTCCATGAGCACCCTTCACTTAATATTTTCTTTGCACCTTGCACTGCCCCCCATATAGTAGAAGGGGACATAACATTAGGGTACATTAGGAAATCAAAAAGAGAAGGAGCATTATATAAATATTTATGTTTCCATATGGAGCTCCATTCTTTGTCATCATGATACAATCTCCAACCTTGCTTCACAAGAAGGGCTTTATTCATGCTTCTGATAGTCCTTATTCCCAATCCACCATCTTGGATTAGCTTACAAATTTGGTTGCAAGCAATCAGAGCCATTCTCTTCTTCTCCTTAGCTCTAGACCAAAGAAAGTTCCTTTGGATTTTGTTAAGAGAATAACCATATTTTGGAAGAATTTTGAAAAGACTCAAGGCATAAGTAGGAATACTTTGAAAGCAAGCTTTGAGAAGAGTAACTTTACTAGCTTGACTCAATAGATTTCCCTTCCACCCAGCAAGTTTCTTAGAGAAATTTTTAATAATGTCTTCCTATAAGGAATCAGGGGTAGAAAGTCCCAAAGGAAGGCCCAGGTAAGAACTAGGAAAGGAGCCAATTAAACAACCAAGAATTCTGAAAATTTTAGTTTGCCAAGACACTAGGGTATTCACAAAGAACAAAGAGCTTTTATTCCAATTAATCAACTATCTTGAGGCCGAGGAATAGAGGTTAAGATCTTTTTTCATATTCTTGGCTTCTCTTACATCCGCTTTGCCCATGAAAATAGTGTCATCTACAAACTGACCATGAGATCAGATAAGGGGCTAGGAAGAGGGTTGTAATCCCTTAATGTCACCTACCAGAACTTGTTTCCTAATATACCTTCCTAAACAATTAGCCATAATAGTGAAAAGAATAGGGGATAATGGGTCTCCCTGCCTCAAACCTCTAGAGGGATTAAAAAAAGTAGAGGAGCATCCATTGACCAAAACAAAAATTGAGGAAGTAGATATGAGTTGAAGAACCATCCTCACAATATTTGAATTGAAACCAAAAGCCAATAACACCTTTTTAAGGAATGTCCACTCCACTCTATCATAGGCTTTTGCAATGTCAATTTTCATAATGAATCCCTGGTTATTAGAGAAAGATAAAGAATGGATATTCTCATGCACAACAATTATAGAGTTTAGAATTTGTTTAACTGGAATGAAGCCATTATGTTGATTAGCAATAATATCAAGAAGCACCAATAGCAGTCTAGAAATGAAGTCCTTAGAAATGATCTTATCAAATAAATTTCATAAACTTATTGGCCTAAACTGGTCTGGAGAGTTAGCAATCACTTTTTTATGGATAAGGCAAAGAAAAGTAGAATTAATCTCTTTTAGCATTCTCTTTGCTCCAAAGAACTCCTTAACAACATCACACACATCCTTCTCAACTAGATTCCACATAGTTTGAAAAAAGAACATAGGAAATCCATCCAAACTAGGAAATTTTTCTCCTCCAAAAGAAAAAATAGCCTGATAAATTTCCTTATCATTTGGCATAGATTCCAACATCTTGTTTTGATCTCTAGAAACCAAAGATAAAATCACACTGAGAATTTCATCTTGGTTAAGAGGATCAATGTTTGGATCAGCAGTCATCAAGGAAGCAAAGAAAGAGACCATTTCCTTCATAATATCCTTTTCCTCACTAATATTCCTACCATCAATCAATAATTTAGAAATATGAGTTTTAGCTCTATGCTTCATAGTAGAAAGGTGGAAAAACCTAGTATTTTTATCCTCTTCCTTCAACCAGACTAGTATAGACCTCTACCTCTAGTAGATTTCCTCCTTAGTGACAATGTCATGATACTCAGCTAGTTTACCATTTTCTTCTCTTACTAGATCAGGAGTATACCCTTCCTTTTGTATCTTATCCTGTATGATTGTCAATTCTTCCTTAATTTTAGGTTTGATCTTAGAAATGTTCCCAAAACATCTTTTGCTCTAGATTCTAACCTCCCTTTTTACATTTCTAAGTTTAGAAGCCACTTTATAAAGAGAAATTCCTTCAACTTCAATGTTCCACCATTCTTCCAATTTTCTTTTAAAATGTGGATGCTGCATCCACATTTTTTCAAATCTGAATGGGTAATTTTTCTTAGAATTTTCCTTAACAGCAGTGAAAACCAATGGAAAATGGTCTGATCCAACTTTCTGAGAAGCCTCCAATTTACAAACAAATTCATTAGTCCAGTCTAGAGATATCAGGGCCCTATCCAATCGAGCTTGAATACATTCATTTCCTACCCTTTTATTTGTCCAAGAAAACTCTAAACCACTCGTTATTGATAAAATCCAATAAATCCATCCTCCTAGGAAGCTAGCAAGAATTGCCACCTTTTTTCTCTTGGTCATAGAGGGGAACATTAAAGTCACCCATAAAGATCCACCTATCATTCTACTCTTTACTTTTTATATTAGATAAGGTAGACCAAACCTTTTTCCTTAAATTATTAGTATTAGGAGCATACATATTAACAATGTACCATTCAGAATTCTGGAAAAGATTAGTCATTTTGACCACCATGAAGTATTTACTTTCATTCAGTACCAATCTAGAGAAAAGGGACTTTTTCCAAAGAATAAGGGTTTCCGATGAAGCCCCTTCTAAACTACTAGCCTTTAAACTATAACCCTTGAAGGAATTTACTTTTTCAACTCTGTCCTTATCCATCTTTGTTTCTTGAATCATAAAAATATCTAGTTTTTGGTCCCTAAAAAAATTATGAACAATGTCCATTTTATGAATACTATTCATCCCCTTAATGTTCGAAGTAATGGTCTTCATGATAATTTTTTAGGGGTAAAATCTAGAATAGTTTCCTATCTTCCATCCGCAATATTTTGTAGGTTTTCAATTTCTATAGTCTTCCTTGAAGTTCTTCTTCCTAGTTTTTTTGGTGTCCCCACATTTGGTTTTATCTTAGATTGTTGCTCGACCTTACTACTTTGGGTATCAATCCTCTTTGAAATTGAGGCATTATTCTTCTTAGTTTTTTTCCTCTGACTCTGTTTCTATTTTGGGTCCTTCTTATCCAAGCTTATGTATGCACCCAAAAATGGTCGCCTAGACTATGGGCCCCCATTATTCAATTTATCAATTTATCAAATTTTTTGAATCAATGGTTTGTAATATTTTATTAAATCAATTCAAATCAATTTCCTTGATCAAATTCGATTTATTTCATTTCTAAGATTGATCATTTTATTCCAAGTCTTATTTAATTAAAAGAAAATCTTCTCTTTTAATTAAATAAAATAAAATCCCCATTTAATTAAAAGAAAACCTCTCTTTTAATTAAACAGTTCATCCACATTTAATTAATTAAGAGAAAAACCTCTCTTTTAATTTAATTAAATATCTTCTATTTAATTAAAAAGAACTTGCTCCCTTTTAATTAAATAAAAATCCCACTTAAATATCTCTTTTGATGAAAAAAGGAAATAAAATAAATTCTTTTTATTTAATTTCTCTACACTTAAAAATGTGATCTAAGTGGGATTTATCTTTCCACTTCCTCCTCAACCACTCCTCTTTTCTAATTGGTGGAATTTTGTCTCACATGGATCACCACTTTCTTCTCAACCACTCCTCTTTTCTCATTGGTGGAATTTTTTCTTACATGGATCAAGATCTATTATCCCATATTGGTTGTGAGAAGCCTATCACCTCCATAATTTTTTTTATAAGGGAGAGCCCTCTCCTCATGTTAGACACCCATGATTATGCTATCGTTATGTTGCAGGTTTGAAGACCAATTTTTGAAGGAGTTTGAATACAAAAGCTTTTTGTGGAGAACTTCTATTTTCTTGTCTTTTTCTCTCTTGCACCCATCATGGGCTTTTAGCTTAGATCTTGCATTTATAGATTAGATTTTTCTTTCATAGATTAGATATTATTTTCATGCATATTTGAAGATCATGGAGACTAGCATTCTTGCTTTTCCTCTTTGAATCTCTCATCTCATGGTGTACTTGCATGGGCACAAAAATAGGTCAAACTGAGGGCCTTCATTGCAAACCCTTGCACTCTATGAGTAGAGAGCTATTGATCGATTTGTGAGGGCTCATTCTTGAGTTTTCTTACATGTAATGATTCATAGAAGTGTGACAACATTTTAACACACATTTTTAACGCCCACCGTGGGGCTTGAATCAAGTTTCTAGCTCCATTTGCTTTTATTTTTTATCTCTAGTTTATTTACAGCAGGATATTGGATCTAATCAAGTGCTTTTGTAAATTTTTCACTTTGGTTTTAAGGCCAACCCATATATAGATTGGTTTGCAGGCAAAAAATCTAGTTGGTTTAAAGATTCAATCATATCTTTTAAACCACTTAGAGTTTGATTCTGAAATTTTTTTTGTGGGTTGGATATGTGTCCAAAATTTGTTAGTTATATTTTCAAATAATTTTGACATGATTTGCATGAGTTATGAATTTCTCTTTATTTTTCATAAAAAGCCATTTCTAATCGTAAATCAGCGTATTTTTCAGAAAACTTTACATTTTCAGAATTTTTTATGAATTCTAAGGGGGGTTCTTTCTTTGTGTTTTGAATTTTGAGGCCATATTAAGGATCAAAAACTCAATTTGATGAATCTGGCCTATTTTGAAAAATTGGGTCCCTAGGGCACAAATGAAGAGATTTTTTTGAATTTTTTACATTTTTTGAAAGCTCTTTAGTTTTTAGCAAGGGTCTCTTCTTTTCATTTCTATTTTTGGGTCTGAAATCATAGCAAAAAAAAAAGGTCTAATCATGTTGACTAGGTTATTCATATTTTTTTTGCAGGGATTTTTGTGTTTTTCTGGTTTTTTTTGCTAAGTTCTCACTGTTTTGAGTTTTTCTGTGTTTTTTGATTTTTTTGGAATAGCATAGCAGAAAGTTGTGATTTCATTGGAAAAACGTGCTAAAGTTGTTAAAAATAGGTAAGATCTACTAAGCGCGTTGCGAGGACTTCAGGTATTCTTCTTTGGCTGATAACACTTTGATTTGGAACCTTAAAATGAACCTGTCATGTGTCTAGCTTGTGTGTTTTTCTTATGCTTTTATTTTTCAAACACATGCATAATTGATACTAGGTTGTAATCTCCATTGATTTTTATTTAGCAAGCTTGATTATTAGTGATAGATTTAGATAGCTATATTGGGTTATTGGACTCGTTGAATCCGCTGGCCCCTCATTCCACCCCGTGGTTGCAAGATCAGCGCCACATTAAAAGGGAGGGGTCTACAGGATAGAAGCGTTAAGTGCTCCACTTGGCAACCCTCTTGTGCTTTCTAGAACTCACTAATCTTTGAGTTGTAGACTCGTTTTGGCTTGTGTGAGGGGTTAAGTATTCCACATCTTTGGACTCTCCTTGCATTAGTTAAAGTGTTAAGTGTACCACCTTGTGCTTTTTGATTATTCTTGGATAGATTTGCTTTTGGAGAATTAACATCTGTACACACATAGTAATTAGGCCCCATGAATACTATTCGTGGATCTTGAGGGAGTGAGTTCCTAGTGAAACTCCTCTCAAAGACGGATTCCTTGTAGGTGGGGAGGATACTTTGAGAATCTCTTAGATAGATGGATCTTCAACTTGGTGATTGAGGCATCCTTTCTCCAGAGAGGTTGATAGATCACTAGGGGTTGATATCATAGATCTTGAGATAATCTTAGTTTGCGTGTTGGATTAATCTGCTTGCTTTGATTGGGCTAAAAGTGAAAAGGTGTCAAAACCTTGGATCTGAAAGCTAAGTCCCCTTGTGGTCCACTATTGTGAGTCGGTCACCTTTAGAGAGGGTTAACCATAGTAGACAATCCCTATACAGGGAAAACTGCGGATGCAACCTCAAGTGGTAATAGCCACTTCTGCCGTGGTTGCAAAAATCACTATATAAATGTCCTCGTGGAAGAAATCTCCATATGGTATGATTCATTGTGGGTTGTCAGATCTCCTTAGCAGCTCTTGAAGATTAAGTTCTCAGACTGTGTCAAAACCTCGATGCACCGAGATTGGAGGTCACCCCTGTGAATCATAAAAGTTGTGAAGTCAAACCATTACTAAAAACCTTAGAGAGGCCAACTTTTATTTTCTAGGGATGTATGCAATGATTGTGAAACTCTTTGAGAACATACACAATTAGCTCTCCTAGGGATTAGCATAAACTAAGTCACTTGATTGCTCATGCGCAAGGTTGCTTTTGCCCTTGCTCATTGTTTGAAGACTGCTTGCTTGAACTCCTTGATTACTGTCTTATAAGCCTATTCAATGATGAAAACCTATTGATGTGCTTACTTGATCTTTTAAAACAAATATGGGTTCCTGAGTTGAGACTTCACGATCAAATAAATTTGTTATCCCATTATTTCTAGTCTCCCTAGGTTGATCCTATTTGGATTAGGCTACTTTCCCCATTGTTAGAAGCTTTTTTGCACCTTGGGTTATTGTGCTTTGACCTCTTCAATTAGTAGTCATTGATTTCACAAGAGACCTTGTTTGGAGTTGGTAAGTTAGAAACCGTCCTTGTTGAGAAAGATATACACTTGGATCCTTTGATATTACACTTGGAGAGTCTTAGTAATCTCTTGTCCATTCACTTTCATAAAAAAAATCAATTTTAATTATTTATAATTTGGGTAAATCATCCTCCTGGTCCATATGTGCTAGGGTATTCACCCAAAGTTGTGAGCACCTCTGTGGCAGTGTTAGTTTATGCCTATTGCAAAATTTTATCTTATCACATCTCTTTTGGACAAGTTAGTGCTTTTACTCTCCTAGTGTGGTACCAACATTTCTTAGGGTTATCCTATCAACTAGTACCTTTTCATTCATGTTGATTACAAGTGTTATTACATGTTTCTCAAAATTCAAATGAACTCAAATGTTATCAAATTTCAAAAAATAACTCTTGGTCTTCTTTCTTCCTCATCTTCCATGTCTTTCTAGTCTCTCATTTCCATTATTTCTCTTGTTCATGTCTTCTTGATTCTTTTCCTCTTATTACCTACCTTCTTCTATTCATTCTTTCTCTTCTTCCATACTTGATTCTTCTTCTTCTAGAACCATGGATCTTGGATATCTTTTTAGGGATCCTCATTTGAGATCAGATGAAATCCACCTCCTTCTTGAATTTGAAAAGTGTTGTCACTCCAATAGATGCATGGATGCTAACGTTGCAACAAAAATGATTAAAAAAATGGATAAATCAGACACCTTTGCTAGGATCATGTGTAAGATCAAATCACAATATCCTTCTTCCAAATATTTCTCATCTTCCAATTCTTATCATGATTCTTCTAAATATCATACAAATTTCCATCTTCCAAGTCTTATCATGATTCTTCTAAATATCATACAGATTCTTCATCCTCCAAGTCTTATCGTGATTCTTCTAAATATCTTTCAAATTCCTTATCTTCTAATTCTTATCATGATTCTTCTAAATATCCTTCATATTCTTCATCTTCTAAGTCTTACGATAATTCTTCTAAATATCATTCACATACTTCATCTTCTAAATCTTACCATGACTCTTCTAGATATCATCCATCTAGGTCTTCACCTGCTTCTTCTTCACAATATCATTCTTCTTCTACTTCTACCAAGAGTCTTATTCCTCTTATTAAGACATATGATAATGAACAACATGAAAAGTCTTGTGATATTCCTATCTATAATTCTTCTAGTGACAATGATTATGATGGTGATGATTATTACATTCCAATAGTTCCTAAAAGTCCTCCTAGTCCTATGCTTGTGCTTAAAGGGGATGAGTCACAAAAAGATATTGATGGTAATTCACATGAATCAAATCTTGAAAACAACATTGATAAATTTTGTGAACAATACCTAAATGATAAATCTTCATTTTTTGATGAAGAGAAAGCATTTTTTTGTGCTGAAATACAACATCAATGGGATAAGAGTTCCTCTTCTAAGAACCCTCATGCTGAAAATAAAGATTACACTCTTGAGCAAGATCATGTTAATGTTGAACCTTTGTCTTCTGATGCTCCCCTTCCATCTTCTACTTCCTCCACTATCCATACATTCCCTAAAGATTTTGAGACTCTCAAATCTTCTACCAATCATTCATCCAACAAAGATCCTAATGCTTTTCATGCAGTTCCCTATAGTTATCCTCAAGGGCTACCTCTTAAAGAAACTCAAGCTAACCTTCACTTGGCTACAAATAACTTTGACAATGCTAAACCTAAGGAGCCTAAGCCTTCATGCACTATAATGCCTACTTCAGCTAGTCCTTTATCATCTATTCCAAAGTCTTCCATACAATTCCAACATGCTTCCTTCTCCTTAGCACTGGCTTCATGTCAAGAGGACTCTAAAAATGATAAAGAAAAGAATATAAAAAAAGATCAAGATCAAGAACCTTCCATGTCATCCAATCCTTTTCACAATGTTTCTGATACATTTCATGGTTCTTTTGATCCCTTACACCCTTTCTCATTCATTCCACCATGTCTTAAGTCTTCTCCTAAGCAAGATCAAGATACTGCTTGCACCACTAAGCTTATTGACAATAAAAATGGCCTTAGTACAGTTTCTCCTTCCAAATATGATACTTCCATTAAGGTTATTAAAAATGATGCTATTACTTCCAATGTTGAGCCTATTGAAAATCAAGAGAACAATTCTATGCTTATGTTATCCAAAGATCCTTGTCAAGATCAAAGTCTTCCATCTTCTTGTTCTACCACTCCATGTTCCCTTCCACTTTCTACTCTTCCTAAGTCTTCTCAAGCTATAAGTTCTCCTATCAAAGAAGTTTCTCCTATTAAATATTTTTATGTTCCTATTGAAAATCCTGATGCTCACTCTAAAGATGCTGATATCCTTGACTGTCATATACATATTGATGAACTTATTGATTACCCTTTTTCATCTTCCACATCCATCCTTGGACGTCCCCCACTAATACTAAATGCTTCATATCTTCCTTCCATCTTGGGTCCTTATGTCCCTTCACTTTCCCCTCCCAATTCTCCTAGTTCTTCATCCATTTTGGGTCCTTATGTCCCTCCCTCTCCTATCTTTCCTCAAGATCAACATAGATACATATCCTTGAATCGTTTTCATCCACCCACTCACCTAAACCAGTCATATCATCCTTCTTCTTCCACAAGTCCCAAGTCTTTTGGAAGTAACTTGAATGTTCAATACAAGAAAAATAAGCAATTCAAGAATCCATATAAAAAAGAAGACCACCATGTCTCTTCTAATCGACATGGGGGCATTAAGTCAAAAGAGATATCTAAGAAAAAAATTACAAGACAAGTATGGGTTCCAAAATCCATCATTGAAGATATTATCTCTAAATCATCAAAAAGAAATGAAAAGAAGCCTAAGGCTATATGGATTCCAAAATCTCTCTTGAGAGAGTCTAATGTTGAACAACAATTAAATTTGACATTCAAGCTTCCAAAGAATTCTGCTTCATCTTCTTCCAAAAGCATTCTTCCATTCCATGTGCCTAAACTACAACCTTTTCTATCCACTCACCATATTCCTTCACATTTTCTCCATCCTTCGCCACCCTTCAAGGTGTGTGTTGACGTTGATCTTGCCTTCATTTCCATTTTTCAATCTCACTCACTTCGCATAAAGCCATATCCTCCATTTTGTTCTCCCATCTTCCTTTCCCTATTAGCATCTTTGAGCATATCATTTGAATTCCTTTGTATATCATGGTTTAAACATTCAAAGAGCATTATCTCAAAAGCTTGACTTCTTTCAAAAAAAATTTAAAAAAAAAATTGAAAAAAATAAAAAGAAAAAAATAAAAAATTTAAAAATGTGCCTTGGTGAAAACCTGGTAATCAGGCACCTTGGTAGCAAAAGTAAAGAGAAATAAATTCATCCTATGGTGAAAACCACTCCCCTGTGGTGCCTTGGATAAGTATCATGATGAAAACCTTAAAAATAGGCATCATGCGTAGTTCTTCTAGATCTTTCATTCATTTTGTCTTCTCTCTTTGATCTTGACAATGTTGACCTATAGACAAACATTTGGCTATCTTGTGAGATATCTTATGATGATCTTGTTTTCATTCCTTTCATGTTTAGCCTTCATATCTATTTTCCTCCATTCATTCTAGTCTTTTGCTACCCTTTTCCCATTTACCCCTTTGGTCTTGATCTAATAAAATAGAGTAAAATATGATGCTATGAAGCCTCTTGACATGTCTACTCCTTTGGATTGCATCTTTCCCACTTTTACATTATGCTTTCTTGAATTATCCTATACTAGCCTTTGATTTCTTGTCCAAATGTTCTTTACATGACAAATTTTCCCTAGCTTGGGTACTCTTGAGGAGTCAGCCTTTGAAGATCAGTTTCACTTGCTTCATACACTCTTTGCTTATCCATCATATCCATTAGCTTATTGCTTCATCATGTCCTCCACCTTGTTAGACATTGGGACTGCACGATGTGATCTTGCTTAAGATTTTGATGTCCATTTTGTCTAGGGGCATCTTTGTACATATTTATTGATCCTGAAAAAAAAATCCAAAAAAATTGATATATTTTAAAAAATCCAAAAAAAATGATATATTGTAAAAATTCTAAAAATTGAAAAATGTCCTAAAAAAATGATCATCTTAGTGATAACCTAGCAAAAGGCACTTTGATGTATCTTCAAAAAAATTATATATTCCAAAAATACAAAAAAAATAAAAGATTCAAAAATTCAAAAAAATAGAAAAAGTGCCTTGGTGAAAACCTGGACATAGGTGCCATGGTAGCAAAAATACAAAAAAAAATTTAAAAAGTCCTAAAAAAAAAAAAAAAAAATCCAAGTGGTGAAAACCTGGAAACGAGCGCTACTTGAGGCCTTTGCACCCCTGTTTCTTAGCACATGTCCTCAACACTTAGCCTTTCTCCACCATGCCTTGTCCTTGTTACCTTGGTTTGGAATTGATCTTTGTCTAGGGGGCATAACTATGTTAGCTTTGGTTTCTTAGATGTGTGAGTCTTTAGGACACCTTGCAAATGGTGTTTTTCAACACCCATTGACATCGAGTTTTTTTCAACACTTATTGGTTTGGTCTTACCCAGTATCATCATGTGATCTTACCTTGTTGCAAGGATTTGATCCTTGTCCTCAGAACTCAGTATCAATTAACACACTTAAATTTTTAAACGCAACACTTAATGCTTGATTTATGTCATGATTTTTTTTCTCTGTGTACTAACTGTTATTGATTTTTGTTGAGTGTCTTTGTCTGATAAGTCTCTCCATGATGCATTGCTAGAAGACTTGGGGCATGCGACAGGTTTTTATTTTTATTTATTTTTGCTTGTGGGTGTGGTCTTGAACTCTAGAGTGTCTTTTGTTGTCCCCTTGAAACACTTAGGAGATTTGAGACATCATCCTTGATTGTTTTTGCACAACCATTCTTATAGTCATCTTGACATCTATGCCTTGATGTGAGCATATTTTTTCTATATTAAATTGGGTAAGCTAACATCGAAGTCATCTTGACCTTTATGTCTTTGATGCTTATGTTAGAATCTTTCCACATTTCAATCCAATATAAATCACATTCATATCTTCATAGTTGCATTTGTAACTAGTGATGATTGTGTGATTTTTCGATGTCTGTTAATAATGGCCCAATGATGAAAATAAGTTCTTTTACATTCTCCAATGAATGATGAACACAAAATCCTATGTTACAGTTGCTCTTTTGCAAGTACACCATTGCATTTCATTTAGCATGCATTATTAGACTTCATGTTAGTTTGCATTTTTAGGCTACATTATGAGTTTGAGAGGGTTCTCCTTTCATCTTTATTGTGGACATTTAATCAATTGTGGTCACATTTTGATCTTCATTTCCTTACTTTCTTTCATTATCTCAATCAAAATTTCTATCTTAAACAATTGATTGATTTTTGGAGCATTTTCTTTTCTTATTTCTATTTCTTTCCATATCTTTCAAACTTCTATCTTCCATTTTCTTTTTCCCCACTTCTTTTCTTCTAAATCACCTTTGGGGCATAATATTTCATGCTTGATGATCTACCTTGGTTCTATGATTCTTATATCTTTCATCTTACATCAAGAACCTTATCTTTTGTTCGATTTGATCAAATTTATCAATTTGTTGTTTCTCCTCTATCTCATTTCGATTTCAATCACGAGGGGGTAGTAATTATCAATTTCAATCCTTGATTCAGTTTTATCAATTTTATCCTCGACTTTTTCAAGTTAAAATTTATTTGTATTCTTTGTCCTGATGTGTTCCCAAGTCGACCACACATCTAGGTTGTTTTGTGATCCCAAATTGACCTCACACTTCAATTTCTTTCTTTGACTACATGTGTTCCCGAATCGATCACACATTAGTCAAAGAGGGGCAAATGTATGCACCCAAAAATGGTCGCCTAGACTATGGGCCCCCGTTATTCAATTTATCAATTTATCAAATTTTTTGAATCAATGGTTTGTAATATTTTATTAAATCAATTCAAATCAATTTCCTTGATCAAATTCGATTTATTTCATTTCTAAGATTGATCATTTTATTCCAAGTCTTATTTAATTATAAGAAAATCTTCTCTTTTAATTAAATAAAATAAAATCCCCATTTAATTAAAAGAAAACCTCTCTTTTAATTAAACAGTTCATCCACATTTAATTAATTAAGAGAAAAACCTCTCTTTTAATTTAATTAAATATCTTCTATTTAATTAAAAAGAACTTGCTCCCTTTTAATTAAATAAAAATCCCACTTAAATATCTCTTTTGATGAAAAAAGGAAATAAAATAAATTCTTTTTATTTAATTTCTCTACACTTAAAAATGTGATCTAAGTGGGATTTATCTTTCCACTTCCTCCTCAACCACTCCTCTTTTCTAATTGGTGGAATCTTGTCTCACATGGATCACCACTTTCTTCTCAACCACTCCTCTTTTCTCATTGGTGGAATTTTTTCTTACATGGATCAAGCTCTATTATCCCATATTGGTTGTGAGAAGCCTCTCACCTCCATAATTTCCTTTATAAGGGAGAGCCCTCTCCCCATGTTAGACACCCATGATTATGCTATCGTTATGCTGCAGGTTTGAAGACCAATTTTTGAAGGAGTTTGAATACAAAAGCTTTTTGTGGAGAACTTCTATTTTCTTGTCTTTTTCTCTCTTGCACCCATCATGGGCTTTTAGCTTAGATCTTGCATTTATAGATTATATTTTGCTTTCATAGATTAGATCTTATTTTCATACATATTTGAAGATCATGGAGACTAGCATTCTTGCTTTTCCTCTTTGAATCTCTCATCCCATGGTGTACTTGCATGGGAACAAAAATAGGTCAAACTGAGGGCCTTCATTGCAAACCCTTGCACTCTATGAGTAGAGAGCTATGGATCAATTTGTGAGGGCTCATTCTTGAGTTTTCTTACATGTAATGATTCATAGAAGTGTGACAACATTTTAGCACACAGCTTATCTCTTCAAGATCCCTAAATAGAATTTCAAGAAACTTGGATTCAAATCTTTGAATCTCAAAAAATTGAACATCCCCTTTTTGCTAAAACTCAATAGCATCTTCCTCCTTTTGCATTCCTTGGTCCTCCTCAAATAGTGCTTCTAGAATTTCCCCTTCCTCTATATCCTCCTAATCAACAAGATCATCCCATTCCATATCATTCTTTTGATATATAACAATTTATTTCATGAAATCAAGCACAATAATTTCATTCTCAGGTAAATTGAGGCCTTTATCCTGCTTATCAGAATTCAATAAATTATTTTCATCATTCTCAGTTTTAGCTCCAGGGTTTCTAGTATTACCTTTTTCATTCTGACAAGTAGTTTTTGGTCTCAAAATTTTCTTCTAAATCTTTACCTCCTTCTTCCTCTCCTCCTTAATAATCTTAGCTTGGTTTTTAATTTTTGTTGGACAATTTTTAACCCAATGACCCTATTTCTTATAGGAAAAACACATATTTAGGAGATCCTCATAAGTTACTTCTTGGATTTTTTTCCCTAGTTTAGAAAACATTTCCACCTTATCTGGAAGGTTATTCAGGTTTGCCACTTTCACATATAGCATTACACTATTCATTTTTGATTTTGAGGTCATTGCCTGATCTACAACAATAAGTTCCTGAAAAGATCCTACTATTCCTTTGAAAATGTCTTCATGCCAATATTCAAGAGGAAGGCCTAGCAGTCTCACCCATATAGGAGTGGTTAAGAAAAATGCATCAGATAAATCCATATTTGGCTCCCATTTCTTAACTATGAGAGTACTTTTTCCAAACATCCATGGTCCCCCACATAAAACCATATTCATGTCCTCCTTATAGTTAAAGACAAATGCCAGGAATCCATTCACCATTGGTGCAGTATCAACTTCACCTCATATAACCTACTTTCATTTCAAAATATTTCTCAAGGTATTAATATTTGGTCTAGCCCCTAGAAACTTACCTACCAGAGTATGTTCCATTGCAATAATAGAAAAATCAACAATCTGATTAGGAATGAAGATTTGAAATCACCTTTTTCTCAATAGGATTTTGAGGTCACAGGATGGAAAGAAGATTTTCCACTGGGTTTCCTGCCTAATAACAAGACCCACAGCCTTTGATTTTCTGGTCCAATATACCTATTATTTTCTTTACTATCTCAAGAATCAACTTGACCAGGATCCTAAAAAACCACATGAGGGCCAGGAAAAAGACCTGAAGAGGACTTTTGACCCCACAAATTCCCAAGTCATCCTCCCCATCAAGCTTTACTAGAGGAACTGCACATCAGTTGCTTGTCCCACCTAGATCCATTCCCCCTACAAGATTCTTGTCTAACCGATATAACACCCTTTTAGTTGTAGGATTGGACATCCCTTAACACCAAAGTACTATACTGATTTTCATTAAATGTCAATCCAGGAGCATGAACTTGAGATGATGTCTACAAAGTATATGCTCTAGTTTTCCTTAAAGTTACTACTACTTTGAATGGAATAACCATTGAGGAAATCTATTTTATCCAAGGGAAAGACAACTATCAAATACTTGGAAGGAAATCCTAAGTATTTAGCCATACATCTATGCACCTACTACTATAGGAATAATGACTGGTTCTGTTTCTAGTGGCTACAGAAACAACAGTTCTAACTCTAACTTAGAAAACTAAGTCTAACTTCTACTTACTAAAGAAAACTTCACCTTCTATGTGGGCCCCCACATAAGAATGAAGGAAAGACAAAATCAGATAAAAATGTAGAAACTCAGCAAAGGCATGTATTCATTCAATATGCAGTATTACAATAACTTGGAAAAATGATAAGATGTCTATCAACTTTTTCTATCTATTCACTATCTATATCATTGATACAAACAAGGTCTTTTTCATAGGGAAGAACAACAAACTCCTAAAACTATGACTTCCTCATGAAGGAAATTCAGTTACAACTTAAGACTGCAAACATGCAATCTAAAAGACATTAATTATCCCTTAAATTCCCCACAAATATAGATCATAGTAAATGCTAGATTTACTCTTTTATTTATCTTCAAATAGCTTTCCAGGAATCCAGGTATCGTGTGTTACATGTTTAATTGATTGCCTTGATGCTTGCTTCCTTGCTTAGTCATTTTATTAGGTCCTGCTTTGTTATTCATTAAAATAGGTCTCTTCTGACTTTGCTGCCAAGTCTTCTAGCTACAATGGTGTTATAACACTTCTTCTTAATGTCATTAATACCTTAGTGCTATTCCTTCGTAGTTTGTTTAACTCTCGCTCAGCTTGTATCCTACAATCAACATTTAATACACACAAGACTTCTTGCAAATATTTATTTTCATTTATTAGTTTATAAAGAAAAGACATTAATTATTCAACTAACAATTTTTGCAATCTCTTCAACTGTAGGAAGATCTACCCATATCAAACATTCATGAAGAAAGATTTTTACCACAAAATGAACCCCTTTTTAAATATAATTTCGATTGTAATTTTATGTCCTATGTCCATACTTTATACATCAAAAGTTCAAAAAATTTACACTAAAGGATGATAAAGTTTAGTATGTTATAGACAAATGTTCACAAAAAGGGCTAATAAAACTTCTATTTCTTCATGTCATCATTTTCCCCCCCAACTATCCTGAGGCTGGTCCCTTCAGCATCTATAGGTTTTTGATCCTCATCCATAGTCTGAGGTCATTGGTGATTTTCTCCCCTGATTCATGAGCTCTGTAATTGAAATATCCATTATTTTGTTTCAAAATTTCCCATTTCTATTCTTCAACAGTCATGTTATATTCAGCAAACAAATCATATTTTCCAAGCATAAGATGAAAAAGTATTGGCGGTTGGAAATGAAGAGGTACCCAATAATTTTTTTGATTTCTTCCCGAAGTCAGATACCTGGGCATCCTACTGATGGCTAATTCTAGATTTTGGGGAGAGTGCAACTCCCTAGTTTTCAGGTCTTCTAGTAGTCAAATCCATCTTTGAAGAGAAGCTTGTATAGTATCAGGGGCATTTGCAGAACAATACAGCTCCCAATCCAGAAATGCCTATTCATGGACAAGGTAGATTTTGGCAGCAACACTTCGATTATTGTTAACAAAAAGCCAATCAAAGAATACTCTGTAAGTGTTTTGTATTTCTGGCCCAATGTAAAATGATTCAAACATTTCTTTCTCCCTATAGAGAGTAGCTTGGTTCTCTCAACTGATCTAATTCTATATCCATGACATAATGGCCCTAAACTATACATCTCCCACATATAACAATGAATTCCAATCTTTATCATCTGGTACAACAAGATTATGAACAAATAATTCACAGAGGAGATTCTGCAAAGTGATTGGAACTAAATTGAATGTTGCATAAAATTCTTGAGGAGTATGTAAGGAAGGGTTCAACCCCCGAGTAATTTGAGACAACTGAAAATTAATCATTTTCTCCTTTAGGAACAGTGTGTAAACTGGAGATGGGGACCTACAATTTACAAGCTCTAGAATGAGCTCTGTGATCTTTGTGACACATTACTACAGGATCTTAATTTCATTACCCTTTTCTTCAATTTGTTGTGCTTGTTCCTTGATAGTTCTGAGCATTTTCTTCTTCTCTAAATCTCAATTTTGTTTTTCCCATTGAAACTATTGGTACAAACTAAAGTTGGTTGTTAATGGAGTGGAAATGTCTGGTGGTGTATGACGATAGACAATAGGTCTATAATCTTCAAGGCAGTGCTTAGGATGATGGTGATCAACAACGTTGTCATCCTGAGAATTTTGACATTTAACAAAGATTTTATTTTGATAGGCAATAGTGTTATCAACTTTTTCTGAAGGGGCAATGGCTACAGGATAGAGTGCAATAGTAGTTTTATCTTGAAATGTTTCAACAATTTCCTGAACCATTTCTTGTGCAACAGATGGATATTCTTCTGATGGTAGATTATTAGTTTCCCCCACTGGTTGTTCAAATCCTGACACTATTTCCTCTAAGGACTTTGTGTCACTATCAACATTAATAGGACTATTCGATTTTGTGAGAATTTCTTCAAGATTATTTTTATGTTCAGGAGTAGGTACTATGTGCTCTGGTGACTGTGCAGGTGTAGGTACTAGAGTTTGAATATCAATAGGTGGTATAGGAGGCTCAGCAAGTGGCATAGGAGGTTTAGTTCTTAAATTTACCCTAGACATTCTGGTGACTCACCGTGAAGTAGAAATTGGTTTCTTTCTCTTATCAACATATTTCCCTTTATTCAGGTTAAGTGCAGGTTCTTGTGATACTGGAGATACTTTTTTTGAACCTTTCTCTGTGGCAACCATGTGTGATTTTCTATTCCTAGAAGTTGAGGCTTCTATGGTCAAAATTTTCCTCTTTGCAGTTTTAGGCATAGAAGCAGAAGTCGAAGCTCCTTGAGCCATTCTATATACTACTTTCTTGACTCCTACAGTAGTTTTCTCTTTTGTCCCTACTCCTTGCCCTTTAGGTCCACCCCTTTTAGGTCCTCTGACCTTAGCTTTACAAAATCATCCCATGTTTCCAAGTGCTTCCTAGTCAACTCCTTTTCAATTATAGCCCTAATCAAGCAATGGTGGGATACCGGCTAGGTTTTGCCTTGTTGTACATAGGTAGCTTGCCTTTTGATGATATTATAAAGGAAACTTGGAAGATTTATAAGAAAATCCCCATGCTGCAAACCACTCAGAATTTTGAAATGAAAAACATGCAAATAGAAATATCTTCCTTCATAGGTAAAATATCTTATGATAAATTTAGTAGGGTGGATGAATTACAGAGGGAGAGATAACCGTAATGTACTTTTTTTTTCTTTCCTCCAACTGAGGATCTCCTAGTACTGAGAATTGCTCTTTTTCTTGTCATGCATCCATATCCTCTATCCACCATTCTCCATTTGTGGGTAACCCAAAAACTTCTGCCACCATTTCTTCAGTGAATTCTACCTGAATGCCCTTAACAATTGCATATCCATCCCTCAATGTATTATGAAATTGGAGCGCAATTTCTTGATCAAACTACTTCAAAATAAGATAATAAGCCAGCCATCCTCATTGTTGAAATAAACTACATGTTGTTGGGTCTGCCAATAAGACTCTGTGATTTGCTGGTTCATGCTGCTGAGGTTCTCCACCCATATTTTTGAAAAAAAAAAAAAAATGCCAGTACAAGAAAATTCACTGAAGATGATTTTAGAGTATGGGCGGTGATAGCTACAGGGGTTTCTACAAAGGGAAATTTCAATACTTCAATACTTTCTAAACATCACATCCTTCAGTACTTCATGACAACATTTTAATCACCAAACCATAATGGGAATAAAGATCTTGCTCAAAAATATACGCCATATTAATGAGGAGTTATGCGAAATCATGATTTAATATTATTTCACACATTTCAGAAGTACAAAGGGTTGCCAGCTCATTATTGAAATGAGCCTTCCCCATACATCCTATATGCTCACTTAAGATTTCCTTGAGTATGCATTCATGATTTCAATTTCCCCTCCCCCCAACCTAGCAGAGACTGGGTCCCACCAGACCATAAAGATTGCAAATTCCAAAAATTGAAATATCATGCTTTCCGAAATAAATAATAAAGTAAATAAATGCAAAGGGGGTCGAGTGTGACTGACCTAAGGTGTAATAGGAAGGATGAACTAAGAAGTGCCTTATTAGAGAAAGAAAGTGAGATGGAATGATGATGGAAAGACAAGAAGATGGGATAGAATTAGGTGGAAAAGGAATGAATTTTTGCATGAGCATGAATTTTTTTTATTATGAAGGCCTTGAAAATAAATTCAAGGGGCTATAGGCATCTGAGTGGGGGCCTCAGATGAAGTGGCTGCAAGAAGAGATGTTTCTGTTGTGGTGAACTATTGAATAAATTCTTCCCTAGTTGTTGGTTTATGATATAACTTCAAGCGATGCCCATTAACCAGGAGTTTGAATTTAACCAGATCAATTGTTGATAGTTGAACTGCTCCATTGTTAAAAATTGTAATGATTTCATAGGGACCAAGCCATCGAGTTTGAGATTTTCCTTAGTGATGTTGATATCGTGAATCATACAGGAGTGCCCAATCACCAACAAAGAATTCTTTTTCTTTAATGAATTTATCATGCCATTTCTTTCTTTGACTTTGAATTAATTTTGTGTTATGAAGAGCTAATTTTTGTCATTCATCCAACTCATTGAGATGCAGAATGCAATCCTGTTGTGCTGTAGGAAGGGTAATATCAAGTTCCAAAGCTGTCCGTAGAGTTTTATGTTCAAATTCAATAGGCATAACAGTTGTCTTCCCATATAGGAGTTGGAAAGGAGTAAACCCAGTAGTGGATTTCCATGTTGTTCTGTACACCCATAAGGCTTTAGGAAGTTTAGCTACCCAATCTCTACGATGCAAAGACACTGTTTTAGTGAGAATATGTTCCAACTCTCTATTTGTTACTTCTACCTGTCCATTGGCTTGTGGATGATACGGAGATGATTTTTCATGCCAAATTTTATATTCCTCCATGAGTGCTGCTATCAGGTTAGATGTGAACTGAGGCCCTTGATTTGATTGTAATTCTCTTGGAACACCAAATCTGATAAAGATACATTCATACAGAAACTTTGCAACATTATTGTCACGGGGACACTTCATGGGTTTTTCTTCAGTCCACTTAGTAACATAATTAGTGCAAACCAATATGTAAATTTTCCCTTTTGATGGTGGTTCAATAGGGCCAACAAAATCAATTCCCCATTTATCAAATGGTTCTACTACTATATGTGGCTATAGGGGCATTTCACCTATTTTTGTTGGTCTACCAATTCTTTGATATTTATCACATTTTTTTATATACTGAGCCGCATCTTTGTGAAGTGTAGGCCAATAATAACCTGTATTTAGAATCTTTAATGTAGTCTGTTTGTTAGAAAAGTGTCCACCATAGGGCTCGTCATGACAAGCATGAAGAACATCATATGTTTCATCTTCTTTGAGACATCATTGTGTTACCTGATCTGGTCCATTATAAAACATGAATCCTAAGATCCATGAGAAATTAAAACTCTTTTCTGCCAGCAATCATTTTTCTCAAAAATCACACAATTAAATCCTGATATTCACATCACAATCATTTTTCTTTCGCAAAAAAATGTAAAGGAGTTTTGCCAATAGTTAGATAGTTGGCAATGTTAGCATACCAAGGGTTTTGTGTTGACAAAAGGAAGAGATGTTCATCAGGAAAGCTATCTTCTATGGTTGCAAGATCATTAGGTGTTTGAAGATGAGACAAGAAATCAGCTACAACATTTACTTTACCTGGTTTGTCAATAATGGTGATGTCAAATTCTTGCATTAGTAACAACCATCAAGCCAATCGTCCAAAGATTGTTGGTTTGTTCATCAGATATTTGATAGCAGAGTGATCTATATGTATAAATATTTGGTATCCTGCAATGTAATGTCTAAATTTATTTAGAGCATAAATTGTAGCAAGCAGTTCTTTCTCTATCACTGTGTAATTATACTTGGCTCCTTGAAGATTTTTGCTGATATAGTAAATTGCATGTTCTACTGAATCTATCTTTTGGCCAAGTACCACTCCAATGGAATGATCTAAAGAATCTATGTGTATATGAAAAGGTAACTCCCAATTTGGTCCTTGAAGCACTAGTGCTGTTGAGAGGACTCCCTTAAGTTGCAGGAAAGCTTTTGTACACTCTAAATCCCATACAAACTCTACATCCTTTCGAAGCAATTTGTATAAGGGTGCTACAATTTGACTAAAATCTTTGATAAAACACCGATAATATCCTACATATCCTAAAAAACTCTTGACTTCTTTCAATTTGGCTGGTACAACTAATGTATGTATGACTTCTATTTTTGCTGGATCTACTTCAATTCCTTTAGGAGAAATAAAGTGTCCAAAGACCACTCCTTCTTGCATCATCATAAAGCATTTTTCACTGTTTAAAGACAAATTATAGTCTTTGCATCTTTGTAAAACCTTGTCCAATTTTTCCTTGGCTTCTTCAAATGTTTGCCCATATGTGGTGAAGTCATCCATATATACTTCCAAACAATCTACACATATGTCAGAAAAAATGCTAATAATAGCTCTTTGGAAAGTTGTGGGTGCTTGCACAAACCAAATGGTAGGATAGAATAAGCAAATGTTCCCCATGGACATGTGAATGTTGTCTTGTCCTGATCTTCTGGTGCTATGTGGATTTGATTGTAACCACTGAACCTGTCTAAGAATGAAAAGTATTTTTTTCTTGCAAGATTATCTAGGACTTGATCGACAAAGGACAATGGAAAATGATCATTTTTGGTAGACGAGTTAAGTTCTCTATAATCTATGCAGACTCACCATTTCTCCCCCTTTTTGGGAACAATAACCAATGGTGACACCCATTGGTTATCAAAAATAGGATACATGAAGCCAACATTGAGTAACTTTTGCAATTCATTTTTGACAATATCCCTTAATGCTGGGTTTATCCTACGCTGAGGTTGTCACATAAGTTTATAATCTGGACTGATATAAATTCTATGGGTACAGAGTGCAGGATCCAAACCTTTCATATCTATATACTCCCAAGCAAAAGCATCCTGATGCTTTTGTAATAGCTGCAGGGTATCATGATGTTGTGCTTGAGATAAGGACTTGCTTATATTTAATTATCTTCCTAAAATGATTGTTGTTTTGACTACTTTTTTAGCCATTGAAATTTGGACAATTGGTTGTGAATCTATCTCATGTGGTAGGAGTGAATGCATAAGCTATGCAGACTTGGAATAATGCAATTCATCAGATAAAGGTAAAATGCTTTCTAAGACATACTCTTGTGTAGAAGATGTCGCAGGGTGTGTTCCATACTCATTCATTATGATAGAAGAAATGACATCATCTTCTTCTTTAATGTTTACAAATGAGTCTCATGAGATCATCATCAATTTCTAAAGAGAATCTATGTCCATATCAGAGTCATCCATATTTGGCCAGACAACTTGATCATCCTGCAGCAAAGGCTGAGCAAGAGAATACAAGGTCAAATGTTTAGTGTTTGTTCCATCTAAAATAGTCATTTTCCCTGATCGGCATGCAATATAAGCATCTATTTTTGCTAACCATGGTCATCCTAAAATGATAGGGTAGCCCCTAATACTTGTTTTTGGAGAGAGTACAAAAAAATCAACTAGATACTCCCATGAATGTAATATGATAGTGACATCTTCTAGCATACCATCAGGAATGATGGTAGAACTATCTACTAGTTGCAAGATTGTTGGGGTCTACCTAAGACTAATGATGCTTAATTTGGACACTACTTCCTTGGTTATTACATTGATGGATGCTCCTAGGTCTATTAAGACATTCTGCACTTGTACCCCTTGAATGGTGAGGGTTACTACTAGGTTGCCAGGGTCTGCATACTTAGACATTTTTCAGTTATCAAGTATAAGATCAAAAAGTTGTCCAAGGACATGGATAGTCTTTGGATCTTTCTTTTTCCTTCCTAGTTTCTTAACACAGGCTTCTCTGATGGCTTTTGAGTATATAAGTACTTCCTTTATTGCATCAAGTAAGGGAATTTTTACCATCATTTTCTTAAGTTGCTCAAGAAAATCTAGTGCAGCTTGATTTTCACTTGGCAGTATTTGCTCTGTTAACCTACTAGGAAATGGTGGTGTTTTGGCTACAGGAGAAATAGTGGTGGTAGGGTCTTGAACTGACTTAGCATTTGTATCATCTATTTATGTTATAATAGGTTGTTGAGGTGAGGCAAGCATTGTTCCAGATCTTAGATGGATATCATCCAGGGTGATGGAATAACTTTGTTGCTAGGCTGAAGTTTTTTCATTATTAGGGTTAGGTGTAGGTTGTGCAGGTAACTGTGGCTATTTTGGAGGGGCTGTATTGGCTGCAAGAGGCATTAAGGCTTGTTGTTGAAGAGGTTGAGTCAAAGTTGACTGTTGTTGGTGCTGCTACCAATTCTGGGTTTGTTGTCAACCCTGCTGAGGTTGGTGCCAACCTTGGTTAGGTTGCTGCCAATCTTGGTTGGGCTGCTACCACCCTTGGTTGGTCTGCGGCCAACCTTGGTTAGGCTGCTACCACCGTGGGTTAGGTTGTTGCCAACCTTGGTAAGGTTGCTACCAATGATTATAATTACCATGTTGTTGTTTCCATTGACTATTACTACCATAATTATGGAGTGGGTCTTGAGGAATACCTGATCTTGGAGCCCATGGCCTTCATTGAGAAACATAAAAGAATTCCCTGTCTTCATCAATTGCCTTGAACTCAGTAGGCACATGCTGTGATTCCAAGCTAGCAATAGGCTTACATCGGCAGTTGCATTTCTTTTCTCTGCAATGGGGGCAATATTCTGCCAACATACTATCAGCATCTTCCTTCTTCCTGCATGCTTGCATGGTATCCAATTATGTAGCAACATCATTAATGAAGTCTTGCTTGAAATCCAACAAGAGGTTTGACAATTCTGTCTTAGATACTCCTACCCGAGGAGTCTTTTGGAGTAAATCCATCAAACCTCATCCTTTTTTTGTTGTTGCTCTGGAATAGTTCAAACAAATATTCTAGATTTCAGCCCACATCTTCTGTGTAATGTCACCTCCAGCATTAAGTCTAAAGCTTCCATACTCATGTCATGCACACATTTCAGAAAGAGATGTTTTTTAGACTCCTCATTCAACCGATGTTGTGTGTTGCGTTGTAGGTTAAACATGAACTAGGCAACATAGTCCTCCAAAGTCTCATCCTCCTTTTGTGACATTTTAAAAATGTAATCTCCTTTCAAATCATGGCCTCTATAATATTCCTTATATTTATTAAGGAATAGATTACTCATAGTTGGCCAATCTTTCATAGCATTGGCACCTAAACTCATGAACCATCTCAAAGCGGCTTCTTTTAGACTTGATGGAAACAATTTCAGCTTATGGGCATCAGTTGTGTAGTCATAACTTCGACAAAGGATGTCGAACTCAAAGAGAAAAGTTTCTAGATCTTCAATAATAAGGCCATAGAATTTAGGCAAGGCAGCTGAGGGTATATTTTTCAAATTTTGATTACCTTGCTAAGGAGGAATTGGAAAAGGAAAGGTAGGCTGAGCTGCTGCCATTTGTAGATGTCCTAGTGGTGGATGATAAATGGCTAGAGCTAATGGATTATCTTGATATTCTGGCTCAGCAAAAGATTATTCAAATGAAAAGATTCTTCAAATGTGGTCGGTGATTGTACTTGTTCTAGTACTTCTACAAATACATTCTCAAATAGTTCTTCTTCTCTCTCTTCTCTTTCTTCAGAGTCAGGATAAAAAGGATCTTCTTGATTGAAGTTGGGAAGAAATCTTCCAAGGTGATCTCTTCTTCTATGCATGCAAGAATGCTGAAAATGAAACTAAATGACTCGATAGTAAATACTAGATTGACACCATCCCCAAAAATGGTGCCATAACACCCTTTTAGTTGTAGGATTGGACATCCCTTAACACCAAAGTTTTATACTAGTTTTCATTAAATGTCAATACAGGAGCGTGAACTTGAGATGATGTTTGTAAAGTATATGCTCTAGTTTTCACTAAAAGTCACTACTACTTTGAATGCAATAACCATTGAGGAAATCTATTTTATCCAAGGGAAAT
Source organism: Cupressus sempervirens (assembly GCA_028749045.1). Classification (NCBI taxonomy): domain Eukaryota; kingdom Viridiplantae; phylum Streptophyta; class Pinopsida; order Cupressales; family Cupressaceae; genus Cupressus; species Cupressus sempervirens. Next base: position 133,095,877 of record CM053788.1, on the reverse strand, counting down.
ACAACTATCAAATACTTGGAAGGAAATTCTAAGTATTTAGCCATACATCTATGCACCTACTACTGTAGGAATAGTGATTGGTTTTGTTTCTAGTGGCTGCAAGAACAACAGTTCTAACTCTAACTTAGAAAACTGAGTCTAACTTCTACTTACTAAAGAAAACTCCACCTTCCACATGGGCCCCCACGGAAGAATGAAGGAAAGACAAACTTAGATAAAAATGTAGAAACTCAGCAAAGGCATGTATTCATTCAATATGCAATATTACAATAACTTGGAAAAATGATAAGATGTCTATCAACTCTATCTGTCTATTCACTATCTATATCATTGATATAGACGAGGTCTTATTTATAGGGAAGAACAACAAACTCCTAAAACTACGACTTCCTCATGAAGGAAAGTCAATTACAACTTAAGACTCCAAACATGCAATTTGAAAGACATTAATTATCCCTTAAATTTCCCACAAATATAGATCATAGCAAATGCTAGATTTTCTCTTTTATCTATCTTCAAACAGTTTTCCAAGAATCCAGGTATCATGCATTGCATGTTTAACCAATTGCCTTGATGCTTGCTTCCTTGCTCATCCATTTTATTAGGTCTTGCTTTGTTATTCATTAAAACAGGTCCCTTCTAACTTTGCCACCAAGTCTTCTAGCTGCAATGGTGTCATAACACTTCTTCTTAATGTCAGTAATGCCTTAGCGCTATTCCTTCATAGTTTGTTTAACTCTTACTCAACTTGTATCCTGTGATCAACATTTAATACACACAAGACTTCCTGCAAACATTTATTTTCATTTATTAGTTTATAAAGAAAAGGCATTAATTATTCAACTAACAATTTTTGCAATCTCTTTAGCTGCAGGAAGATCTACCCATATCGAACATTCATGAAGAAAGATTTTTACTACAAAATGAACCCCTTTTTAAATATAATTTCAATTATCATTTTATGCCCTATTTCCATACTTTATACATCAAAATTTCAAAACATTTACACTAAAGGATGATAAAGTTCAGTATGTTATAGACAAATGTTCACAAAAAGGGCTAATAAAACTTCTATTTCTTCATGTCATCGATTCTCCCCTTCCAGTTTCTTGTCCATTACCACACCAAGTAGTTCAAAAATGCTAAGACCCATTTCTATGAATAATGTTTTCAAACACGATATCTTAGATGTTAACCCTAAGTTAGCAAGAATTATTTTTGTATTTTTTCAAGCATGTGAAAGCTTGAAGGCCAAAAAGCAAGTTTTTTTAAAGTGCAAGACATAAAGGAAAGATCATGATATGTAAGGTTATGCAAGCATTGTATGTAATATGCAACTTATATGTATATTGTATACATGTTATGTGAAATCTGATGGTTTTTGATGTATGATTAGAAGATTGTAAAGAAAAATAGACAATAGGAAAGAGGTTCTTATGTTCATCATTTTGTGTATAGGAATTATATTGTATATTACATTTTTAGGCAGTGGGATCATCTTTCATACATTGTAATTGTAATACCAACTCCTAACAGGGTTGAAGAAACTCTTAACAAGGTTGAGGCTTTTAATGGGGCGTAGTCATCTAACAAGCACCAAGACACTACATGTATGTAATAGACTCCTAAGAGGATCAAAATTCTTAGTAGGATACTTTTGTTTAGTGGATTATTTTCTGGTTACCATCCCCACCAGGATTTTCCCTTTGTTGGGGTTTCCCTAGTTAACAAAATATGGTGTTATGAGTTCTTTTTTAGTATGAATGATAAAGATATTCCTTTGGGGGAGTATCCTAAGCATTGGTGAGTATGTGATGATATTCACATGTTGCATTCATGGCTGTGGTTGTCATTGATGTTAACATAATTGTAAGTTCGTGAAGACTGCCAAAGTAGCAGATAGATATCAACGTCATACAGACAAAGTTTTGATTGTCAACTGATGCATAGGTAAGGATTTTATGCACTCTAAAATGGTCACCTAGACTATGGGCCCCCATTATTCATTTTAACAAATTTCTTGAATCAATGGTTTCCAATATTTTATTAAATCAATTTTTTTGATCAAATTGTAATTAATTCAATTATTTTAACATTTCTTAAGGTTTGATCATTTTATGCTAAGTCTTATTTAATTAAAACTAAACCTCTCTCTTAATTAAATAATTAATCCACATTTAATTAATTAAGAGAAAAACCCCTCTTTTAATTTAATTAAATATTTCTTCTTTAATTAAAAGAACTTGCTCCCTTTTAATTAAATAGAATCCCACTTGAAAAATGAAATTAAATAAATTATTTTTTCCTCTACGCTTAAATGCACATATTTCTAAGTGGGATTCCATTTAATTTTCCTCCTCTTTTCTCATTGGTGCAATTTTTTCTCACATGGATCATTCTTTCTCAACCTTTGATTAAATCTTATTGCCTCTTAATCTTAATCATACATTCTTCTCTGTAAGGGAGAGCCCTCTCCTCACTTTTGACATCCACAATTATACTATTTTTATGTTGCAAGTTTGGAGAGTGATTTTAGGAGGAGTTTGAGTATTAAAGCTCTTTGTTGAGAAATTCTATCTTCTTGTCTTCTTCTCTCATGCATCTATGGCTTCCACCATCATGATCTATCATTTCATTTTCATATTAGCTTAGATCCATATTTTCTTTCATAGATTAATCTTTCATTGTTATTTCTTTTCATAGATTAGATTTCTTTTCTTGCATTGCTTTGCATTGTTATAATATAGATTATCTTGCATCTTCATTTGCATGCATATTTTGAGCTTTGAATCTCTCATTTTGTGGTGTACTTGCATGGGCACAAACTAGGTCAAACTAAGGGCCTCCATTACAAACCCTTGAACTCCATTGATTAATCTTGGATATAATGACTCATAGAAGTGTGTCAACATTTTAGCACACATCTTTGGCATCTAACATGGGGCAACCTAAATTTACTCGCTGGTTTTAGATATTTTTAGGGCTAACCCCCTTATGCAAATTTGATTGGAGACAAAAAAACACTAGATCTTCAAGATTTGATCATATCTCCCAAAGGGGTTGGTGTTTTGGTTTGAATTTGTTTTTGCAGGTTGGTGACATACCAGAGAAGCTTCAGTGAAATTTTTAGATTTTTTTAAGGTATTTTCTACTTTTAATAAATTTTTCATGAAAATCATTAGGGTGCAAATTAGATTTTTCTTTTGAAAAGTCTACATTTTTGGAAAGGTATTTGAATTACAAATAGGGTTGGTTCTTTGGGTTTGTATTTTAGAGATCATATTAAGGCTCAATAATTCAATTTGCAAAAATTGGTCTATTTTGACAAAATGGCTCCCTATGGCACAAATGAAAAGATATTTTCACAATTCTAACATTTTTGGAAAGCTCTTTGATTTTTGATAGGGGTCTCTTTTTTACATTTAATGTTTTGGATATGAACTTATATCATATAGGTCCAATATTGTTGACTAGGTCAAAAGTCAATATTAAAAATAGAGCATTTGATGAATAGCTTGCATTTAATTTTCATATAGATAAATGCATGATGTGAGCTTTCATTTAGGTTATTTTTTGGTTATTATCACTCTTAAAAATAAATTTTTTAGATCTAGACCTAGTTTTGCACAAATTGGATATATATTGCATATCTTGCGTTTGTTTGTTTTGCTTGTAGCTTTGTTTGTTGTGAGTGAGCATTCAAGCATAAAGGAAAGGTACAACAGAGAAAATATGTGTTGCAAGGATTACTAGGTATTTTTTTGGATCTCTATAATATTTAGATTTGGAAATGAAATGAACTCTCTCATGTGTTTGGTTTGAGTGCTTTTACATGCTTTCATAGATTCACACTTCATTTGGTGCTCTAAAATTGGATCTAGATTTACTTTCACACATATGTGCTTCACATAGTAATTAGGCCCTATGAACACTATTTGTGAATTTCTTGAGGGAATGTGCTTCATTCACTTGACTTACATGTGAAGTTCTTCTTGATGATAGATCCCCTTGTAGGTAGGGAAGGATATTTGTTATTATCTCACTATTCTACTTGGGTTTGTCCTCAACATCCATTGGTAATTTCTTTTTTGAGATTGGTTGTGTTTGATGTTGGCTTTTCCAAAAATTTGGTGAGGTGATTTTGAATTAGTGTGTCAAAGAATCTTGTTTTTTATGTTTGGGTAAGGTGAAAAGGCTAGAGCAGTATGCTCTATTACCTTTTGGGCACATTAGAAACTTGGAATCCTTAAATTCAAACCAAGTCCCCATGTGGTAAAACTTTGTGACTCTTTCTTAATTAGAGAGTGTTAACTATAGTGAACATTTCCTTTATTGGGTTAACCACACGGACATAACCTCAAGCAATAATAGCCATTTTTGACTTGGTAGTAGTAATTGCTATATAAATTTCTTTGTGGGGATAATTTTCATAGGTGTAGTCTTTGTTTGAGTTGTTAGATCTCCTTAGTATCTGCAATTGATTAAATTCTTAGAATATGTCAAAACCTTGGTGCACCAAGATTGGATTTCACCTAATGTAGATTGCAAAAGCTACAGAGTTGAACATTACTAAGAACCATAGTGCTACAAAATTTTCTTTTCTAGGACTATATGCATGATTGGAAAACATTTTGAGAACATACACAGTGGTGGTTCTAGGGATTATATTGATACTATGACACTATTCTTGTTCATGTGCAAGGTTGCGTTGTTCCTTACTCATTGTTTGAAGATGTTTGCTTGAAATTCTTGATTATTGTCTTGCATGCTTGGTTCATGATTCAAAATTTATCACACCTAGTTGGATATTTAAAACAAATAAAATCTAAGTTCCTGAGTTGAGACGTTATGATCAAACTACTTTGTTATCCTATTATTTCTAGTTTCCCTAGGTTGATCTAGTTCAGATTAGGCTACTTACCCCATTGTTAGAAACTTGTTTTCACCTTGGGTTGTTATGTTTTGACCCCTTGAATTAGTGATCTTTGATTTTGCAAGTGACATTTTTTGGATTCGGTGAGTTAGAGACCATCCTTGTTGAGAAAGATATGCCTTTGGATTCTTTGATATTTTGCTTGGAGAGTCTTAGTAATATCTTGTCCATCAACTTTCATAAAAATTCAATTTTAATTATTTATAATTTGGGTAAATCATCCTCCTATTCAATATGTTGTAGGGTATTCACCCAAAGTTATGGGCACCTCTATGGTAATGTTGGCTTATGTCTATTACAAAAATTCTATCTTATAATCTCTCTTTTGGATAACTGAGTGTTTTTTCTATCCTAGTTTGGTATCAATGTTTCTTAGGATCATCTTATCACCTAGTACTTCTATGGGCTTCAAACCATGTGCTACCAAACCTCAGTCAAGTCTAGATGATCATAAGCATTCCTCTATCATTAGAAAGTATTAAGACTTATCTGCTAGTCTTCCTAGACACATGATAGAAAGGAAGAAAGTGCTAGATAAAATGATTGCATCATTAATGAATCTTCCTTAAGACCTTTACATAAATTTGAATCATCTTCTTTAAGGTCTACATATTCTACTTAAAGACATCAATTGTCTTCATATTCTAGACCCAAAGACCTCTTGAGAGAGAAAGTGAGTAATAAATCCTTTGAGAATATGCTAATATTTCATGATGGGCCTATCTTTGACAGAGATGAGAATGAAAAAAATGGTCATAGATATACTTTTGAGAGAAATTTTACTCCTTTTGGATTTTTATATGGCATGGTGGTTGATACCTTAGTTGCAAAAAAGGTCATTATTTTACCATACAAATATTCTACACCTTATGAACCTCAGGTAAAACCTTATTGGTGGAGAGATGATCACTATTATGGCTACCATACATGAAAAGGTCATAAAAGTGAAGATTTTATTATATTGAAATGTATAATTCAAGATCTTATTGATGATGGAATCATTTATGTTGAAATTCCTAAGGACTTATGTAATGAAGATGCTTCTCTTAAGCAAGATCATGTTGATAAACCTATGTTAAGTGATGGTTTCCTTGATACCTCCATTTCTTCCAATACTTATGAATCTCCCAAAACTTTAAAGCTATCCAACATTATTCCATCAAAAAAAGGTCCTAATTCTTTTCATGCAGTTCCCTATAGTTATCCCCAAGGGTTGCCTCTAAAAGAAACTCAAGCTAACCTACACTTGGTTGAAAACCCTTTTCATGCTTCTAAGACTAAATATCCTCAACCTTCATGTGGTGCTATGTCTACTATGCCCACTTTAGCTAGTCCTTTGTTACAGCTTCAAGATTCTAACATGAAAACCTCATATACTCCCTTGTCCTTAGAAGTGTCTCCATATCAAGAGGACTCTCAAAAGGCTAAAGATAAAAATGTTAAGAAAGATCAAGATCAAGAACCCCTTCATATCCTTCAAGATGTCACTCTTCCATATCCTATGTCTTAGCCACCTCCTAAGTAGGATGAAGAAACTACTTCAACTATATCCCTTGAGCTTACTAAAAATTGTGAAAAAAGTTTTATGCCTATTTTATCCAAAGAAACTTGTCAAGATCAAAGTATTCCATCTTCTTGTTCTACCACTCCATGTTTTCTTCCACTTTCTACTATTCCTAAGTCTTTTCAAGCTCCAAACAATCCTACCAAATAGGTTGCTCCTATTTAAGATGCTCATGATCCTATTGAAAATTGTAATGTTCACTGTAAAGATGTTGATGTCTTTACTTGTCATATAGATGTTGATGGACTCATTGATTATCCTTTCTCATCTTTCAAGTCCATCCTTGGACTTCCTCCACCAATACCAAGGGATTCATATCTTCCTTCCATATTTAGTCCTTATGTCCCTTCATTTCCCTTTCCTAACTCTCATAATTTATCATCCATCTTGGGGCCTTATGTCCCTCCATCTCCTACCTTTCCTCAAGATCAATGTAGATGAATATTTTGTAATCCTTTTCATCCACTCACCCATCTAAACCAATCATATCCTCCTTGTTCTTCCACAAGTCCCAAGTCTTTTGGAAGTAACTTGAATTTTCAATACAAGAAAAAGAAGAAATACAAGAATCCATCTAAGAAAAATATCACCATGTCTCCTCTAATTGACATAGACGCATAAAGTCAAAAGAGATATCTAAGAAGAAAACTACAAAACAAGTATGGGTTCCAAAATCCATCATTAAAGATATTCTATCTAAATCATCAAAAATAAATTAAAATCCTACAGCTATATGGATTCCAAAGTCTCTCTTGAAAGAGTATAATGTTGAGAAACAAGTGAAGTTGACATTCAAGCTTTGAAAGAATTCCACTTCATCTTCTTCCAAAATAATTCTTCCATTCCATTGCCTAAACAACAACCTTTTCTATCCATTCACCATATTCCTTCATTTAAATTTCCTCTATCCTCTCACCACCATTCAAGGTGTGTGTTGACATTAATCTTGCCTTCCTTTCTATCTACCCTTTCACAATCCTTCCATTCACTATACTTCTACCTTCTATCCTTTTCTCTCATTTTCCTATTCCTCCTATCTTCCGACCTCATTCACTTTGCATAAAACCTTGTCCTCCAATTTTCTCTTCCATCTTCCTCTCCCTATCAATGTATTTGATCATATCATTTTGAATCCTTAGCATATCATGGTTTATCCTTTCAAGGAGCATTATCTAAAAAGATTGCCTTCTTCCAAAAAAATCAAAAAAGAAAAAAGAAAATAAAAATTGAAAGTGTGCCTTAGTGAAAACCTTGTAGTAAGGCATCTTGGTAGCAAAATTAAAGAGAAATAATTTTTTCCTATGGCAAAAACTACTCCCTTGTGGCAACTAGGATAAGTATCATGATGAAAACCTGGCAATTAGACATCATGCATAGTTATTCTACATTTTTCATCCGTTCTATCATCTCTCTTTGATCTTGACAATGTTGACCTATACACAAACATTTGGCTAACTTGTGAGCTATCTTACAATGATCTTTCTTTCATTCCTTTCATGTTTAGCCATCATACATATTTTCCTCCATTCATTCTAGTCTTTTGCTATCCTTTTCTCATTTGGTCTTCATCTAATAAAAAGAAAGAGTAAAACATGATGCTATGAAGTCTCTTGACATTTCTACTTCTTTGGACTACATCATTTCATACTTTTGCATTATACTTTTGTGACTTATCCTATGCGAGCTTTTCACTGCTTGTCGAAATGTGCTTTGCATGAAAAATTTTCCCTATCTTGGGTACTCTTGAGGAGTTTGTGCTTGAGGATTTCTTCTCTTCATGCTCCTTCATTCTCTTCTCTTCTATCTCTTCCACCAACTTGCTAATCCCTCTTGTCCTCCACCTTGCTAGACATTGGGACTACGCAATGTGATCTTTCTTCGTATTGTGATGCTAATTTGGTTTGGGGGCATCCTTTGCATATATTTATTGATCCTAAAAAAATACAAAAAATGATATATTTCAAAAATATAAAAAAATGATATACTTTAATTTTTTTAAAAATTGGAAATTGTCCTAAGAAATGATCATCTTAGTAATAAGCGCTTTGATGTAACAACAAAAAAATTATATATTCTAAAAAAAAAAAAAAAAAAAATAATAATAATAATAAATAATCTAAGTGGTGAAAACTTGGAAATGGGTGGTACTTGGGGCCTTTGCACCCCTATTTCTTAGCATGTGTCTTTGACACTTAGCCTTTCTCCATCATTCCTTGTCCTTGTTTCCCTACTATGGAATTGGTCCTTTTCTTTGTCTAGGGGGCATAACTATGTTAGCTTTGGTCTCTTGGCTGCATTAGTCTTTATGACACCTCACAAATAGTGTTTTTCAACACCACCCCAACTATATTTTTCAATACAACCCTTGACATCAAGTATTTTTCATCACTTATCGGTTTGGTCTTACCTAGTTTCATCATGTGATCTTACTTGCTCATAAGCATTCAATCCTTATTCTTGGAACTTAGTATTAGTTAACACATCTAAAAAATTTAACATGACACTTAATGCTTGACCTATGTCATGATCTTTTCTTTGTGTGCTAACTATTATTGATTTTTGTTAAGTATCCTTGTCATATAAGTCTCTCTCAGATGCATAGCTAGAGGGCTTGGGGCATGGGGAATTTTTTTATTTGTATTGTACTTGTGTGTGTGGTCTTGAAACTCTAGAGTGTCTTTTGTTGTCCCTTAAAACACTTGGGAGATTTGAGGCATCATCCTTGACTACTTTTGCAACATAGGATTTTGTAACATTAGAATCTTTTCACATTCAATTTGATATAAATCACATTCATATCTTCATAGTTGTGCTTGTGACTAGTGATGATTGTGTGACTTTTCAATGTCTATTGATAATGGCCCAATGATGAAAATAAGTTCTTTTACATTCTCTAATGAATGATGAACACAAAATCCTATGTTACAACTTCTCTCTTACAAGTACACCTTTGCATTTTCATGTAGCTTGCATTATTATACTTCATGCTAGTTTGCATTTTTAGGCTAAATTATGAGTTTGAGAGGGTTTTCCTTCATCTTTATCATGGATTTTTAATCAAATGTGGTCATGTTTTGATCTTCATTTCCTTATCTTCTTTCATGATCTCAATCAAAATTTCTATCTTAAATAGTTGATTTATTTTGGGGCATTCTATTTCTTACAAAAATAAATAAATTCTTCTTTTTGTTTCTTTTCATATCTTCCAAATTTCTACCTTCCATTCAATTTCATCTCACTTCTTTTCTTTTAATTTTCCTTTGGGGCATAATATTTCATGATTGATGATCTACCTTGGTTCTATGATTCTTATATCTTTCATCTTACATCAAGAACCTTATCTTTTGTTTGATTTGATCAAATTTATCAATTTATTGGTTCTTCTCTATCTAATTTCAATTTTGATCATAAGGGGGTAGTACCTATCAACTTCAATCTTTGATTTAGTTTTATCAATTTTATCCTCAACTTTTTAAAGTCAAATTTTATTCATATTCTTTTTCCTAATGTGTTATCAAATCGACAACACATCTGGGTTGTTTTTTGATCCCAAATCAATCTCACAAATCAATTTTTTTCTTTGATTACATGTGTTCCCAAATCAATCACACATTAGTCAAAGAGGGGAAAATGTATGTACCCTAAAATGGTCGCCTAGACTATAGGCCTCCATTATTCAATTTATCAAATTTCCTAAATGAATGGTTTACAATATTTTATTAAATCATTTTCTTTGATCAAATTGTAATTAATTTAATTATTTCAACATTTCCTAAGGTTTGATCATTTTATCCTAAGTCTTTTTTTTAATTAAAAGAAAACCTCTCTTTTAAATAAATAATTAATCCACATTTAATTGATTAAGAGAAAAAAAACCCTCTTTTAATTTAATTAAATATTTCCTATTTAATTAAAAGTACTTGCTCTCTTTTAATTAAATAAAATCCCACTTGAGAAAGGAAATTAAATAAATAAAAATTAAATCAATTCTTTTTTCTCTACACTTAAATCCACATATTTCTAAGTGGGATTCCATTTATTTTTCCTTCTCTTTTCTCATTGGTGGAATTTTGTCTCACACAGATCATTCTTCCTCCATCCTTGATTAAATCTTATTGCCTCTTAATATTAATAGTATATTTTTATTTATAAGGGAGAGCTCTCTCCTCATTTTTGACATCCACGATTATGCTATTGTTATGTTGCAAGTTTGGAGAGGGATTTTTGGAGGAGTTTGAGTATTAATGGTTTTTGTAGAGAACTTCTATGTTCTTGTCTTCTTCTCTAAAGCATCCATGGCTTCCATCATCGTGATCCATCCTTTCATTTTCATATTAGCTTAGATCCATACTAGCTTTCATAGATTTATCTTGCATTGTCATTTCCTTTCATAGATTAGATTTCCATTCTTGCATTGCTTTGCATTGTTATCATTTAGATTAGCTTGCATCTTCATTTGTATGCACATTTTGATCTTTGAATCTCTCATTTTATGGTGTACTTGCATGGGCACAAAATAGGTCAAATTGAGGGCCTCCATTACAAACACTTGCACTCTACAAATAGAGAGCTATAAGCCACCATTCAAGACCTCACTCTTGAGACATCTTGGATATAATGACTCAAAGAAATGTGTTAACATTTTAGCACACATCTTTGGCACCCACCATGGGGCAACCCACCTTTACTTGTAGGTTTTAGATATTTTTGGAGCTAACCCCCTTATATGGATTTTTTTAGAGATTAAAAAACCCTAGATCTTCAACATTTGAATTTTTTAATTTTTTTGAGGTACTTTCTATTTTTTATAATTTTTTCTTAATTTTTAATGAAAATAATTTTAGGGCCCAAATTAGCAATTTTTTTCGGAAAATTCTACAATTTTAGAAAGGTCTTTGAATTCTAAACAAGGTTGGTTCTTTGTGTTTGGATTTCAGAGATCATATTAAGGCCCAATAATTCAATTTGCAAAAACTAATTTGTTTTGACAAAATGGCTCCATAGGGCTCAAATAAAATATGTTTTCAAAATTCTAACATTTTTGGTAAAGATCTTTGATTTTTGACAAGTGTCTTTCTTCTACATTTAGGATTTTGGATCCAAATTCATATCATATAGGTCCAATCTTGTTGACTAGGTCAAAAGTTAGTTAGTGAAAGAAGACAGTTTGATGGTGACATCAGCTATGCTCAAGCCCTAGTATCGCACGTGTGAGAAGTTGTATATACTACAAGCCAAAAATGCTATTGTAATTACAAATTAATTAATTATCTTATTATAATTAATTGGTAAAGTGTCGAGGCTGACTCAAGGAATTATTTTGTAGATATAATATAAAGGAAATATATTTTCCTTATTTGTAAGTGTGTGTGTGATCAAGTATTGAATGTGAATTAATCAAGGAAGTAAAAAAATGATCAATGTTTAGTGAATGTGAGTAAGAGATCCAAGGGATTATTGGATGTGAAGTTTTTGATCTGGTGTCAAGATCAGAATAAGTAGAGGTCTAGTTGATAGGATAGAGAAAGAGGGTTGAGACAACTCCTAATAGTGTTGGAATCTCCTAAGAAGGATTCAATGTCTCCTAATTGGAACTGATATGCGCTGATGTTGTTATAGACTCCTAATAGGGTCCATCCTCTAATAAGGAATATTTATATTAGTAAATCATCTTGTGGGTACCATCCCCACTGGGGTTTTCCCTCTGATCAATGGTTTCCCTAGTTAATATATCTGGTGTTATTGTGTATGAGTATTTTGTTATGGTTTTTTATTATATTTTTCACATGGTTAAGTTTTATTAGTGTTGATAATTATGATAATATTTGGATAACTAATTCACCCCCCCACCATCCCCCAACCCCCCCCCCCCCCCCACCCCACCTTAGTTATATTAGTAGACTATATATTCTAACAATTAGTATTAGATTCAGGTTCTTGAAGAGAAAGCTTAACAACTTTGGGTGATCAATGACAAATCATTTTAGAAAGGATAGTCTAGAGTTGAATGGAGTTAACTATGACAACTAGAAGGAGAAGATGAAGACTCATCTACTGTGTATGGGTCCATAATAATAGATTTTGAAAAAAGATAACAAAATAATTATGGAGGAACAAAAACTTGAAGAATGGAGTTAAGTAGAAAGAGATTTGTTCATGTACAATATGAGATCTAGAGAGTCTATACTACCAACTCTTCCAGAGAATGAATAGAGTCAAGTAAAGTCAATTAAAATATCCTATCTAATTTGGAAAGTATTAGAATTTATTTTTAAGGAGATACATGTACCAAAAAGATATGATTTTAGAATCAAATATGCAAATTTCAAGATGCTAAAATGTTGAAAGATGAATTTGTATGAAGTTATGTTGTTAGGATATCTATGATTGTTGCAAGAATCAAATCATATGGTGGAACCAAGTAAGAAGATGAGGTTGTGTGGAAGAACCTAAAAATGTTGACATTAACATTCAAGCAAGTAGCATCAATGATTGAACTATTGATACCATGTACTGAGAAATTCACTAGGGAAACTTTTCTTGAAATATTAGAAGTAGCAAAAGAAGGTTGGATATAGTCTTGAGAATTGAAAGGATTTGAAACATCTTTTAGTACCTTAAGTGTTCAACAAATTTTTTCTAGAAGTGTTAGCACACATGGAGATTTTTCTAGTAGTAGTAGAACTAGATTTGATGAAGATAAGAAGATTAAAGAGGGTATATCCCTTTTTGTAAGAGAACCATATTCTAAGAATATCTTTAAATGTTAGTATAGTAATAAATTTGGTCATTATGCATCTGAATGACCTAAAAGAGAGAAAAACTATAAGGGAAATTTTAAGCCTAGAAGACCTAGAAATTCACTATATGCAAATGAAGATGATAAATCTAATGGAAAATTTTACAATATACTTTATGATGAGCTAGGATTCACAGCCATTAAAGAAGATGATCTTGGAAGATAAATTAGAGAAGACAAATATCTAGTTTACCAATTTGAAAAGAAATCTAATTGGATAATAGGTAGTGGATGTTCACATCACATTATTGGTGATATGAATAAGTTTTTGAAATTCAAGAATCATGATGGAGGTATTGTTAGAGCTACTAACAATGTAGCCAGTCATATTACAAGGATAATAGCTATTACTCTTGATGGAAAGACTAACACTGATGATGTTTATTTTGTTGATGGATTAAAACATAACTTGTTGAGTGTTGGGCAATTGGTGGATAAAGGTTATCAGTTGCAATTCATAGAAAAGACTTGCATTATCAAAGATAAAGATAGTAAGCTTATTGGCACAGAAACAAGGACTAGAGTTAATGTATTTTAGTTGAATCCCACTAAGATAACATGTTTAGTTGTAAAAGTGGATAACAATTGGTCATGATATATGAGGTTTTTTCATATAAACTTTGATGACATTATGAAGGTTAGTAGCACATTTGTAGTTAGAGATCTACCTAAGATTATAAAGCCTACAAATATTGTTTTAAAAGAATATATCTTTTCTAAGAAGAAGAAGATATCACTATTATATTTGGACACAAATTATTATGGCGGGACATTATAATTGCAATGGCTAATCGTCACCCAAGTGACAGTACTAGGGATTTTCTCCTGTCGGATGAGTGTCTGACTTTTGGCATTGACAATTGAGACAAAAACCTTGTTTGTCACAATTATGATGCCAAAAGACATTGCAATTTGGTAGAAAGTAGGGCCAATAGGTCACCATGACATTATCATAATTGTGACAGGTAGGTGTCACAATTATGACATCTAATAGTTTTAGTTTTCTATTTGAATAGCAAAAATCACATTGTATGGCCAATAGTCAAGCATCAAAATGTCTATCACAACCATGATGGTATATGATAGGAGTGTTATGGATGCAACATTTCTCTATTATCTTTGTCTGTCACAAGTGTGACAAATATGTGATGATAGTGCCTTCATTCCAACAACATTTCGTCAGACCTACTCATCACAATTGTGACAACCTACTGATATATTAAAAAAAAATCTTCTTTGGTAGAAATACATTTTACTATGTTAATCATATGTGTACACTATTTAGCACAAGTCATGTAGTTTCTTCTTTGGCCCCTCTCACGGAGATTGTGTTTGACATTCTTCTAAGTTGTTTGATTGATACTGCTTCTGCTCAAGCATTTCATAGATAGTGTTGTATTTACATTTCCTTTTTATATTACTGTGGATAAGAAGCCCAACATCATGATTATTTCTTCATGTAGGAAGCTATGGATTCAACATACATTTTGTGTGCAACATTAGTTTATTGACAACTTGATATGAAAATAGGTGGACCACTACCAAAAGGAGACAACTCAAGTCCTCAATAAAAACTAATGTTTCACACAAAATGTATGTTGAATCCATGACTTCTTGCATGTAGAAATAATCACAATGTTGAGCTTCTTATCTACAGTAATATAAAAAGAAAATGGAAATGCAACACTATCTATGAAATATTTGACTAGAAGTAATATCAATTAGACAACTTAGAAGAATTTAAAACAAAATCTCGGTGAGAGGGGCCAAGGAGGAAATAGCATGACCTGTGCTAAAAATCATACATGTGTGATCAACATAGTAAAATTTATTTCTAACAAATTCAGTTTTTTTTTTTAAAACATGTTCTTCAGATGTTTTCTTTATGGAATCATTCAATGTTATATCTCATGTCTTGACACATGATGAGATATTGTGTTGTATTTTCTTATCTACACATCTCCCAAGGGATTTACCATGACTTTTTATTTCTTAACATTGCTTTTATAAGGTCCTTTAAATGAGATGAAACTTCATTCATGTAGCACAAATTTTCTCCTTTTGAAGCACACTCTATTTTCTCTCCCATAGGTCTACCTAATATTGTAAACATCGTCAATTACACAAGGTCTACTTTAACTATTTTCTTCTAAATCTATTTTAATTTTATTATCTTTTTATAATAGTTGATTTCCATAGAAAACATTTAATACATAGCATTATATAAGCATCCCCTAAAATCAATGAGCAATGAATGTGATTTTTTGGAGTGTTTTCAAAGAATCACTTGCCTCTAAATAATGTATACTAACATATTTCAAGTATGATCTTAAAATCATGATTAATAACTTATAACATTATGCATATGATTGTGTGATTCAAGAATCTAGTGTGATAGTTTGAATTGCTTCTATTACAGTTTGAGTTCCTCTTATTGTTGATGGTGTCACTAGAGCCCCTTTTCTTTAGTTATCCACTTTGCCTTTTGGTATTTCAATGGGGGATGTGTGTCCTCCTTTCTTGTCTCTTGGTTTGAGGTTTCTCTAAGTTTTGGTCACAACTTCTATTGGTGTGGCTATCCCTATGGTTACTAAGATTTGAACTTTGTGAGCATGTATATTCCATCTCTGAATTAGTATGTTGTGACAAAGCTCATTGAAAAAAACACAGATCAAACTAGTATTCATCAAAGGTTAATTGAAATTAGATCACAAAAATTAATTAGAATACAATACTCTTATTGTAGTACTTATCCAATGGAGAAAGTGGTATCCCAAGGACTAAAAATGTCTAAATTATCATATGGTAAGGACACAATTACAATTTTGTGCATCTCTTCTTCAAGCTTATACATATATATTGTACTAAAGTTTTAAAAATTGCTAGATATATTTATTGTTGATTTGTTCCTATTAGTTGTAACTGACTAATATAGACATGTATGTAGTTAAGAATATTATTTAAAACTCCACAAAAAATTTTAGAAAAGGAATGAATCTTAACTTGAACCTTCCTTTGAAAGCTATATCAATGGAAATTGAGAAATTCAGCAACCCTCTTTAGAAAATATGTAATCTTTTTATATGGGGTGGAAGATTGAATTCAGATGTTCTGGATTACTTTTCTTTTTTGTCTGTCCATTATGTGGGAAGCCTGCCCATGCAAAATTTGATAGAATATTTCCTCTCCTCCATGAATTGTGGTTACCATATTTCTCCATGCTATTAGTTCTTCTTCACCAATATTCATCAATCTTTCAGCATGATTCTATTGCTTTGATAAGTTTGTGTTTCTAAATAAATCAAGAACTTCTTCCCTAGATGAATTCTTACGCTCTAGAGTTAGAGATTAGAAATGGTAAAATTATTGTGTACTTATGAGAAATTGGTTACATGGAAAATATCTTCACCTTAACCTCCTCCATCAAAAAAAAAATTGAGAACAATACAAAGACATATACAACAAGGTACAAATAGGTTCTTGCTATAGTGGTAGATACAAATTGCATGTAGCATGTGTCATAAGATCTATGTAATAAACTCTTCATCTAGGAAAAGGACCTATTTCATGTGAACATTAAATAGAGTGATCATCCATGTACTCCATAACTGTCTAGATTAGAGGCCTCTCCATAAAACTCTAACTCTTCTTCAACTCAGATCCCCAAAAATTATTTGATTGTATTTTTCTCTTGGAATAATTTTGCTATGCCGATACCATGTGAGGCTTTGGGTAGAATTATGGAAGCATACAAAGATTTTACACAAATAATACCGTGCTTTGATTCTTCATCTCTATTTAATAAGAATAAATATAATTCTTTATTTTTTTAGATCCTATATTATAGGAGCCACCCTAAAAGGACTCCCTAATATATGAATTGTTTCAACAATTCAAACAAACAATCTTATTTAACCTTAAAAAAACTACGAGAATGGTGTACTATTCCCAACACTTGGTACATACATTGAAGATTTCAAAGAAATAGAGATAATACATTTTAGACACCTCCCAATCAACCATCTATCAAACACTCCAACACATATGCCATCAATTCATGCTTTCTCTACTTTAAATTCATGATTCAAATTTTAGACATTGTCAATAATTGTAAATATAAGTCTGCACACTTTATAATCTCCACTGACATTGTAAATAACAAATATACAAAATTGTGGTAACATTCTCTGCCACTAAATTCAAAGGGGACCATTAGTTTTGTGGAAGGTGACTAGACGGTGTTGTAATAGGGTCTTGATCAATATAAGTGTTTTCCATAAATGTTGTTGGGTTTACTTGACTTTGTCTTTGTTTCTGCTCTATTGCTCTTGTTATTTTCCTTTGTTTCTATTATGAAATACATTTCCTTACATTTTTCATGTCTAGACAAGTTTTCCATATCTTTATGTTGAATAGTCATGTTTTAGTGATCAACAACCTTTAGCGTGTGTTCAAATCTATTATGGAAGTTTGATATATAGTAGAATGATTATTCTAAATATATAAGTACACCATAATATGCTATTGCAATAAGAAGTCCAATTCCATTAAGAAATTTTTAAGATTCCACAATCAAGAAGAAAACTCTAGGTCCCACGAGGCATTTGTAGTTTTGAAGGTTTAGTGGTATGCTCAATTTTGAGAGGTACAAATACTGCTCTAAATTTTTTGTTGATGTTAGTTTTGTCCTTCATTTGGGTCATATATTGTGTTTTTCTCATGCATTTCTTTTCTTATAGATTATGATCAAATTGCATACATTTTCTTTATGGTGAGTTAATGGGCAGCTTTCTCCAATTGCTATATGTAGATGGCAAAATTCAATGCCATAGATAGAGTGTCCTTGTTCAAGGCTATATGGTCCTCATGCTTAAAATAATTTTCTAGTCATATAAAAATTATTTCATCATTGTATTTCAAAAATATGCATTCTTTCATGAAGGTGTTAAGATATAAAAGAGATTGTGATCTTGGAAAGAATATGGGTTCTGAATAAGGAAGGACTGAAAAGATTAATGTGGATCTATTAGAAAAGGTAAAGTGTAGATTTATGAAGGCTTCTATGGACAGATTTATGAGTATATAGAGGACTATGCAAAATTACAAAGAATTTTGAAGAGAGTATTGTGAGAATTTTCTATGGAATTTTTATGAGACTTGAAATAATTTTGGTGGCAAATTTGTTATCATCATAATATGAATTTGAGGAAGAGGGATTGTGGAGAATAGATTATCCATCATCTATAGGAGAAGAAATATTTTAGATAATTTCTTGGCACCTCTTTTGGATTGTATCTAAACAAGTTGCACTTTGCATTATATTAACCAACTCTACATATTAGTGGATATTTAATACTAATTTCATATGTGTTGTCTAACAACATGTGCATTCAAGAAAGGAAAAGAACTATTAAATTTATCATCTTTTTTGCAAATTGCACCAAACACTCTTTGATTGCAGCCCAAAAAGACTTGTTCTAGTTGTTTATATAGTCACTAAGACTGGAAGCCTCATAAGTATAATGCATGCTCTTGTGCAAATGCCTTGCCAGATCAGATATAGCACCAACCATTACTACAGAAGATTGTGGTTTTTAATGTTGTGCAAGGATAGCAAAAATTTCAATGATAGTAATATAGATTTGAGAATTGCTTGCAAATTCACCAACATAAAAGCATAAAATATCAATAAATATTAGAATGAAAAGGAGAACTTGGAATTTGGAAATAGTAACTAAAATATTCATGTATAAATTATAATTTAACCAAAGTATTTTGAAAGTAAAATTCAAAATTCAAATTAGTAGATATCATTTTAATTTGCAATAAGGATTATAAATTGTGAAATTAAAATCATTACCTGCTTTCTCCATTAAGCATTGCATGTCATATAGACTTTACAATCCTCTGCTTCCTCTGTATAATATTATTCAACATATTACCACAATCAAAAGAAATAATGAGAATATTTCATGAATCAATGTATACTTTAGAATGATCTAATATCATTTTTTTCACTATTCAAATTCTTCTTCATGTCTCCTAGTTTACAAAAAAAGTTATCAAATGCAATCAAACATGATTAGAGATAAATAGAAACAATAAAATACCTTGGAGAGGAATAATTTGAAGCAATCCCATAGAAATAAATTCTTTCAAATACTTCATACATTATAACTAAATTTCATAAATAAATGAGTTTGACTATGGCATCCATATGCATTGCCTAAAACCAAGAGATTCAAACAGTTAGTTGTCATGCAATCATAGGTTAATATTGAGCTTCACTTGGTTTCAAGAATAGTTTACTATTCTCTAATAATCAAGGCCAACCATGTGAATGTGGAAGCTCATTTTCCCCCGTAGCATCTACATTCCCCATTAACATCTAAAATTCATTCATTCTATTAATAAAATGTAACATTCATGAATTATCAATTGATAACATTCATTAACACATTAGTTTCATTAGAACATTCAAATTAACATTGAAATATAAGATTCATTAGAACAATCACATGAAAATTCAATAGAACATAAATAAAACATCTATACATAAACATTTATCATTATCAAATAAGTTACATAAATCTAAAAAAATAATTGACATGTTGTAGTTTGTTGGAAATCTGATTGAAAATGAATACTATCAAAAAAGGAGATTGTTGCAAAGAAGGAAGATGGTTGATAAAGAATGTTTTCAATCATTGTTTTTTCATTGATGTCAAACATGTTATTTTCTAGAATGACAATTGCTTATAAGAACCAAATACTATCACTTAGTTGATTGATGAAGAGGATTTAATCAACAAGATGTAACAAGAGTACCTAAGCAAAAGGTTGAGTTATGGTTTTGTAAAGAAGTGCAAGGATCAGTTAAGACAATGTTAAAATGATGTATTGGTAACATATTGAAGATATAGAGGTTTGCCACACTTAGAAACACTGGAAGAATAAGTTGTAACAAGGATGTCTACAAAGCTTAACTAAGTTCATTAGTGAGTGCCAAGCAGATTTTTAGTTAGTGCTAAGCAAAAGCAAAATCTAGTGTGTGCTGAGTGATACAGTAGGTGCCAAACAATAGTAAAAATGTAGTTGATGCCAAGTAACATAGTATGTGCTGAGCACCAAAATTTTAACAGTGTCGAGCTATAGAATTATTTGAAAAGTCAAAGATTTTCCAAATCTGAGTCGACAAGTTTGTTACCTTGAATTTAGTGAACTAGTTGGAGGATAAGGATGATGAGCTGGTGGCACAAAATTTTATGTAAACTATTTTTGAGTGAATTCAAGAGGATTCTTCATGATGTTTCTAGAAGGAACAAGATATGGGTTAGATTTAATGAATCCTACCTAATCCATTCGAACTAAAATTAAAGGAAGGAAGAATTAAGTGGGAAAAGGAATTCCAAACTTCTATTTAACGAGTCTAGGCCAAGATGTAAAATTTGTTGGGGTGCCAAATTGTGAAGTGGTTGAAAGGTGTCAAGGAGAAGACATTAAGAGGTGAAGGAATGACAAAGCACATAGACTCTGCTTCAATAAGTGGTTAGACAGAAGATTGCACTGGTACATCAAGTATGAAGACTCAAGGAGATGAAGCTTTAAAGGAGGACAAGCTATCAGATTTGTAGAGACTGAAAGCCAGGAAAATTGTGAAGTGTTGAACTATGATCTAAAATCTACAAGTTAAGTTGTGAGTTATATCAGGTCAAAATCCCTTGTTGTTACTCTCTAACAATTGTGCAAGCTAGGGTAAAATCTTATAAATTAGGTTGGTCTAACAACCATTTGTAAATCCTTTAATAGGGTGGCCTTCCAAGTGAATGTTCTAAAGTCCCCTAACCAGGCGCACTTCTAACAAGGTGGATAAATCCTTTAACTAGGTGACATTTAACAATGTGTTGTAGCCTTTAACAGGGCAGACCTTTCATAGGGCATCATTTCAAAAAAGTGAGAATTGAGTAGCATGTTACTGGTGGTTTTTCCCAAATTGAGTTTCCACATAAATCACTATGTTATGTTTTGATCTTTCATTTGTTATGCTTTCATGTTGATTTACAATAACTTGCTAAGTAGGAAAGTTTAAACTTGGATCAATGAACAATTTAAAAGGGGATCACTTTACTTGATGAAAAAGTTTCAATTGGACATTTGGACCTTGAATAACTAATTCACCCCCCCCCCCCCAAACTCTTAGTTATTCTAAAAAATTTCTAGCAGTACTTAATGTTTATATCTGCACATATAGTTTTGAAAGAAACATTTGATGTTGAAAAAATATAACATTTTTTGTATAAAATTAATGTCAAACATGTATACTCCTTGTCCTCTATCCCCTTCCTCTTCATTCCTCTTGTTTGTAACTCCTTGATTCAAGGTTGAAAACTACTTCAACATCCTTTGCATGGTTTAGAGGTAATTTCATTGTGGAAGAGGCTTCTACAAGGGAATGAGCCCCGTGATTATGACATTTACACAGAAGTAGAACTTTCTTCTTCATTTCCTTTCACTCAACTCTTTACTGAAGTTATTCTTCTAGCAGTGAGAATAGTTGCTACAAACTCCTAGAAGCCAAGGGACCCTAAACCTATGCTACATTTTCTAGAGCAATGGAAGAATTTGCTATCAGAGTTAGTACTTCATAGCATTTTGGATCATATAGTGATGCCCAAATTTATAGCAGTAGTACATACTTAGGATCCTCACAAAGAGACTATGCCAATACATGCATGGATACATCATTGGCTTCCATTGTTGGGCCAAAATATAGAGCCTTTATATCCAACCATTAATTATAAGTTGGGGAATGAACTTCATGCCTGACATACAAGTGGTGCATATGAATATGCAATTTTATCACCTTGAAAAACTGTATTTGATCCTACTAGCTAGGAAAAATTGATTTTTAAATTATCTTCAATTGAAAAATTATTTCTCCATCTTCAAGTAACCTAAATCCTTACTTCTCCTAGCTATATTGTTTTTCTATTGTTATATATATATATATATATATATATATATATTATAATAGATTTTCAATTTCTTTCTCCATGTTTTTATGATGCATAGAAAAAATCATATCATCTTAGTATAACACTAAGGAAAGTGGTTGTAAAATATATGAATAAAGAACTCAAAAAGGAGTTCAATTAAATAGATAATTTGTGTGTCTAATGCTATTTAATGAAATATTAAACCAAATAATCATCATATACTTATAACGATCAAAGTATGCACAAAGTATGATCTTGGTACATGAAATTTCAGCAAAAAATGGAGGGAACAAAATTCAAATAGCGAGTCATATAGTATCTAACCATAATTATGAATTAAAGATAATATCAAATACAAACCTATTTACAATGTAATATCATTTTGTCTATTTTGTTAGTCCACACCAAAATCAATAACCTTATTTTTACTATACAAGCTTTTTGTTAGTCAGTAGCATTTTTCCTTTTTTAATTTTTTAATTTGGGAAGTAATCCCCTTGAATTGGGCATACCATGTTTTCTATCCAAGTAGTATTCATACAAGCACAAATAGCTCCTAGAATTATTGTTCATAGGCATAGTGGATATTCATGCACACCAAATTCAAAAGCTTCTACCATTAGATCTCTTTATTTTAGATAATCATATAATAATTAGGGTTATGGTGCTCAACCCATGAGCACTTTAAGCCTAATAAAATCCTAGATGTTAGCCAAGAACATTCAATTTCTTCTTTTTTTAAATCAGGAAACAAATTTAATCCCCACATACCTTTCAAGAATCAATTACATTTAGTGTTGAGATCATTGCGATTATTTTTATTATGGTAGAATTTGGTTTTTATTATTATAAAGGAAAATATTGGAGTGGATGTGTTTCTTGATCAACATCAATAAGCTAGGGGGTAAAAACTCATCCATACCCTAAAATGACAAAAGAAATTAAAGGCTTAGGAAAACAAAAAATGGAGTATATCTTAGAAGTAGAAGATCACCTAGCATTTAGTGGAGCTAAGAAAATAATCTAGGGTTGATAAAATTGAACTAATATTGCATAGTTCATGCTTTCAACTCTATTTATTTTTCTATTCAACAAAATAGGAAGAGTTTGCATAGCAAAAAAATCATTTTGTGTATTTTTTAATATCTACTATGATATGTTTTTGTAAAATTTCTTGCAAAATCTACCCATTTTTTGTGGTCTACATTACTTTTGTGTAGGATCTTGAGGTAAGTCACTTAGCATGAGTTGAGTGAGTTTTATTGTTTTATTATTTGGATTTTGGAATATGTATGCATCTAGATCATTTTTTCTATAGTGTAGATACTATGTAATAAGCAACTTAAAAGGATCTCTTTGAATATATAAAGATATCTACTATGATACATGTTTTTGTAAAATTTCTTGCGAACTCTACCCATTTTTCATGGTCTGCATTATTTTTGTGCAAGCTCTTGAAGTAAGCCACTTAGCATGGGTTGAGTGAGTTTTATTATTTTATTATTTGGATTTGGGAATATGTATGTGACTGGATCATTTTTCTATTGTGTAGATAATATTTAATAAACACCTTTGAAAATATTTCTCTAAATATATAAAGATATTTCCTATGATATGGTTTTGTAAAATTTATTCGAACTCTACCCATTTTTCGTGGTCTACATTATTTTTGTGTAGGATCTTGAGGTAAGTCACTTAGCACATGTTGAGTGAATTTTATTTATTGATTATTTGGATTTTGGAATATTTGTGCATCTCTATTATGTAGATAATATGTAATAAGGACCTTAAAAAAGATCTCTCTGAATATATAAAGAAATATATGTTTAGAAGGAAATATAAAGACATACATGTTTAGAAGGTAAGGAAAAGAAAATTTGCATACATATCTCTTCTTTCACTATAAGAAAATAATAGAGCAAGGGCACATAGATCACAAGGCCATGACATGACAGTGAAACCACAAAGCAAGGGCACAACATGACAATGAAATCATAGAGCAAGGGCATGACATGACAATGAAATTATAGAGCAATGGCATGACACGACAATGAAATCATAGAGCAAGGGCATGACATGATAATGAAATCATAAAGCAAGGGAATGAAATGATAATGAAATTGTACAGCAAGGGAATGAAAATGAAATGTAGAGATCATGAGGGAACAACAACCAAATGCACTAATCACAAGGGCCATTAAAAAATTCACAACACTACACCTCTTTCATGCCTAACTCACTCCACCTCTTTCATGCCTAGCTCACTTCACAATCAAAATCAAATGGAAAATGATTCTCATGTTTGCAGTTATCCTAAATGTCATTGCAATACCAACATTAGCATCATAATTTTGATGCCCTAAGGAGTACAAAAAAAAAATATGACAACCATTTTCCATTTGATTTTGATTGTCGATTGAATTGGGCACAAAAGAGGTGGAGTGAGGTAGGTGCGAAAGAGGTGTAGTGTTGTGAATGTTGTTGTGGCCCTTATGATCAGTGCATTTGGTTGTTTGTATGACAATAAAATCATAGAGCAAGGGAATGACAATGAAATGTAAAGATCATGAGGGCACAACAACTAAATGCACTAATCACAAGGGCCACAATAACATTCACAACACAACACCTCTTTCATGTCTAACTCAATCCACAATCAAAATCAAATGGAAAATGATTGTCATGTTTTTTTTTTTTTTTTTTTTTTTTTTTGTTTATGCCTTTGAGGGTGTTGGAATTATGACACCAACATTTCTATTGCAATGACATTGTAATTGTAAAATAAATATGAAAATTACCAAAAATTACACCACTATTGCAAATTTCCATCGCAATTTGACCCCAAATGTTATAGTGTATCATTTCCTACCAATAATTTCACTACTATAGAAAAGCTAGAGATTGTTCACATAGATTTGAGTGGCCCCTTAAGGACAAGAGGATTCTATAGAGAAAGGTATTTCATGATTTCACTAGAATGATGTGGGTAGCATTCCTTAAAGAAAAGTCTAAAGCATTTGAGAAGTTTAAGATATTTAAGAGTAGAGTTGAGAATGAATCTAGTGTTATGATAAACTATTTGAGATCATAGAGGAGGAGAGTTCACCTCTAGAGAGTTTAACATGTTTTGTGAAGAGAATCAAATCAAGAGACAATTGTCTTCACCCAAGACCCCTGAGAAGAATGTGATGTCTAAAAGAAGAAACCGATCAATAATAAAGTTAGTAAAAGTAATAATATTTGAGAATGATGTATCCAAGACATTTTCAAGAGAAACAGTCAATACAATATTGTACACTATGAATAGAGTATAGATCAGAAAAGGTATGGATAAGACCCCTTATAACTTATGGTTTGGTCATTAACCCTCAGTAAAG
Organism: Cupressus sempervirens; assembly: GCA_028749045.1. NCBI lineage: Eukaryota > Viridiplantae > Streptophyta > Pinopsida > Cupressales > Cupressaceae > Cupressus > Cupressus sempervirens. The sequence continues at coordinate 133,070,208 of CM053788.1, read as the reverse complement.
TATTTCAAAATCTTTGGAAGAAAATTTTATATAAAGAGAGATAATGACATCACTAAGTTTAATCCAAAAAGTGATGAAACACTACTACTTTTGGGCCCAAATTACAATAGTGGGCCATCACAATTATGACAATAAACCATCACCCAACTGACATCAGTCAAAATTGGCTCCCGTCAGATGGGCATTTGACTTTTGTGATCACAAGTTTCTATGAAAAGAGTTACCATCATTTGGACCCAACTTCAACAAAACCATGGGTGGTTTTCTACTCTTTAGGCTCTGCAAAAGCAGGGTGGGTATACCTAGGGATGATTCAAGATTGGGAAACATTGTTTGAGAATTATTTTAGTTTCATTCTAATTCTCATCTCAAATCTTGAATATACATGCATAATTCTTGACAATTTGATAAACACATCACATATAATAGATTTGACCAAAATTCTTCTATAGATCTACACGTGCTCTCAACAATAGTGGCTAACTGAAGCTAAAACATTCCATGCAAACAAGTACCAGCCAACCTTGAAGATCTTCAGGAAATAAAAGTAAAATTGATTATAATTCTACATTTGAAAACCATTTATGACATATTTCTCTTCCAGCTGAATCAATTTGACCAGTGCGTAATCCATTAGGGTTCAAAGTCTACTACAAATCCATAGATCTAATTTTTTTCCTTACAACAAATATTATCAGCAATTCTTATCAAAATTCATCATTCAAAAAATTCTTCCTACTACTATAGTAACCTTATCAGATTCATCAAAGCTTTTACTTAATCCATTAAACCAAGAGCAATGGTGAACAGATATACAACCTAAATAGATTGCATTCAATTGCACAAGCCTTTACTCATACAATATCAAGATAACTAAGTAACTAAAAGGAGTCAAAATTCAGAAAGAACTGATATGGGAACAGCTCATAATTTGTATTCATTTTCATTAAAAATTGTATACATTTGCAGTAACTCAAAATGACCTTAGGAAGAAACACAAAGATCATTCTATATTAATGTATTCTTAGGAACTAACAGAGATAATACACCATAAAACTTGCTCCAAACATTGGATTGAAAATAGACTAATTATTTCACCTAGAAAACATTAGAAATTCAACCATTCTCTAGCCCTGTAATCTCACTTATATAGCGTGAGATGCAATAAGCTTCAAGCTAAGAGAAAATGACAGGTGTCCTTTAAAAGAAATATTTACATACACCTATCACAAAATGAAAAAATGTGAGTAACAGAAAGACCCATACATCAAACATTCCTTTTGTGGGCCCCTTTCTATTACATCCTTTGGAATCGAGATAGTACAATTATTTGATTCTTCTATCAATTTGATTCCTCAGAATAAGTGACCATGAGGCTTGAAAGTGATGTCTCCTCTTCAATTACCTACAAGTTTACTTTAACTTGGGGGATTTCTCTGTCTTCATCATCAAATGTTAAAGTAACAATTACACTTGCATAATCTTCTACCTTGTCATCTTGTAACATATGCTCTGTAGACATGAATTTATCTTTCCACTCATTATAAGCAGTGTCATCTAGCCAATCAAAATTTAGAACCTCCCTTTGTATAGTTATTAAAGAATTTGCAATTGCCTCTATATCAACCAATTCTTTTCTAATGGAGTCATAGAATATTTGAACTTTAACCAACTCCTCATTTTTCATAGCTCATAACAAGTGTCCAGTCTCATTTATAACTTTATTTATTCTTTCAGAAAAGACTTCATCTAGCTCCCTCTTCCATTCTTCCTTTTCCTTTACTTTATCAATACTCTTTAAAGCACAAGGAAATAAATCAAACTTCTCTGCAATATACCGGGAAAAAAAAATAATTAATCTTTTTTGAAAAGAATCTTGTTTGTCATAAAAACCTTGCAATTTATCAAGTAAATCAAAGATATGTTCTATTTGATGACATGGTAGTTGAATGATGGATATACACATAATAGTGATATCTTTATTCCTTTCTATCCATTTTTGCATAAGAGGTCTAAAACTACTCTCATTTCTCTTTAATTCATCCTTAATAGATGCAATCCTTGCCAATAAGTCAAAAAATTATTGCCACTCAATTCTATCTACTAAATACATTAAACCCTGCCTTATTTTCTCCTCAAACAGATTATTTAGTTCTACATGCAATGCATAGAATTTATTTTTTTCTTCTTCAAAATCCTCTATAGTGTAGAACTGTAGCCTTTCAGGGGTATCTAGTACCTCAACAATTGGAGTTGACTTGAAAGGTTTAATAGGTGGCCTAGGAGGGTATACAATCCCAGGTCTACTAGATTCTTCTACTTTTCTTTTCCCCAGTACCTTCTCCATTTGAGATACTTTGTTTTCCAATGACTGTATCTGCATATCTCTTTCCTCATATGCTTCCAAAACTTCTTCAAACCTAGCATTGAGTTGGGAAAATCTATGTTCTTCCTAGCTAGATACAACACTACCAAATTTTAACATTTCTAAGGCCATTCCTATTATTTGCTTACTGTCCACCTCACCAGCCCTGAAAAATTTCAATGCACCAATATGCTATGCAGTAGAGATTTCTTGCATTCTGGTCTTGTCTCTTTTTTCAATTGACCAAATAACAAGGGCTTGGTGGTCATCACTAAACTTGACACCCCTATGAGCTTGTAATATCTCTTCCTCAGTCTTAAACTGGATATCCTTTTGTTTCCTTACTGAATCAAAAACTATGGCATTCACTATATCCCATTTAAGTAAAATAAGGACCCTTGACTGTCTAAATACTTGCCTTCTGGCCTTAGGTGTAAATTGAGCAAAATCATTCAGAAACTTAGATTTTACCTTTTCTTTAATAATAGAGTCTGATTTATCAGGTTGCTCTACCTTTATCTTTTCACAAGTCTTCTCAAAATTTCCTATATTTAGCCTCCATAAAAATTGAGCAAATGCCTTGGATTTCACAAAATTTTCATCATTAATAAATTTCTTAGAGGCTTGGGCAACTATTGGATCAATTTACTTACCTTGGTAATCAGCCAAAATTAAATACAAGGAAGGTGTAGGTGGTACTCATGGCTCTCCAATCTCCAAATCTATGGAGGTAACAATTACATCTCCCTCTCATTTTTCTAAGCTGCTCTCTTAGAGATGTTTCATCATCAATCCTAATTGGAGATTGGCTTGGGGAATATTACTCCACTTGGGAAGAAGAACCTTGCTCTAACTTTTTTCTTTTTGGAGCACTGGCTACAAGTGGACTTTATGGCCTTGGTCTCTACTGAGGGGGAGCGAGTTGCACATTCCAGATCATTACATATCTTTCCCTTTTTTGCAAAGTGTATTGACAAGGAGACACCATATTTCTACTATTTATTCTCTTCTACACCTCTACAGCCTTGTCTAGATAAGCCTTGACATATGCATCTTTCTTCTCATTCATGGCTTGTATTATCACAGTAAAATTATTCATCAATGCCTACATCTTGGCTCTCCAATATTTCTTTTCTTTCAATGGATCGTAATGGAGGTCAAAAGCATTAATGAATTCTAGGGTTTTGCTAAATACTATCCATTTCTCCTTTCTCAATTCTTGTTCTTGCAAAGTAAAATCATTTCTAATCTAATCCTCCAGATAGTAAACTTGTTGTACCATGTGGGAAGCTTTTATTCTCTCTCATAAGAGGTCATAGAATCCTTCAGGATCAATAAACTTGGCATGAGACTCTACCATGTTATATATACCTAAGAACAAATTCAAATGCTTCCACCCTTTCCTTACAAAAACAAAATCATGTGTCATGGTAACAATTGGAAAAAATGTACCCTTCTTAGGAAACTCCCCCTCATCTATAGTGCCTATTTTCCATAACAACTCAACTATTCCTATCTTCAAAGGCACATGAAATGGTAGCACATGAGGCTTTCCCAAGAATCCATATACTCTTATCACTGTTGAAACATTATAGGGAATGATATCCCCCCAATTATGACTAAAAAATAGTCCTTTTGCATGGTCCTTGGGTCTAACCAATTCTAACATTGCTTGTGGAATTCTAGGGTTGTCTCCTCTCAAAAGAAATTTAAGCTTTGATGCAAAATATTTTTCAAACCTCACATAACTAGTATATATGGATTTTGAGGTCACATCCACACTCCACAACTGTACTGGATTCCTCTCTCCATTTCTAGTTGTTTCCAGCTCCATACCCTTAGAGAAGAAGGTAAGTCCCTTACACAAACATACATACATGAGCAATGAATACCAATAGAAAGGTTTATCCACTTTTCCCCTTGCTATTCCCACCAAACCATTGTGAATCTCCTTTGCAAGGAAAGTAGCAAAATCTAGAATAGTGCTCATCCTAAATTAAAGAGTTTGAGCCATTATGAGGACAATTGAGCCTAGGTTCTGTTCAGCTTCATCCATTCCAAAAATTTACAAAGAGAAATATATAATGCTTGAGCCTTAGGGTTAAAATGTCTTTTTAGTTATGGCTCAGGTGTGCTAGCAGTAATCATAGACAAGGTTCCAACTTTAGCAACATTCTCCTGCAATGGCCCTGTCCTCAAGTATATTCTTTATGCATCATATCTTGCTTGCAAATCATCCATATCAATGATTTCATGTATAGCGTGGTTAGGGTTAAGGTAAAAAACTTCACTGAGTAGCTTAGGGAAAACCCTAAAAAGATTCACTCCAAAATGATTCTTCACCCAACCCATAATAGGATCATATTGCTTAGCTAGGTCAGTCAATAGATCACTATCAAAGAAAACTATAGGGACTGTTAATTTTCCAATGTTGAATTCCCAGACATTGCTCATGAGGGTATCTAAATTCCTTTCTAAAAATCATTTTTTGAACAATTGCAAAGCTCCCATAGATACTTGGGCATCTCTTACCTAGTTTTCCCTATCATAGAAACCCTTAGCGACAACCACCCTAGTGTTCTTAGGAATGAGTTCCCTTCCTTTAGTTATTTCATTTACTGATAAGGGAAATTGTTCTAGGAAATCATCATGCACAACCATCTTTAAGTAATCATTTTTCCTAGAAAACTCCTTCCGTGGAGGTATCTTTTAAAATTTTAAAATCTTACAATAGAAAATTCTAGATTTCTTATGGTTACAGGTTACTTACCTACTAAATTTTCCCTTCTTTCTCTACAATTTTTTTTGCAATTTCGCTGAAACCGCTATGAAATTTCATCCCTGAGCTTTGGAAATCCTTTTGCTCTGAGAAAATTTGCAACTTTGTGATTCATTAATGGTGATTTTTTATGTTATACCCATGCATTAAGGTCGCACGAAGGAACTCTAAATCATTTTAACTCCTATAGTCATTACTTTGGTATTTGCGCTTGAACTTTGAATTTCACCTATTGATCCTATGATGATCAGACGACTTTATTTGAAAACATAAAAATCTTTAAAAATTTGATAGCCCCTAGCCATGTGTCAAAAGGGCACATGCCCACATTACTTAAAATTCTTGCAACTTCTTATTGCGGGCATGCATTCTCTGTCGATCTTTCCTAGATCGATAGTGGGCCAAAGTCCTTTTCTTTGATGACCCACTCAGCTAACTTAACCAATAAAATATCATCCTTTTACCAACATGCTCTGATATATTTGATCACGGCATTTAAAGTTTCAGCACCCATGACATCATTGCTTCCAACTTGGCATACCTATCATAGTCCACCAATGAGCGCACTTTACTTCATCTGACCTTTCTAGCATGGCATGACTCATCATTCCCTTTAAGTCTTGGTCCCATTGTGTCTGCTTGCTTGCATTATTTAAATGTCAAGCAAGTCCATATTACGTGTAAGTGCTAACCCTAAATCTTATTCAGCCTGACAGTGATCAAAATTTTTTTGTGACTATAATATCTAGTCAGCTAGTCAGACCAATGAGATGCTTTCTCTATACTCTAGCTCATCTGACAAGTACCACATAAGACAAGTTGTTATTATCTTCTTAGAAAGGCAGGCCCATTATGTCACACTATGCCATGCATCACATTGGTTCTTCCCCACAATGTATAACATTTGTGCACTTTATTATTATGGGCATGTGCTAGCCCTTGATTCTTTGCAAGATCAATGATCAAAAACTCTAAACTATAAAATAATATCTTCATTAAAGAATGAGCCAATGATATTGCAAGAATTTCAAAATGCGTGCAAGAACATTGACAACTCTATAAGAAGGTCTAACTAGCTCTGACAACCACAAAAATTTTGCAGTGCACTGAGGCTGGAACATGAGGAAGGGCTACGTGTCATCATAGTGCATGCTCACATTGTTTAAAAGCCCTGCATCTTCTTATTGTGGTAATGTGATGGCCGTTGATCTTATCAAGATCAACAGTCACACAAAATCTGTGTTATATAGGATCTTTTCAAATAAAATAATGCAATTAAGGAAAACTTTATAAGGTTTATCAAAAGATTAAAAGGTCATTCTTACGTAAATAAACCTTTAGGATAAAAAATGTCCTGCCAAAATTTATTTGAAATAATACTTTCTAAAGTTTTCAAAGGCTAGGGCCAAACAAGGCAAGGCACAAGGTTATTTGGTGAATTTTTTGCCTAGGGTTTTTTGACCTAATTTCAAATTACTTGGAGTGCACATTTAGGTTTTTTCACTACTGAATACAATGAAACAAGGGTGGTGAAAAACTAGGCCAATAGTGGCTCTGTATGGGGACAATGCCTAAGCAAGATTCATATGAGGGCTCAGAATCCCTGGGAGAAGCAGACCACAAGCTTGACTTTAAAAACTATGACAAATTAGAGAGAGCATAAAATGTAGAACAGAAGAATATATAGGGACTATACAGAAGACATAAAGATTATACAGAATGTACAAGGAAACCTAGACAACTGTTCATGGAGAAAAAAAGTATTTTTCAAGAAAAATACCTCTTCAAGAGTTGTCCATGAATTGGCAGTTCAAGAATATTGTCTGCTAGATCTTTGAGAACATAAGAATCCTCACCCCAAGTATTTTCAATCAAATAAGGGCCTAACTAGATAGGATCAAATTTGTCATGTTTTCCTTTATCCTCAATTTTGGCATTCCACATTAAGACTAGATCTCCATCTTCAAACTTCTTTCTTACCATTCTTTTATCATAGAGTGTCTTAACTTGCAATTGTAACTTTTGGTTCTTAAGAGATGCTTCTCTTCTAGTTTCTATCAATCATACTAGTTCATCCATCCTTTCTTGCATTTCATCTATAGTATCTTCATCATATAACTAAATGTAATTGTAGAGTCCTATCAAGTTGTTATAAGGCATTATGGCCTGAATTCCATATACCAAATCAAACAGTGCCACACCAATAGCCTTTTCGATAGTCACTCTATCAACCCATATGGCTAATTGCAATTTAGAATCCCATGCTTTCTTATTATCATCCAATGTCCTTTTTATTGTTTTCAACAAACTCTTATTTGTAGATTCAGCTTGTCCATTTCCTTGTGGATGATATGGGGAAGATGTTGATCTAGTGATTCCATATTTGTCACAGAATTTCTTGAATTCTTCAGACCTAAAGCACATTGCATTATCTATTATAATCTTCTAAGGACAACCAAATCTGGAAATAATGTTACTGAGCAAAAAATTATTAACTTTACTGGTAGCATTTCTTGCAAGGATTGCTTCTACCCACTTTGTGAAATAGTTAGTAGCAACTAAAATCCAGCAATACCTAGTGCTAGATTTGGGAGACATTTCACCTATGAAATCCATAGCCCATTGTTGAAAAGGTGCTTGGAATTCAATTGGCTTTAATGGAGTATTACCTAAAAATAATAATTTTCTAGCAAATCTTTGGCAAGCATCAAATTTCCTATTCATGACTTGAGCATCCTTGAAAAGAGATGGCCACCAAAATCTTTCTCTCATCACTTTATGTGCAGTGGTCTTGGACATATAGTGTCCTCCACAAACTCCAGCATGCATTTCATTTAAAACTTCTTTTGCCTTTTTCTTGATCAATGCATTTTGGTAATACCCCTTCAAAATTTCTCTACCACAAATTGCCTTTAACAATTATGTATCTGATGGCTTGTAATTTAGTACTCCTCTTTTCATGTTTAGTCAAATGGGAAGGAGCTTCCATGTGTTGAAGATAATAAATAACATTAACATACCAATCACAATGATCCATGTCACCTAAGTTAGATCTGAGGTCATCAACTACCACATTGTTCTGATTAGCATCCAAATTTGATTCAACCATGAGTTTAGCCAAACCTTGACCTCTTACCAACTTAGTCATCTATATTTCAATATTGAATTCTTGGATCCTATTGATCCATCTACACTTTCTTCCTGACACTTCTTGCTGAGAAAATATGTCTTTGACAACAGCACTAGGCACAAATGCAATGACAGTAGCACCTATCAAGTAGCATTTGAAAGCCTTAACAACCTTTACTAAAGAATATGCCTATTTCTCATTTATCTCATATTTCAATTTAGTAGGCTATAGTGACTTACTGAAAAAAGAAATGGGTTGTTCATATCCTTCTTCATTTTTCTACAACAAGAATGCGACTATAGTGTTAAAGGATGCAAAAGAAAAAATGTTCATAAGCTTTGTATAATCTGGGGTTTTGAGGCTTGAGGAAATTTTTTATGGCATTATTAATATCTTGAAATGACTATGAAGGTTCTCCATTCCAGTCAATAGTAGCTCCTTTTTTGAACATTTTAGAAATAGGTCTACTAATTTCAGCAAAGTTTGTAACAAACCTCCGTAGAAAATTAACTTGCCCAAAGAAAGACTGTATTCCTTTCACATTTTTGGGCTTAGGCACTTTATCAATGGCTGCCACACTTTTAGGGTCTATCTTCACACCATCTTTAGACACTATATGTCCTAGCAATCTACCTTTTGTCACCCCAACTGTACATTTCTTTGAGTTCAATGATACTCCATATTCCAAAGTTTTGATAAAAAAATTCTTCAAATGCCTACAGTGATCCTCAGCCTTCTTAGAATAGGCTATAAGATCATCCTAGTATACAACCATAAATTTTTTGATATAATCATGAAATGCCACATCCATAGCTCTTTGGAAAGTAGCTCCTGCATTAATCATGCCAAATGGAATCCTTACATATACATAGGTTCTCCATGGGGTTGTGAAGGCTGTCTTAAATTGTTCATTTTCCTTTACTAGAACTTGTTTGTACCCACAAAAACCATCCATCATAGACATTAGCTCAGAACCAGTTACTTGTTGCAACATTGCTTCCATATTTGGTAATCCATAATTATCCTTCAAGGATGCAATGTTCAATTTCTTGAAATCCAGACATAATCTTACGTCTCCATTTTTCTTCCTAACAACCACCAAATGTGAAACCCAGGTGGAATGTCTAATTGGTTTGATTATCCACCCATCCCTTAATTTCATTTATTCTTCTTGCATTTTGGGAGCCAGGGTAGGGTTTACTGGTCTTTGTTTCTGTCTGAAAGGTTTTACATTATCCTTTAGTGGTATGACATGTTGGAATAAATCTTCCCTATAAGCCTTAAGGTCATCATATGACCATGCAAAAACATGTCTATACTTCCTAAGCAAGTCAATTAATGGTTTTCTGATTTTAGCAGGAAAATTTTGGCCAATATAAACTTTTTTGGGAGCTTCATCAGTACCAAGGTTTATCTCTTCTAATTCCCAAGGCTTAGGGTCCTTAACTCCTAGTTTGATTCTATCTTGATTATCAAAAATACTTTCCAAAACCACTAACCCCTTTGGCACCTTGTTGGTTTTCAACTGCATAATATCTTAACCAAAAATGGTTTCCTTACCATCTATAGTTTCAATTAAATCACTGCAATCCATTTCTTGACCATGGTACTTGTCTTCATTTAACAAAAAAATTATAATGTCTTTATCATCTTCAAAGACTTGCCAATTTTCAATATTATCAAGTATCGAAGGTCTACTCTATACTTCAATTTGAGAAATTCCTGCAAATGATATCTCCTTAGGTCTGATTGGTACATTTGCTAATAAATCAGCCATCTTATTCTGAGTCCTATCTCCCCATGAGATACCAAATGCACCAAAAGATTCTATCTGGTCCCAAAAAGCATTTCTATACTACTTTAATCTCCTATTCTTAGATGCATAGGTTTCTTTTATCTAGGAGATAACTAGTTTAGAATCCCCTATGACATGCAATTTCTTAATTCCATGATGTGTAGCAACTTTCAATCCTACCAACAAGGCCTCATACTCTACTATATTATTTGTGCAAGAAAACTTTAAAGTGAATGAGTATCTAAAAGTATTTTTGTTAGAAAAAAAAAAAAACCACCCCTACCCCTGAACCTTCTTTTAAACTAGCCCCATCAAAAAAACATTGTCCATAATATTGGTGAGTTTGTACAACACTCAACTTCATGCTCAATTATAGTAGGAAAATTCTCAACTTCTTGAATAATCAATTCAGCTCTAAATGGATTGACACCAGTGTCCAAGAAACAAGTTGAGTCCCTATCAATTTCCTCCCCTAAAAGGTGACTGGCCCTTGGTTCTTTGTCCATTTTGACAGCCTTATCTCTTATATGAAAATTTGCATAAGTCAAATCACATTGCAGGGTTCCTCCCATAGCAACACTCCATTTCTAGAGAGCAACATTCCATAGTGTGGAGGTATATCCACTACAAGGGCTGACATGGTCAACTCTACTTCAGGATATGCAGCTAATTTGAATGGTAAAGAATTTATGGTACCTATGACTAGGACTTCCCTAGCATCCATACCTCTACATCTACCCTACTTAGTGTCTACTTTCAGACCTAATGCTTCCATTATCTTGAAGAGCATAATGGTATTAGAGGCTCCTAAATCTATCATGCAATTTTTAAGGGTCTTTCCATTTATGATCAGACTGAGGAAAAATGGGTCAATATCTTCTATAAATGCCACTAAGGAATCATCTAAAAACATTTGGGGAATCTAGGATATGATACCACTATCCTCTACTACTAATGGGGTTTGTTGGATAACACTTTGTTCTACAACAATATTGTTGTTTCCTATCCCTCCCAACCATGATAAAGCCTTGCTTTTATGCTCTTCAATTCTAAGAAGTTTAGACAAAGGTACTTTTACAATTATTTGGGACATCATGGATATCATATCAATAAGCTCAAGAATAATGGGTTTTACAAGAATACCTGGAGTTGAAGTTTTTTGAACAGCGGGGACCACTGTTTGCTTGATAGTATCAAGTCCTGATTTCTTTGCTTGCACAATTGCTTTTGTTGTTTCATTTTTTTGAAATTGAACCTTCTTTTTTGGTTCCCACTTCTTAACCTTGTTGTCTTTGATCTTAGGCACATCTATATTGACCTTTTTACTTTTATCATTCATCTTATGGGTAATATCTTTGATGAATACACTGGATGGCTTTTCTGCATCATTATTTACTATTCTATTTCTCAAATTGTAGTTACTATGAACTTGGGAAATCATTTCTGCTATGATTCTGTCAATCTCCTCTTTGGAGGGAATTCTTAAGCTTATGTGACCTACATCAGAAGATGTAACACATACCTTATCTTCATCATAACCTTCATCATCTGAAAGCACTTGCTAATGATGTAATTTATAAGCAATTCTCTGACTGGTAATATCATTTTCAAGTTCTTTAGAATTAGAATCTATAAAATCATCACACATACTTACCATATTGTAACTTATATCATCATGGCTTTTATCTTCATTTCCTTCTTCAAGTTGCACACCTTGATCCAGGGAAAATGATTGAGCAACAACACAATAATTAGAAGAGTGAGGTGATTGACATATAATGCACCATGGTACATCATCATTCATATTTACAGTGTTCCTTTGTAGGGGATCTGGGGTACCCTTATCCTTCACATTTTGTGTTTGGTTAGGAACTAGCTTACCATCTTTCCATTGGGTAGTGTGAGGGTAATTTTGCATTCTAGGTTTCCTGTTGAAACTATTGTTTTTCATAGGGGCCTTTTCTCCAACATTAGGCTTATTGAAACTAGTGGGATTCATCTTCTTTAGTAATTCCAAAACCTGGCCTATTGTAGGTTCTTCTGCCTTTTTTCATATAGGAGTTTTATCACCCTCCCTTTTGTTATTGTTCTTGGGATTGAAAAGCTTTACGCCATCTCTTCTACCCATTTTTCCAGATGCTTTTGTATTGTTTTCCATATTTACTACAACTTTATAGGAATCCCTTAAAGTTTTGGGATCCTTATCCCTCAATTGATAAGCCATTTTGCTATCAAAAGCATTAAAATATGTTGTGAGACAAACATCCTCATTCAACCTCATAACTTGAAACAATTTGTACATACTTTTCTGGAACCTAACATTGAAATGAATGTGGACTTATTAGGATTCTTCTTAATGTTATTAAATTCATTTAACATGAATCTTTCATTAGTGTTGTCTCCATAATGTTGTTTAAATAATTTCTACAAGTCACTCCATGAGGTAATACTATCATCAGGTAGCCTTCTAAACCAATCCCTTGCATCCTTAGTTAATGAATGAAAAAATAACTTCATGACCATATCTTCATGTTCAACTTCATAATCATTTAACATATCAATGAAAATTCTCAAATGTTCTTCACCAGTAACAACATTATTCCTAGAAAACTTAACCACTTTGTCTCTTAAATAAAATGATATGAGATGTGGAGCACTAGGAATGCTAGTAAATGATATTTGTCTATACTTTTCAAGCTATACAAGTTTATTCCAGAAACTAAGAACATTTGAGGTACTCACAATGTTAGCTTGGTTTAGAGGAGCGGCTTGGGAATTTTGAGGTTGGACAATAGGGACTTGAGTATAAGTAGTGGATGATGAGATAGGAGTAGACTAAGATATTACTTGCATTGAAACTATTGGTCGAGAGGGAGGTATAGAAGCTGAAGCTGGGAGGGATAAATTTGGCCATGAGGCTAATGCAAAATTAGTTTTAATGAACTAAATTTTTCTCCTAGTTTCTTTTGCTTGAGCTTCATTCTCCACCTTCTCAAGCTCTTTTGCAAGATCTTCCTTCTCCTTCTAGCCTTTTCCAGGTCTAAATCTAACTTCTACATAGAAGGTTTTGTGGATTTTATTGGTTGAGCTTGAGGTTCATTTATCTAGACTCCTATAGCTTTACCCTTTCCTTTGTCTGCAACTTTCACAATGGGTTCTACAGGATTTACTTGAACAGGTTTATAATATTGGACTTGAGCAATAACTAGTTCTTTCCTTTGATTTAGGCATTTTTCTTGTTCTTGAACTTTAGCTCTTAGACTGTCTATGTCTCCAAATATATTAGTGTGGAGAGTTATGGTATTTTCTTCTAAATTTTTATTCTACTCCTTCAAGGTAGCCATCCTTCTCACCAAAGCATCGCTTTCTATTGTGGCATCCAAGGTGGCTTGCTCCTTTTCTTTTTCAAGATGAATGCATTTAGCTTCTTTGTCACCAACCCATTTCTTCAAAAATCCTATCTCAGATTGCACTTCTTTAGGGTTTGTAGAAGTAGCCTTTGAATCAGTAGGATCATCTAGATTGATAAGATTGGGCTCCATGTATTGGGCTACTCTGGGATTAAAAGGATCATCAAGTGAACTCCTAAATCCTAGCCTATGGTTCATATCTGCTATGAGATCTAGCCTTGGTGAAGCATTCCCTACTAGAGCCATATCTTTATCTTGATATGTTCTTTCATCTAGTACTAGGGTACTGAAAATGCCTCCTAAGAATCTTGTGGTTTCGAATTTAGAACTGAGTAAAGAAGATTCTCTCCTACCACTGGTTGGTATTGGGAATTGACTGATACACTACCTTTGGGTTTCTAGGTGGGATTTGGATCTGTCCTTTTCTTATTTTGGTTCTTCCTACCACCTTGGGGTAAATTAGTATACAATGGTACATCAATATTGGCTCTCATGTAAGCTCTTGTGTTCTTTCTCTTGTTAGCCATATTCACCTTTTGTTAAAACAAGCACTAGCTTCAAAACCTTGACTAAGTCACTGGGATTATACGACTGCAACTCTTGCTTGTTAGATAAGACACTTGGATAGGCTGGATATGTCAGTGCATCTCTGTGGCATTCTAGCTATTTTTTCTTTAAATTCTCAAGGTTTGTCACTAAAATATCCGCTCATGACCATAAGAAAAACTTAGATAATCTAACACACACGTACACAGCAAGACCAAAGAAATTGCAGTACTTTTCACAAATGTGTTGGACAACTCCCCAACAGAGTTTCCTTTTTGTTGGTGTTTTAAAACTATTGAATCAACAAAATGCTCAATACCAAAATGATATCACTCACACAATCTAAGGATTAGCCAATTCCTATTAACAATTATATGTGCAAACCATTTAGATCCAACTTCAACTAAACCATGGGTTGTTTTCTACTCTTTAGGCTCTACAAAACTAGGGTGGGTATACCCAGGGATGATTCAAGATTGGGAAACACTCTATAAGAATTATTTTAGTTTCATTCTAATTCTCATCTCAAATCCTCAAAATACATGCATAATTCTTGACAATTTGATAAACACATCCCATATAACAGATCTGGCCAAAATTCTTTTATAGATCTGCACTTTTCTCAGCAATAGTGGCTAACTAAAGCTAAAACATTCCATGCAAACAAGTACCAACAAAATTTGAAGATCTTTAGGAAATAAAAGTAAAATTTATTATAATTATACATTTGAAAACCATTTATGACATATTTCTCTTCCAACTAAATCAATTTGACCAGTGCCTAATACATTAGGATTCAGAGTCTACTACAAATCCATAGGGTGCCTTGTTATCTTCTAACATCTTCTTTGTAGATATGAATTTATCTTTCCACTCATTATAAGTAGTGTCATCTGGCCAATCAAAATTTAGGACCTCCCTTTCTATAGTTATTAAAGAATTTGCAACTGCTTATATATCAACCAATTCTTTTCTAATGGAGTTGTAGAATATTTGCACTTTAACCAACTCCTCCATTGTCATAGCCCATAACAAGTGTCTAGTCTCATTTATAACTTTATTTATTCTTTCACAAAAGACTTCATCTAGCTCCCTCTTCCATTCTTCCTTTTCCTTTACTTTATCAATACTCTTTAAAGCACAAGGAAATAAATCAAACTTCTCTACAATATACTGGAAAAAAAATTTTAATCTTTTTTGAAAAGAATCTTGTTTGTCATCAAAACCTTGCAATTTATTAAGCAAATCAAAGATCTAGTCTATTTGATGACATGGTAGTTGAATGATGGATATACACATAATAGTGATATCTTTATTCCTTTCTATCCATTTCTGCATAAGCGGTCTAAAACTACCCTCATTTTTCTTTAATTCATCCTTAATAGATGCAATCCTTGCCAATAAGTCAAAAAATGATGGCCACTCATTTCTATCTACTAAATACATTATACCCTACCTTTTTTTCTCCTCAAACAGATTATTTAGTTCTACATGCTATGCATACAACTTATTCTTTTCTTCTTCAAAATCCTCTATAGTGTAGAAATGTGGCCTTTCAGGGGTATCTGGTACCTCAACAATTGGAGTGGACTTGAAAGGTTCAATAGGTGGCCTAGGAGGGTATACAATCATGGGTCTACTAGATTCTTCTACTTTTCTTTTCCCTAGTACCTTCTCCATTTGAGATACTTTATTTTCCAATGATTGTATCTACATACCCCTTTCCTCATATGCTTTCAAAACTTCTTCAAACCTAGCATTGAGTTGGGCAAATCTATCTTCTTCCTGGCCAGATACAACACTACCAAATTTTAACATTTCTAAGGCAATTCCTATTATTTGCTTACTACCTACCTCACCAGCCCTAAAAATTGTCAATGCACCAATATGTTGTGCAATAGAGATTTCTTGCATTTTGGTCTTGTCTCTTTTTTCAATTGACCAAATAACAAGGGCTTGGTGGTAATCACTAAACTTGACTCCCCTATGAGCCTGTAATATCTCTTCCTCAGTCTTAAACTGGATATCCTTTTTTTTCCTTACTGAATAAAAAACTATGGCATTCACTATATCCCATTCAGGTAAAATAACGACTCCTGACTGTCTAACTACTTGCCTTTTGGCCTCAAGTGTAAATTGAGAAAAATCATTCAGAAACTTAGATTTTACCTCTTCTTTAATAATAGAGTCTGATTTATCAGGTTACTCTATCTTTATCTTTTCACAAGTCTTCTCAAAATTTCCTATATTTAGCCTCCATAAAAATTGAGCAAATGCCTTGGATTTCGCAAAATTTTCATCATTAATAAATTTCTTAGAGGCTTGGGCAACTATTGGATCAATTTCCTTACCTTGGTAATCAGCCATGGTTAAATCCAGGGAAGGTGTAGGTGGTTCTCGTGGCTTTCCAATCTCCAAATCTATGGAGGTAACAATAATTCTCCCTCTCCACCAATTTTTCTAAGCTGCTCTCTTAGAGATGTTTCATCATCAATCCTAATTGGAGATTGGCTTGGGGAATATTGCTCCACTTGGGAAGAAGACCCTTGCTCTAACTTTTGTCTTTTTGGAGCACTGGCTGCAAGTGGGATTTTTGGCCTTGGTCTTTGCTAAGGGGGAGCTTGTAGCACATTTTGGATCATTACATAACCTACCCTTTTTTGTAAAGTATACTGACCAGGAGACACCATATTTCTATTGTTTATTCTCTTATATACCTTTGGAGCCTTGTCTGGATAAGCCTTGACATATGCATCTTTCTTCTCTCATTCATGTATTGTATTATCACAACAAAATTATTCATCAATGCTTGCATCTTGGCTCCCCAACATTTCTTTTCTCTCAATGAATCATAATGGAAGTCAAAAGCATTAATGAATTCTAGGGTTTTGCTAAATACTATCCATTTCTCCTTTCTCAATTCTTGTTCTTGCAAAATAAAAACATTTCTAATCACATCCTCTAGATAGTAAACTTTTTGCACCATGTGGGAAGCTTTTGTTCTCTCTCTTAAGTGGTCATATAATCCTTCAGGATCAATAAACCTAACATGAGACTCTGCCATGTTATATCTATCTAAGAACAAATTCAAATGCTTCCACCTTTTCCTTACAAAAACAAAATCATGTGCCACAATAAAAATTGGAAAAAATGTACCCTTCTTAGGCAACTCCCTCTCATCTATAGTGCCTATTTGCCATAAAAACTCATCTATTCCTATCTTTAAAGGCACATGAAATGGCAGCACAGGAGGCTTTCCTAGGAAGCCATATACTCTTATCACTATTAAAACATTATAGAGAATTATATCCCCCCAATTATGACTAACCAATAGTCCTTTTGCATGGTCCTTGGGTTTGACCAATTCTAACAGTGCTTGTAGAATTCTAGGGCTATCTCCTCTCAAAAGAAATCTAAGCTTTGATGCAAAATATCTGTCAAACCTCACATAACTAGCATCTGTGGCTTCAGAGGTCATATCCACACTCCACAACTATACTGAATTCCTCTCTCCATTTCTAGTTGTTTCTAGTTGTTTCCATCTCCATACCCTTAGAGAAGAATGAAAATCCCTTGTACAAACATACATACATGAGCAATAAATACCAATAGAAAGGTTTATCCACTTTTCCCCTTACTATTCCCACCAAACCATTGTGAATCTCCTTTGCAAGGAAAGTAGCAAAATCTAGAATAGTGCTCATCCCAAATTGAAGAGTTTGAGCCATTATGAGGATAATTGAGCTTGGGATCTATTTAGCTTCATCCATTCCAAAAAATTTTCAAAGAGAAATATATAATGCCTTAGCCCTAGCCCTAGGGTTAAAATTTCTTTTCAGTAATGGCTCAGGTGTGCTAGCAGTAATCATAGACAAGGTTTCAACTTTAGTAGCATGCTCCTGCAATGGCCTTGTCCTCAAGTATATTCTTTGTGCATCATATCTTTCTTGCAAATCATCCATATCAATGATTTCATGTATAGTGTGGTTAGGTTTAAGGCTAAAAACTTCACTGAGAAGCTCACGAAAAACCCTAAAAAGATTCACTCCAAAATGATTCTTCACCCAACCTGTAATAGGACCATATTTCTTAGCCAGGTCAATCAATAGATCACTATCAAAGAAAATTGTAGGGACTTTTAATTTTCCAATGTCAAATTCCTAGACATTCCTTATGGGGGTATCTAAATTCCTTTCTAAAAACCATTTTTTGAACAATTGTAAACCTCCCATAGATACTTGGGCATCTCTTACCTAGTTTTCCCTATCATAGAAACCCTCAGCGACAACTACCCTAGGGTTCTTAGGAATGAGTTCCCTTCCTTTAGTTATTTCATTTACTGATAAGGGAAATTATTCTAGGAAATCATCATGCATAGCCCTCTTTAAGTAATCAGTTTTCCCAGAAATCTCCTTTCGTGGAGGCATCTTTTAAAATTTTAAACTCTTACAACAACAAATTTTGGATTTCTTATGGTTACAGGTTACTTACCCATTATATTTTCCCTTCTTTCTCCATAATTTTTTTTGCAATTTTGCTGAAACCACTATGAAATTTTGTGCCCTAGCTATGGAAATCCTTTTGCTCTGAGAAAATCTACAAATTTGTGATTCGGTAATGAAATTTTTTTATGTTATACCCATGCATTAAGTTTGCATGAAGGAACTCTAAATCATATTAAATCCTGTAGCTATTACTTTCATTTTTTCCCTTCAACTTTGAATTTCACCTGTTGATCCTATGATGATCAGACGGCTTCATTTGAAAACATAAAAATATTTTAAAAAATGAGAGCCCCTGGCCATGTGTCAAAAAGGTGCATGCCCGCATTACTTAAAATTCCTACTTCTTATTGCGGGCATGCATTCTCCATTGATCTTTCCTAGATCGACCATGGACCAAAGTCCTTTTCTTTGTTGGCCCACTTAGTTGACTTAACCAATAAAATATCATCCTTTTACCAATGTGCTTTGATAGATTTGATCGCGGCATTTAAAGTTTCAGCACCCATGACATCATCACTTCCAACTCGGCATACCTATCATATTCCACCAATGAGTGCACTTTACTTCATCTGACCTTTCTAGCATGGCATGACTCATCATTCCCTTTAAGTCTTGGTCCCATTGTGCTTGCTTGCTTGCATTATTTAAATGTCAAGCAAGTCCATATTGCGAGTAAGTGCTAACCCTAGATCTTATTCAGATCGACGGCGATCAAAAATCTTCTATGATTGTAATATTTAGTCAGCTACTCAAACCAATGAGACACTTTCTCTATACTTGAGCTCATCTGACAAGTACCACATAAGACAAGTTGCTATTACCTTCTAAGAAAGGTAGGCCCATGATGTCACACTATGCCATGTGTCACATTGGTGCTTCCCTAAAATGTATAACATTCATGCACTTTATTATTGTGGGCATGCTCTAGCCCTTGATTCTTTGCAAGATCAATGATCAAACACTCTAAACTGTAAAATAATATCTTCATTAAAGAATGAGCCAATGATATTGGAAGAATTTCAAAATGTCTGCGAGAACACTAACAACTCTGCAAGAAGGTCTGACTAGCTCTAACAACCATGAACCTTTTGCGGTGCACTAAGGTTGGAATGTGAGGAAGGGCTATGTGTCATCATAGCACTTGCCTGCATTGTTTAAAAGCCCTACATCTTCTTATTGTAGGAATGTGATGGCCATTGATCTGATCAAGATCAACGATCACACAAAATCTATGTTACATAGGACCTTTTCAA
The DNA here is from genome assembly GCA_028749045.1 of Cupressus sempervirens. Lineage (NCBI taxonomy): Eukaryota > Viridiplantae > Streptophyta > Pinopsida > Cupressales > Cupressaceae > Cupressus > Cupressus sempervirens. Next base: position 133,050,425 of record CM053788.1, on the reverse strand, counting down.
ATAAAATAATGCAATTAAGGAAAACTTTATAAGATTTATCAAAAGATTAAAAGGTCATTCTTACATAAATAAACCTTTAGGATAAAAAATGTCCTGGCAAAATTTATTTTAAATAATACTTTCTAAAGTTTTCAAAGGCTAGGGCCAAACAAGGCAAGGCACAAGGTTATTTGGTGAATTTTTTTCCTAGGGTTTTTTGTCCAAATTTCAAATTACTTGGAGTGCACTTTTAGGGTTTTTTACTGTTGAATACAAGAAAACAAGGGTGGTGAAAAACTAGGCCAATAGATCCAATGGCAAGCCATCACAAGCCTCCATCATAATGGGGATAGGCATGTGGCAAGAATTTTGTGGGATCAATAGGTAGCCATCACAATTTTGATGTCATGCTATATTAATATATATTTTTTGTATCAAATTTTGAATAGGTATGATGCAATTATAGGGTAATATTAAGCTTCACTTTCAAGAATAGTTTAATATTGTCTACTAGTTAGGGCCAACCACGTAAATGTAGAACCTCATTTTCTCCCCCCCCCCGCCCACAATTCACCCCCTACAACATCTAAATTCCCTATTAACATATAAAATCTTTAAGAAGTGATAAATGTTTAACATACAAAAAAAGTTCCAGACCTACAAAAGTGACATCAGTTTCCCATCTTTTGGTGGATATCATTTTTCCATCACATGAAAAATAAGATTTGGCCACTCTAAATTGAGAAAACATGTGCAACTATGTTCTTTATACATGGACAATAGGTAGAGATAAAAAAATGTATCACAATTACATTTATTTGATAGGTCTATTAAGTTTTTAAAATTATAGAACATCATCATGAACAATGTTTGTGATGGTCTATAACTTAAAATACCTAATTAAGGACCTCTAACAAAATATAAACCTATTGTGTTTTTTAGCTTCGCCTAATGTCATATGCATATGAATTGACATTGCATATTTAACTAATGCAGGAACATCCTAGGTGCAAGGGCAATCTCGCATCACCCAAAAACATTTTATTTTTAGTCTTTTCTATTTCAATATGGACTAGTAGACAGGGTGGTTACTATTTATGGGAACTTACAATTTTTAGTAAGTTTTTCATATGAGCTTAGAATTTTCTCATTTTTCTATAGGAAGGTTCATTTTAGAGTTGTAAGCCTATCATAAAAATTCCATTGCTCTAGCCTAAGTATTAGAGAAGTTATTGCAGATTTTTGGTGGAACAATTTGTAGAAAAATATTCGGCCTCACCATTGGAGGCCTTAGAGTGGCTAGATGAGGTCCAAAAACTCAATGGATGAGTTCTAGCATGGTTATGAGTTTGTAGATTAGGAGCTGGTATTTTTGAAAAGTGATTATAATAGCCAATCGGAGCAATAGTTCATGAATTATGGCCTTCCAAAGTTGGGATACTTGAAATTTCTAAAATAATTGTCAAAGATGTATTTCATTGACTGTATATGTTTTTTTAGGGGCTGTTGGCCCTAGGTATTAAGTTTGAGTATTTAGAACCTTCCCGAGTTGCATAAAATTGCCTATTTAAGAAAGGCCTGAACATTGTATAGGAGAGCTCTGGGTGATAGTTTATAGCTTGTCTAGAAAATTAATGTACCAAAGGTGCCCATGTGGGTTAACATATTGTACTTATGAATATTGTAATTCTACCTTTGTGGTAAAAATAAGAAGTCCATAATTTATTCTCGCATTTTGTGTTATTTCTATGTTTTTGTTATGAGTTATAGTATTAAAGGGAGCTCCCTGCATCAAGTGGTATTAGAGTTAGAGTTCCTAAGTGTGTGGATAGATCACTGACTTTGAGGCAATTCACACTAGGACTATGGTTTTGGCTGAGCATGTAGACAAATCATCAATTGTGTGGCAATTTGCACTGGGGTTTTAGGGGAAGTGCAAAAATGCCTCCATGAAGAGAGTGTGGTGAAAGAGTTGTAGGAGTTGCACCTAAGGGTTTTCAAGACCTCCAAAGACAAATCCAAGCATTAGAAGAACAAATGCATAGAAGAATGAATCTTCCCATAAGAGATGAAAATGAAGATGAGGATGAAGTAGAAGAAAATACCAAAGTAGAGGTAGTTCTAAATCTAGAGAAGAGAGGCTTTTTCAGGCCATCTCCAAGATTGGAAAAAGACCTAGGTTTGACATTCCCACATTTTTAGGAAATATTAACCTAGAGGAGATGATAAATTGTATCAATGAACTAGAGGTGTAGTTTAAGTATGAAGATATTGATGATCCTGATAGGGTCAAGTTTGTGAAGGAAAAACTAAAGGGACATGCAAAGATCTGGTGGTAGGAGGTTTAGTTGGAGTGAAATAGAAAGAGATAGGAAAAAATCACCAGATGGGATCAAATGAAAGATAAACTTAAGTGACAATTCATTCTTATGAATTATGAGCTTTATCTATTGAAAAAAATGCAAGGGTTGAAGCAAGTGGGAAAATCTGTTCAAGAGTATATCAAAGAGTTCTACCGAGTTCTCATTAGAATTGGCCATGTAGAAGCTGATGAGGAGAAAGTCACCCATTATCTTAATGGGTTAAGACCAAGCATTTATTATAACCTAAGTTTGGTTTGAATGAGTAGTATTGATGAGGCATACCATTTTATCATAAGAGTTGAGGAGAAACTGAGCAAGAATTTTGACAATAAGAATAGTGGAAGAGGTCATGCTAGAAGATTTGGTGGACAATCTTATGGTGGTCATAATGATGATCAAAAGAACAAGGATGGGGCTAGAAGTAGTAGTCAAAACCAAAGGGAAAATAATTTCAATCATTTCCATGATTAGAACAATAGAGATTAGAGAGGATGAGGCAAAGGACAAAGATTTGGAAGAGGAGGCTTCTATGGAAAATGTTTTCACTATGGAGAAGAAGAGCATAGAGCATTTGAATGTACCTAGAGCCAAGGAAGGACAGATCAAAGAATAGAAGGTCAAGTGAGAGTTACATATGTTGATGGAGATTCCAGATCCTCACAATCTGAAGATGTTGAAAGAGGAGAATTCCTAGTAAACTAAAGAGTCTTGTAGAGTGGTGAGAATGAACTTGAACAAATAAGGAGCTTGTTTTACACAAGGTGTAGATGTGAAGATAACTGTTGTGATGTGATCATTGATGGTGGAAGTACTGAAAATCTAGTGTTAGAAATGATGGTCACCAAGTTGAAGCTGAAAAGATAGAAACACCCACATCCATACTGTATTGCTTGGGTGCAAGATAACCATAAGGTCATGGTCAATGAGTAGTGCTCAATGAAGTTCAAGATTGGAAGCTACCAAGATGAGGTACTATGTGATATCATACCTATGGACATATGTCATATGTTTCTAGGTAAAGTTGTGGTAGCTTGACAAGCATGATGTACATGATGGGCAAGTAAATACCTATACTCTAAATAAGGATTGAGTGAAACATAAGTTGAAGCCATTGAAGGATAAAGAAGAAAAGGTATGTTGTGTTACTAGAATATGTTTTATTGATGGAAAAGAGTTTCTTAAAGGTATGAAATATGAGTATATGTGTTTTTCTATAATTCCTAAAGATGGTAAAGAAGAAGTAGAGGAGGTACCTATAGAAGTTGTAGATATGTTGGAAGAGTTTTCTAATATTGTATCAGATAATGTACCTGATGAATTGCCCCTAATGAGGAAGATTAGTCACCAGATGGATTTGGTTCTAGGAGGTAGTTTTCCAAACAAGGCACTGCATAGAATGACACCAATAGAAAGTGAAGAGTTGAACATGCAATTTCATCAATTTTTGTAGAAGGGGTTGATTTGAGAGTGTCTGAGTCCATGTGCTATACTAGTAGTATTAGCACCAAAGAAGAATGGAGAATGCAAGATGTGCATAGATTCTCATGATATCAACAAGATCATAATAAAGTATAGATTACCATTGCCAATAATGGATGATATTATGGACTATTTGAGTGGAGCTAAGTATTTCAAAAAGATAAATCTAAAGAGTGGGTACCATTAGATTCATTTCAAAGAAGGTAATGAGTGGAAGACTACTTTCAAGATAAGGGAAGGACTATATGAGTGGTTAGTCATGCCTTTTGGACTAACCAATGCACCGAGCACTTTCATGAGGCTCATGAATGAGGTATTGAAGAATTTTTTGGATAAGTTTGTCATTGTTTAGCTAGATGATTTATTGATCTTTAGTAAGACATTAGAGGAACATTTTATTCATATTCACAAAGTGTTTGATAAGTTGAGGGAAGAAAAGTTGTTGATAAACTTGAAGAAGTGCAGTTTTGTAAAGAAAGAGTTGGTGTAGCTGGGATTTGTAGTCTCAAGAGTAGGTTTGAAAATGGACCTAGAGAAAGTGAAGTCTATCCTTGAATGGTCTACTCGAATGAGTGTGATAGAGATAAGATCTTTTCATGGATTGGCTACATTTTATATAAATTTCATATGAAGTTTTAGTAGTATTTGTGGACCCTTGACTAAAACAATGAGAGGGGATAGGAAAGTGTTTAAGTGGACTATAGGAGTAGATAAGATTTTTAATCTATTGAAAATGAAAGTTACTAAGCAACCTATTTTAGCTCTTTCTGATTTTAGCAAGGTGTTTCAAGTAGACTATGATGCTAGTCGTACTGCAACAGGAGTTGTTTTGAGCCAGAAAGCTAGATTTGTTGCTTATTTCAGTGAGAAGTTGAATGATGTAAAAAGAAAATATTCTATTTATGATCAAGAATTTTATACTATAGTTCAAGAATTGAAAATGTGGAGACACTATCTTCTTCCTCAGGAGTTTGTTTTGTATACTGATTATCAAGCTTTGCAATATTTAAATAGTCAAGGAAAATTGAACCAAAGGCATTTAAAGTGGGTTGAGTTTTTGTAGAGTTATACAACTTTTTCTAATAGAAATGTAGATAGAGGTGGTTGGGTTCAAGGAACTCTATACATTATATCTAGATGATCCTAATTTTGGTGAAGTGTGGAAGGCTTGTATAGAACCTATTACACTTAATAGAACAAAGTGGTTGGATTTCATGATTTAGGATGATATGTTGTTCAAAGGAAGCTAGTTGTGCATTCCCAAAAGTTCAATGAGAGATAATCTCATCAAGGAGAAGCATAGTGGAGGATTGGCTGGACATTTTGGTAGAGATAAAACCATAGCTTTGGTTGCTAAAAATTACTACTCATCATAGTTGTAGTAAGATGTGATGAAGTTTGTACAAAGTTGCAGAGTATGTTAGATGGTGAAAGGAGTGAAGTAGAATATAGGATTGTATTAGCCATTACCTGTACTAGAGAAGCCATGGGAGGATATCAAAATGGATTTTGTTCTTAGATTACTAAGGATACATCATAGGTATAATTCTATTTTTGTGGTGGTTGATAGGTTTTCAAAGATGACACATTTTATTCCTTGTAAGAAGACTAGTGATGTTGTTCATTTAGTAGAGATGTTTTTCAGAGAAGTGGTGAGATTACATGGTCTGCCAAAGAGTATAGTTTTAGATTAAGATACCAAATTTGTTGGGTATTTCTAGAATACATTGTAGAAGAAGTTGAAGACATATTTGAAGTTCAATTTATCACATCATCCATAGATTGATGGATAGATTGAATCTATGAATCATATTTTGGGAAATTTGCTAAGATTCTTGGTTAGAGATAAACCAAAAGGATGGGATATGATTTTACCACAAGAAAAATTTGCATCTAATAATTTTGTCAATAGGAGTATTGGTAAATCACCATTCCAAATTGTATATGGGAGTAGTCCTAGAAATGCTTCTAAATTGAGGCAGTTGGAAAAAGGAGAGATAAGTAGTGTTGAAGCAGAAGATTTTGCTGAGCATTTGAAGAACATCCATGAGGAGGTGAGGAAGCACATCATAAAGATGAATACATAGTATAAGGCTAAGGAAGATTTGAAAAGGAAATATAAGGAATTTTAGATTGGAGATGAAGTCATGGTTCATTTGGGAAAGGAGCATTTTCCAATGGGTACATATAATAAGTTGAAGATGAAGAAGTTTGGACCATGCAAGATAGTGAAGAGGCATGATTCTAGCAATGCGTATGAAGTGGAGTTGCTTGCTGAATTGAATATTTAACCAATATTTAATATTTTAGATTTGACAGAGTATTGTGAAGGAGGTGATGGAGATAAAGTTATAGAAGAACAGTGGAGCATTCTAGCAGCTACTTCAGCTACAAAGGAGATTGAGGAGATACCAAATAGTCGTGTTGGAAAAAGTACCAAAAAAAAACTTAGGAGGAATATCTGGTCAAATGGAAAGGGAGACCGATTGAGGATTCACCATGGCTAGCAAAGGAGGACGTTAACCATCTTGGTTTTCCATTAAACACCTAAGATATGATGGGGTCACTTCTCAAATTACCCTAAGTGTTTGATGCAGGAGCATCCTGGGTGGAAGGGCAATCTTGCATCACCCAAAAATATTTTATTCAGTCTATTCTATTTTAATAAGGACTAGTAGACAAGGTGGTAACTATTTATGGGAACTTACTATTTTTAGTAAGTTTTTCATATAAGATCAAAATGTTCTCCTTTTTTTTAGGAAGGTTTATTTTAAAGTTGTAAGCCTACCATAAAAATTTCAATGCTCCAGCTTAAGTATCAAAAAAGTTATTACAGATTTTTAGTGGAATAGTTTGTAGAAAAATATTTAGGCTCACTATTGGAGGCCTTAGAGTGCATAGATGAAATCCAAATACTTGATAGAAGGGTGCTAGCATGGTTTCAATCCTATAGATCAGGAGTTGGTGTTTCTAAAAAGTGGTTATAATAGCCAATCAGAGCAATTGCTCATGAGTTATGGCCTTGCAAAGTTGGGCTACCTGAAACTTCTAAAATAATTGTCAAAGATGTATTTGGCCAACTCTATATATTTTGTTAGGTTCTATTGGCCCTAGGCATTAAGTTTGAGCATCTAGAACCTTCTTAGGTGGGATAAAATTGCTTATTTAAGAAATGCCCAAACATTGTCTAAGAGAGCTCTGAGTGATAGTTCACGGCTTGTCCTGCAAATTAATGTACTGAAGACATCCATGTGAGTTAGCATATTGTACTTATGAATTCTATAATTATATCTTTGTAGTGAAAATAAGAAGTTCATATTTTGTTCTCACATTTCCTATTGTTTCTATGCTTCTATTATGAGTTATGAGATTAAAGGGAGCTCCCTGCATCATGAACTATGGTGTGCTTCTGCATTGCTTGAAACCAAGAGATTTACACAATTAGTTGTTATATAATCATAGGTTATTGTTGAGATTCATTTGGTTTTGAGAATAGTTTAATATTCTATACTAATTAGGGCCAACCATATAAAGGTTGAAGCTCATTTTCCCTCTGCCAAATCTAAATTCCCTACTAACATCTAAAATATTTAAGAAAAGATCAATCTTTAAAGTACCTAGAATGTCATCATCACCTCCTGTTACTCTCAAGGGAAGTTCATCTTCATTTCTCACAGGTAATTCATCACACGAGTACATTTAGGAATGTCTTCATCACCTTGCATAAAATGAATCCAATATTAGAAAATGCCCCTGAAGAAATAATAGCTCAAGAGAAATAAATACATGAAAAATGAGAGAGAGAAAATGGAATCTATTTACCAATAGGCATTGCCATGGCATCTATTGCCATGCTACCTATTGAGTGAGCTTTATTGTGTTTCTATTGTGCCAAGATATCTATGTTTATATACATATACACATATATACATATACATATGTATATATTGTATATACATACATACATATATAGAGATCACAAGGGTACATACATACATACATAATGTTGAAAATATAAGAGGAGTAATTGAGAGGGGAGGGGTGAATCAGTTACTACAAAAATAAGTCCTAGATCCCTTAGATGTCAGTACAAAATGCAAATTGATAACTGAATACTATTGAAGCTTAGTAAACACACATAATGTTGTGACTCGGTAATGACTATATTAGCTCAGTAAATGATTAAAAAATAAACCTTTAGATGTTATCTATGATTACCATTACTTTAACTTAGTTGCAAAAACATAACAAAAAATAGCATGAACACATTTGACACCAAGATTTAATGTGGAAACCCAATTTGAGAAAAACCACCAATTGCAACTAGTTACTATTTTCACTATTCTAAAGTGAGCCCTGTTAGGATCCACCCTGTTAAAGGTTACAAAACACACTGTTCAATGTGACCCTATTAAAGGATTTAATCACCCTATTAGGAGTGGCCTTGTTATAAGTCTTGAGAACAATTCAATGGAATTTTCATCTTATTAGAGGATTCACAAATAGCTATTAAGCCAAATTTGTTAGGAGATTTAGATCATTGCTACAATAGTTAGAGAGTAACAATGAGATGACCTAATTTGAATGCAACTAAATTGCTTATTTCAAATCTTTGTTCTAGCTTATACTTGATCCTTCTTGATTGAATATAGCTTTGCTACTCCATAAGGATATTCTACTTATCCTTCAAATTTGCTTCCTCTTCTCATCATTAAATCTTTAATCAAATCATCATACATGCATACTTTGAAATCACAACTTGACCTTATACTTATATCTTTCACTCCGTCAAGTCAACTTAAATGTAACTAAGAATAATCAATATTCATCACCTTAGTTGGCTAGAATCAATAGATAAATCAATTGAGTATAATATGCCAAAATATGAAAATCCTTCATTAACTAACCCATCTTGGTAGAAACTAACTCAGAAATGATTTCCTTTATTAACCAACAAAAGCTTAGTTAACATTGCAAACTCATGAAAATATTTTGGTAACTGAGTGAGTTTGGTTATCACTAGTTCCATCCAACTTTCTTCATTAATTGAGTGAGCTTGGTTAACACTCACTTTCTACAACTTTTCTTTTCACACTTGAGTGAACTCGGTAGACATTGCCTTTTAAACTAGGCAAACACAAGAACACTCGATAGACACTAAGAACTGTCTTCACTACCTGAGTGAGCTCAATGTATGCTGACTGATAATGATATGACATTTGTGTTACATCAAAGACAACACATAATTAACCAATTGTATCCAACAATGTCCCTCTTTGGCATTGATGGCAACACAACATAAGATAGCACAATGAAAATTTGGATTTTAGACTTGAGAACTCCCTCTATCAATATGAACTCTTCATTTTATTGGATTCTATCAGCAAAAACTATTATCAAATTCATCTAGAACTTTCTCCCTCTTTTAGAAAACTTCTTCTTTGGAAAAATTCTCCCTCTTTGGCTCTTTATTTTGGTTCAAAAATTTCTCAGAGATATGATAGTAAACATCTCCCTCTTTGACAACACATGCCAAAGATAATGATTCTGTAAATACCAATGTACCGTAAGTACTGATTCATCTAAAATACACCCTTGCCAATTTTGCACCAACCTATTGATCTTCAATAGGTTTTGGTTGATGCATTCACTAAACTTCATTTAGTAAGTTTCAGATAGAGGAATGACCCCCAACTTACCTCTTAGATACATAAATGCATCCTTAGGTAATGGCTTGGTGAATATGTCTGCACTATGTTCTTTTATATTCACATATTCCAATCTAACTTCCTTATTCTACACTAATTCTCTTAAGAAATGATATTTTATAGCAATATGCTTTGTTTTGAAATGCATTACTAGATTCTTCGATATGTTGATTGCAGTGGTATTATAACAGTATATGACTATTAGATCTTTGATCTCTACCTTCATTCCTTCCAATAGCCATTTGAACCAAACAATGTTAGATCAAGTGACTGCTACTGCTACATATTCTACCTTTGCTATGGATTGAGATGTACAATTTTTCTTCTTACTTGTCCAAGATACTAGTTTCTTACCAAGAAAAAATACTCCAGCACTAGTGCTCTTTCTGTCATCAATACTTCCTGCCCAATCAGCATCATTAAACACCTTCAAGTCCAAATTGCCTCCAAGTTTGTACCATAAGCCATATTCTTTAATACCTTTCAGATATTTCATGATTCTCTTGATTGTCATCATGTGATTTTCTCTAGGATTTGTTGAGAATCTTGTCACAATACCAACTACTAATGCAATATCAAGCATTGTATGCACTACATACTACAATTTTCAATCATTGATCTATATGTGGTCTAATCTACTACCTTGAAATCATTATTTTTGGAAAGATTATGTCCAGTAGACTTAGGGGTTCCAATAGTTTTTGAATCTTCCATTCCAAATTTCTTTAGTATCTCCTTAATATATTTGGATTGAGTGATGTAGGTACCATCTTTGTTTTGATGTATTTGCAACCTAACAAAGAATTTTATTTCACCAAACATGGACATCTCAATTTGTTTACTCATTTCTTCTAAAAATGCTTTACATAAGTCATCATTTCATATGAATAGAGTATCATCAACAAATATTTATGCCAACACAATCTTCTTATCTAGTCCTTCTTTGATATACAAACTACTCTTGTCATTTTTCCTTTGAAAACCAATCTATACCAAGTAATTATGTAGTCTTTCATACAGAACTCTGGAGGCTTTTTTGAGACCACATAATGCTTTGTGTAATTTTTAAACCATGTCTCTTTTGCTAGGATCTACAAAACCTTCTAGTTGTTCAATGTAGACTTCCTAATCAAGAATTTCATTCAAGAATGTAGATTCAACATCCATTTGATATACTTTAAATACTCTATGTGTTGCATATGCTAGTAAAGTTTTAACACCTTTTAGTCTTTCTATTTGAGCAAAAGTCTCACCATAGTCAATACCTTCTTCTTGAGAATAACCATTGCATACTAGTCTTGGTTTATTTCTAGACACTTTTCCATCTTCATTCAAATTTTTTTTGAATTCCCACTTAGTACAAATTAAATTTTATCTTTGGGTCTAGAAATAAGAGTCCAAGTCTTGTTCTTTTCTATTTGTTCTAATTATTCATTCATTGCTTCAATCCAACTTTCATTTTCTAGAGCATCCTTAATGCTTCTAGGTTTAAATTTAGCAAGTAAACATGTATCTTTTAATTTACTTCCTATCATTGTTCCATCAAATTTTTTGCCAATGATCTAATTAGGTGCATGATGTCTTCTAACATAACTTTCTAACATAGGCTCTTTGATCTTTGGATGAGCTCTTCCATCTTCTTAAATTTTAGTTTCAAGCTCGGGTCCTTCTGTCAATGACTTGGGTTCATTAATCTCAGTTTGAACTAGCTTGGTAGCCTTTGATTGTGACTTGGGTCCTTGTAGCTCAGGTTACACTATCTACAACTTGCTAACTACTGGGGTTTCTGGGAACTCAGGAGATGAAACTTCTTTTCTCTCAGATAGATTTGGTAGGGTAACAGGTTCATAGTAAACAAAACTTTTGTAATATTCAGGTTCATTGTTGCTTTCTTCTTCACTCTTCTACAAATTCATCAATTTTGACATGTGCAGTTTCTATAATTTTGTGAGTAGAAAAATTCAAACATATGTATGCTTTACTTTTGCAAGAGTATCCTAGAAGTATACCTTCATCACCTTTTACATCAAAATTTCCTTTTCTAGATTCTTTCAATATATAACATTTTCTGCCAAATAATTTCAAGTAACTTACATTAGATTTGTACCCATACCATACCTAATAAGGTGTTTTTTTGAATCTTTCTTCAACTGAACTCTGTTTAAGGTATGAACTGTAGTGTCGATAGCTTCCTTCCAGTATTTGAGAACAACATTCTTTTCAGTCATTACTATTCTTACACAGTCTATGATAGATCTATTTCTTCTTTTAGTTATACCATTTTGTTGTGGTGTACCAGAGGGTAATGCTTGTCTTTTGATTCCCCTTTCAATGTAGAAATTATTAAATTCATGGGAGATGAAAATTCACCACCTCTGTCTAATCTTATTCAACTTTTCTCTTTTTTCTTTTCTACTCTTGCCAACTACCACTTTAATTTTTGAAAGGATTCTTATTTTTCTTTAAAGTACATTATTGTCATCATTCTAGAGTAATCATCAAAAAAAAGAATGAAATTTTTTTCTCCACTATAACTCTCTATTCCAATAGGTCCACATAAGTCTATATGAACAATTTCCAAGACTTCTTGAGATTGATAGTTTTTTTCTCTTGAAGCTAGTCTTTCCCATCTTACCAATTTGGAAATTCTTGCATAGTCCCAGGTTAGGTTTCTTCAAACTAGGAATACCTCATATTCTTCTATGTTTACTTATCTTAACTAGATTATCAAAGTTCACATGACATAGCCTTTTGTGCCATAACTAGATTTCTTCTACTTGAGCAATAAAACATAAATAATCACTGAGATCAAGATAAAATAGATTACCTTTTGCTTGCTTGCCAAATCCAATTAGATTTCCTTTTCCATCTAGTAATTTGGCATGTCCATTCATGAATTCTACCTTGAATCCAATATTTTTCTATTGTGCCACACTCAGCAGATTATGCTTCAGTACTTCAACCCAATAAGTATTGTCACATAAAAGTTCTTTAGTCAATAAAACACATCCTTTTCCTTTTATGTTACAATGTTCATTGTTTCTCAATCTTACACTACCTCCATCATAATATTTCATTTTCTCAAATTTTATTTTGTCACCAATCATATGATGTGAGCAACCACTATCAATAATCCATATATCATTTTTTCTAACATGAGAGATAAGTGTCATCTTATCTCCTTCATCATCAAATTCATCTTTAACAACAATATATACCATTTCATCTTCACTATTATTAGAATCTTTAGCTATAAAACAAGATTTCTTACCTTTGTCTTTGTAGTTCTTATAGTTATTGGAGTCCTTCTTGCCTTTATTCTTTTTTCTTTTCTTCTCATCCTTGATTTCCTTTTTAGGACACCTAGTAGCAATGTGACCAACTTCTTCACAAGAAAAGGAGATTAGAGGAACAATACCTTTGTACTTTCATCTATCTTTGGAATATTTCCTTGCAAGCAAGGCTTCAACAACTTTGAGATCACTATCTAAACTTTCTTCTAATGTTCCATCTTCTTCACTTCCTGATTGACTAGATTTTATCTTTTTTCCTTTTTCTTTGAGTGTGAGTTTTTCTTTGAGTGAAAATTCAATATTCTTTGAAGTAGGAACATAGTTATCATAGTTATCCAATTCAAAAGTTGTCAATCTTCCAACTAGAGCATCCAAGCCTAATATTTTATTTGGATCACATCTCTTTTATTGAATAGTAGACACTCTAATTACATAAATAAGAAAAAGAGTTCTGAGTACATTACTTACAATAGTTTTCTCCTTAATGTCTCCTTTGGATGCTTTGATTGTACTTACATTGGCTTTGATTCTTTCCACATATTTTGCAATATTTTCATCTTCTCTCATTCTTATTTGATCAAATTGTCCTCTAAGGTTTTCTTCTTTTGCTCTTCTTACATTGTCATCTCATCTATAGATATCTTTTAGTTTGTTCCACATTTCAAAAGTAGTTTTGCAATATTTTACCTCATTGAATTTAGCATAACTGAGAGCAGATGCAATATATATCATCATGATATTATGATTCTTCTTTTCAGAAATATCTTCAAATGATAGAGTTCTAGTGGGAGTCTTGTATTCAAAAAAAAGATACTTGCAGTCTGAATCACTAATAGTAGCTAGATGTAATCTCATAAGTCCTTGCCATGCTACAAAATTATCTTTATTTAGCTTGAGAATCTCTCTTTTGTAAGACATCCTGATCTTTAGCTTAGGTCCTTGAATCCTTCTCTACAAGCATCAAAAGCTCTAATACCAATTGTTGGAAATATAAGAGGAGTAACTGAGAGGGGAAGGGTGAATCAATTACTACAAAAATAAATTCTAGATCCCTTAGATGTTAGTACAAAATGCAAAAAAATAACTGAATACTATTGAAGCTTGGTAAACACACAAAATGTCGTAACTCAATAATAACTAGATTAGCTCAATAAATGATTAACAAATAAACCTTTAGATGTTATATGTGATTACCATTAATTTAATTTAGTTGAAAAAACATAAAAGAAAATAGCATGAACACATTTGACACCAGAATTTAATGTGGAAATCCAATTTGAGAAAAAACACCAACTGCAATTAGTTACTGTTTTCACTCTTTTGAAGTGAGCCATGTTAGGAGCCAACCCTATTAAAGGTTACAAAAAAAACTATTAGGTGTGACCCTATTAGGAGTGGCTTTGTTAAAGGTCTTCAGAATAATTCAATGGAATTGCTAGCTTGTTAAGAGATTTGCAAATAGTTGTTAAGCCAACTCTGTTAGGAGATTTAGATCACTGCTACAATGGTTAGGGAGTAACAATGAGATGACCAAATTTGAATGCAGGTAAATTGTTGATTTTAGATCTTTTTTATGGCCTATACTTGATTTTTCCTAATCAAATATAGCTTTTTCATTCCACACAGATATTCTTCTTATCCTTCAAATTCACTTCCTCTTCTCATCTTTAAATCTTCAATCACATCATCATACATGCATACTTTGAAATCAAAACTTGACCTTACACTTATTTCTTTCACTCTATCAAGTGGGCTCAAACACAACTTAGAATAATCAATATTCGTCACCTTAGTCAGCTAGAATCAATAGATAAATTAATTAAGCTTAATATTCCAAAATAAGAAAATCATTTGCTAGTTGACCTAGCTCAATAGAAACTAACTTAGAAATGATTTTCTTTATTAACCAATAGATGCTTGGTTAACACTGCAAACTCACAAAAATCCTTTGGCAACCAAGTGATCTTGGCTAGCATTGGTTCCATCCAAATTTCCTTCATTAACCAAGTGAGCTTGGTTAATACTCACTTTCTGCAACTTTTCTTTTGACACCTGAGTGAACTCGGTAAACACTGCCTTATGAACTAGGCAAACAAAGGAATGCTTAGTAGACACTAAGAACTGTCTTCACTACTCGAGTGAGCTTGACATATACTAACTGATAATGATATGACACTTGTGTAACATCAAATTCAACACACAATTAACTAATTGTATCCAACAACATATATATACATATATATGTATACATATATATACATATGCATACATAGTGATGAAGACACAACCCAAGATAAAAATGAATGCAACAAGAAAAGGAGAATATTAATATCAGAAGTGATTTGCTACTACATTTAGTATAATGAAAATAGACCCAAAGACATTCCCTATAGGCTTACAATGTTGTATGATTCTAGAGAAAAGCCCTCCTCCAATACCTTCTCTTGAACTCCACCAAAAACAACCTTTACAATACTAGAGATGTCTTTAAGTAAACTAAATTAGGTTTAGAGTTAGGAATATATTTTAGAATATTCTATTCAACATCCATCTCTAAAATAGAAGGTTCTAGAAAACATGTCAGAAGTTGGTATAAAATTAGAAGATTCCATAAATGGTAATCCAACTTTTGGGAGGCACAACTTTTGATCTAGGACATTGATTGATAAACCATTTATATTTTTGAAAATCTCTCCAAGTGATCTATAGCTTTATGGACCATCTTTTCTCATCCCCCATTTTTGGGCTCATATTAGGTCATTTAGTGCCTCAAATATAACATTGAAGTGCTCTTAGGAGGTCTCTAGGCAACATCAAATTGCAATAACTTTCAAACCATAAAGTCTTTTGACCTAATTCATTTTTGAAGTGCTTTAACTTACAAGTATAATCATCCCTCTATCTTACACCCTCTAACACATTATAATTATGGCTCAATTACAAAATAACCTATTTTTTATGTTGGCACGTATCCCAATGTGCTCAAAAATTCTAACCTAGAAAACCAATAATGGAGCTATGAGAGTTGGAATTTTATTTGACCTAAATGGGTATCTAGAAATGAAAACACTTTAAACAAAAACTAACACTAAGCATATTTTTGGGTGATACAAGATTGCCCTTACACCATGGTAGATTGAAAAATGACCCTCTCACTTTATAGCCATTAGAGGAAAACCCAAATGGACAACCTCCATTATGGATATCCAACTTCAGTCTTCTTTTGGTCATCCTTTTTACTTCACCAAGTATTCTTCATGCTGCATGTTTCTGGTACTCTAGCCCACACGAGAATCCAAAAAAATTTGAATCTCTTCCTTTATAGAAGTAGGAATTAGACATGTCTCTAGCATCAACTCCTCATTTGCACCATCATCATGATATTCTATTAAATCTAAAATATTGAAAATAGAAGAAATGTGAAACCCATTTGGTAACTCCACTCATAAGCATTCCATGAATCATGTTTCTATTAAAATTAGATTGAAAAAGAGATTGTTGATGAAAACTATGTGTTTCAATCATTTTTTGGTCATTGACGTCAAACTTGCTATTTGTTGGTAAGACAATTACTTATAAAATTCAAGTACTATCACTTAGTTGATTGATGAGGAGGATTTGATCTATAAGATGTGAGAAAAGTACCTAGAGGAAAGGTTCAATTATGATTATGTAATGAAGTATAAGAATCAATTAAGATAGTGATGACATAATGTATTGATGATATACTTAAGGTTACAAAATGGTTGGCTACACATAGAAATTTTAGAAGAATAAAGTTTTTCTGCCAAGCTTGACTGAGTGGATAGTAGGTGCTGAGAAAAGTTAGTGCAAACCAAGCAAAAAATTAGTTGGACCTGAGTAAAATTAGAGTCTAGTGGATGCTAAGAAAGTTAGTTGATGTTGAGTAAAGTTTAGTTGATCCCAAGCACCAATAAACTTTAGTTAACATCGAGTGATTTTTTAGTTGATGTTGAGCAATGCAGTATGTGCTGAGTATCAGAAGGTTGATAATGTCGAGCTGATGTATTATGATAAAGATCAAAGATTCACTAAATCTAATAGAACAAATTTGTTTTCTTAAAACTTTTGAACTAGGAGGAAGATAAGGTTGATGAGCTAGTGGCACATAATTTGATGTAAACCATTTTTTGGGAAAATTCAAATGGATTCTAGGAGAAGTTTCAAGAAAAGATAATATATGGGGTAGATACATTGTATCCTACCTAATCCATCTAAAAACTTAATTTAGATGATGGATAATGAGTGGGAAAATATTCTAATTTCCTATTTATAGGAATGTTTGGTCATGAAGAAAAAAGTTTAGAGAGGTTGGTGTCATGTGCGAGAACCTAGGGAGGAGGAGGAATTAAGGGTTTTGCTTCATCAAGTGACCCAACAGAAGAGTTTGTAATGGCATGTTAAGCAAGAAGGCTTAAGGAGATGAATTATTGAAGGGTGAACAAGTTTTCAAAGCTAAAAAGTATGAAAAATAAGTAGAATTGAGGACTGAACAAAGATCTATAATCTGCAAGTGAAGTTGTAAATTCTATTAGATCAAAGCTCTACTGTTACTCTCTAAAAATTATATTAGTCTAGGGTAAATCCTTTGGAGTAAGGTTAACCTAACAGTCATTGGAAAATCTTTTAATAGGGTGGCATTCTAAGTAAATGGCCTAAAGTCCTCTAACAAGTCTCACTTTTAACAGGGTGATTGAAATCTCTTAACAAGGTCACATTTAACAGTGTGTATTGTAACCTTTAATAGGGTTGGCCTTTCATAAGGCATCACTTCAGAAGAGTGAAAAAGGAGTAGCATATTACTGGTGGTTTTTCCCAAATTTGGTTTCCACATAAATTATTGTGTCAAGTGTGTTGATGAATGTGTTGTGCTTCATGCTTTACATTTCTACAAATTGTTTTGATAGTAACAAACATGCAAGTTTTAGTAAATACACAATGGATGCATGCATGAGTATGAATGTTTTATGGGTTCACTGAATTGTAAAAAGTTTTATTTATATATTTGGACCTTGGATAACTAATTCACCCCCCCTAGTTATTCTAATGTAATTCCAACAATTGGTATCAAATCCATATGCTTAAGAGGACTAGTTTTAAGGTACTAGAAGCACAAAGATCAAGATGTCCAAAAGAGAAGTACCCAAGCTCAATAAAGATAACTTTCTTGTATGACAAAGTTTGATGAAGCTAAACCTTGGAGGACTTGGAGATCATGCAAAATCTACCATTACAATGGAATATGTTGATCCAACAAGAGCCCTAACTGCTAAAGATATGAAGAGGAAAAAGGAATACAATCGGGCGATGTTGGAGATTGCCTCTGCCCTATGCTATGCTAAATTTGATGATATCAAAGGCTATGACACTACAAAGAAAATGTGGGACACCCTAAACACCATCTATAGAAGAGAAAAAAAAATTCAAAGAGACAAATCTGAGAGCCTTAGAGGTAAGTTTGATGACATAAGAATGGAAGAAGATGAAAATATTTCTCAATATGTTTCTAGGATAAAAGAAGTTATTAGTGCAATAAGAAGAGCTACTAGCCATATAGATAATGATACTGTGTTAAGTAAAGTTTTGAGAAAATTATTTTCTATTTATGCTATTAGATTTTGTACAATCCAAGAGTTAAGATGTATTCCAAGAAATGATCTAACCCTTGAAGGTTTGATGGGTAGACTCACTACTTTTGAGCTATCTAACTTTGAAAATTACAAACCAAAGAGTCTTGAATCTTCTTTCAAAGCTAAGTTGTTATTGAAGGATTATGATGAGGTCAAGTAGAAGAAGAAGTAAATGAAGATAAAATATGCATCCAATGATAGTGATATAGATGAGGAGGATATTGAACAATTGGAAGCACTATTGGCAAGAATATTTCATAGAGGTAAAGGAAAGTTCAAAGGTAAGTTACCCATCATTTTTTCAATTGCAATGAAGTTGGTCATATTGCTACAAGATGTACATAGAAGAAGAACTAAAAAGAAGAAAACAAACATGAAAATAGAAGAGAAGATGACAACAAAGATTACAAAGAAAAGGGAAGACATCATGCTACATTGATGATGAACATGATTCTAATGAAAATGATGATGAAGTGGTATATGTTGCAATAAAGGATGAATCTAATGAGGATGAGGGAACTACACTGGTGACTTGTGTGAATAAGAATGATAGATGGATCATTGATAGTGGATGCTCACATCACATGATTGGAGACAAAAGTAAGTTCATTATCTTAGCTTGCTATGATGGAAATAGTGTAAGATTTGGCAATGATGCACCATGTTTGATAAAAGGAAAAGCTTCTATCAAACTCACAAACAAAATTTCATGTGACAATGCTTACTATGTTGAAGGACTAACTTATAACTAGTTAAGTGTGTCATAATTGAATAATCTAGGATGCAAAGTTGAATTTGGAAACAAAACTACCAAGATATATGACACAAATGGGAAACTAGTTGGAAAAGGTGATCAAACTAGAAGTAATCTATTCTATCTGAATATTGAGGATGCAACTTGTCTTGTTGCAAACTATAATGATGTATGGCTTTGGTACAAGAGATTATGTCATGTTAATTTTGATAACTTGGTCAGTATTAGTAACATGAAGAGAGTTAGAGGATTGCCTAAGTTGAAGAAACCTGATAATATAGTGTGCAAAAAATGTCAGCTAGACAAAATGTCAAACTCAAGCTTTAAGAATAAAGCTTATACCTCTAAAGAAATACTATAGATTATTTGTACTAACTTATGTGGACCAATTGAAGTGCAAAGCTATAGAAATAAATACATAATGTTATTTGTTAATGATTACTCTAGGATGATGAAAGTCATGTTTCTGAAACAAAAATATGATGTTTTTCAAATGTTTAAGTGGTATTTAGCAAGAGTTGAGAAAGAGACAGGTAAAAGTCTAAAATGCCTGAGATCAGATAGAGGAGGAGAATTCACTTCAAATGAGTTTGAGATGTTCTCTAATGATAGAGCAATCAAAAGACAAACATTTATCCCTAGGACCCCTCCATAAAATGGAATTGCTTTATGAAGAAATAGGTCTATAATGGAATGTGCTAGAACACTTGTGATGGAGAAGAATGTTTCTTTGAAATATTGGAGAGAAGCTATAAGTACTACTGTATATATCTTGAACCGTGTGCAAGTCAAGAAAGGTACTCGTTCAACACCTTTTAAATTATGGTATGGATATTTGCCTAATGTAAAATTCTTTAAGGTATTTGGAAGTAAGTGTTACATTCTTAAAGATATTAGGAATGAAAATTTTGATTCAAAAGTGAAGAAGGTATATTCCTTGGATACTCCACAAGAAGCAAAGCTTGTAAGTGTTTAAATACTAACACTACAAAATTTTGGAAAGTGCAAATGTGAACTTTGATGAGTTTATAAAATTACATGAGGCTAAACCTATGAAAGAACCGGAAGAATACAAATCATTTGTATACTTTTATGAAGGAATGCCTACTAAAAAAGATGTTGCAAATAAATTAACAAATCAACAACAAGTTTCATTAACTACTAAGTTACATCCTGTGAATGTCGAGTTGCATTTAGGAATTGAGATAAATTTAGATGCTGAGTTGCAAAATTAAGAAGATGCACATTCTAATTCTAAGATCAATACACATGAGACAGATGTTGAGATACCTAATAGAGATGTACATAGTGAATTTGAATCTGAAAGAAAAAATGTAGAAACAAGAGCTAAGCCAAGATTGTCTAAATATGTCAAATGACATCATCCTACTAATCAAATCATTGGAAACAAAGATGCTAGGCCAATGATAAGAAATATATTGAGAATTGAATCATGTTTGTTAAGCATGAAGGATCCCAAAATAGTAAAAGATGCATTAGAAGATGATGACTGGTATAAGGCCATGGAAAAAGAGGTTCAATAGATAGAGAAGAACAAAACATGGAGTCTAGTTCCTAGGCTAGAAGACAAGAATGCGATTCATACCAAGTGGGTATTCAAAAAAAAGCTAGATGAGAAGATTAGCTTGCAAGGGATATGCACAAGAAGAAGGAATTGACTATGGAGAGACATTTTCTCCTATTGCAAGAATGGAAGGAGTAAGAACTCTACTTGCTTATGTTGCATACAAATTTTTCAAAGTCTATCAAATGGATGTTAAATATATATTTTTTGAACGGCATACTAGAAGAGGAAGTCTACATAGAACAACTAGAAGGATTTGTTGATGATAATAATAGAAACATGGTGTGTAGATTGCACAAAGTCCTATATGGATTGAAGCAAGCGCTGAGAGCATGGTATGAAAGACTTCATTCTTATCTTGTCAAGATTGGATTTGAAAGGACTGATGGTAACAAAAATCTATACATAAAGGTAGAAAAAGACAAAGGTATTTTGCTATCTGAAATATTTGTTGATGATATCATTTTTAGAGGACAAGATGCTTTATGTAAAGGCTTTGCAAATTAGATAAAGAAAGAATTTGAAAGGTCTATGTTTGGAGAAATCAAAATTTTTATGGGATTACATATATATTAGATAAAGTGTGGTATATACATCACTCAATCAAAGTATGTCAAGGAGATATTAAAGATATTTGGACTAGAGGATTTCAAACTAGTAAGTACACCTATGGTGACAAGACACAAATTCTCAAAGAATGATGATTCAACTAAGGTGAATCAAACATTGTATAGGTCTATAATTAAAAAATTGCAATATGTAGTACATAGAAAACTTAATATTGCATTTTCTATAGGGATAGTTACAAGATTCTCTACTAATCCCAAGGAAAATCACTTAATGAATATGAAAAGGATAATGACATACTTGAAAGAAACATAAGAATTTGGTCTATACAAGAAGAATGAAAGGTTTGACTTAAGAGCCTACACTAATGCAGACTAGGCTAGAAACATTGATGATAGAAAGAGCACCAATGGAGGAGCATTTTTCTTAGGCAAGACAATACTTACATGGACAAGAAAGAAACAAAGTTTTACTTCACAATCTATTGCTTAAGTAGAATATGGTGTTGCTACTGTAAACTACACAAACATTGTATGGATCATACTACTACTCAAATGAATGAAGGAAGAAATCACAAAACCAGTGATACTTTATTGTGATAATACAAGTGTTATCATATATATCAAAGAATCTAGTGATGCACACAAAGACAAAGCACATTGCAATCAAGTATCATTATGTAAGAGAATTAGTTCAAGATAAAGAGGTGAAGATGGAATATGTTAACTCAGAGGAGAAAATTGATGATATCTTCACAAAACCATTACCTAAGAATGCTCATGAGTATCTATGAGGTAAACTAGGGGTGATACCCTTATCAAAGGCTATGTAAGAAATAGAACAAGTTCCCTACATCAAACAAGCTAATTTTAATATAATATAAATTGATGCAATGGATCTCACTTTAGGAACTTCCTAAAGTAATCACAGAGCTAAAACTTCAAATTAGTCACCAACAAGGTGACAGAGGGAGAAAATGAGGAATCCACAAAGCTTATATCTACATATCTTAAGGATGACAAGATTTTGGTATAAGTCTTTGGCATTATTGTCAAAGAGGGAGAAAGTACATTAAACTAATCATCATTAGAAGAAGAGTTTTATTGATCAAGTGTAAGAGTTAAATATGAGAAAGCCCTAAAATAATATGTTGATCAAAGAAGGAGAAAGATATCAAGAATCAAGTCAGAACTTAGAGGGAGACATTGATCAGAAAGCCAGAAAGATCATATTAGAAGGAGATACAAGATGGAACTCAGAGGGAGTTTTAAGAAAGCATTTTCTAACCTAATTAGAAGATGGAAGTTGTTTCTAGAGGGAGGAATACAAGTTCTTTCTTTGGTATTGCCTTACTATTTTAACATAGTTAGTTTGGTTAAACAAGATGTTCATCATTTGATTGACTTGGTTGATCAGTCTAGTTTGCCATCAATGCCAAAGAGGTAGATTGTTGAAATTTTATTGAAAAGATCATTGAAAAGAGATTATTAAGAAGGAGATTGTTGAAGAAGACTATGTGTTTCAAGCATTTTTTTGTCATTGATGTTAAAATTGCTATTTTCTGGTAAGACAATTGCTTATAAGATTCAAGTATTATCACTTAGTTGATTGATGAGGAGGATTTGATCAATAAGATGTAACAAAAGCAACTAGAGGAAAGGTTGAGTTATGATTTTGTAATGAAGTATAAGAATTAGTTAGGACAATGATAACATAATGTATTAATGGTCTACTAAAGGTTAAAAAATGGCTAGCTACACTTAGAAAGTTTAGAAGAATATGTTAAACAAAGTTTTTTTTCCAAGCTTGACCAAGTGGATAGTAGGTGCCAAGAAAAGTTAGTATAAGCCAAGAAAAAAATCAGCTGGGGCTAAGTAAAAGTAGAATGTAGTGGATGCCAAGCAAGTTAGTTGATGCTAAGTATAGTTTAGTTGATGCCAAGCACTAGTAAACTTTAGTTGATGCCAAGTGATTTTTCAGTTGATGCCAAGCAACATAGTATGTGCCAAGTATCAGAAGGTTGATAATGTCAAGCTCTTGCATTATGATAAAGATCAAAGATTTGTCAAATCTAAGCTGACAAATTTGTTTTCTCAAAACTTGTGAACTAGGAGGAAGATAAGTTTGATGAGCTAGTGGCACAAAATTTCATGTAAACCATTTTATTGGGAAAATTCAAATGGATTTTAAGAGAAGTTTCTAGAAAAGACAAGATATGAGATAGATACATTGTATCCTACCTAATCCATCTAAAGCCCTAATTTGGATAATGGATAATAAGTAGGAAAAGACTCTAATTTCCTATTTTAGGAATGTCTTTTCATGAAGCAAAAAGGTTAGAAAGGTTGGTGTCATGTGCAAGAACCTAAGGAGGAGAAGGAATTAAGGGGTTTGCTTCATCATGTAACCCAAGAGAAGAATCTACAATGGCATGTTAAGAAAGATGGCTTAAGGAGATGAATGCTTGAAGGGTGAACAAGCTATCAGAGCATCAAAGTATGAAAGCCAAGTAAAATTAAGGATTGAACAAAGGTCTATAATCTACAAGTGAAGTTGTAAGTTGTATAAGATCAAAGATCTACAATTACTCTCTAACAATTGTATTAGTCTAGGGTACATCCTTTGGATTAAGGTTGACCTAAAAATCATTGGAAAATCCTTTAATAGGGTGGCATTCTAAGTGAATGGCCTAAAGTCCTCTAACAAGGCTCACTTTTAATAGGGTGATTGAAATCCCTTAATCGGGTGACATATGATAGTGTGTATTGTATCCTTTAACAGGGTTGGCCTTTCATAGAGTATCACTTTAGAAAAGGGAAAAAGGATTGGCATGTTACTGGTGGTTTTTCCCAAATTGAGTTTCCACATATACATGGGTATGAATGTATTATGGGTTCACCAAATTGTAAAAGGTTTTATTTATACATCTGGACCCTAGGTTACTAATTCACCCCTCCCCCCCCCCCCCCCTCCTCAGTTATTCTAAAGTAATTCCAATAGTTTCTTCAAAATTTTGTAGAGGCCAAATTTATTCATCTTCAACTTGTTGTAGGTACCCACTGGAAATTGTTCCTTCCTCAAATATACCATAGCTTGATCTCCAACTTGGAACTCCTTATGTATCTTCTTTTAATCTTCCTTAGCCTTATACTATAGGTTCATCTTGGTAATATGTGCTCGCACCTCCTCATGTAGGTTCTTGACATGTTCAGCAAAGTCTTCTACCTCAACACTTTTCCTTGCCCCTTGCTCCATCTGTTGGCTTTTGATTTAATAGTTTTGACCAAGAAACCAAGAAACCAAGCTAGAAAATTCCTATGATGGATAAACATGACTACAATCTTGGGCTAACTATAAGGCATAAATCCTTCTTCACTTTAGGCTCTGTAAGACCTAAGTAGGTTAAACTTGAGGTTTTGATGTATGATACCAATGCAATTAAATATAAATCTGAACCTAATAATAGTAGATTAAACCCCTTTTATCTTCTAATACTTATGCAATGACATAGGAATGAAATAGCTATAGATCATAACCTATGAAACCATAAGCTAAGTGAGGGTTAATTCCTTTCAGCCCACTACAAAACATGAAAAACTGAATTGATTTGATTAAAATATTTTGTACAAATTACTTTCACCCCAACTTGCATCTGATTTAGTGATCAGTACCTTATCCATTGAAACATAGAGTCATTACCAATAGGATGACCTAACTTGATTGCCTTGCAATTAAGTTTGTCAACTGAAATCTCTGAATTCTATTCTTATGAAATATCCCCTTCATATACCCAGAAACCCTATCAGAACATTGAAGCATTTACTTAACCATTTGAGCCAAAAGCAACAACCAATCTAACATACAACTCATCCAAGCTGCCTTAAATCAAATGAACCTTATCCATTTAATCTCAAAGTCAATAGCATATGAAGAATTGGGAGATAGAATAAGAAAACATAGATAATTCATTATAAATCCCCTTTGCATTCATCCTTGGAAAGACTGAATATGTCAATTGGTAAAACTAAATGAAACTCGAAATACTTCACATGATCTAGCATCAACTTTCCATTATCTCAAAGAAACAATGCATGAGAATGAAATAAAAATCTGCAAAAGAGTGGATGTGTGGCCTTCACTGCTAGAGCATAGCTCAATAGATAGGAAGAAAAACCAACCACTACCCTGGTTTCATAGTAAAAACTAGAACCCTGTTGGTATCACAGAGGAAACTGCCAACAACAACAATGAGAAAGAAAGTGAATGATATAGGAGAAATGAATTCTTGGATCTATTATGAAGAGGACATGTGTCCACTTGAAATTCCATCTCCTAAAAATGAAAAGAATCTCTCTAATCTCTCTCTGCAACTGCATATCAAATCCTTGATCATTTTTTCTTTGAAAAGCATAAAATGTCTCAAAATATTTGATGAAAAGGATAACTAATTTTGATGCCTAATTTTAACTCAATGCAATATCAAAAATCACTTAAAAATTAACTTTAAAGGCATAAAAACTTTTTCAGAATTTGAACTCAAATGTTTGCCTCCCAATTGATTTTGATGCTCCATGATGAAAACTGTTTGTTCCACTAAGAATGCCCTAGAAAACACAAATCTGCTTGTGGAGTGAACTAGTTAAGACCTGCTCAAAAACTAACACCATATCTAGAAAATTTATCTCCTCCCAATTCCAATGGTATGTTGCATTGCGTATTTCAAATTAAAAATGCCCTCCTAAGACCAATTTGAAAATCTGGCTACTAGGCCATGAACTACATTAAAATTGAAGAATTTAAAATGTTTATATAGTTGAACTATATAAAAGATTTTAATTTCATTTAAATCTCATAATCATTTGAAAATCTGCATTGGAGAACCTTGAACCCTTTTTTTAATCATTTTATTTCCTCTTCAATCTGCCATCGCCACATGTCCATCCTCCATTGAGCCATCATCATTTGAATTTTTTAATTAATTAATTAACTCTTTTAATTTTTTCTCCATATATTAATCATTTGGCTTCCCATAGCACAATTCTTTAATTTAAATCATTTAAAATACTTCACCATGCATCTATGGTCATAACACCAGAACCCTTTGCAAACTTCCTTTACACCCTTACACTAGCATACCACTGAGGGACATTAAAACTTGTTTTATGACCATATGCTACACCTCAATTTTCATAGGGTCGTAATGATATGCAACTCTACCTTCCACTCGTATGTTGAGCGTAACACCGTAGAGCTTTGATTTTTTCTTCTTGAGGATATGCAAGTCAAAATACTTTGACTTTGGCCTCACCAAGTCCCTCCAAACAAACTTGGCATCACGTAAACCTGCGCTTGTCTCAAAAACAACATACATCATGAGTGGAATCGTATTTAAAGACATAAAACTTCACCAAATGAAAAATGTGGGATAATCATCCTCAAATAGTTTCCTCTTACATCCCTATGGCTCTCTCCAGGCTTTAAAATGTGTTATGCTCTCTTCAACCAAAACATGGTAATGGCTTCTTCATCTCATCATAGACCATAGCCTTGGCAACATCAAATTTCAAATGGGCATGAGAGTTAAGAGGGAACTCCTCCTCCATTTCTTGTGAGTTCTCTCCTACTTGCCACTGGTTGTAGATTCTTTCTCTTCATGGGTGTGCTATTGATTAGCGGCTTTCTTCCATGTTGTGCTCTACCTTTAAAAAAAAATTTCCCATGCCTTCCCTACGTGGAGCTCATCTCCCATGTTATATCTTCCCTTTGCGTAGATATTACTCATTACTTGGTCTGGAAAACCCATTTCTTATCCATTTTAATAGCTTTTGTCTCTATATTCAACAACCTTGTGCAACACGCAACTCCAATCAACAAAATAGTTTAAAAGGGTTGAGGAGATACTCATAAAGGGTGTCTTTTCCCCATATCATAGCCTTTGACTTGTTGGAAATATAGTATGAATACCCAACAATGGTTCTAGATTGTCTTCCAAATAACCCATTGAGATTCAACACTTGTTTGTGGCTGGTGCTCTTCTCAACAGTATGGCACTGCGCACATTTAGTTCTGAAGATTTTCTCTCTAGAATTTTCATTGCCAGGAGGGGCCTCTTCGAAGGTTTCTATTCTTCTCTACTCATCCGTATCTCTCCTACTATACATGGCTTCTCTCCTTGGCATGGGGATCTACTCTATCTTCAATCTGCATGAGGTCATGGAGGGCTTCACCTTTTATATTGTAGGATGTCTCAGAACGATTTACTTCAAGTAAAACAAAATGGAGTTCATCAAGTCTTCAACTTGGAATATATCCCCACCTTTCTTTATTTAAAGATCAACATTCTCCACATTTTAAACCAAAAAAATTCATCTCTTTCATCTAATATTGATTCCAAAACATGTATCATATGGTCTATCCTTTCATGCTTCCTCGTGTTGGAAATCAGAAAATTCACCAGTGTTGGTTGCTTTTATTAAAATGTTGCCTACAGAATGGCAAACATCCAATGCATTCCATTTTGTTTCCACATGTTATTTTGAAAAATCCACTTATCCTCTATATCCCAAAATGTTTTAATGCACACTTCTGATTGATAAAATTAAAACAAACAATCCTTTGCACATAGTTGGCTCCACTATCATTCTCAATACATTTGATACCACACATTTATTTGGACTGAGATGATGACATGCATATGGTGAACATTGTAACAAATAGGATTGTTACTATATCTCCATTCAAAAACTTCAATATGCACACACCTTCACTAATCTAATGGAATTAGTTGGACCCCAAAGTGGGTTGGGCTAGATTTTTGTTTTTTTTTTCAAACAACTAATTTTGTAAACTAATCCATAGATAACCTCAAACCATCTAGAGTCAAAATTTATCTCAAACTCACCATTGAATACTTATTTTAAATCATTTTTGCACCACTGTGAATTCTATGTCAGGAGGCCTATTGTCTAACTTTAAAAATTGATGAAAACATCTGAGTAGGATCTGAAACTCTAGATATCTTATCTTTCTGACACACTCAAGAGTCCTAAAAAATCTTGTCACATGAAAAAATTAGGTTCAAAAGATATAGACCTTCGAACATGCCTACTTAAAATCACCTACAAATAAACATGTAAGAAACAACAAATTGGGTTTGGTTTTAGCTTTGAAAATTGGGCAAATGGGCACTTGAGGTTCTAGAAACTGGGTCAGTAGTTCATTGTCATGAGGAGAACATAATTCTCTAATTTGGACTCATGAAAAATCATGAGATTCATTTGGAAAGTGCACAAAGTGGGCTACTTAGAATTTCAGGACTAGGGATATTGTCAGGATAATGATTTTTACAAATGGAAAGAACTTGGAAAAGTGTGCAAAGGGATTTGTCAAGACTTGAAAACTAGCACACTTGTAGAATTTTTAGTATATAACATATTGGTACAATCCATTTGATCCCACCAATCATAGACTCAAATATATGACATCTTGAACAAGGCTCCCGATCAATCTGCATTTCTGATTACCAGTGAAATTTTATAAATTGCAAACGGAATGACATTTGAAAATTGGTCAAATGGATTTTTCATAAGCTCAAAACTAGAACATAGAAATTCTATGACCCCTAGAATATGATACAAAAGGAATTTTTGTATTTGGGTCAACTGGGTCAAATTTATGGTTGGTCGAACAGGGCTTTCTAGCATTGTGAACAACTACACAAATGCACGAAACAGTAAATGACCAACTTTGAAGGGTTCGAAACCTAGTCAAAAAGATTCAAAATGGGCTTAAAATCAAATCAAATGTTCTTTGATATGAATAATAAACATCCCCAAAGTGGCGGGTCATGAAACATTTGTGGTTTAAATATATTCAAAGGAAAACTAGGCTTCCTGTCGCTATTTGACACAGGCAAAAATGCAGAACTTGAAGACAACTCAAAATGAAACCTTCCAGAATGGTTCAAAATGTTAGTTTATTAATAGAAAAAATATTCATATGTCAAGTGAAGGGTGTTAAATAACTAAAACACCACCTAAGCCTTGAAATGACAACTAGTTACATATGTATGACAAGCATTCATAGGGGGCTCAAAGTGATTCAAAATTTGGAATAGACACTCAAAATGGGAATGTAATTTTGAGTGCCATCACCATATTCCTCAGCTTTGGTGCAGTCCTTGGACAACTCCCATTCACAATTTGGAATAGTGATCTACCAATACTCCTATTTACAAAATTATTGTAAGAAAATTCTACTTGTGGTAGAATCAAATCCCATCCCTTTGGTTTATCTTGTACTAAACACCTTAGTAAATTTCCCAGGCTTTTATTTACTACTTTTGTTTGTTCATTAGTTTGTGGATGATATGTAGAACTGAACTTCAATTCTACCTTCAACTTCTTCCACAAAGTCCTCTAGAAATACCCAACAAATTTAGTATTTCTATTAGAAACAATACTTTTTGGGAGATCATGTAGCCTCACCGCCTCTCTAAAAAACAAATCCAAAATATGCACTACATCATGAGTCTTGTGGCATAGAATGAAATGTGTCATATTGAAGAACCTATCAACCACCACAAATATTGAGTCATCACCCCTTTGTGTCCTTGGCAATCTAAAAACAAAATTCATACTTACGTCCTCCCAAGGCTTTGATGGAATAGATAATGACTAATAGAGTTCAATATTTTTACTAAATCGTTTGGTTGTTAGACATACTTCACAACTTTACACAAATTTCTTCACATCCTTTGACAATTGAGGCCAAAAATAATGTTCTCTAATAATAGAAATGGTCTTATCTTGACCAAAGTGTCCTACCATCCCTCCATTTTTCTTCTCTTTGATCAAGTTCTTCCTCATGAAACTCCTTGGAATACACAATTGACTTCCCTTGAACAACATACCATCCTAAATCATGTAATCTAGCCACCTAGTCCTATCTAGAGTAATAGGTTCTTTACAAGCCTTCCAAGCCTCTACAAAGTTAGGATCCTTAGGGTATAGATTCTTGAGTTCATCAAACCCAACCACTTCAACCTACATTACTGTTAGCAACAACTATCTCCTACTTAATGCCTATGTAACCCTATTAGACCTCCTGCTTCTATGTTTTAATACAAATGTATAGCTTTGCATAAACTCTACCCATTTTAAATGTCTCTAATTCAATTTACCTTGGCTATTTAGGTACTACAATGCCTAGTGATTAGTATACAAGATAAATTATTTTGACAAAAAGTAATGCCTCCATTTCTTTAAGGCCTAAACTATTGCATAGAACTCCTGATTATAAATTGAATACTTCTTCTTTGCATCATTCAATTTTTCTCTAAAATAGACAATAGGTTGGCCTTCTTGGCTTAACATAGCCCTAATAGCATTGCCACGAGTATCACAATCCACCTGGAATACTTTGTTGAATTAGGAAGTGCCAACACATTTTGCTCTATCACCTTCTTCAACAATTCAAAACTCCTTACAGCTCCTATAGTCCACTTGAACTCTTTTCTATCCCACCTCACTATTTTAGTTAGGGGTGCACATATACTATTGAAATTTCTAATGAAAACTTGTAAAAACTAGCCAAACCATAGAATGAGCTCACCTCAATGGCAGACCTTGGAGGAGGCCATTCCAAGATGACCTTCACCTTCTCTAGGTCCATTTTGAGACCATCAGCTAATACAACAAACCCCAAATAGACTAAATCCCTTTTGACAAAGCTACACTTCTTTAAATTAATAAACAATTTTTCTTCCCTCAACCTTTTAAGCACAATATAAATGTTCAATAAATGTTCATCCAAAAACTTACTAAGAATCAAAATAACATCCAAATAGACAATAACAAATTTTCTCAAAAATTTCTTTAGTACCTCTTTCATAAGCTACATGAAGGTGCTTTGTGCATTGGTTAGTCCAAAGGGCACGATTAACCACTCATATAGACTCTCCTTGGTCTTGAATGTATTCTTCCACTCATCTTCCTCTTGTATCCATATCTAGTGATAACCACTCTTGAGATCTATCTTTGTGAACTACTAAGCTCCACTCAAACAGTCCATAAGATCATTCATTCTTGGAAAAGGAAATTGATACCTAATGGTTATTCTATTTCTACCTTGAGAGTCTGTACACATTCTCCACTTTCCATCCTTCTTTGGTGCTAGTACTATAGGTACTACACATGGACTCAGGCTCTCTTGAATCAAACCTTTCCTCAATAGCTCCTAAACATTTTTATTTAGCTCCTCAGTCTTATTAGGAGTCATTCTATGAGTAACCTTGTTAGGAAAACTAGATCCATAGACTGAATCTATTTGATGATTGATTTTCCTTATTGGTGGCAACCCTTCTAGAACATTATCAGAGATGACATCTCCATACTCACTTAATAGACCTAAAACTTCAAGTGGAATTTCACTACTACTTTCCTTATCTTTTTTAGGAATTAAAGCATAACACATGTGTTGATGTTTCATGCCATCCATAAATTTTCTTCCTTCAACAAGACATACCCTAGCACTATTGCATATCTTTTCACCCTCCTTTATTAAGGGCTTCAATTTGAAGTAAACTTCATCTATTGTTAGAGAGTATGTATTTGTATGACCATCATGTATAGCATGCCTATCAAACTACCATGACCTTTCCAACAATAAATGGTAGACATACATTGGAATGATGTCATAGAGAGCCTCATCATGGTAACTCCAAATCTTGAACTTTACCAAACATTTCTCACTAACTAGGACCTTATGATCATCCTAATCCCAAGAAATCCAATAGGGTTGGGGGTGTTTCTCCCTCTTGAATTTTAGCTTTGAGACCATATCCTCTAACACCAAGTTGTCAGTGCTTTCACCATCAACAATCACATTACAACATTTACACTCGCCCTAGCACTTGGTATGAAACAAACTCCTCCTTTTTCTAGGTTCAGTCTCACTACTTAGTAAGACCCTTTCATTAACTAGAACCTCTCCTCTTTCTACATCCTCTAAATGTGATGACTATGCGTCATCAGATCCACATGAGCAACCCTTGCTTGACCATCATCTCTCGTATGTGTCATTCCTTGGCATTAAGAGCATTTGATGGAATGATGACCTTCTTCATTGCAATGAAAATAGGTACTATAGAAGCCTCTTCTTCCTAAAACTTGTCCATATCCTTACCCTCTTCCTCTCTAATCTCTAAAGTTTTGATCATGGGAGTTGTTGAAACCCTCATTCCTCTTATTTTGGCTAGTACCCACATCTTCATTTTTCTTCTAGTTCTCATTTTAGCTTCCAAATGACCTACCCCTACCCCTTCCTCCTTGACTGAACCCTCTTTTCCTTCCATCAAACTTTTTATTTAGCTTCTCCTCAACTCACAAGGAAAACTGGTATGCCTCTTCGATGCTAGTCATTCTAACCAGACTTAACTCCTCATGAATGCTAGGTCTTAACCCACTAAGGTAATGGGAAACTTTCTCTTTGTTTGCTTCTACATTCCTTGCCCTAATAAGGACCTTATTAAATTCCTCTACGTATTCCTAGATATATTTCCCACTTGCTTTAACCCTTGCATCTTTTTGAACAAATCAAGGTCATAATCAATAGGAATGAACTACTTCTTTAGTTTGTCCACCATGTGATCCCATCTTGTGATTTTCTCCTTTCCTCTTCTATTTCTTTCCAACAAAATATCTTTCCACAACATTTTGGCATGGCCTTTCATTTTGGCCTTTGCAAACTTAACCCTATCAAGGTCCCTGATATCTTCATACTCAAAATATTCATCTAGCTCATTGATCTAGTCAATCAACTCATCAAGGTTTAGATTTCCCAAAAATATACCAACATCAATTTTAGGTCTCTTTCCAAGCTTGGAAATGGCCCTAAAAAGCTTCTCCTCTACCTAGTTTAGGACTTCTGCATCTCGTTCCCCTTCTTGCCCAATATTTCCTTCTTCTTCATTTTATTCCTCACTTTCGTCACGTTCAACAACATTCATCCCTCTATAGATCTCCTCCTACAATGCTCAGACTTGTCTTTGGAGGGATCTAACCTTACGATTAACAACTCTAACCCTTCCACAAAACTCCCTTTATGGATGCATCTTCTCATATCAAAACCCACAACCACATAGTCCTGGTGTAAACTACCTCACAGTTGGTGCTCTGTCTACACAATTAGAAAAACTTGGTCTAATACCACTTGATGGAAGCACAATCCTAGACCAAAAATGAATGCAATAGGAAAAGTAGAATACGATTATAAAAAGTGATCTAATACTACATTTAGTACAATGAAAATAGACCTACAGACATGCACTATAGGCTTACAATGTTGTATGATCCTGGAGAAAAACCCACCTCAAGTACCTTCTCCCTAAGTCCACCAAAAACTACCTTTGCAATGACAAAAATGTCCTTAAGTAAACCAAATTACTTTTAGGGTTAGGAATGCATTTTAGAATATTCCATTTCCAATCTACCTCCAAAATAGAAGGTTCTAGAAAACATGTCAGAAGTTGGTATAAATTTACAAGAATCTAGAAATGGTATTCCAACTTTTGAGAGGCATAACTTTTGATTTGGGACTCCAATTGACAAACTATTTACATTTTTAGAAGGATCTCCAAGTGCTCTATAGCTCTATGGACTATCTTTGCTCATCCCCCATTTTTTAGGCTTTTACGATGCAATTTAATATCTCAAATCTGACTTTAAAGTGCTCTTAGGAGGTCTCTAGGAACTTAAAACTCTAATAACTTTCAAACTATAAAACCTTTTGACCTAATTCTTTTTCTCAAGTTCTTTCAATTACAATTATAATCATCCCTCTAACTTATTATTATTATGGCTCAATCACAAAATAACCTATTTTTTTGTATTGGCATGTATCCGAAGGTGCTTAAAGACTCTAACCCAGAAAACCAATAGTGGAGCTATGAGAGTTGGAATATTTATTTAACCTAAATGGGTATCCAAAAATGAAAATAGTTTAAATAGAAACTAACACTAAACATATTTTTGGGTGATAAAGGATTGTCCTTGCACCATTAGATGCTCCTATATCACATACATACATGTATGTATCTATACATTGAGAGATATTTTTTAAGGTGCTAAGTGACTTACCTCAAGATCCTCCACAAAAATAATGTAGACCAGGGAAAATGAGCAAATTTCATAATAAATTTTATGAAAACATGTCGTAGTAGATATTTTTAGAAAGAAAAAACCATAACCTAATTAAATATGTCTAGTTGTAGATTAGATGTGTTGATATATACATATACTTAATTGGGTTATGGCTTCTACAAGGGAAAGAATCTTGTGAATTATGACATTTATATAGAAGTAGAGATTGCTTCTTCAACTCCTTACACTCAACTCTTCACTAAAGTTATTCTTCCAATAGTGAGAATAGTTGCTACAAATTCTTGGGAGCCAAGGGACCCTGAAACTATGCTACATTTTCTAGAGACATGGGAGAGATACTATTGGCTTTAGTACTTCATAACATTCTAGATCATATAGTGATGCCCCAATTAACAACAACAACAAATACTTGGGATGCAAAGATCACAAGGGTATGACAGTGAAATCCCAAATCTCTAAATGATATATACATACATACATGTGTGTGTGTGTGTGCGCACGCACACACACGTGTGCATGTATATGTATGTATCTAGATACTTGGGATGTAGAGATCACAAGGGTATGACAATAAAATCTTAGATCTCCACATGATATATACATACATATATACATACATACATATATAAATAAATATACACACACACACACATACATACATATACATGTATGTATGTATGTATGTATACAGGGAGATCTTTTTTAAAGTGCTTATTACATATTAGCTACATAATGAAAAAAATGATCCAACTGCATACATATTCCAGACTCCAAACAATAAAATAATAAAAATCACTCAACCTATGGTAAGTGACTTAGCTTGAGATCATGCACAAAAATAATGTTGATTGTTCCTTTTATTGTACCTAATTTGATGATAGTTCTACAAGAATTTGTAATCAACTCAATTAATTAGCAACTAGGCCAAATTAATAGCAGAAATAGATACTTGGGATCCTCATAGGGAGAGCGTGCCAATACAATTCAAATCCCACATAATTTAAATCAAGTTATTTATCTACAATTATTTTAAACCTTTAATAAGATAGGCATAAAATACCAAGTCTACTATACCAAGATATTCCACTTAAATTTATTGGCAAACATAGAACAAATAATAACATAGTCCGCTAAGTTTCTCAACATGTTCCTACATTGTTAATACCATATCTTAGCTAATTTTCCAAAATCTAATTGAAGTCAAATTGGAATTTCAAAAACTCATTCTTGAGCATGTAGAAAATATAGTTATAATTAAGAGGCACAAACAAGTGAACATATTTAAAACCCCATCGCAAAAGAAATCAATCATTAAATACAAATACTCTTTAAAAACCTAAACAAATTTACCCTTAACAAAATTACATATTTTCTAGGATTCTATATGATAGTGCATCTGGATTTTCTCATTAGAAATCATGGCATTTGAAAAATAGATATAGATTTGAAATGAAATTTTTTATTAGCCAAAACCAAATAAAAATAAACTCAATTAGATATATTCTAGGATTTCTATCAAATAAAGAAATAGGTCTTATCACCTATTGATTAGTTTGGAAATTTTTTCTCACAAAAAATCATAAAATGTAAGAATAACTATGACAAAAAGAATGTAAAAAGATGATTATTATTAAAAGATGATTATCATGCACAATCAATTTTTTTAGCTCTTTTGGCACAATCATTCTTACAATTTTTTGGCTCAATCTCCAACTGGTCAGTATGTGTTTTGAAAAAATATTCTTGGATTATGAGTTAGGAAAAAGAGAACTATCAAACTTGAAAAAGATGTACATAAATGCAATTAATTTTTAAACTTCAATTTTATAAACTTACAAAGAGAAGCATAAATTATAAGAAACTATGGTGGTTTGTACTATTTGAAAATTATAGTTAGAAGCGATAAAGTTATATACCTTTTATTTAGAGAGTGCAAATAATGGAAATGAAGTATTGCCAAAGGTAAAAGCTCAACTATCCCCCACCCCTCACCACCCACCACCACCCCCCCGTGAATGGAAATGTTAAGTAGAGAATAGTTACATAATACATACATACATGGTTAAGTACTACCTAACTATGTCCAAGGCATCTGCATACTAGAGGCATACTCCACCTACAAGGCTTCCTATATACTTGTATCCATGGGATCAAGACCCTTCAACTACTCACTCTAATGAATATGTAGTTCCATTTTCTAATTTTTTTGATGTAGTTGTATTCCTATATAACCACTAGTGAGATTTACTCACCTAATATAACTCTTTGCAATCAGACACCCACTTAGGCGAATCAATCAATTTTCTATAATTAAAATATTGTAATACCATGGTGCAACCTTTGTGTTGTAGTTTATATTTAATGTAAGATTAACCTATATATGTCCTAACTCACTCCTTATATAGTTATGTTTAAAATCTTGTGACAATACCCATGCCCATGCTACTTGTTGAGTGACTTTTATTATTTTTCTGTTGTGGCAAGATCTCTCTATTTATATACATGCATACATTCATACATATACACACATATATATTTATATACATATCTATGTATATGTATGTATATACATACAAACTTACATACAAACATACATATAAATATACATACATACATATACAGATATCACAAAGGAACGATAATGAAATCCTAGATCTCCACAATCCACAAGATCACACTCTATATATATACATACATACATTTATATACACATACATACATGCATACATACATCTACATATGCAATTTTATCACCTTGGAAAACTATATTTGATCCTACTAGCTGGGAACAACTAATTGTTCATTTTATTGTACCTAATTTGATCAAAGTTCTATAGGAATTTGTAATCAACCCAACTAATCATAAACTAGACCAATTTAACTAGGTAATGGCTTTTTTTTTCCTAAAATTATTTTCTATTATATGTTTTATTAAAATTTCTTGCCCATTTTTCTTGGTTTACATTATTTCTGTGCAAGATCTTGAGCTAAGTCAGTTAGCACACTTGAGTGACTTTTATTGTTTTATTATTTGAATTATGAAATGTGGGCTTTGTTTTATCATTGGCTTTGTTCAAGTCCTAATTTTAATGAAGTAACAAAGTGGTTTTTAGGGTGGAAAGGGCTATATAATGAAAAGGAAACTTGAAAACTTGAATTTTGAAATGCTAAGATGAAAGCTATCAAGGATCAAACACCTACAAAAGAGTTACAACATAATGTGAAAAACACAACATAAATAATTCCCCCTTTTTTTTTTAAATTGTTGAAAGTTGTGTCTGAAAGAGGGTGTGGAGCTCTGAATGAGGGTGGAGAGCTCCAAACATTAGTGGAGATCAGTGGAGATCTAAGATTTTGTTTCCATGCCCTTGTGATCTCTGCATTTTGTTGTCATAACCTTGTAATCTTCATGCCATTGCTATATGATTTCATTGTCATGTCATGCCCTTGTGATCTCTATGCCATTTGCAGAACTACAACATTTGGGGTCAAATTGCAACAAAAATTTGTGATAGTGGTGCAATTTGTGGTGTTTGGGTTCAAATGTAGAAGTTCTTGCTCTACAATTTTCTTCAAGGGGAGAAGCGGTACCTATGTAAATATTCTTTTCTTTTACTTATAAATATGTATATATTTACCAGG
Organism: Cupressus sempervirens; assembly: GCA_028749045.1. Classification (NCBI taxonomy): domain Eukaryota; kingdom Viridiplantae; phylum Streptophyta; class Pinopsida; order Cupressales; family Cupressaceae; genus Cupressus; species Cupressus sempervirens. The sequence goes on along the minus strand of CM053788.1, from coordinate 133,012,244 downwards.
TGATTAGAGAAGCTGCTCTTTATGTATATGTATGTGTATATATATGTATAGACATACATACATACATACACAGAGATCACAAAGGCATGGTAACAAGATGCAAATATATATGTATATGTATGTATGTATGTATGTATACATACATACATATATACATACATACATACATCTGCATATGTAATTTTGTCACCTTGGAAAATGGTATCTGATCTTTACTCAATCACCAAGAGATAATATAATTTGTAAGTACAAATTTGTGCATACTTAGTTTGGTATGAATAGTTTTGATTGAATTCGTCTATAGAGAGTGAGTCTACTCATGATGATGATCGATCCATATATTTGTTCTTTAGAGGAGAGAGAGTTACAGAAGATTAGATGTTGTTTGTGGATTTAGAATGATTCATTTGTGTGAATGGTTGACCAAGCAAGTTGTAGAAAATCAGGGTATCAATTGCAAGTAGTTTCATTAATTAGATAAGGGAATCAACTTTGAAAGTGGGATGATCAAAATTGTCATGTTCATTCTTATGATAGATGTCTCTATCTGATAATAGAAAATTACCTCAAATGAAAAGTGAAAAAATATTAAATATATAGAAAATTAGAAAAACATTCACCTATAATATTTTTGAAGGATGAAAATATAATAAAAATAATCTAGTGGAAAAAGCCATGAGCTATGTGGCTCCACATTGTGGTTATTACATTGTCCAGTATTGGAAACTCTTCATGTTAAATATGAAGATATTGAAATTAAAATAGATTACTATTAGAGATCCATATTTGTGTTTTAGTGATAAAAATATATAGTCTAATTTTAAGAAAAAAATAGTCTTAAATGTATATGATTAAAAAAATAAACGAGAGTACTAGCTATAGCTGTATAATTCTAGTATTACTAATTATGCTAAAAGAAATGTTCAATAAAAAAGTATGAATTAACATAAATTGATCATCTACTCGATCCTATTATGAGTTAATGTGAATGCATTTGATCATTACCTAGACAATATTATGCACGATATTTTTACTCAATCACCAGGAGATCATATAATTTGTAAGTACAAATTTATGCATACCTTGCTTGGTATGAATAAATTCAATTGAATGCAAGGATAATTTCTTGTGTGAATCCAAGACATGAATTATTAATTTAATTTAGCACAAGTATTATGCAATTGTGTATGTATTCATGTAAAGCAATTCACATAGTGAACTAATTTACATACATACATTCACATATGCATACAATCATCATAATCAATTATCCTTGAATCTAACCAAAGCTATTATATATGAACAAGAGATGTATGTTTAAGAATAAAATAAAAGAACATTTACATAGGTACATCTTCTCCCCTTGAAGAAACCCACAAAGCAAGGGCACAAAGATCACAAGGGAATGACCCAAAAATCCTATATGTCCACTGATCTCGACCCTTGTTTGGAGCTTTCCACCCTCTCTTGTGCACAACTCTCCACAATCAATCAAAACAAATAGGGAATGATTTATGTCATGTTTTCTTTTCAATTTTATTTATAATCCATGATCCAAAATCCATAAGATCTCTCTATATACATACATACATACATGCATACATGCATATATATACATACATGTATATATAAATACATATATACATACATACATGAAAAAAAAAATGCACTTTCTAAGAGCTTACAATTGTTCAAGAAAATTAATGTTTTACAAGAAAACACATATATAGCATGGTGTTGAAACAATACAAAAAATTCTTGACATGAGAGGTCCACAAGTAAAGGTGTTGATCAATCTTGAAAACTTAAATACTAAAATGAAACTTATCAATTATCAAATTCTTATGCTAGAGTTACAACACACTATGAAATTGATCTTAGATAAGGTAGAGATATATATTCAAAAGTTTGATAATCAAAAGTTAAGGCATGAGAGAAAAGGAGGAGCAACTTTAGAAAGAGAACGAGGAGTGGCTTCACAAAGGGACTTATTGGAAGAAAAAACAATTAGACAACATAGAGGATATTATGGGAGCCACTAGATAGAATCTAGGAAAGTGTTGCAATAGGTACTATAACATTGGAATCACTTGCAAGTGTCTTTGACAATTTATAGTCCAAATATCAAATGATTATAAGAGTGTTTCAAGTATTGGCATAGTCTACCTATGATGATCCCAAGTATCAAATTCTTATAAGGCTATTTCAAAGTTGGGAACCACTTCAACATACTTTGCAAGGTTTAGAGGTAATGTCATTATGGCAGAGGCTTCTGCAAGGGAACGAACCTCATGATTATGGCTAGTTTCTTTCTAAAAATATATAGTATGACATTTTTTTGTAAAATTTCTTGTGAAATTTGCCCTTTTTTCTTAGTCTGGATTATTTTTGTGGGGGATCTTGAGGTAATTCACTTAGCATAGGTTTAGTGAGTTTTATTTTTTAAATATTTGGAGTTTGAAATATGTATGCAACTGGATCAATTTGATGTTGTGTAGCTAATATGTAATAATCACCTTAAAAAAGATCTCTAGATATACATGTTCAAAAGGAGATATAAAGAGATACCTATTTAGAAAGAAAAGAAACCAACATTTACATATCCTTGAAGAAAATCAAAGAGCTTGGGAATGATGAAAAAATCATTGAGAAATGACACAACATGACAATGAAATTGCACAGCAAGGGCATGACATGGAAACAAAATCACAGAGCAAGGGCATGACAATAAAACACAAAGATCAGAAGGGCATAGAAACCAAATCATAGAGAAAGGGAAAAACAACAAAATGCAAAGATATATTACAAGAAAGAAATACATAAAACACATGTGCATAATCATGAGGCTCATTCCCTTATAGATGACATAACCTAGTTAAATATACTTATATATCAACCCAACTAATCAATGACTAGACTCGTTTAACTAGTTATGGCTTGTTTCTTTCTAAAAATATATGTTATGATATGTTTTTGTAAAATTTCTTGGAAACTAAGCCTATTTTTTGTGGTCTACATTATTTTTGTGTAGGATCTTGAGGTAAGCCACTTAGCATGGGTTCAGTGAGTTTTTTTTTTTTTTTTTTTTGGATTTTGAAATATGTATGCAACTAGATCATATATGTAATAAGAACCTGTAAAAAGATCTCTCTAAATATATAATGACATACATGTTTACAAGGAAAAGAAAAAATCATTTACATATGTATCCCTTCTCACCCTTGAAGAAAATCATAGAGCTAGGGCACATAGATCACAAGGGCATGAAATGACAATAAATCATAGAGAAAGGGCACACCATAACAATGGAATTGCAAATCAAGGGCATGAAATGCCAATGAAATCATAGAGCGAGGGAACGAAAATGAAATTTAGAGATCATAAGGGTAAAACAACAAAATGGACCAATCACAAGGACACCACGATAATGTTCATAGACCACAAGGGCACAACACAAAAATGAAATTATAGAGCAAGGGCATGACATGACAATGGAATCTCAAATCAAGGGCATGACATGCCAATGAAATAATAGAGCAAGTACATGGCAATGAAATGTAGAGATCATGAGGGCACAACAATAAAATGGACCAATCACAAGGGTGCCATGACAATGTTCATACCTCTCCACCTCTTTCACGTGCAACTCTCTCCAAAACCAAAACAAATGGAAAATGATTTTCATGTTTCTTTTTTTGTTTTATGCTCATGAGGCATCACAATTATGATACCAAAGTTGGTATTGTGATGTTATCGGGGAAAATTGCAAAATAAAACATGAAAATAACCACAAATTACACTATCATCACAAATTTCCATCACAATTTGACCCCAAATGTTATATTGAAAGCATGTTTCTTGGTTATTCATTGAAAAGTAAACTTAGAGATATTTTAATCATAGAACCAAAAAAATAGTTGAATGTGAAAATATAAAAGTTGATGAAAACTTTGGAATTAAGGAAAAGATGATAGATTACAATTTTGATGATGAAGAAGAAAATACTGGAATTGTTAGACATAATGTAGAAGTTTTCTTTGAGACTGACAATAAACTCTGTGGCCACCGGCTATCTATCCCTTGTGAGTAAAGAGGAGAAACCTATCTGGGCCAAAGCCTAGATCCCTGGGCTTATGCCTATGATAAACATTTTCTTCTGGCTCCTCCTTCAAGATAAAATCCTCACCTAGGATAATTTAGCCAAGAGAGGCCAAATCTTACCTAATAGATGCTGCCTTTGTAAGCAAGATCTAGAAATGGTTAATCATTTGTTCATCCACTGCCCCTTCTCCTCCAGGGTGTGGAGCCATCTCACTACTAACTTGACTTTAACTAGTGCCCTCCAGCTTGTATCCATGATTTCTTTAGTCAATGGAGAAGCCACCACCAAGGTTTGAATTCTCATTTATTGAGCTCCTAGATCCTCCCACACTTCTACTGGGGAATCTAGAAGTAGCACAACAACAGGATATTCAAAGACAGAGAAGCCGCTGAGGTTATAATAGCTGAGCAAATTGAAAACCTTATGATAGAGAACTATGCCATAACCAAAGAAGGAGACATAAAGGTTAGAGGGAACAGTAAAGCCAGGAAAGAAGATAGGATCAAAAGAAGATAGGAGGCTACTTGGTCTTTTCCCCCTGAAAATTGGCATAAAGCCAATTTCGATGGGGCAACCAAGGGGAATCCAAGTCTAGCTGGATGTGGAGGTATCATAAGAAATAGTTTAGGAGGTGGAATTGCTGCTATCTCTTCCCCTATTGACCACCAAACCAATCATCTAGCTGAAGCCAGTGCTACTAGGTTCACTGTTAAGTTAGCCCTGGCCTTAGGGATTGAGTAGTTGTGGCTTGAAGGTGACTCGTTAAATATAATAAATTGCATTTTAGGAGTCACAAAACCCTCTTGGACTATTGAAAGCATTATTGAGGACCTAAAATTGAACTTAAGGAAATTTAAAAACTACCACGTCAGCCACGTTTATCATGAAGCAAACATGGTCACTAACTGGTTTGCCAACAAAGCAGTTGCTAGCAACTTGGTAATGATGTGGGGAAGCAACAATGACTTTTTGGCGGTGGCGATTGAGCTAATCTGAAAGGAGAAAATCCATGGCACCAACATAATGTCCTTTTAATGATGATAGGATTTGCAAAATTGTACTTCAAAAAGGAATTTATTTGGAGTTATGTGGAACCCCCTCCACTCCATAATCATGTGTATGGAAGACATGACCTGAAGGAAGCCAGAAATAAACCCATAAACATGCGCAAAATTATTTTTTCTCTCAGTGCCTTTTGCTACTCTGAACTTGGTAATACTGCTAGTAGTTTAGGGTTAGTTGAGCCAAAAACTACAATGGTGGGTGAAAGGATCAGAAGAGAGCCATGGGGCGAAGCGGAGAGATGGAAAGAGATGGAAGGTCTGGAGAAAGCTCCAGAAGGGAGGTATAACCAAATTCATAGAGAAGCTTCATGTATTTGATGTGGAGGTTACTAAAGCTATGGTTGATTGCTAGCAAAATGGCAGGGTCAAAATTGATGGTGTTTCCCACCAAATCACTGAGGGTCTTATTGCGGAGGTGATTGGCTTTTCTTAGGATGGCTTGAACTTCTACAGGGACAAGAAGATGTCTACCAACTCTTCCAATGACTTTGTCAAGGATGATAAGGAGAAAAGAAAATTGGTCAAGATTGACACCTACTACGACATTGATTCCATCAAAAAATTTTGGAGGTATGTTCTTTGGATTATCATTGAATATGTCACTCTTGACCCCAGGTTTGATAGAATCAGGACTCATCATTTTTTTTTGTTAAATCATTTTAGACACAAAGTGGAAATTTCTTTTCCTTTTTACATTTTCACCTCCATGGCCAAGAATATAGAGGGGTTCAAGAAATGCCCTGTCAAAAATCCTACCCTCCATGAGGGTCTCCTGCTTCTGATTTATGTGTTCTTGAAAACCCAAACTAGAGGTAAAACCATTAGGGATTTGGGTAGTGCCTCAGAGGACACTACCAATTTTGATTCTAGAGATGAGCTTGTAGTGAAATCAGAGAAAATTGACACCCCAAGAAAAGCTATCCCTATTACCCGTGATCCTCGCATCCCTAGCAGGAAGAGCCCCAGATGTCTTCCCCCTATCCTCCCCTCTCCTCATCCTAAGGAGGTGAAAGAGGCCAGTGATGATGATTTGGAGTCTGATACGGAGTCTAAGGAGGAGGAGGAGGAGACGGGGAAGGAAACTGAGATGGAAGAAGATAAGGGGAGAGAAAATGACAAGGAGGTGGTGACCCCTATGGACCCCAAGGTTAACCCCAAGAAAAGAAAAGTGAACTAGGCCCTACTCTAGGATCATCCCAGTGACCCTATTGATGTGCCCCCCAGCCCCACCCTACCCAATTTTCCTCAAGAGGTTCCCATTTTTCCCCTGGAGAAAATGATTGAAATCATGGTTGAAAAAGGGGGGGAGGTAATTAGAAAGAACAAGAGGAGGGCCTGGAGGAACTTCTATGGGGACAAGGTCAGTTTGGGTATTGTTAGAGAACCCGCTAAAATCCAGGTGCTGGAGGACCTTGAAAAAAGTACCCACTACGACAAGCTCATTAACTCGACTCTTTTGGTTATCTCTGACGATGTGTGAGAAACTAGCTTCAACTTCTTGAACAATGCAAATAACAGTCTGATTGACAACTTTTGTTTCATCAAGTGGCTTTTTCAAGAAATTGAGGCTCTGAAGGACAGGAGCAACCAGCCCAACAACCAGGATTCTGACAAGGACCAAGAAGCTAGAGGAAGCAAGGACCAGGTGGGTAGCCAGGAGAAAGAAAGAGGCCAGTCTCCAGAGACCATCAGGATGACAGACTCACCCAACTTGAGTAGAAGGTCCAAAGGCTAGACTCTATCCACTAGATAATCACAAAACAGATAGTGGGCACCTTCACACCTTGAATGAGAATATTGTCAATCTGGGGGACTATCTGACTACAATTGGCCTTGAAAGGGATGCAGAGTAGAACACAAATAAAAGATTCAACCAGGATGAATTTCAGAAAGAGGCCAATGACCAGGTGAATTGGGGGAACCAGATGAACAATCTTACCAAGATTTAGGAGGGTGCGACTAGTCAAAAGGACAATGATGCTGCAAAAACCTTGCAGGCCATGGACACAGATGGCCACTAGCCTATTCGCCAGGCTTTTCTTTTCTATCTCTAGCCTTTTTACTTTTTCTTTGGGCCTTCTTTTGTTTCTGACCTTTTGTGGCATTTTTTATTTTGTTTAGTCTATTTCATCTCACTCTTTTTGCTGTAAAACTTTGGGTTTTAGGATCCCTATAAAACCCATTTTACCTAATCAAAAGCAATGATCTATAGAATGATGTGCAAATTGTTGAGAAAAGAGGAGAAATATCTAAACCAAGAGAAAAATTAAGACTTGAGTTAGCAACTCCTACCTCTAATAGTAATCTAACCAAGAATCACCCTCCAAGGAAGATATTTGGAAGCAAAGACAAAGGACTAATGACAAGGAACAAAGTTAATGAGGAGATCTGTTTGATCTCTTAAGTTGAACCTAAGAGTATAGATGAAGCATGCAAAGATGATCATTGTATTCAATAAATGAAGGAATAATTAGATCAGATTATGAAGAATGAAACATGGGAATTAGTTCCAAGAACTAAAGACAAGAATGTTATTGGAACCAAAAGTGTATTTAGAAATAAGATGAATCAATAAAGTTAAGTGGTAAGAAACAAGGCCAGACTTGTGTGAAAAAGATATTCATAACAAGAAGGAATAGACTATGAGGAGACATATACCCTTGTAGGTAGAATGGAAGTAGTTAGAATTTTCCTAGCTTATGCAGTGAATAAGAAATCCAAAGTGTATTGGATGGATGTGAAGTCATCCTTCCTAGATGGAGAACTTGAAGAAGAGGTATACATTGAAAGGCCTAAAGGTTTCCCTCTGATAGAAGGGGAAAAAAATGGTATATAGACTAGAGAAATCTATATATGGTCTGAAGCAAGTACCTAGAACCTAGTATGCAAGGTTGGATGATTATTTGGCAAAACTTGGATTTGCTAAAGGTATGATAGATAGTAACTTGCATTTGAAAGAAATAGAAAATTAATTGTTGATAATAGTAATATTTGTTGATGACATGATATTTGAAGGTAATGATGAAGCAAGTGATAAGGTTGCTAAAGAAATTTAAAATGAGTTTGAAAGAGCATTATTGGAGAAATGAAGTTTTTCATAGGTTTTTTGATTGTACAAAATAATGATGGTATTTTAATTTCAAAGGCTAAGTATTGTAAAGACTTCTTGAAGGGATTTGGATTGGAAAGGTGTAAGCCTATTGGTACACCAATGATAATTGGTCACAAGTTATCTAGCCAAGATGAGACACCTACAGTTGAGAAGAAGATGTACAGATCCATGATTGGAGGTTTACAATATGACTCACACCAGACTAGATATAGAAAATGCAGTTGGTATTGTAGCTTGATTTCAATCTGATCCTAAGGAGTATCATTATGCTGTAGTAAAGAGGATACTTAGAGATTTGAAGAGAATATATGATTATGGGATATGGTATTATAGATCAATTAATTTCACTCTATGTTCTTATACTAATACAGATTGGGAAGACATTATGGATTACATAAAGAGCACCAGTGGTGGAGCATTCTTTCTTGGAGGAATATTATTTTCTTGGATGAGAAAGAAACAAGATTGTATTTCATAGAATATATTTGAGGCATAGTATGTAGCAACAAAAAATAATTGTAATCAAGTGATGCAAAAGGTGAAAGATATTAGGATAGAATTTTTAGAACCGGTTATCATATACTATGATAATAGAATAAAATTAAGTATGTCTAAGAGTCTTGTATTGCATCCTAAGACTAAGAATATATCTATTTAAGTATCATATTTTGAGAGAGAAGGTCGTATAAAAGGAGATCAAATTGGACTATGTGAGTACTAAAGATTATGTTGCTGATATCTTTACAAAGCCCTTACCTAAAGATACATTTGAGTACTTGAGAGGTATGCTTTGGTTCATGCCCTTTCTCTACTTTAGAGTATATGATATAGATATTATATCAGTCTATTGGTATAGAGAACTATTGTTTGATTGGAATAAATGTTGATACTTCCTACATGGGGAAGTATTTTTTATGGATAGAGTGATTAAGGACACTTGTTATTTGGTATTGAATAGTGTCTCTAGAGATTTGAGCTAGTTGAAGACTTGAAATAGTGAATTGACATAATGAAGCCTTTTTCATTGATGTCAATGGGGGAGAGAATGCATGAAAAACATCTCCTAAGTATGTATAGGAGAGAGATAGTTACTAACAAGATTTAGAAAGATTCGTGTAAGAGAGAAGGAATATCTCTATGGGGAGATATGCAACATAAAGAGTTTTTATGAATGGGGGAGAAGATAAGAAGTTTCTTAGTGAAAAACTTGTGATGTTGATCTAGAAGATGCAGAATAGAGTAATGTTCTAGAAGATTTAAGATTTGATTGATGAAGAGGATTTGAAAATATGATATAAGTAATAGCAGCAACAAAGTAACTTTTGGTATTCCTAGAACTTAGATATTTTTCATCTCTATTGCCATCAATTCCAAAGGGGGATATTGTTAGCATGAATGTTGATGGTATTCCTTTGGTGGAGTATCCTAAGTATTGGTGAGCATGTGGCAGTATTGATATTTTGCATTCATGAATATGTTTGTCATTGATGTCAACATAATATTAAGTCTATGAAGACTAGCAAAGTAGTAGATAGAGATCAAGGTCATATGGATAAAGTTTTTATTGTCAAGTGATGTGTAGGGAATGACATGTTCCACATTGTATCTTGATAATAAGGTTCAATGTGTGTAAAGTAATTCAAATACATATGAAAGATATTCCTAATTTATAGTGAGTAGTATAGAGACAAAGTACCTAAGAAGTGATTTCTAGTAATTACATTATATCCTCTAGAAGAGATATAATCTAGAGATGTGTAGTTAGTCAATGATAGAAGATAGTCTAATGGTGGTGTCAGAATGTGTGAAAGCCTTGAAGTTGCATGTGTGATAAGTTGTATAGATTGTTAGCCTACATTGCTATTGTAATTACAAATTAATTAATTATCTTATTATAATTAATTGGGAAAGCCTCAAGGCTGACTCAAGGAATTATTTTGAAGATATAGTATAAAGAAAATATGTTCTCCCCATTTGTAAGTGTGTGTGATCAAGTACTGAATGCAAAGTAATCAAGGGAGTGCAAAAATGAGAAAAGTGTTTTGTGAATGTGAGTAAGCAATACAAGGGATTATTGGATGCAAAGTTTGTGATCTGGTAACAAGATCAAAAACATAAGAGGTTTGGTTGACAGGATAGAGAAAGAGGAAGGATTATTGTGCAATTATATTATTCCACAAGGAAGAATATAAAGATCATTTGGATAGTGAGTCCATTGGTATTTCCCCTAAAAATGTTTGGATAGTGGGTCCATCTACCTTCTACAATTGCTAAAAGGGTTAGAATCTCCTAATAGGGATTCATAGTCTCCTAATAGGGACATATATGTACTGAATGTCTAACAGGGTCTATCCTCTAGCAAGGAATATTTAAATTAGAACATCATCTTGTGGGTACCATTCTCACCCAACTTTTCCCTTTGATCAAGGGTTTCCCTAGTTAACATATCTAGTGTTACTGTGTATGAGTATCTTGTTATGGTTTTTGATTATATTGTCCACATGGTTCTACTTTATTAAGCTTGGTAATTGTGATAATAGTTGGATAACTGATTCACCCCCTCCCCTCTCAATTATATTGGTGGACTATATATTCTAACATTCTTTTGTGTATAGTTATTATTACTATTCAACATTGTTAGTTTACTTTCATATACATATTATAAATTAATTAACATTATTCAATTTTGGGCTAATTGTTGTAGAATATTGATTCACCCCCACCCCCCTCCCCTTTTAGTATTCCCTATTTCTAACAATTGGTATCGGTGCCTAGTTACTCTGAAGAAGCTTAACAAGTTAAGTAAGATCCCTATGAATATGGAACAATTGTAGAGGAATCTTGAAGAAACCCTTGAGGAGATTGATTTTCTTATTGAAGAAGGAGATAACCTGAAAGAAAGGTATGAAGATGCAAAAGACTAAATTGGGAAATTAAAAGACAAGATTGATCATCTCAAATCTAGAAAGGAACCTAAAGAGTAGAAAAAATATAACAATGAGGTAGCAACCTTAAAGAAAGAAAATTTTATTCTAAAACATGGGTTGAATATAATTAAACTAAAAATAAGTCTAAAGAAAGATGATAGTGAGGTGGAATGAGATCTAAAATCTACAAATGTAGATCTAAGATCCCATCTTATAAAAGTGACACCTAAACTTGATTCCATCAAAATAGAGCATGAAAAACTTGAAAGTATAATACTATTGTAAAAGAAGAGTTAACCCAAGCTAAGCAACAATTAGAAAATTTATAGTATAGTAGTAAATGAAAAACTATAGTATTAGAGACCTTCCTATGATAACACTACTCTTGGATATTTTATTGGAGAAAAATTAGAAAAGAAATCTAAAGAAAGAAAGGAACCAAATCTAGTTGTTGAAACCCATGAACCTAAGAAGAATGATCAGAATGAGTTTGAACCAAGTCAATCTAAAGATGCACCTAGAGAAGTTAAACATGTGAATTTCCCTAAGAAATGTGATAAACCTAAGAAAATAGAGCAAGTTGAACCACCTAAAGAGGTAAGGTATGAATTCAAAGATAGATGCTTCCTATGTAATGAAGTTGGTCATATGAAGAGAGATTATATAGGTAAGTCATTCAAGCCTATCACTAATTTATATTGTTAAAATTGTCATGGTTTTGGTAATATAGCAGTTGATTGTAGGAAACCTAAGTTGGATAATAATAATAGAAAAAGTAGAATATTTAGGGATACTAACCCTATAGGTAATGAAAGAAGGAGATCCTCAAGTAGATCTAATAAAGGAGAAATATCTAATGGAATAAGGAGTAGCATTGTGTGTTACAAGTGTAACAACATTGGACATATTACCAAAAATTTAAGTGCACTAGTTAATCAGAATAGACCTAATCAAAGGAGGACACTAGTATGTCAATTATACAACAACTTTGGTCACATAACAAGATTTTGTAGAATGGATATGAGGAACATCAATAGGAACCCAAAATTAAGAAGGAACAACAACATGAATGTCAGAAGGAATGATAGTAGTAACAATAGTTAGAAAGATGAAGTGAGAGAACATGTTGAAGAGTTCAAAGAAGTATTTGTGAAGGAAAAAGATCGATCAATTTCACAAACAATATTTTGATGCACCTAATAAAAGATTGAAGTTAGAAATTATATGTTATTCATCCTATTTGAATTAAGAAGATTTCCAATTAAGGATGAAGTATCAGAAAGGTATAACAAAGGTTAGAGATCAAGTTAATAATTGCAAAGTTAGAAGAAGGAAGAACAAATCATGAGGAAGATATGGTTAAGTGTGCAAATATTTGGAGATTGCAGGAAGTAATTTGAAAAGAATCAAGTTTATTGGTAATTGGGAACAACTTTTACAGTCTAGGTATTTGTGTAATAAATGCAAAGTTCATTTGAAAGGATTTAAGAGATGTGAATAAGATTTTTTGTACCATTTGATCATGTGAAGAAGTTAAGAGTAGTAAAGAGTAAAGTGATAGTGAATTAAAGGAAAACTGAAATATTTTCAAGTGTTGTAGTGCTCACCCATAGTTTACTTTTCCATTATATTTACCGAACTACGTTTATACCTATTTCATGCATGTGTTAGTTTCAAGGGTATTGTATGTATAATTATGAAAATATTTCATGACTTGGATTACATGTATATCAATAAAGAATTACTTAGTTGATTATATTTCACATGTTGATTAATGATTATGGTTACTGGTGCATTAATGATTCATAGTTAATAAATGTGATTTCTTTCATAGCAATGTCAGATGATGCTTTAATGATGATTACTTCATATTTGTAATGATGCATTTTTTTATTTGAGTATTTGATGTTTGACTTATAATTATTATGGTACTTACCTCATACTTGCATGTGTATGGTGTGTGTGTCCATTTTATCTTTCTGTTTGTCATGTTTGATGTGGTTAAGGAAATGACGTTTAGTCACCTGCTAGTTGGGATCTACATAATGTACCACTCCCTACCATTTCCTATTTAGTTTAGATATGTGTGTGTGTGTGTGTGCGCGCGCGCGCGCGCGCGCGCGTGTGTGTGTGTGTGTGTGTGTGTGTGTGTGTGTGTGTGTGTGTGTGTGTGTTCAAATTTTATGCAGGATTGTAGGTACTGAGCATTGACTTTCCTCAATGGCCAGGATGAGCATACCCTATCACAATAACTCAATGGTAAGAATGGTGAGATAATGTCTAGGTCTAGTCCTAGCCATAGCCTAAATGCTTGTCTTGCAAAGAGGATTTGTAACTAACTTTCCATCCTTTTTAATTCTAAGTTTATCCTTTTCTGTGTTGTTTGATTTTGAGTTTTGATCTGTTTTGGTAATGTTGCTTTTATGGGGATTTCGCTATGTGATTTACTTGGCAAATGATTTAATTATAATATTTGGGTTAATCATAGAATTAAAATTATTTGATTAAAAAGAAAATATTAAAGTATGAAAATACGTAATTAATTAAAAAATAACTAATTAAATATGTGCTTTAATTTAAAAAATTTAACTTAGAAGTCTAAATTTAGAAAATTGGTTAAAGAAAAATTTGAATATGATGATATTCAATTAATTATTAGTTAATTAAATATGTACTTTAGTTTAAAAGATTTAATTTAAAAGTCTAATTTAAGAAATTGGACAAAAAGAGAATTAAAATATTAAAGATTTAATATTATTTTATTATAATTATTTATTTAATAATAATTAAATTAGAGTTTTATTTAAACAATGAACTTTGATTATTATTAATTTAAATAATAAACTAGAGGAAAATAAAATATAAAAGAATAAAATTTAAAGATAAAGTTATAGTTTTAATTGTGGTGTAGTTATATTTACTTAATTTAATGATAATTATTCAGGAGTTTTATTTTAATAATAAATTGTAAGTAATGTTATTAATTGAATTAATAAATATATTATGAAAATACTTTGAAAATTAATTAAAGAAAGAAAGCTAATTAGTTAAATTAAGATAGTTTGTAATTAAATATCTAAAAGATTTGTGCATGAAAAGGTAAAAGGTAATAAAGTAATAAACAATAATTGATCAGTGATTGATTTGTAAATTCATATGCATATGTCTATAGGCTCTGTATATATGTATATGTTTCCCTATATAGTCTTAGAGTTTTGGTAGGCTATCATGTACGTGGTCTACTTAACCCAAAAATTTTGAATTTTTGCATGGATACAGGTTATCCATCATCACCAAACAAAGCCTCACCAAAAAAGGCCACTAATAGCCCTTATTTTCACTATGTGAAAACCTTGGAAATTTATTGTGAAAATGTTTTTAAATATGTTACATTGTAAGAGTTTGTGTTATATTTGTTATCAATTTTCTAGAAGACAACCCTAACCTAATTATTTTTCCCTAGCCAAGTGTTGAAAATCTTTCCCTAATAGGATAGTCTAGTATCCTAAGAATTATGTCTTAACCCTATCATGAAAATAATTTACTAAAATTTAGAATAATTTTTTACCTTTGCCCTCGGTTTTGTTTCAAGCAAGAGATTGCATGTCATTTTCAAATTTTTCATAGTGTGATATGATCTTATGATTAGGGTTTTAGGCATCTAGTCACGAGCTTAAGATTTCCCTCTCCTAATGTTATAGAGTATAGGCTAGTAGATGATTGTAAGGGTAAAGTGTTGAGTCTCCAAATCTTAAGATATACCATATGGTCAAACATCATGGGTGTTTAAAATGAGTTTTCTAATCTTACAATCACACTTACATTGTGCCATCTTAAATGTCTCAAGAGAAGAGTTTTAAGTTAAGATATAAGATGTTATGACAAGTAAGTAATCATGGGATTATAAAAGAAAAAAGGAAGACCCATGATCATACGAGAACAAAAGGATTGTAAGACTACAAGGATATAAAGAGAAAAGGTTGTGGATACTTCTAATCTTAAAATGAATGGAGATTACATAATTGTAAAGTCTTTTCAAGGAGACCTCAAAGATAAGAAATTTTATGATTGAAAGGTTGTAGGAGTAGATTATGAGGTTTTTTGATGAAATGATAAGGAAGCCAAGTGCATGAGCATAAGATTTTGAGACAAGCACATGAGCATAATATTTTGAGACATGTAGCAATTGATATCTCCTAATGCTACAAAAAGAAGTAGATTGTAAGATCTTAAGAGAAAGTCATGAGCTTTATGAAAATATGAACCAATGCTAGATTGTAAGATCATAAAGAAAAAAGTTAAATCTTTCGAGGCTATGATGAAGAAATCCAAGAAATTAACATATGGTCGGAAGGTAAAGTAGTAGTTAAAGTTAACTTCCAAAGTTATGAAGTTAGTTAATGTCATGCCTAACCACTACTTCAGGTTTTTTTCCTTCTAGGACCTTGTTGTTATAAGTCCCTTGTTGTTGTTATGTTTTTATTTCTATAAGGGTTTGGTTATTTTACTTTCCTTTGAAACTCGAGACTTATGCTAAACATATTTTCTGTTTTGAACTATGTTGTTAACAATGAATGTGATATTTTGTGATTTGAACTGGCATATAAATATTTGCATGTTGATTGGGTATCGATTATGTTCATTATGTTTTTAACTCAATGTAAACTGCATTCTATGTTTGAATGCTTTGGAAAGAAAGTAAATATATTATATGTTTAATTTGAATGTTAATCTGCTGTATAGATATATTTAGAATTTTTCATTCTATTTATTTACGTGTGACGAAGAAGGGATTGAATTATTGCATTAGATTTGTTTCAGTTTAGCATATAGGCATATGTTGTAATGGGGATAAAATACTTTATATTGCTTATTCCCTTGTGATGGTTTTAATTACATAACTTATATTCATTTTGTTTTATAGGGTTTGATAAACCACTATTTGCATCGCATATATATATATATATATATATATATATATATATATATATATATGTTTTAAAAGGGGCTAAATACCCTAAGTTGTGATTGACATTAACATTTTGATTTTAAAAGGGCTTAATTACCTCTTAAGCATCATGTAACCCTAAAAGAGTATCGAATGCCATGAAAGAGGAAACAAATTCGTTGTGTTAAAAGCCAAATTCATGGTAGTTTTTTTGACACTATAAAATACATGGCTCTATGATTCTTAATGGGTATTGAATGCTTGTATTTGAGGAATAATGGCACTTAAGGTTTGGTTGGCCATTTCTTGTTGTGAGTCAGGTTTTTTGCAGAATATGGGCTAGAAACTAGGTCGTATTTCACTAATTGGCTTAACATCTATAATCTTGTTGCTGAGGTATCGACATAATGTTGGTTATTGTTTGGATTCTTCTGCTAAATCCCATTGTGAAGTCATTTGCAAATTATTATGTGTCAGCTGTGTGGAGATTGTTACCAATTTGATTCAGCATTTGGGGCTTTGGCATCGAGTTAGATTTCAGAGCATTTTCCATCTTTAGTATTCATGTAGGGGCAATTTCTTACCCTACTCTCTCTCTCTCTCTCTCTATTTATAGTTTCATTTTGATATTAATTAGCATGTTGTAACTAGTTATCAGTTTTATATGATGTTTATTTACACTTAAGGATGGGTATATGTAGAGCATAGCACGGTGTGCAATGCTTAGCTTTGTATATATCCACCTTTGAATATGGAGTTATGGAGATATTAATTTGGATGTTGTTACATGTATATTTAATTGGGCTTTGCCCCAAACATGTGTTTTCCACCGAGTTGAGTCTTGTGAGAAACACATGGTTGCAGCAGTTAGCTTGCCGACTATTGTGTAATTACAAATAGGTTTTGGGCTCCCATTGGGATGAGATCTGTGAGAACCCATATCTCAAGCTCACTTGGAATTTTATAGTAAAATGTGAGTGGCTCGGCCTCATTGTTGAGTTTGTTTTAAATTACTGGCTCTTGACTGCAGTCGAGGACAGAGGCATTTTGTCGAAGAGTTAGTATGAAACCTAAACAATGTTAAATTAACATGTTATTAGCATAGAAACTTTATGGTTATTGAATGTTTGAAAATTTTCATGTATAACAACTGATACATTTTCTGAAATATTGTAGTATGGTTTGAATTCCTTTATAACAGTTCATGAGGATGCGTAAACTGGTAACATGTTATGTTGTGTTGCATCTTGTTTGTTAGTATATTGGTGATTCTAAATAGTAAATATGATGTCCATGGGTCAGAACTCACAATTTGGCAAAATGGAAATGAGATTGTATGAACACTCAAAATCATGGTTTATGTTCTTTTTTTTGTTCTAAAACAACAATAGAGCTTGAATAATTTAGTTAATTGTATGCTATTGGGATTTGTTAAATATGATTTAATTGGATTTGTTTTCAAGCATTTTAGATATGCCAGTAGTATTTATATTATGTTTTTGAGATGAAAATTATATGTGTGCAAATTGGAATTCTATTATTTTAATGATGTTTTTCTATCCAATATTGAATTGGAGATTGTTTTCAATGGAAAAGATAGATTAATGATATATGTGTTTGATGATATGCTATTCAAAGTGAAAATATCATATGTGCATTGTATTACTATCTTGGCCAATTCAAAGGATAAGCTTAGTTTTTTATAACAGTAGAGATAAGCAGTGTAGTACTATGACTGGTAAATATCATTAAACTGATGTAACAGTTTAGTTATATTTACGAGATCGTAATATTGTAGTATTTATTTCTGTTGTTAAAATAACATTAGTTAACTTTCAAGTTTGGTAGTAGAAGATGAGATTTTAAAAGATGAAGAATGCAATGTCATGTAAAATCTGATTGTTATTCGTTGCATGTGTATTCTTAGAATATATATTTGATGTGTATTTTAAGGATAGCTTTAATGAATGTATATCGAGGTGGCTTAATATCGATTTATCCTATTCAGTTAATTAATTTAGTGATAATTTTAAGATGAATTGGGAGGATTAATTATATAAAAAAGATAATTGGCCTTACCTATGACTTAAACAAGTAAGGTTAGGTATGAAGAACAAGGCAAGTCTCTATTGTGTCATTTCACGAGTACCATAGAGAATTCCACTATGTGTTGTCTATGAGCTTACCATATACGGATGCAGTATCTTAGCACCATAGTGATGACACCTCAGTATATATATGATTCGTTTACTAGTTATTCTTACTGCAAGTTTAATTTTGCATTGTTAAGAAGATGTTACTTCTTGCATAATAATTTTAGAATTGCACTATGTTATGTGGTTCGGATATCTACATTATGGTTTTGTATATGTTTATTCTAACATGTATGCAAGTGGACTATGCTTTTTATCTCAGTATGTACTAAGCCCTTTTTGTGTTGTGTTGCATTTTTGTGTATGTTTCAGGTGTTCAAGTTGTATAACTAGTGCTAAGGAAGACTATTGAAATTACTTATTGAAACTGAATTTGATACTTGTATAGTCCATATGTTGGACATAGGCGTCTAAGAATGATATTGTTCATCATTATTGTACTGAACTCTTTATGTATCAGCATCATTATGGAAATTTATTTGGATGATATCTTCTTATATTTTGAGGTCTTCGAATTGAGAGTGACTCAATCATTGTTCTTGTTCTTGTAATAGTTGGTTATAAAAAAAAAAAATTCTATGGTTCTTAATGCTTGTTCATGGTTTCCTAGTTTTTGTTTTTGTTTAGTGTAGCATTTTAGTTAATTTACTAGAATTAAGAGATCAAAAGGTAAGAAATGTTGAATCCCAATGTCATGCCAAGTTGTGTTCATGAGATCATAAGGGTTTATGATGTAAATTTTGAAGCTACAAAAAGGATTAGTTAACCATGATTTTAAGATTGTCAATAAAAATGAAAGTGACATAAGATGCTACAAAAAGAATTTTTAGTTCTTTAGTGTAAGTTTGCAGTTATAGATGGTGATTTTGTTTCAATAATCAAATATTAAGATAAGATGTGTCTCATAAGATCATGAGAGAATTGAGGGTAATCTTGGAAGACATAGTAAATGGTATATTCTGGGATCATAAAAGCCATTTTTCCAAGCTTATGACAATGTAATAAGGGTTTGATTTCCATGTGACTATAAGATCGTAAAGCAAAATTTTCCCGCCATAGATGATATGAAGGGATTACATTTCAATGACAATCATAAGATCATAAACCCTAAAGTTTGACATAAGAAAGTAATTTTTTCCTTTTTTAGATGCAAAATGACAAAAGGTCTATTGTCAATAAAATTTGGGTAAAGTATAGGAATTTCTAAGATTGATAGTTATATGGATGCTCCACCTGAGGTGATAGAGAGCACTAAATTTAAATCTCTAGAATGCATGATATCAATGTATAAAGAAGGTTGATAAAGTATGACAGCATAAAAACATTCACTAAGCCAATAATAGGTTAACATTTGCAAAGATAAGAGATTTTAGGCAGTAGTAGAGCTTTCAAAATGAAGGATTTTTGTTTTCAATACTAACTACAAAGTTTCCTAGAGTTTTAGTTTATAGTCAAGATGTCTGAAGGAAGTCAAGGAGATTCAAGCTACATACATGGAAGTAGTAGAGACTTCTACTACAAAAGGAGGGAAGAGGCAAAAGAAACTAAATTGAATTGTTGAGGAATGGATCAAGTTGTTCTTTGAGTCCTCAAATTCCATATCTATAAATGACCATGACTTCTAAGAACCCTATGCTTTCTGAAGGGATTCTATTTTCACTGGTGTTAGTTCTTATGAATTATTTAGGTATTTTTACCACAATAGGATAGATAAAAATTCCTATTTGTAACCCTTGGAAGAACAATCTAGTGAAGCTCATCTTTCCAAAAGTGTTCATAGATGTTGATATAGTGAAAGACCTTATTAAATCATATAATTTGGCTACCAAATCATTCCATAAGAGAGATTGGGACCATTCTATGTACACTAGATTGTGGTTCTTTCATTGAGGCTTTTGGATTGGAAGCTTCCATGAGCAAGCTAGTGGACCTAATTGATCTTGAAGGAAAAATTGAAAGGAATAGAAAGGCTTACATAGGAAAGTATATACTACAACACATTCCCATGGACCTCAAGAAAGTGGGAGATTATCCTAAGAAGGTGGATAAGAAGATTAATTTGGACAAATTTAAGAATTATTTTGTAAAGATAGTAAATGATGTCCACAAGGTAGTAGCAAAGGATGGATCTAATATGGTCTATGTAGTAGTGTTTATTATTGCGAAAGATGTCCAATACTCCTACCATGGTGGACAATATGACTATGTAGAGTATATTCTAGAGAAGATGAAGAATAACATTGGACTGACACAGAGTGGAGAGATGGGAAATTTCAAGTTCTATCATTACTCATTGTTTATGCACCTTATCATATGAAATAACGTGGGGTATATTAGCCAAAATTTCATTGATCACACATCTAATGCAAATGGAGACTTGCCAACTTAGCTATGGACATAGGTATGTGATAGTTCTTATTACAACTCTGACTCTATTTCCTTTTTTCCAACAATTTTACTACTATTATCATAAAGACATTAGATCCTAGCTACACTAGGGCCCCTAAAATTTTGAAAAGGCTTTTGAGACAAGCCCTACTCACTAAAAGTAAAATATTAGATCACAATTGGGGAGATATATTCTTGTTCCCAACTTTTTCCCTCATGAGAGTATATGGTTTCTCTCAATGACCTCATTTATTTCCTAAATTCATTCCCCTTAGACTGGTCATCCTTGAATTCATGTGGCAGTTACTCATGGTGAATAGGGAGTGCCTAGGACCTAAGGTACATAGAGGAGCATTTTTGTGTATGTGCTTTTGGATAGGAGACTTTTCAATTGGAAAAGAAAGCTTAGATTAGATATCTCCTTTCCTCCACCATTTCAATTTATCAACGTCTCCCTATAGATTGTATGATCCTAATAATTAGATGATGAATACCCTCAAAGAAATAAGAAACTATGTATTAAACACAGATGAATTTTCTCATGAGGTCCTCATTTCCAACATTGTTGTCGAGGGGGGAGCAACTAAAAAATTGGAAAACTTTGATGATGTTTTGAGGGTGGAGAGGGAACTAAAGATAATAGATTCAAACTTTAAAGGTTTTTACATGTATTTCCCCTACCCATAGAGTATAAGGAAGATGGTTTTTAACCATGTTGAGATCATGCACAAATGCCAGAGGGGCCAATTGGAGAAGATGAAAGGGTTAACCCTAAAAATCCTAAGCTAGATGTGAGCCTAGAAATTGAAGAGGATGAGCTTGCAGATCCATCATGGTTTATCAAAGGTAACAAGGGACAAAAAAATTTCCACATACTAGATAGGGTAAAGCAGAGGAAACTTCAACTCTTACCTTGTAAGAATCAATATTTTGTTGATCTAGGATAGAGCTACATACAAGGCAAAGTAAATGTAGCAGAGAATACTCTAACTAATTTGGAGCTAGCAACAACAAGATTGGATAATAGGATCATCCATGATCAAAAATTTATTGAAGATAATGAATTCATTAAATCAGTAGAGTTCAAAAGCTTCCTTTACAAGATCAAATAATGTGAACTAGTACTAAAAATGAAACTAGGATATTATGATCAGGAGAAGAAAGAATTGATTGATAAGTGGCATGCCTATGATCTAGAGAGTGAGATGATGATTCTTGAGGAGGAAATAGATTTTCTACTAAGTAGTGGAATGCTTCTAGTGCCTGATTGGTATTTGGAGTAAGCATTTATGCTTGACCAGATTAGAATTCAAGAAAATGCAATATCATATGAGGCATATGGTGCAAGTAGACTACAAAGGGGATCGGGTTTCAACATTGATTAAAAATCTCTAGCAGTATGGAGCATGGCTCCTTCTACAAATAAGCCCAAGCTAATAGATGTGCAAAGCATAGATTAGGGTAACATGATAGTATGGTCTTTATAGGGTACCTTAGGTACAAAAATATCCAAGGCCATGAAACACTTCTCATTCATTAATGAAGCTAAGGTGGAGAAGATAGAGGAAATACTATCTAAGACCTTCCATGATTATATAGATATGAAGAAGTTATATGAGGATGATCTTAGCAAGAGCCATCTGTAACAATAGAGAATAGAAGAGTTGAAGGCTAATGTTCAAGGGTTGGAAGCTGAAGTTGCATCCTTGAGAAAGCAACTATCTAATACTAAGAAAAATTCTAGTGCAGAAGAAAGCAAAGAACAGGGTGTCCAAGAACAACCAACCAAAATCACAATAGAGATAACTACTTAGATAAAGGAGCTAGAGGTAGAAGATATAGAACCAAGAAGAATGATAATTGATACTTCATCTACATAGCAGGGTGATGAAGTAAGAAGAAATGTCCTTAAGAGAATGATAGGACACATAGTGAAAACTCTGAAAAACTATATCTCAACAAGATCATGCTATATTTATTTCTTTAAAAGATAATGAGCATATTTTCAATGGAGAAATTTCAATATATCGGGGCCATACACTCAATTTTTGGAGAGGCTAATTATGTTGATGGATAAGAAACTAGACTTTCCTAATAAAATTATCATAGTAAAGGAGGGCCTGGAAGTGGTAAAAGAATTAATAGCCTTCTTTAATGGAAAGTTAGAAATTATACAGGGAAAGATGAAAGTATTATCATAGGCGATTCAACCCTACATTCCACCAATTTTGGATGCTGATAATAAGTTGAGAGACTAGCAAGATTGATCTAATTCTTTTAATTCAATACACTCTCAAGCAAGCACAATATCAAATTTTGAAGATATTAGTAATATTCCTTTTAATATCCTAATTGATTCTTTATTTAAGATTGAAATTGACTTAAATAAGTACTTAGTAGAATCAAGAGCCATAAGTGATTCTAGGTGGATCAAACTGAGAAAGTAATTAGATGAGATTAAGACAACAAAATGGCCCACCAAAAGAGAAATATATGTCTGGGAGGTGGTTGGAGAGATTAAGGCACTACCAATAGGGAGTAGCTAAAAATTTATGTGATCACAGGTAGTGAGAGATTTAGATAAGATCAGATATACTGAGCGACCCATTAAGAAAAAAGGCATTTTAGTTATAGCTCTTGCAATAAATTCTCACCTATTAACTTTGCAACTACTTTCCTATTTTTGATTTGAACACTAAAGAATGTTTTAATTGTAACTTTTTAGACATGTCTTACTATTTTTCTTTCCATTAGAGTTTTGACATGTGTCCTCCCATATAAAGCTTGTTGCAATTCTGCTATATAAGGATTTTGAAGATGTGGAGTAGAGGTTCGAAGTTTGTAGAATTTTTAATGTTTCATGTTGTTCACAATTGGTCTATTTTTTGTCAATTGTATGATTGCATTTAGTTTTGTAAATCTAAGAATACAGTGAATATTGAATAATTAATTTTGTTAAATTCTAAGTTATATTGGGAGTTATATCAATATTGTATTTGTTTTCAAGTAAAATCAATACAAAAGGAAGTTGTACATATCTGTGTCTCTAAGTTTTGTCTCCATTCTATATATCTGTGATTGTAGGATTGAAATGAACAAAGTTCATTCTTTTTAATGCAATTTGGATGAATTATATATCTTTTATTGACTACTTTGAATTCAAAGAATTAAGTAGATTATTTCAAGAACTGAAAGGGTTTCAGATATATGGGAGGGCTATCATAAGAATTAAATTTAGAGTTAATTGTTGACAAATTTAATTGCAAGTCAATTAAATAGTTCTAGAGTTACAGGTTTGACTTCATGTAAACATAGATAAGGCACTAATTAACTAATTCAATTGCAAGTTGATATGTTCATATGGTTTCACAATGCATATAGGAATCAAAAATCAATTGTCCATTTATGTAATGAATGACTAAAATCATTGGTCAACACTTATTTGTAGTAGCTTTCCTTGGTTATAACTAGCCATTATAATCAAGGAGTTTTTTTCAAATTTAAGAAAAATATTGGCCATTATCTTGTATAAGGGATAAATTTAAAAGAATAAATATTAGTGAGAAAATATTTTGAAGAATATCAAAATAAACAATCATATCCAAATCCTTGAGGTACGTCTGCATTGGCCCTATAGAGCCTAAAGTGTAGAGAGTCTTGTGTACTATATTGAAGTTGGTCCAAAGCTAAGATAATCCTACCAAGAATGGGATCTAGCTGATCCTTTGGATTGTTTTTCTTATGCATCCTAGTATTGGGTTACAAGCAACCTAGTAGTCCAAAAAATACTAACACATCTCCCTTATCAGATCTTTGACAAAATCACTTTTAAATATCAATTACTTTTAACTAGAAAGAAATAAGGTATCTTGTCTATTATTGGATAGAGGAAGAAATCAGATGAATACAGATGAAATAATACAAACCACACATATAACAATAGAAATACACAACTTTTCCATCAGCACATGCATTCAAGAGAAACAATAATGAATCAACTAAATATTTAAAATCTACATCATTTATGTATTCAATAACACAAAGTATTTGCACAATTCAAAATTGATTCAGAAATAAACCAACAACAAATAACCCTAAGCACAAAGTCTTTGGTTAGATTATGGGACCTTTCATTCATTCAAAAATTATTCCATTTTTGTATGTTTAACAATGATTCAAAATACTTGCAAGGGATTCAAAAGTAAATTCTAAACTAAAGTCTTTAGTTTGATATCAATAAACCCCTACTACTATTGAGTTTCATGCATATATAGAGTTATGTTTGAGAATCTTTGTTAAATCTTAATTCTCAAATAGTTTTAAGAAAGTAGTTAAAATAACCAATCCACGGGTATGCAGACCAAAAACTAACTATTAAGAGTTTATCTCAAAAACATAAAGCAATAAAATTTTCAAGGCAAGTCATTTACTTATTTCTTAAATGGCCCCTCTTCATCTTTGTCATCCTCCACATTGATCGATAATCCCCTAAATGTACTCATGAACTTAGACATCACATTCATATTTGGACTCTTTATAATTGAAGTCGGTTCTTCCATGTATCTTTATCATGTTTTATCTTAGTCACAATGTCGAGGTAGTCAGGAAGTTGTCGATTGCACATGTCTATCATTCCCTCAACTTTGGCTAACTTGGTAAGATTACATGTGGTAAGATCAACATTTTTTAAAATCAGCTTTAGGTGTTCTTCATATTGTGTGATTAATGTCTCAACATCAAAACCTCCTTCTTTGAAACATGCAGAATGGGTTGAACTAAATGTCTAAAATTTCCCTTTCACACTCTCTAGTGTAGTTTTGGACTTTTTCTCAAAAGATTGCATATGAGAGATGGTTGAACCATATTTAGACACCCTCCAACCTATATTATTTTGAAAAACATAAACTAAACCTACTTCGACATGTTGCAATGGATTCTCCTCTTGGAATTTGTTTGAACCATATTGTTCTACCTCTACCAATTGAGTGACCATGACTGACAACCTTCAAATTCTATTTTCCAAATTTTCACTTAAAGGTGAGATTCATTAAGTATGACATTAGAAAGAGTGAAGATTTTATGCAAATCTGATATCATCTTAGCAACTAGTTTTACCACTTGATCAATCCAATTATAGACAATAGCAATCACAACTTTCTCCTTTTTCAAATTATCCATCAATTGATGATTCTCAAGTGCACTTGGATCAAATGTGAGTCATGGTTGATCATTGGATGTTGAAATTTGTCCCTTCAATGAACTCATATATTCAACCATTGTATTTATTTCAGCCTTCAACTTTTTCTTCTTGATTCCATCTTTTTAAGATTGCAAAACAATTTGCTTGGTTGATGCTTCCACCCAGTGCACCTTCATTTCATGATTGATTACTCCTAGGTCCATGCAAGTAAATTCAAAGTTACTTGGATCAAGCTCATATGTACCCTCCTTGTGATTATATGTAGCTACTTCCATAATGCTTTTACCTATCACATTGTCAAACACTATCCTAGTTGTGCTCTTAGTTCTCTTAGGTTTTGAAGTCTTGGCAGTGTACTTTCTTAAAATATCATCTACCAGAAAGAAAATAAGTACAGAGCTTCACTTCTTATTTACCAAAGAAACTAACCAATTTGGAGTGGAAGCAATAAATTTTTGAGGTTCATTACTCTTGGTAGGAGTATTCATAATTTCTATTCTCTAAGGAGATGTCCCAAATACTCATTGACAATTGTCAATAATTTCACCAACATGTTCTTTGTCAGTTTCAATGTTGACATGAATAGCTTCATTAGGTCCTATTGGTGTTGATATCTCAACTTTTCTCTTAGAACGGGTTTTTTTCTCTAAGGAAGCATCATTACCCTTCACACTACTAGTTCTTGAAGATCTCTTCTTACTTGTAAGTTTAAGGGTAGCATTAGAACATTTGGGATCAATTGATTTTTGAACATATTTTCTCTTTTTCATCTTTAACCAAGAATTTTTTCTTTTAAAGACAACTTTCATCCTTTCGAGAATGTTATCTTCCTCTTGAAAATCCTAGTTTATGACAGCTTGTTGGAAACTAGGGACTCAGCTACTTGAGTGTCAATAAGACATGACTTATCTTCTTTGACACATGTGGTGTCCACATCCATACTTATTTGATACAACTTAATCTAAGAAATGGTAAACATGGAGGATTATCTTTCACATACTTCTAGCTCATTTGCACAATCCTCCCTGAATTCTTCAACATTATGAATAGGCAAAAACATTGCATTAGTTTTGAACAAGCTATAAAATATCTCTTTACTATCAAAATCATGCTTAGCATGATAGAAGCAAAAACAAAAGTTGACTAAGTTTGAACTTATACATATGGCATCCTCCATACTTCTATAGCTTAATTTTCCTAATTTAAGTCAAAAGATAATATCTAATGCTTCTTCAATAGAAAACTTATTCATCATAGTAACTAGTTACTGAGACATCTTTGCTAGGATAAAACAATCAAGAGCATATCTGGGGAGTCACATGGGTTCATCGTCAAAGCCTCCTATCCTCAAATAATTAAATTTAGGATACTAAATGTATATGGTCCCATAGGACTGAACAAGTTTCTAAGACTCATGAGAGAATCTACAATGAGGTGAACCCTTCATCTCAAAAAATATCCTCCCAAAGAAAATATCATGGACTTTTCTAAAAAATTTCAAGGCTTTGTCTTTACACAACATAGGGAAATAATTATACATAATGATGTCCTCAGTGTAGGGTTCATGAGGTAAATATTAAAAATCTTGAGTACTGGCTAACATATACATCAAATATGAGGATATATAAAAATATTTCTTTAGGTTCAAAGCCCATTGAGTTGGTTCTCAAAGAGCTAGCAATTAAATTAGCCCATTCAAAAAATTGTGACCCTTCTAATGCTATTTGGATGTAAAAATGAATTCAATCTTCAAATAGACTCACATCTAGAGAACTACATATTCTATGTAGAAAAACTATTATATCATGAACTTGTGGGGATATATGATTATTTTTAAGGGTTCTCCAAAACAAAGAACATCATTTGTAAAATGATACAATCTAGCTCCTTGCGATGACATATCTATAGATTTCTGAAGTTGCTAGAAAATTCACCAAAGATGGTGTAGGAGTCATGTCAACAAACTCTTTTTATTCAAGGTAGAACAATTTAGACATAGATTATTTTTAAATTCTTAGCAACACACTCCCATCCTTTTTCAGAATATTATTGCTAGGTACATCATACATTTGAATACATTCTTGAATCAATTATGGATAGGGATATGCAGGTGGGAAATTGGAAGCCATAAGAAAATTACTATCCAAAAATTTAGTAGAAAAGGGTTCTAAAAGTCTTTCACATACCCTCTCTATTATTACCTCTAAATTAACCCCTAGGAGGTTCATATCTAATATGATAGGTGAGATACTATGCAAAGTATGAGTATTTCCAAACATATGTAGGTTAGACCTCATGACTCAAAATCTTGTTTTTTGGAAATAAAAGTAGTCACTACATTGTTTATCAAAATATGAAAAGAACAAATTGGAAATATGAAAGTTACTTGATGAATAACAACTACGGCAAGAAAGCTAATTCTTTCTCCCAACTTTTGTAGCTAGTGTTCAAATCACTTGACGAAACTTTATGCTTCTTTTTACAAAGAAAGATTTACCTCATATATACTTTGAGATAGGGACAAGGAATTAATTATGAAATAAGTATAATGAATCCTTACATGTTATGGAAAAAATGGGGATGAGACTACTATGACATCTAGCATTAATTGCAAAGCAAGGAGCTGAAGCAATATTTTGCCTTCGCACATGCCAAATCTTTACTTTTAATCAACTAATCAATATCTTGGCATGATTATTAATGATGACCCTATCTAAAACATTAAATATCCATCACCTTTCCATAAATGATCAAATTGCACACAAGGATATCAGTTCTAGAATGGTGTCTAGTTGTAGCGCAATTTCTCCTTCAACTTCACAATGCATCTAGCTAGGGCCCACTAGAAAGTGTCATGTGAGAATAAAAAACAAGTGTAACCAAAGAAACCATTGAACTATTGAGCCAGATACAATGGGTACAAAGAGATTTGGGGCTCCTTTTTACCATTCGAGATGGAAGTGGTACAAAATACTTTAAGATTACTTAAAGAAACTTTGAACCTTTTGGCATGATAAAAATAATACATTTTTCATGGAGGTTTTATAGGTCAAACTTGGTCAACAATAGGAAAACAAAGAGAGAAAGATACCATTAGGAAAAGGTATACTAATGAGCTACTAAAAATTGTTTATTGCATCTCAATTTAAGAGATTGACGAAAGGTAGAACCAATGATTCAAAAATAAAAAATTTAAGCTAGAGTGAATCATAAAAATATACCAAAAGAAAAGGTGACTCTAAAAAAGATCTTGAACTAACAAAGTCCATCCATCTTTTGGGTCACTAAGGAACCCATTAATCATTTTATAACTATATTCTGATACATTCATTACTTAATATTAAATATTAACCATCTGATAGTCACATCTGACCAGATTATTATTCTATATCTATTGGGGTTCTTATTTATCTCGTCTTATCTTATTATATTTTTCATGGGTGATTGGTATCTTCTTTCCTCTATCTATCCTCATTATAGATGCCAAACTTGTGAGAGTCAATTCCAATAATTTTGATATCTTCTATAGTCATGCTAACATTATTATTGACTAGGCTCTAATATTTGTAGATTGCATTTACTATGGATGAGACTCTTTGTTGCTACTCTTTTTTGCATATTATTATTTGTTGATTTCTTTTCTCTATAATTAGTTCCATCCCTCCTTTCTAATTTCATATTTCATGTTTGTTATAACTATTATGTTCATCTTATTCTTATCACAATAGTTAGAATATATTCTTTAATTAAATATTTTTCTCTTTTCCTAAGTCCACACCACCATCTATACTATTGTAAATCTCAATGGAAAATAAGACACTAAGAGGAGGTGTTAATCAGGATCTATAGAACTATTCATTGATAAAACAATT
Organism: Cupressus sempervirens; assembly: GCA_028749045.1. Lineage (NCBI taxonomy): Eukaryota > Viridiplantae > Streptophyta > Pinopsida > Cupressales > Cupressaceae > Cupressus > Cupressus sempervirens. The sequence goes on along the minus strand of CM053788.1, from coordinate 132,982,478 downwards.
TATTGTATTCATACCTAATCCATCTCATATCTTAGATATTATACCATATAATCATAAACATGTAATGCTTAAGTGAAATATATCTAATCATAACATCTATGGAAACATAAACTCGTAACATAATTATTTTGGTAAACAAGAAACACTTCAAGTTGAAGGTAAAACTAGGGGGATGAAACCTAAAAATCATTACTACTATAACAATAAAGTTCACATTTGAGGGCTACAATTTGATCATATTTAATGATATACCTTGTGATGGGTCTTCTCTATTAAAAGCTTATAATATTTTTAGGTGTTATGATGTTAAAGGATTTTATAGTTACAACAAAGTAAGGACTCTATTAGGAGATTTAAATAAGGTATGTTAGAATGACTCTGTTAAGAGAATCTCCCTAAATCAATCTTTAGAACTGATGCAATACTTGATCCTTTAGTTTTCTCTTAAATATATTTATGGATCTCCTCTCTTCAATATCTCAAATTGATCTCCTTATCCACTACGCTCTATTCTCTCCTTCACTACTTTAGTTGGTTTGCTTGATCTCCTTTTAGAGTTAACCTTCCTTTGCTCTCTACTTAACTTATTTGTTCCTTCACTTCAACTCATATTGATCTTAGGTCTAACCCTTATTAAATAGATAGTCATAGAAATTTCTAGATCAAGATCAATGATCCATATTTCACTCTTTTGTCATTTTACCATTTTGATTTCCTGATTGGTTGATCTTCTTTTCTTGGTATTAATGCTTTTCAAAAAAAAAGTGTAATCTTCTCCTTAAATATCACTACAATCTTTAAATATCATGTAAAATTCAGCTTAAATTATTTACATAATTGTTTGGGCCATTAAAAACTCATATTTCAAACTAGGTTTACTCAACACTTGAATGTTTTGATGCTCTATCACAACTAACATTCATGATGTCACTCAGCCTCTATACACTCAACAAATACTAACTCACTTAGTATTAACTAACTTTCCAAATGCTTACTCTCTTCTATGTTACTTAGCATGGATACTTACTTTGTCTCTACTAGGGTTCTCGACAACCTTTTACTTTCTTGGTGTATTATAAAATATAAATATGTCCTTTGTAGCTCAACCTTCTCTAGATGGCTCATTTGTAGTGATGAGCATCCAATGCTACCTTGGAAATGACTAAGTGTTAGACACTAATAGGAAACTTGGGCTTAAAGATCAATAATCCCCCCATTTGATATTAGTGGTGAAAATACTGTCATGACATATCTTTCCATGCAAAAATAATGCTCCCCCTAAGACTATAACCCAGTCTTCAAAACTTAATCTCTCTTATACAATATATGCATGTCTATAAACTCTTATGCCAACTCATATTATTATGTTGTATCTAATTTTTTCTCTCCCTTCATGTCATCTTTCCTTGTTAGAATATGTCCCCTTTAATGTATGTCATGAATATATTTCCCCCTTGTTTTTGTCACTTGTGGCTCAAGGTTTGCAGGGGTTAACTTGCATTTATCCAAAAATATTTGATGACATGCCAAAATTTCTTCAAGTCATTTATTCCATCTATCTCTTTCTCATTCCATAACTTGAATATGAATCTTTAGCTAAGTAGCTAGATTAATTAATCTCTCTGCAATTCAAAGATGTGCATCTTTCTTCATTAAATTCTAAGCAATAGATAATTCCCTCTAAATTATCTCCAAATGGGGTAGTAGCATGAATTGAATAGAAATCACTTTATTTTATATATCACTATCTCTAGCCATTAACTCATATAATCTTTCTCGATCAAATGTCAACTTATTATATGAAGGTGAGCTTGAACTTGCATTATTACTCAATGAAAGTATGCATGCCTTCATTTGTGCATGTATCATATCAATATAACATTGATTCTCCAATATGAATAACTCAACATCACAAAGTTTCATGTACAAAGAGCTAGTGATCTTCAAAATTCCATCCAATTAAGGGGAAAAGTTAGAAATTTCAACCTGCCTAATTGCAAGTTATATTGAAATTTTCTACAAAACTTCGTGCTCAAACTTCTCAAACCATTTCATCAATTTTTTATTGGTCTCAATATATTTTGTCTAAACTTTATCAACTATATACACTAAGTGATCCAAAATTGGATGTTGCACATTAACATTAGAAATATCAAATGCATCAACAAAAATACTTTTATACTATGCAATACTTGTTTCTTTTTGTGTTCTCTTCTCAAATATTCTTACTTTGTCTTGCAACCTAGAAATGTTTTCAATTCTTCCATTTGTTCCAATTTCATGTTATTTAAATCATACATAGGCAATGTGATGACTTCATCTAGACTCACTATTTCTTCTTTTGTATCATCTTGATGTGACATCATATGAGATCTAGGGGTGTTATCACTAGGTAGTGATATCTGCAATTATTTTCCCTTTGTGCTTGATCCAGGTGTCTTCTCCTATTGAGTTTATTTAATCTATTAGACAGGTGTAATAGACAATTTTCTTTTTTATCATGGCACTCGATAGTTGTATAAGAGCTTGGATAGCCTCTTGTTCTTTTTGTTTTTCTCTCTCTATCATCTCTTTCTCATCTTCCACCTTTCTTTCTTCTAGTTTATCATTTATGACATGGGTGAATTATGGAAACATGATTGTTTCCTTGCCCTGCTCCTCAAAAATCATCTTAGAAACCACTATAACTAATGTAACATTAAAATCTTTAGTGATTGCACTCTCAATCCCTGGATAGTCTTGTATTTATAATAACACTAGATTGGTGCATTGTAGAGATGTATTTAATTTATCATTTTTCAGATCTTTCTTAGTCAAGACATTCTAATTTTGTGGGGATGAATTTAGAATGTGCTCAATTTTGACAACATCTTGTTGTTCACACCCTTCTACTAATTGTTTGATTTCTTTTGCAAGTTTTGAAACTTCTTCTATATCATCTTCCTCTTCTTTTATTTCTTCACCTCTCTCTTCTTCTTCCTCATCTTTGTTTGTCGATGAAACATGCAATCCAAATGATTCCTTCCATATAAGAATTACCTCTCCTTTGGCATGAATTTCTTCAAAAAATCTTTCAGGGCTATAGAAGTATGTGTCTTTCCCAAATTTGACATTTTTTGGGCTAAAGTGGTTACCTTGATCTATCTTTTAGTTGATAACACCCACTTCCACTTAACATCAAGCTTATTGTACAAAATCTCAGGAATGCGTTGACCTAATTCTATAGGTGTAGATTTGAACCATATCATCATATCTAACATATCTTTTTCAATCTTCTCTTGGTCTTCTTTATTTAAATAATCAAAATTAATTATCTTTAATGCTTCTATACTATTTGACTTTTTCATTGTCTTGCATACCTGCTCAACAGTTGTTGGAGGCAGTCTCTACACAATTTGAAGTTTTCTCAAATCATCAAACTCTATTTCTTCATCATCTTCCTCCTTTGTCATGACTAATGTTATCCTTGGCCTCTTAGGTAAATTTTACTTTGGTGTTTTGTTTAGCTTTCTCTTTGGGGTATGTGTAGGATCATTATGTGCCAAAAAGTGGCAATCTCAAAAAAAAGTAGTTATGAAATGCCCCAAAGCATTTCAAAATCTATTCTAATGTTTTTCCCACCCATCCTAATATGAAACCAAAATATTAATACCATTATAAGGCGTAGTATTTTTTTAGATACCAACCCTACATGATCAACTTAAAAATGTCTCAAAAACATGTTTTTGGCCTGTTCTTGTGTGTTTTTATACTTCAAACATGTGTCTAATGACTTTTTTTACCCAAATTTGATGAAATGAAAAGGGTTTCCTAAGAGTGTTATTATCTTTCCATAAATTTAATTTATGTCAAATTATTAGCTTTTTAAGAAATTATTATTCATTTTCTAATGAAGTTACACATAAATTGTTGATTGACACACTAATTTTTTTTTAAACTTTCAAAGGGTATAACATTTTTGAAATCCAAAAAATGAATCACATTACATACCTCTTCTACTATAAGGGAAATAAAATAAAATTAAATTTTGTAAAGTTTTGAATTAGTTAAGGTTGTCAAACACATGAGTTTTTTAATTTTGATAATACTATAGTAGAAAAAGCACATTTAATTTTTTTTGGAATAAAAAATACCCAAAAATATGTGTCACATCCATGCATGAGTCTACTTCTTATATCTATAATCTTATTAAAAAATATTATCATTTGATTTTGATTAAGATGGTCAGACATACACCTACTTCTTATTTTTGTCCTAAATTTTTTGTACTATCGCATTCAAATTTAAAATTTTGACCAATCAATTTTTCTTTCCTTAGATAAGGCCTATTAGTTCAAAAACTAAATTTAAATCCCCTATAGATTCCTTTGTCATAGATTTTTGATATAAAGTTCATAACAAGTTGAAAATTGCACTAATTTTCTAATTTTTTATTGCCAACTAAGGGTGTAGTTTGGTTGACCATGATCCTTCACATACCTTTTGATGGAATTTCTTTTTCATGTATAGCTAGGGTTTGAGGTTCCTTTGACCTTGTAATTACTCTTTTTAACTCTGGCTCAAGTGTTGTAACAACCTTCTCTACAACCTTCTTAAGATCCTCCTTCACTTTTGCATTAACAATTACTATTTTCTTTTGTTTCATTTCCTTGGGCTCGTAAAGAGCTATACCTTTTCCCTTAACGTACTTAGCTTCAGCTTCATCTTTAAATTCCTCATCCTCTCCTTTTTCTTTAGTGATTTGAATTTAACCTTTTCCCAATTTACCCTTAAGATTATTCTTCCTTTTCCTATCTATCTTGGGCACTTTTGTCTCCAATTTAATTCTAGTCTTGGGTGTATCATATGTTTTGAATGGCTTGGCATTTGCATTAATCTCTTCAAATAGTAGTGCAGTCATTGTTGTTGTCACGTCATCAACATTCACTTCATATTACATTTGATGTAGCCATGCAACCGTAGGTATTAATGCATGTGCATAGATAAAAATTGTATGTACCATTAAGCATATATCATCAAAATTGTTATCTACAATTGAATTAGGTATCTTCATTTGGTTCTTCATTTTATTCTTGAATTCCTCTTGAAATAGTTATCCATTATTGCCTCAAAATTTTCTCCCAATTGACTTATCAAGTCACTTATTTTTTTGTAGTTGTTTTTCTTCTATCCCATGAAAAATTGTTCCTATGGTTGGGAATGAATTCTATACATAGAAAATATACAACTGAGTAGGGATGCAAACTTACAAGATGTATTCTTGGCCTCCTTATCGCTACAAGTTTCTTTGACAATTGTTGTAATTGCATCTAAACAAGATCATAACTATGATCTTTCTTTACAATTTTGTATTTGAGGTCCACTATAATGCAATTCACATTATTCATTTGGCTCATCTAATAGAACTTGTGTGCCATCACATGTATGCAAATTCATTAACTGGCTCATCAATCCCATCTATCAACATACCATGAGAATTCCACTTTTTCTTTTCTTTCTTCTCTACAACATTCCTTATGACACTTTTTATTGACTAAGGTTTATTCAAAGTAGGATAATTAGTAATTTTGTGTATGATGGCCTTTTTAATATTAATTGGTCCACCCTCTAACCAAATAATCATGTCATGTACCCTGCTCAACGCAATCTTTTTCTACTCGAATTTAAAAACCTTTAAAAAGGCTAAGGCACTAGTCCTCAACCCTTTCTCAAAAATAATTTGTGCTCATCCTTCAAAACTCCATTATCACACAACTTCTCAAATTTTTCACAAAGCTCATAGTCTCCAACTTCTCCCACTTTACACAAATAACATGATTGTATAGCATGAACCATCAATACCCTTGGTCGAATTGATGATAAGGCACCAAATTAATCACCAATCAATGTAATATTTGAATGTTCCTCAAAATTTGGTGGGGGACACTGATCATTCCTCACAATCTAAACATTTCTCTCCTTTAACATTTCCTTCACAATCATTGATGAAGATGATGTCATCTCTGAACAAGGGTTTTATCGAATTTTCTTTGATGGCTTTGAAAACAACTTACTCAGCACTAAAAGCTTATCTTACCCTAATCTTTCTATTTTCCAATGGCATGTTATGACTCCCTTGCTATATCATTGAAATCATCTTTGAATCACTTGTACACTATAAACACTTGGTAGAATGAAAATTAATACCAAATGTATATATGTATGTATGTATGTATGTATGTATGTATATATATATATATATATATCTATATATATATATATATGTATATATATATATATGTATATATATATATGTGTGTATATATATATATGTGTATATATATATATATATATATGTATATGTATATATATATATATGTATATGTATATATATATATGTATATGTATATATATATATGTATATGTATATATATATATATGTATATGTATATATATATATATATGTATATGTATATATATATATATGTATGTATATGTATATGTATATATATATGTATATATATATAGGTATATATATATATGTATATATATATGCATATGTATATATATATATATATATATATATATATATATATGTATATGTATATATATATATATGTATATGTATATGTATATGTAGATGTATATGTATATGTATATGTATATGTATATATATATATATATATATATATATATACCTTCAATCTGTCCATTTAGGTCTACAATAAATGCATTTATACTTAGCTAGGTGCATAACAAATGTCTTGACCTTCACAAGTTTGTTTACATTTATTTTTTTCAAATACTCAATCTATATTGCAATGCTTGGTCAATACAAACTATATTACTAATGCTTGGCACTTGATAGTGAAACATATTCCATTGGCAATGCTTCTCTTAGATTTTTCCTAATGCATCTTGATTCATGTAGATATGGACTTTTAGCCACTCATTACGAACTAATGTATGATATATCATTTAAATATATAGTCCCTCGCATACCTCTTTCATCAATTGGATGTGGTGCATTGTATTGGGTGATATTAGCATTTCTTTTTCCATTGCTTTCAGCTTCTACTATCCCTTTCCATGTTTTATTCATCTCAAATTTCCCTTTTCCTTTTTACTTTCATTTCTTAGTGTTGGTTTTTGAGTCCTATAGTTATTACTTACATGTCCAACCTTGAGACAACTAAAACAAAGTAGGTTTCAATTAAACTATTTCTTTTAATTTCCTCTGAAATGTGTCTTAATGCAATTCTCTACAATGTGCCCATACTCTCCCCAGTGGTGATAATTATACCATGTGTTGTAATCCCAATTGTAAGAGTGACCTTTATTAGGTGTCTATTTTTTTTCCTTTCAGATGTCTTGTTAGATTTTTTCTTGGATATGCATTCATGAGCTCCATTCCATACTTCTAACAATTATAACAATGTCCTCCAAATCTAGGTGTAGTAGGTGTGTTAGTTTTCTTTGACCTACATTCATGTTCTTGATGTCCATGTTTCTTGCAGGTAAAATAGTTACCAGTAAACTTAGGTTTAGGGTTTTTCATAACATTTTTTATTCTTCATATGTTAGTAGTATGTCCAAGTTTACCACAATGATGACAAGTAGGTTTGCCTTTGGATTTTTCCTTTCTTTTCTCACCACTCTTTGATGACTCTCCTTACTCAATAGATGAAGAATGCTTAACATGTCCTAGACCAAAAGTATCACTAGATGACCTTGGTGATCTCATCAATTCCTCAAAATATCTAATAGCTTCACTTGGTTTGTTTATTATTTCTAGAAGTTCTTTCTCATATCTCAACTCATTCCTTAGTAGGACACTTTGTAATCTTAATTTTGTGATCTCTGTTGGTGTTTCAAAACTAACAAGGAAAAAAATACTTGATACTAGAATTCTAAGGATAAAACTTGATCTAATGGTTAGCTACCTCCTATACTTAATTAAGAAAGAATCACAGGGATTCTCTACTCTTTAGGTTTTGCAAAAAAAAGGTGGGTGCACCTTAGGGATATATGGACATGTGACTGGTTTATGATTCTTAACTTGAACATATGCTTATTAAAATCATCTTTCTATTAGATATTGGTCACAATTCTTCCCAGATTTACAAATAATTATTGGTTACATCAGCTAACTATACCACATAGAGATTAAATGCAAACAAGTGGTAACCAACAATTAAATTCTTCATACATGAAAGTAAAATTAATTTGGTTTTAATGTTTTGCTTCATGAAACTTCATGATTTCTTCAACATGCAACTGTTCCCTATCCATTGGCATTTAGAGTCTACCCAACAATTTTGACCTAATTAATTGCCTTACAATCAATTATATCAGCAATTAACCCTAAACCCCATTCTTTTGAATATCCCTCTTATATAGTTGGAAATCCTATCAATATAGTGAAGCATTTACTTAATTCCTTGAATTAAAAGAAATAGAAAATTGGTACACAACCTATTCTAGTTGAATTAAATTTCATAAACCTTTTTTATACAATCTTAAGATAACTAGTACAAAACAATGGAGATAGAATTTAGAGAAAATAGATATGGCAGAACTTTCCCTTTGTATTAATTTTCCTTGAAAATTACATAGTACTGATGTAAACTCATAATAACTCATGACAAGACAACATGATCCTTCAATGTCAATGTATTCTAAGATTTGTAGAGAAAAATACATTACAAAGTTAACACTAAGACTTTTTGGCTTGAATGCAAAACTAGTACAACACTAAAATTATACAAAATTTAGACCATTTCTCTAGCCTTGGGATCTCATTTATATAGTATGAGATGAAACAAGCTTTAGGCCTAAAGAAGAAAGAAAATTATTTTTAATACAAAATGATTTTGCAAATAAAAGGTCATTGTCATAATAAGACAAAAATTCATGCTCTCTTGCTTTCTTGCAACAAAATGTCTCTATCATGAATCTTCTTGTTGTGGGACCATTTATGTTGCATCTTCTCATTACTTAGGGGATTCATTTGATGGTTGGTCTAGATGTAATTGTTGTTCCTCTAACTATGAGACCATTTGATTTACATGTGGTGAGTCATGTTTTGAATCTAAAAATTGATTGTGACTTGTAGCTCTCCCTCCAGATCATTAGATTGGGCTACCATATCAATAGTTACAAATGGTTCTTCTCTTGTTAAGTTGCTAGTTTGAGCTTCCATACCTATTACTGTAGTTAGTTGCTCCTTTTTTTCTCTCTTCTATTTGAGCCAGTGTATCAATTATCTATAGTTCATCTAGATCAGCATTTTCTTCATCAACTTCTTTAGTAATTAATTTATTTTCTTTAGCAAGATCTGTCATCCACTTATTGAAAAGTGAATCATTTGGAAAGTTAAAATTCAAAATTTATTGTTGTTTCTTTAGGATTTCTTCCCTTAACTTCTCAATTTCATCAAAATCCTTTTTGAAAGAATCAAAGAATATATGAACCTATACAACTTATTCACTTCTATTGGTAAGCCATATGCAGTCTTTTTCATTTATAACTTTATTCAATCTAATGCACAACAACTCATCCAACTCCTTAGCCCATTTATCTTTCAATTTATCTATAATTTTAAGCATAGGAGGGAAAACCCCAAAAGTTTCAGCAAGATATTTTGAAAAAAAAATCATAATTCTCCTTTGTAGAAAAATTCTCTTATTATCAAAATCAGAGAGGTCATTAGTCATGTCAAATATTTTTTCAACTTGTTCACAAGAAAGACTAATGACTGAACAACATAAAATAGTGACATTACTATCCTTACTATTACAATTTTTCACAATTAGCCTCAAAGTGGCCTCATTACTTTTCAACTCATTCTATATATCCATTAATTTTGACAATTACTCATAAAATGTAGGCCTACCTACCCTGTTTACCAAATATATAATTGTATTTCTTATTTTATCCTCATACTGAACATCTAATTCCATGTGCATGGCCCATAATTTGTTCTTTTTTTCCTCAAACTCTTCAGCTATATACAATTGGGGTCACTGTGGGGTAGCTGGTATTTCTATAAGGGGATTTGTATTGAAAGCTGCAATTGGAGGATGAGGAGGATAACTAATCCTTGGTTGACTAGATCCTTCTCCTACTTTTCTTTTCCCCAATTATTTCTCCATTTGAGCAATCATTCCTTCTAGCTGATGTATTCTATTCCCTCCTTCATACGTCTCTAGCACCTTTTCAAATTTAACATTTAGTTGTAGGAACTTATTTTTGTCATTATCTGTAACCAAAACTCCAAAGTTTACCATTTCTTTGGTAATTTGAGAAACCTTCTCACTATCTACCTCATCCACTCTATAAACCATGAGACTGCCTATGTACTCAGAACCTAAAACCTCTTAAATTCTAGTTTTGTCTCTTTTCTGGATGGACCACATCACCAAGGCTTGATGGTCATCACTATATTTTAAACCCTTATGGGCTTGTAATACTTCTTCCTTAGTCTTAAACTAGGTTTCCTTTTCCTTCCTTACTGAGTCAAAAATCATTTCATTAGAAATGTCCCACTTAGGTAATATCAAAACTCTTGAGTCTTTCAGTAGTTTCCTACCTCTTTGAAGGTTTATTTATGAAAATTCCTCTATAAGGTCAACTTTTACCTTCTCTTCAATTTCAAAGTCCCACCTATCAGGTTGCTTTGTTTTAATCATTTTGCACTTTGCCTTGAAATTGTTAATGTTTCTTTACACAAAAACTAGTTGAAGGCTCTTGATTTAACAAAACTTTCATCATCTAAGAACTTCTTAGATGCCTCCTTCACTACAAGGTCAATCTATTTTCCTTTAAAATCTTGCACAGTGAGGGCTAATGTAGGCATAGGGGGCTCCTCTAGGACTCCTTCCTCTATATCTTCTATGGTGATTACAATTCATTCTCTCCTCCCATTTTTTTTTCAGATGTTCCCTTAAGGATACTTCATCTTCTATGTGACATGGAGATTGGATGGGGGAATACTCTTCAACCCTATAATAGGACCCTTGCTCTCATTTTTGTTTCTTGGGAGCAAGTGCAACATGTGGGCTCTTAGAAAGTTGTCTTTTGTAAAGAGGTGTAGGTTCCACACTCTTTGCTACCACATACCCAGCTTTTCTTTGCAATGTATATTGGCCTAGGTTTATAATTAATCTATTAGCCAACCTACTTTCAACCTCTATGGCCTTGTTTGGATAAGTTTGGGTCAGAATGTGCTTCTTTTCATTTAAAGTTTGCATGATCCCAACAAAATTATCCATAAGCATATCTATCTTTGCACCCCAATATTTTATATCAGTAAGGGGATCATAATCTAGCTCAAAAGCATTTATGAAATCAAGAACCTTGATATACACTTTACACTTTTTCTTTCCAACCTCTTGTTCTTGTAATGAAAACTTTTTTCTAACTATATCTTTAGGAAAATAAACAATATTCTTGTAGGATTTAACTTTTGTGCTCTCTCTAAATATTTCATAAAAACTATCTAGGTCTATAAAGCAAGAATGGGATTAGGTCATCTAATAATTGTCTAAAAACTTTTCTAAATGTCTCCATCCCTTCTTAACAAAAACAAAACTATGCACAATAGTAATTTGAGGAAAGAATGTATCTATGGATTTGCCCAATAATTCTCTTTCTTCTAGCAATCATATCTACCATCGAAGTTCAACAATTCCTACCTTTAAAGGCACTTGATATGGTAGTACATGTTGTTTTCCCAAAGTAACCATACACCTTGAATACTATGGACTCTGCATATGGGATGATATCTCTCCACTTGTGAATTACCTTCAATCCTTTTGCATAATCATTTGGTCTAATCAATTCTAATAGTGATTGAGGTATTCTAAGACTATCTCCAGTCAATAAAATCCTCATCTTGGAGGTATCTATCAAATCTTACAAAACTGGCATTTGTGACCTCCCATTTCATATCAACACTCTAGAGTTGGACTAGTAATTTCTCTCTATCCCACTCTAATTCCAACTTCATTTCCTTAGAGAAAAAGATAACCCTCTTATATAAATATATGTACATTAACATGGAGAACCAATAGAATGTTGTTTCAACTTTAACCTTATCTATACTGATTAATCTAGTATGAATCTCCTCTACTAAAAGACTAGCAAAATAAAAAATAGAACTCATGCCATACTAAAGTGTATGAGAAATACTAAAAACAATGGATCTTGTAATGTGATCTTGTTCATCCATTCCCAAAATTCTAAAAAGAGAGACATATAGTGCTTGAGCCCTGGGATTGAAAAATTTCCTTAGCAATGGCTCTAGGGTAGAGGCAATTACTAATGGAAGTGAATATATCTTGATGAAATGCTCTTGCAGTGGCCCTCTTCTCAAGTATACCTTATGTGCATCATAACTTGCCTACAAGTATTCCATCTCAATCCTCTCATTCACTACATGATTAGGTTTTAATTTGAGAACCTCTCTAATCAATTATAGTGAAACCCTAAAGAGATTACCACCAACATGATTTTTAACTATCCTTGTTATTGGATCAAATTTCTTTGACATTGTTGCAAGTAGGTCATCATCAAAGAAAACACTTGGGAAAATTAACTTACCAATGTTTAATTACCATACATTATTCAAAGGGGTGTCAAGTTTTCTTTTTGCAAACCATTTACAAAACAACTCTAAACCCCCAACAGATGTCTCAACATTTCTCAACCAGTTTTTTTTGTCATAGAAACCCTCATTGATCAATAACCTGGAGTTTTTGGGTATCAATTCTTTTCCCCTACAAAGTGCATCTATAGATTGTGGTATTTGTTCTAAAAAATATCATGTATAGCCCTTCTTAGGTAATCTACTTTCCTTGAGAAATCCCTTCATGCAGGCATATCAAAAATACTATCTTACTATGTCTGTGATTTCTCAATTGACTAGAAGTTTTGATTCTTACCTGATTTTCCTTTTTGTTTCACTAAAAAATTTGTTGGCAACAATGTAATTTGAGTTCTGAATATTTTTACTCTTTGAGAATTCTATAACCTTGGTGTTCAATAATGAGAAAATTCAAATTCTTATGGAAAATTTGGTCTCACACAAAGTTGCATTGATAAGAATTAATGCTTTTAACAGTCATATTTTTAGTCACACCACAAAATTTGAACACTAATCGTTGATCTACATCAAATTAAATGATTGTTGATTTAAAAAAAAAGGTTGCATTACCCCTTTTTTTGAAATAGGACACATGTCATAAATTTTCTTCCTTTCTTTCTCTAAAGTTTGAACAATTCTATAATGCAGGGAAGCACCCATGTTGATCTCCAAAAGATCTACAATCACAAAAGATTCCGATTTTTAATGCATTTTCTTTAAGATTTCAGGCCTATTGAGCCAACTCACTATCCACCTCAACAAAGACATAGTACACCTTAGTAAATCAAAATAGTGCATTTGGTATGTAATCTACCTCTACATTACCTGGCATCCTTTGGAACAACTGACCCCACATGGCCACATGTCATAAAGTCACTTCCCTACTTTCTCTAAAACTTGAGCATCTCTATAAAGTGAGAAAGTGCTTATTGCCAATCTTCTCAAGATCAATGGTTCCACAAGATTCTCTTTATTTAAAACCTAGTCATCAATTTTATCCAATGAAATGATGCTAATCTGCCAACTTTTCTTGACACCTTTCCAACTTTGAGGCCCATTAAAGAAATGACCTCAACAATTCCACATGTTAAGAAGGCACTTCCCCACTTTTTTTAAAGTTCATTCATCTCTATAATGTGGGAAAGTGCTCACCATGAATCTTAAAAAGATCAATGATCATGAAAGTTACTTGATCATACAATATTCTAAAAGGTTGAATGAGACCTATAGGGATAGGTGTCATGATTCCGCTTCCTCACTTTCTCTAAAGCTTCAACACTTTCATAATGTAGGAAAGTGCCTATTTTTTATCTACAAAAGATTAATGATCGGGAACTTAAACTTCATCACGATTAAAACTTTTTCAAAAGATCATTGGTGAGTTAAATTCAAGCTAAAAACCATAGTTAGATGAAAAAGGCTAAGGTAAAATGATTTTTGGGAAAGTATTTTCAAAAATATTTACATGAAAAAAGTAAAACAAAGGTTTTCTAAGGGCATTTAAGACTCATAAAAAGTTCTCGCACATCTTTTTTAATTTTTTTGAACAAGTGCAACCTTATTTTTGTAAATATAGGGCACAAAAAATACTAGGCTAACATGAAATTAGAGAATTTTGTTTAAGGCAAAAAAATTGAAATACACATCCATTAATTTCAAAGAATTAACTGGATTCTCACTGTAAAATGCAATAAATTTTTGGATGTTATAATCAAGCCAATTCAATCTACATGTACTTTATGTTCAACTCCTAATTTATAATTTACAAATTATTCATCATGTCCAACTAAGTGTTTGTAAGCTTATGCACATCAAATAATATTTTCTCAAGTTTGGTAGCAATTTGTCTTTTGTATTCTTCATCTTTCTTCTTTTGTTCATTCACTTCACATTATCTTATTGATTTATTTTTTTGTTCCTTCTTGAGTTCTTTGACTTCTTTGTTCAAAATGATATTATCCTGCAATAGATCTACTATTTTTGCATTACTATCATCAGTATTCCCACTATTAAGAAATCCTCTGACATCAACTTCTTTGTTTAGTGTATCATTATGTTGAATGGCCATATCTATTCTTTTCTTTAAGGATTTTGTTAACTCATCTTTTGCTCCTAATTTCTATAATATGATCTGGATTTCAATCATCTGGTTCTCAATGATTTTTCCCATTTTTTTCCCCTCCATTTCAAGATCTTATGCTCTCAAGCTATTAGACTTCATTCAAGAGAAATGAGCTTTGATACCAATTGTTGGAAATCTCAATGGTAAACAAGATACTAAGAGAAGGGTTGAATCGGGCTCTATAAAAAATTTCACTATTAAAATAATTAACTCTATTCAAACATTATCCATCTCATATCTTAGATCATATACCATACAATCATAAACATGTAATTTTGAAATGAAACATATCTAAGCATAAAATCTATGAAAACATAAACTCATAACACAATGATTTTGGTAACCTAGAAACACTTCAAGTTGAAGGTAAAACTAGGGTAGGGATGAAACCCACAAATATTTACTATTGTGATAACAAAGTTTTACTATTAGGGCTACAATTTGATCATATTAGATGATCTACTCTATGAGGGACCTACTCTGTTAAAATCTTATAAGATTGTTAGGTCTTACTCTATTAGAACCACTCTTTAGAGAGATTTTCCCTAACTCAATATATTAGAAATAATTTAGTACCTAATCTTTTGGTGTTCTCTAAAATTTATTTATGAATCTCCTCTCTTCAATATCTCAACCTAATCTCCTTATTTGATATGCTTTGTTCTATCCTTTACTGCTTTGGTTTCTCTATCTGGTCACCTTTCAAACTTAGCCTTCCTTTTCTTTGTACTTATCTTGTTGTCTCCTTCATGTCAACTAATAATGGTCATAAGTATAACCCTTCTTAAATAGATAATTGTAGAAAGTTCTTTATTAGGATCAATGATCCAATTTTAATTCTTTTTTCATTTTGCCATTCTAATTTTCTAATTGGTTGATCTTCTTTTCTTTAGATTAATGTCTTTTGAAAAAATGTGTAATCTTATCCTTAAATATCTCTAAAATATTTAAATATCATGAAGAAGAGGGCTACAATTATTTACATAAGTGTGTGTTCCATTACAAACTCATATGTCAAAATGGGTTTACTTAGCACTTGAATGTTCTAACACTCATTCACAACTATAATTCATGTTGTCACTTGGCTTCTACATGCTTGACATATATTGAATCACTTGACATTAAATAACTTTGCAAATTCTTAGTCTCTTTTGTGTTAGTCAGCATGGATGTTGACTCAGTCTCTATTGTGGTGCTTGGCAACCTTTGACTTGCTTGACATATGATAAAATATAAATAATTCCTATGTAGCTCAACCTTCTCTAGATGACTCGATCGTAGTGATGATTGTCCAACATTTCCTTCGAAATGACTAAGTTTTAGACACTAATAGGCAACTTGGGCTTAGAGATCAATACTATATTAGTTAAAGAAATTGGGATACCAAATGGAATGTCATTTTTATTTCTTGTATTTTATTCTGTGATTCTCAAATCTAAATGAATTTCTCATGATTTGTGAATCCACAATAATAAGATTATTTTTATTTTCCCTATCATCTATATTGTTGATTTAATATGTAGAACTATGTACCTTATTTTTAAATTATTTTCTTGAGTATCTTGTGGATACTTCTTCCTCTACTCATAAATTGTTGAAATGTCAAGACTCCCATCTTAGGTTTTAATGGTAGGTGATGGTTACTATTTGTCTTGGCATAGACAAGACTATTTTATGATACTAGACCTCTTTTTGAATTATGTTTGGCAGCCATGATATTATATAAATATAGAATCATTACATTCCTTCCCTATATGATTTTTTTTTGTCTCTACTTGTTATCCTTTATTGTTTGAATCAATAATTGTGATAGGTTCTCCCTTATCATCGTCTTTTCCATATCTCTATATTATCCATATCGTATATTATAAATTTTTACTCCTTTGTGAAATTTTTCATGTAATCCTTAATTAGGTATAATCTTTTGGGAGTAATATACTATTTAATATCTTGCACTAGTACTTTGTCACTCCATTCCCATATCTTCTCATTCCTATTGTGGGTAACTCATTTTGTATTATGGTTTTTTTCTTATCCTTGATCAAGGATGATATTCTTTAATTCTCTATTTTTCTTAAATGAACTTTCTACCATGTCTTACATTCTTACATTTATAGCTTGCTCTGATAACTAGTTAAGTTTGTAGGATCATTTTCTACAAATGTAATAGAAGTGCCACACTTTTTGTGTGTTCCAAATGCAGATTGGATGTTATATAAATATGCAGAGAAGAGACATGTCTCTAAGGTAATTTATAAATTAATCATTAACTAGAAAATATTAACATTAATATATAACATATGTGTGTGTGTGTGTGTGTGTGTGTGTGTGTGTGTGTGTGTGTAATTAATATATAAGTAGATATATGAAGGTTTGTCTAATTGATGATTTACTAATAACCATAGAAGTATTATCTCTAGGTCAATTCGATCCAACTAAAGCTACAAAATTAACATTGATTATGATGTAGTTCAAAATTGAGGATTTGGATGGATTAGGTAGGATACAATGTATCCATCCCATATCTCATATCTCTTCTAGAAACTTCTTCTAGAATCCATTTGAATTTGACTAAAAATTTTTTACCTCAAATTTTGTGCCACCAGCTCAGCAACCTTATCTTCCACCAAGTTCAAAAAATCCAAGAAAATAAACTTGTTAGCTTAGATTCATCAAATCTCTAATCTTTTAAATAATGTAATACCTCGACATTATCAACCTTTTGATGCTCATCACATGCTGCATTGCTCAACATCCATTGTGAAATTACTCGATACCTACTAAAGTTTATTGATACTAAAAATCAACTAAACTTTACTTGACATCAACTATTTTGCTCAGAATACACTAGAATGAACTTTTACTTGGCTCAAACTAATTTTTTGTTTGGCTTACACTAACTTTGTTTGGCATCTACTATCCACTTGGTCAAGCTTGATAGGAAAACTTTGTGTAACTTATTCTTCTAAACTTTCTAAGTGTAACCAACCTTTGTAACCTTAAGTAGATTATCAAAATAGCATGTCATCGTTGTCTTAACTGATCCTTGTACTTCATTACATAATCATAGATCAACCTTTCCTTTAGGTGCTATTGTTACCTCTTATTGATCAATCCTCTTCATCAATCAACTAAGTGATATTACTTGAATCTTTGGCATTGATGGCAAGCCAAATTGATCAACCAAATTAATAGAATGGTGAACACCTTTGTTCAATAACTAGGTTAAAATAGTAAGACAATACCAAAAAGAAAACTCGTATTGGTATCTCTCCCTCTATCAATAAATTCAATCTTCTGATTAGGTTACAAAATTCACTCTTTCTTATAACTCCTTCTGAGTAGGTAGATTATGATTTCTCCCTCTCCCTTAAATTGTTCTCTATCTCTTTGATCAACAATCTCTTGATATCTCTCTCTTTATCATTAATCATATTGATACTAGCTTGATCTATCTCCCTCTTTGATTAGTAAAATATCTCCCCTTATATGTTATGGTTCTTGATTAGTAGAATATATCCCTCTTTGAAAACAATGCCAAAGATGTATGCCAAAAACTTGTCATCTTAAACATGTAGATATGGGCTTTTATAGTTTCTTTAATTTCTCCCTCTATCACCTTGCTTGTGACTAATTTGAAGTTTTAGTTCTATGATTACTTTAGGCAGATCCTCTGCATCAATGTGTAACATATGAATATCAACTTGTTTGATGCAAGGCACTCCTCTTATTACCTATATAGCCTTTGATAGGTGTATCACCCCTAATTTACCTCTTAGATACTCATGAGCATCCTTAGGTAATGATTTTGTGAAGATATCAACAATTTGCTCCTTTCTTGTTAACATATTTCGTCTTCACCTCTTTATCTTGAACTAACTTTCTCAAGTAATAATAGTTGATTACAATGTGTTTTGTCTTTGTGTACATCACTAGATTCTTTGATATATTTATGGCACTTGTATTATCACAATAAATTATCACTGGTTCTATGATTTCTTGCTTCATTCCTTTCAGTAGCTCTTTGATCCATACAATGTTTTTACAATTTACAATAGCAGCAACATTTTCAACTTTAGTAGTAGATTGTGAAGTATAACTTTGTTTCTTGCTAGTCCATGTAACTAGTCTCTTACCTAATAAGAATGATCCTCCACTGGTGCTCTTTCTATCATCAAGGTTTCTAGTCCAATCAGCATCAGTGTAGGCTCTCAATTCAAATTTTTTATTCTTATTGTAGTATAGACCAAACTTTTATGTTCCTTTCAGATATCTCATTATTCTCTTCACATCCATTAAATGATTTTCCTTGGGATTAGTAGAGAATCTTGCAACTATCCCTATAGATAATGCAATATCAGGTCTTCTATGTACTACATATTACAATTTTCCAATCATAGACCTATACATTGTTTGATTCATCTTAGCAAAATCATCATTCTTTGAGAATTTGTGTCCTGTTACCATAGGTGTACTTACTGGTTTGGAGTCCTCTAATCCAATTTTTTTTAATATTTCCTTGAAATACTTTGATTGAGTTATGTATATACCATATTTCATCTAATATACTTGCAAACCCACAAAAAATTTGATCTCTCCAAACATAGACATCTCAAATTCTTGCTTCACCAAATTTGCAAAATCCTTACATAAAGCATCTTGACCTCCAAATATGATATCATCAACAGATACTTTAGTTAACAAAATACCTTTGCCTTTTTCTATTTTTATGTACAAATTGTTGTTATCATCAGTCATTTCAAATCCAATCTTCACAAGATAATTATGAAGTCTCTCATACCATATTCTTGGTGCTTGTTTCAAACCATATAAATATTTGTGTAGTCTACATACCATGTTCTTATTGTTAACATCAACAAAACCTTTTGGCTATTCTATGTAAACTTCTTCCTCTAATATGCCATTCAAAAATATAGATTTAGCATCCATCTAGAAAAATTTGAATCCTTTGTATATAGCATAAGCAAGTAGAGTTCTTACTCCTTCCAATCTATTCCTTGTCATTATTCTAGCATCTTTATCTCCAATGATTTGAGTAGTAGGATGATGTATTTTGACATACTTAGACAATCTTGGTTCAATTCTTACTTCTTCATTTTTTCCTTTAACTTCAAAATCACTATGTATATCTCTATCAGGTAGTTCAACATCTCTTTCATGTATACTAATCTCAAGGTCAGAATGTGCATCCACTTCAGTCTATAACTTGACATTTGAATGCAACTTAGAAACTGAATGAAACTTGACATTCATAGGGTGTGACTCGACAATCATTGTTACTTGTTGATTTGTAACTTGATTTGCAACATCTTCTTCAGTAGGCATTCCTTTGTAAAAGTAGACAAATGATTTGTATGCTTCTCATTCATTCATAGGTTCAGCCCCATGTACTTTTGTATATTCATAAAATTTCACATTTGCACTTTCCACAATTTTCTTAGTGTTAGTATGTAAACACTTATAAGCTTTACTTCTTCCAGAGTATCCTGGGAATATACCTTCTTCATTTTTTGTATCAAGCTTTCCATTCCTAACATCTTTAAGAATGTGACACTTACTTCCAAATACCTTAAAGTATTTTATATTGGGTGAGTATCCATACCATAGTTCAAAATATGTTGAATGAGTACCTTTCTTGATTTACACATGCTTCAAGGTATAGATAGCTATGCTTACAACTTCACTCCACCATTTCAGAGCAACATACTACTCCATCATGAGTGTTCTAGCATAGTCCATTATGTTGCCTCACTTTTCACCCTATAACCATTTTACAAAAGTGGAAATTTTGTGTCTTAGTTAAGCCTAGGTATGTCTGGGTCTAGTTTTAATTTCCCTTAGGTGAAAAGAGTCTCCATCAAATTTCTATCTTTCCCTTCTTCTGCATTTCATGGCTGGGTGGTTTCCCTTGATGTTGTGAGTTTATGGGTAGCTTAGTACCTAATTTGATGAAGGTTCTTATAACATGAAAAAGTTGTTCACAAAGCTAGGCTTGTTCGTGACTTATCTTGTTTTTCAATGAAAGAAGGAAGCTTGTAGAAAATTGAGCATTGCCTTCTCCTTGGCAAGTTTTCAACCCATGAAGGAAATTTTCCACAAAGAGCAATAGATGATGTTAATGGGCCTATATAAGAAGATAATGAGCTATTTTATGGAAAATCCTTGTTTTCATTATAATATTCTACCTTGGGAAACATTTTGGATTCATAACAATTCTCAGAATCATCTTAAGGGGAAAACTCAAAAATGACTTCTCTTTGGTGGGATTTTGACCTATGAAGTTCATTTTCTGCCAAAGGAAATTATAAAGAAAAGAAATAAGGAGGTGGTCCCCTTTTCAACTTTCCCACTCCTTTCAATATTTTCTAAACCCAAAGGAAATATTAACTCAAAGGATAAATTTTAGAGGAAAGTCTGGGCAGAGAAATGGAAATCATCATCTCCTTGGCAGGTTTTCAACCCATGAGGATGATTTTCCATATTCAAGAGAAAATCAACTTTGTAAGTGGGTTGGGTCCACAAATTACACACAAAACATCTTATAATGATAGTGGAAATAATCTAACCATTTTGGGAAAGGTATTCTGAGAAGAATTCAATTGGGTGAACATTTCCTTACGGGGTATTCTATTCCTAATTCTCTGAAACTTAATGGAAAATAGAAAAGTAAGTATGAAAGAAAGGAAAGTTACCACTGGGCCAAAAAAAATAATGAAAAGACACTAAAATACTTGTTAGAGCTCCTACACTTACTATTTCAATGGATTTATCCTTTAATTCATTCGTGTGACATGAATCCTAAAGATCAACAGATGAATTAAGACTACTATATAGATTGAAACATAACAATTATTCAAACTACCACTTTTATACAACTTTTATTCTATTAAATTGTACAATGCTTTCAAATAGCCTAAATTTGTGAATTCAATATTTTGTTCTTCATCTACATTCAAAATTTCAATTCAATTCATTCTTAGATAGAATGGTAACTAGATTTATGTGGTTTGACATGCTAAATGGAATCAAGTCCACATTACAAAATTTTATGGATACTTCACTCCATTTTTATGATATGTAGGATTTCCAAAGGAGTTGAAGTTGGAGTCAATTCATCACATAACTCAAAATCTCTAAGAAAGTGGATTAGTAGTGGCAGCTAGTTTCCTAATGGTAGTCCAAGCTTTAGTTTTGATTTATGAAGACATAAATCACTACAATCTAGATACCAGACATATTGTGTTACCTGATCATACAGTATTAATCTCCATTGATAGGAAAACTATAGTGAATTTCTTCTAGGTTCTATAATGAGAGGAGCTTTTAGACTTGATAGTAGGAGTAGTAGTCTTTGAGTTCTCTGCAAAGTAGATGGCATGGAGGAAGGAAATTATGCAATCCTAGTTTCAAAAACTGTAGAGAACCAAGAGCAAGTTACCCAAAACTTTATTTGGTACTAACCTCAAACCTAAGATTGTAGACATTTTGGTTCTCTTGCACATACTGAAAGGTGAGGTGGAGGCTCTAAACTTCATTTAATAGTATTTCCTTCTAGCATAAGTCATTTGTTCATATACATAATATATTGATTGGGCTCAAAAGGTAAATGAAAATATTTTTAGAGCTCTCAGCACTGCAAAGTTCTATAACACTTTCTATATGTCTTCCTTGTTAATTTACATGCTAGCATCTCTATAGTTATGGTCAGGCCTTCCAAGAATAGAAGACTTTCCTAATGATGTGAAGTGTTATGAGTTTTATCCATGTTTGCAATTGCAAAATAGTTATGCAGAGTATGTCAAAGTTAATTATGCATTCATAATGAGAATTTGTAGGGAACTCCAATGATGCCCAAAGAGGAGATTTAGTCCAGAGGTAATGACATCTATTAGTTAGTTTGGAAGCTATTTTATCTAGTTCTCATCTTTCTCATATTTGTGTCTTGCAACTTTTGATGGATTCCACTTAAAGCTACCCAAGTATCTGAGTGGCATGATCATACTAATAGAGATCATAAGGCAGGCAGTTTAGGTGAACGTGCTAAGTGCAAGCTTGAAGAAGAAGGGATATGCGTTCTCTATGAAAGTAGGAGCTTATAGTTATGAGTCTTGCTCTAATGCAAAGAATATATTCAAAGTGTTCGAGATGAAATACAAATTGGAGATGTATGAGTTCTTGAGACCTATGTTTGATCTGAATGGATAAGCTAGGGATGTGTTGTAGATTGGGAGTTTGATCAAACACATTACCACTTTTGAAGACTATTGGGAAGATTGTAAAGATGAATTTGAAAGTCAAGATCATGCTTCTGCCAGGCTCATAATGGAGAAAATAAAAACATATAATATCAATCTTGATGTTGAAGGATTGGAGGATGATGGGAAAAATATATATAGTAATACATATTTGACAAAGTTAAGGAACACTCCTATTATTTTAGAGCCTTATGAGAATGTTGAGGAAGATTTAGACATTATGATGGCTTGAATCATCAAAAGAACTAGGAAATGGGTTGAATGGACAGCCAAAAGAAGTTAGAGTAAAGGCATGGCTACTTAAGCTTCTCTAGTAGTTGCAACTCCCTCTTCCTCCTAGAGTGCTACAGCTAGTGTAACACTAGCTATCACTCAAAGACCAGCTCAACCTTTGGAAGGAGATGACCAACCTTTAGAAAAGTGAATTCCTATAGCTAAGACTTGTCATGATGGCTCCCTCCTAGTTATTGGAATCCAAACTAGTGTTGAAGAGAAGAAGATGGAGGAGACAATGGATAATGTTGTTACACCAGTTTCCTTTCCTCATGTTACACTAGTTCCCTCTCCTCATGTTACACCAGTCACCTCTCCCCAGCATAGTTTATTTCTACCAGTAAGTGCTACACTTCTATAACCAAGTGGCTCCCTAATAAAGATAGTAGATTTGGGAGATGGAAAGAGTAGTAGTAGTGAATCTACTAAATCTAATGAGGCAAAAAAGAAGACCTTAGAGGTGGAGAAAGGCCAAAGCTCTTCCAAGCTCATTTCTCAAGCCCCAAGGAATCCCTTCTCTTCAATTGTGATGACAATCACTCTAGTTAAGAAGAATATGTTTAGCATATAATCACTTGGGATGGCCTCCAAAGTGATAGGCATTGATTCCTGGTTAGAGGATACTCTTGAGAGGAAGAGAAAAAGGAAAGATGAAAGTGCCCCCACAAAGGATACCATATTCCTTGTAGTTTTTTTTGGTTTTGCATTAACCAAGGTAAAGAACTAGAAAACTTTGTCTATACTTGGGCAAAATCCAAAAATAGGGCACCTAACAATGGAGATAGCCAAGCCCAAAAAAGAATGAAAAATTGAAGATATGACTGTTGATGATTTTACTCTACACTCAATGGACCTTGGAGATGCTAGACATGACACTAAGGTTGACTTGTGGAAGTCAATCAATGAAGTAATTATGGGAAAATTGGAAAACTTGAAGTTGTCAAAAGCTAGGATGAAGGTTGAGAGAGAAGAGTTGAACAGATTTATCAGACAGTTGGTCACTCCATTGGTAACTATCTCCAAAGTATAAGTAACAAGAAATCCTATAATCACTAAAGTTTAAGTCCTTATCTCTCAACTTTAGGAAGATAGGCACTTTGGCCAAATTGGTAAAGACTAGATTGGGAAGCTCAAATTAGAGGGAGCTGCTATTATAGAACAAATTGGCAATGTTATCTTTAGATTAGAAATAGAGAAGGATAACATCTTAGAAAATAGAAATACTCTAGTTGGAGAAAGAAAGAAGTGCAAGGATTGTATCTCTCTTTTGAAAATGGTCATTCAAATGAAGGAAAAGGAAGTTGTTGAAACAAAAATCTTGCATAAGGGAGACAAACCTCTATTCAAATGGCTTTAGAACATGTAGTTCAAGTCAGAAATGATCCTATTAGTAGAAAAAGGACTTAAGGAAACAAAGGATAAAGTGAAGAAGACCCAAGATAGGGGATTTGAACTCATTAAGTGGCTACATATAGATTCATAAACTAGTGGCCAAGGGAAGGTACTCATTGGGAAAAATGTCATGAAGGAGAATTTCTCCATATTCTTAGATAGTCTGATTGATGTGTCTTCTAGTAATCAAAATAGAGTCACAGAACTCCAAAAACTCAGTGAATGCATACACGTGTCCATAAAGGAATTTCCAAATCAATTGAATACTGTGAAGGAGTTAGCTAGGGAGCATTCTAAGTGGCTCTCGAGATACACCAACATATGCATGCCTAAGCATAAAGAGCTAATCCCAATCATAGCTACTGCTAAGGCCTAAAGAAAAAAAGTAGAAAAGGGGAAGAAGATGAAGTGATTCACATTCTACCCCCTTTTTAATTTCTTTTGTAATTATTGTAATACAAAAAACTAGTTGTTGGAAATATTCAAGACTATGCTAGGTTACTAAGAGGGGAGGGGTGAATCAGTAACCTCAAAAGCTTTACCAAATTTAGATCTTAATTGCAATAATTCAATAACCATTTAATTCATTAAATTAGATGCATGAGAAAATAAAAACATAAACATTAATGGCACATGAACGCAATAATTTGGTGACCCAGAAACCTTCCAAATAGAAAGTAAAACTGGGTGGAGATGATACCCACAAAACTTCAATACTGCAGCATAAAGTTGGCCTATTAAGGCTTACAATGATCACTTCTGATGATCTGCCCTGTTAGGAGCAATTAGGACAACTAGATCCACCTTGTTAGAGGTTTTATAGACATAGAATGAAGAATGTACTCAGTAAAGAGATTTGACAAAAGACTATTAAGACTACCTTGTCAGAGGACTTGGACTGGTTCACCTGTTAGAATAAAATAGTAGATTTCTGACTTACAACTAATTTTTTGATAGAGATTCTTTGAAGTACTAATCACCTTTATGTGATAGATATGACTCTACTACTCCTTTGCTAATATGGCCTTACAATACACTTTGCTATCGATTCACATTCACATGCTTCTTACATATTCTTCACTCTCACTTTTCATACATGCATAAATACATCCATACATTTGGATATGATACAATACATTACATATATTTATCAATCAAATTAAAAAAATTACAAATTCAGCCAATATACAAGTTAACACCAATATTACAAAGTCGGCTCAAATGAAGACACTTAGGTTCTTCAGACTAACTTGGTGAAGTTCTGATACACAATGTCCACTATCACTACTCGATATCATCATGCATTCAATAGAAGTAGAAGCTTGGTCCACACTAATCATCTCAGAGTAGTCTTGAACTCGATCTACACTGGTGACTTGGTAGATACTATGTAACTTGGTAGATACTGAATTACTCATTTACCATGACTGCACTTGGTGAACATTGATCATCACATAGCTCAGTTAACACTAACTTCATTGTATATGAACTGCTAGCTCAGTAGAAAATTTAAAGCTCAATGGATACTAAATTACATGGTAGACACTATAGATTTTTCAATGAGCTCAGTAACCATATAGAATCTAAGTAAGTGTTGTCACTAATAAAAAACTTGACTTAATGGCAACAATCTCCCCCTTTGGCATTAGTGACAAAAACACTTATCAGGCAAAACTTATATACATCATAGTGATACTAGCACGATGTGGTAAATTGTTTTTGAGATTTTTCAAAATTTGTCTTTGTAAGTATATAAAATATACTTTCCTTTCATTTGCATGATTCTCCCCTCTATAATATACATACTAAGTGTCTCTCCCCATATATGCATACTATTTCTCCCCCTTTTTTAAAATAATGCCAAAGATTTATTCAAAACTTATTTACATGGAGATACCAATATAAGAAAGAAAATCAAAATGCACCTTAAGTATGAGTGCTAAATTCTTATCCCATTTTTCTTGCAAAACTTTCAACATATGTAGAACAATTTGGATTTCTATGGAGAGTTCTATCATGTGATCTGCAATTGAGAAGTTTTTGTCATGGATCAATGTTTTTGAGTAAACAATGTGCTTCTACATTGTATCTATGATGGGAAGGATCATATTCTGAATATCTATTACTGAAGACTAGATCCTTGCTTCTTCTCTCAACAACTCTACCTACATATCTGACAAGAATCCCATTTTCATATGATGTATAGATCTTGAAGTAGGGTCAAGTTACAATTGTTGTGCACTAGCCTTCACATCTTCATCATCCTTGTCAGTTTACTCCTTATTTCCTTTGTTAACTTGGTAACATTACACAATTTTCCAAAAATTGATGTTACATTTGTGCAAGAGATTTCAAGATTAGTCAAAATTGAGGAAAGTTTCACTTGGTGAATGGTAATTTGTTGAGCAACATGCTCAAGCACTTTGTTATCAAATTTATTCTGTACTTTCTTAATCAATTTGTCTTGACCACTTGAGTCCTCATTAAACTTCTTGTCTACCTCTTCTAATTGAAACAAAATGTGTTGAGAAGTATCAACGTCAACACCTATCACCTTAGTCAAAATATTCTTAGCATTTTCTATGATTTTATATTCTTTGTCTCTTTCCTCTCTTAATTTCTTCTGCTTTGCTTTCTTTTGGAGGAGTTGACTAGCTATTTGCATTTGATCTATAGTGGCATTATCAAAATCCCATATTGGAATTTCAATCTATTCATCTAGGTCAATGTTCTCCTCTATCCCCTTTCCACTTAAAAGTCTTATACTTGGTTGAGCCTTAGGTTGAACTGCGTTTGTACTTAATGCTTTAGAATCCAAAATGGAAACAATAGTAGAGATAGTAGGACTAGCTATGAAAATTGATATAGTACCAATAGAAGGAATATTGATTGGTATGCTTACTAAATCCAAAACTAAAGTACTTATAGAAGTATCTAAAGCTATAGAGAAAAAACTATAGAATCCAAAATTGTAGAACTCGAAACTATACTTACTGCTAAAGAACACAAAATTGTAGAACATGCTATACTCACTACTAATGATGCTAACTCAGGAGCTGAAGAAGAGGGAGGTTGTAGCTCGATAGATAAAGTGGTAGAAAATTCTATTAGTGATGTGTTGAGTTGTGAGGGAGCAAAGAGTGATTAGACATTTTATGTATCTATTGTGGTCACAATCAAATTTGTTGAAGCTATCTCTGAACTTGATGTAGCTAATGATTTTCTTGGAGAGTGAGGAAGTGATGCAATGACTATAGTTTCTATCTTCATAGGATCAATCTCCTCATCATCTTGTTTGTCTTGCTTAGTAGCTTCTTCCTCTTTATCTTCTTCAACTTCTTCATTGTCAAATTGTATTCTCTCAAAGTATGTTCCTTCTTCCTCATCATCACCGTCATCATCCTTGACTTCTACTAGAAAGTCACTTTCTTTATGCAAGTGATAAATATTCTTCCACATACCTATTGCATCATTGATTATGTGCTCTATATCCTTTAACAAAATTAAACAAGTATTAAATCTAAGAATAATCTTGTCTTTATTTTTCTTCATAGACTCTTCTACCTCAACATCTATGATGCTTAGTAACAACTTCCTCAGGGTTTGTTCATAGATATCTTTTGTTGTCTACATAGTTGAGTCCCATATTGTCTTCAACTTCTCTAATAGTTCATTAGAGATGTGAGAGGCTATCTAATCAGGAGAATACTTCCATTTACCCATCTTGGTTAGCACCAATTCTTCAACCTGTTTCTTCTCAGCCTCTATTCTAGTCTCATACCTTAATGATTTGAAGTTGGTTATGCCTGCACCTTCTTCCAATTGTTTTAGTTTTTCCTAGAAGGTGCAAGGAGGCTTGCTAAACACAAATTCACTACCTTTCTTCCTGGATCTTCTGGTAAACATTGTAGTGGATGGCTTGGGTGGCTTGGTGATGATCACCTTGCCTTTCTTATTTACTATCTCTTATTCCTTTTCTAACTCTTCTTCATCCTCTACTTCATCATCATCTTCTCCCTTACCATCAGTCAACATAAGAGGTGTATTGGTTTTGAGTTTTCCTATTCTCCTCTTGCCTTTGTTAACTGCTTATGGAAGTTTGATTTCAAGCTCTATTCTTGCCTTGGCCTCATCATATGTTCGAAAGTGTGGTGCCTTTGGACCAACAAGTTCATTTATCAAGGTTTTAATTATGTCCTTTGCTTCAGCAATGTTCACCTCATAAGGAAGAGGTTTTACCCATACAACTCTTGATTTTACTGCCTAAATGTAGACTTTGTCACTGTCTACCATGAAACAAACATCATCTTTGTAATCTTCAACCAATTTCTTGGTAATCCTAAATCTATTATTCATTTTCTCCTTGAAGAAATCAAAGTAATTATCCATTATGATGACAAAATTCTCACCCATTTTTGCAATATACTTGTTAATTTGATACAAAATTGGCACATCCTTTCTCCATATGACTATACCTTTTGAAGGGAAAAACTTTTGAACATAGAAAAATAGACATGTCAACAATGAACCAAATTTACAAGGATTATTCTTGGATGTCCTTATACTTTCCATGTTTTTGTTAAATTATTTCAACGACAAGTCTACAAGATCATATGATAGTTTATTCTTCACAACCTTGAATGCCAAGTCTATTGCTTCACACAACACACTATTTAGATGGCTAGAACTATAGATCTTGTGAGCTATCACATGTATGCCAAATTTTAGTTCTGTGTCTATTACACTACTAATCTTTATACCTTTGTCATCCCACTTGGCTAGGTTTTTATTCTCTAACTCCACCTGACTTAGGGTTTTACTAGTTTTGGCTTTGGACTACCAAAATTTTAAAAATACTCTGAAAGGCTTCCCCAACTTGAGATGCATACAATATACAAATAATGCTACTAATGCAATATTTTAAAGTTAATAATAGTCTCAATCATCTTCAAGCTTGGTCTTCATGTGATAAATCATCTTCTTAGTGATCAAAATTGGTTGCTCAAGCCATAACTGACCATTGTGAACTCAGCTTAGGATGTATCTGATCCATTTTATTTGGAAACTTCAGGGTAGGTGGGGAACATGGGTTAAACCCTTATCTTCCAAGTACTTATGTTCAGGTTTAAGAACAACATTCACACAAAATTCACCTTGGGAATCATCCATCTTTAGGGTTCCAATTTCTTGAATTTCACACTTAAAATGAGTTTGGATATCATTAATTAGTAGTACCTTAGGAGGGATCTATGATTACACTCCATTTGGATCTAGGGTTTCAGCAATTACTGGCATGAGTTTGAAATCTAGTGGTTTCCATTCGACCCCTTGGACCAACATTTATAACCCTTTCTTTTCCTTCTTGTTGTGGCTTGATGCTACCATGGCTACTTGGTAGGCTATGGAAAACTTTGAAAAATTTACTGCAAATTCCACTTGAAATTGCTTGATCATTCTGCAATTTTCTTGATCACAACAACACTTAAAGTTTTTGGTGAAAAATGAATTCAATTTTGTACCTTTTGATAACATTTTTCCATTAATGGTTAGTATGAAAGTAGTTGTGATGACAACATTATGCACAATAGGTTGTCATCCACTATCTATTCAAATCACTCGATGAATGCTTCATAACTCGATAACCAAACATGTGTGACTAGTTACTCCCAACCTTGCTTGATAGAGTCCATGACCCAACCTTACTCGGTAGAGAAAGTAACTTAGTGATAACTAATAATAATCTTCTATGATCTCTTTGTATCTTGAATACTAATTTGGATCTTTGCTTCCTTTCAATTTTGGAAGTATTTAGATGTGATCATGATAATGCAGTTCCAGTTCTTACTTAAGAACTTAGTTGGAAATAGTGGAGTCACCCACTTCTTGAGTGACATGACCATCATTACTTGGACTAGCTTCTTTCATGGATTTAGGAATCCATTACTGCCTTATTTGATTTTTTATGTTGTCTACTTTTGCTTTCTTTTCATCTTCAATTCTACTTGTATTCATGCAATTCTTGGCCAGATGACCAATTTTTGTACAAGTGAAACATCTTCGGGTGGTATCTCTCTTTCTTGTGTGATTTTTAACATAGTTTACACTAATGTGTCCATACTCTCCATAGTAATGACATCTACACTAGGTGTTATAGTCCCAACCAAATATTGCTTTCACAATTTTCTCTGCTAGATTAAATGACTTGGTTCTAAAATTTGATGCCTTCTGACCTTGTTTCTTGCATTTGTGACAGTTGCCTTAAAACTTTGGTTTCTCTCTACATTCATTAGCCTTGTGACCATGCTGATTGCAATTGTAACATTTTCCATTGAATTTTTCTTTGCCATTACTCCAACGTTTGTTTGTTGTATGACCTATCTTACCATAGTGATTGCAAGTAGGTCTTTGATTCCTTTGAGCACCTTGTTTAGAGGTGAATTGTATCCAATTCCTGCTTTACCTTTTTGTCTATAGAGATTCTACTCATTTAGTTGATTCAATTGATTCATGTCTGCTTGGGATTTCATCATTCTCTCATTGAATTGCTTTTTAGTATTTTTGTCATTTTTTAATTTTTCACTGATTTTCTTTTTAGATCTTAGCTCACTTCTTATTCTGTCATTCATTTGTCATTCTGAATTTAGATCATTTCTTAATCTTTCATTGATCTATCTTTGACTCATGATTTCCTCATTTGCATTGGATATTTGATCTATAAGATCTACATGCTAAAAGGATTAGTTTTGGATCTCATTGTTTCTGTTAGTTCCTTTTTCCACCTAGGCTAAATTTTTAGATTTATGGTGAAAAGTTTTACCTATTTTATAGGGTTGTTTTTATTTTTGACCCATTCTTAGAGTAAACCCTAGTTTTTACACAAACTTGATAGATTGATTCAAGCCCTAATCTTAACCCTAGGCCATTTGGATGAGCAGGTTTCCTTTTCATTAAATACATTGTTTCTTATGATGTTATGATGGGGGTTAGTGGAGTATCATAAGCAAGGGTTTTAGCCTTTTCTGATCTCATGATTGTTATTGTGTCATTTTATCATGGAAAAAATTTTGAGTCTCCCTAATCATATGATATCCTTGGTGTTGTATGATTGTATAGCATATTAAGTGTTTGCATATTGTCTTCTCTGATATTATGATGAAAGGCTTATTGTGGTGTCATGATTAGTAAAAAGGCTAGCTATGATCTTATGACAAGGTGTTCATTGTGGGATTGTAAGAGAATTATGAAAGCATTACAATGGAATGGTATTTTTCTATCATAAGATTATAAAGGTGATAAAGGCAAATAAAGTAATCAATTGTCAAACAAGCATCTATTTCTTGATTGGATAGAGAAAATGTACAAGTGCCAGGTACATATGCTATTAGAGTTAGTCAAACTATAAAAGGTTTTGTAATGCATATTGAATGGAAAATTATGGTTTCTGATCTCACAATAGATGCTTCATCATGAGATCTTAAGGATAAAAAAATGGCTTCTCGATGTTATGATATGAAAGTTTCACGGGTTTGGCATAGCATCATAAAGAAAAATGGGATCACTAGTGATGTTATGAAAGGGTGAGCTTAGCCAGGGTCATATGATCATAGGTTAAGAAAAAGTGACCTACAATGCTATGAAGCTACTTTTCATATGATTGTGGAAGGAGATACGGTTGATGTCAATACTGAGACAAAGGGGATGTTGTAAGATCGTAAAGGGTCTTTTCCACCATGTCTGACTGGTTGATAGGAGCTTATCAAAGGGTTTTCGTAAGATTGGAAAGCCATTGTTGCAATAGTGTGATGTTATAAAAGGTTTTTTCAACTATCCTTTTCATAATATTGTAGGATCTTACTTTGATAGAAACATAATGACAAGAAATGAACAATGGGCTTCTTGACCAATAAGTTTTGAATGCAGTAAGAAATTTGCATAGTTGGATATTAATGGTAATGCCCCATGAAGTTGATAGAATACATTGATATATTTTTTCAAGCATGTTGAAATCAATGCAAGGTAAACATTACTCTACACATATCAACTTATAAAGATTTCTTTTTCTCATAATCATAGTTTTCCATTTGCAAAGACAAAAGAGTTCAAGCATTCCCTATGTTTTCAAAGCTTTATGAATTATCAATTCTAGAGCTTATTAAGAATAGTGTAGTATCTACCTAGGGTATTTTATTTGCATATTTTCATGATGTCTAACTAGGAAGTAGAGTAGATTCAGGCTCTAGATATGGTAGTTTCAGAGACTTCAACTTCTAAGGGAGGTAAAACCAAATAGAGAAAAATAGCAGATTTGTAGAGGAATGGATAAAACTCTTCCTAGGTTCTACTAATGCAAACTCTGCAGATGACCATGCTTTCTTTGGCCCATATGCCAAATGCAAAGATCCCATATGCCCTGATGTTACACATTTTGAGCTCTTTTATTTATTTTATTGTAATAGGGAGAAGAAAATTCTTGTTTGTAACCCACAGAAGAAGAACCTAGCTAAGTTAATTTTTCCATCAGACTTTGTGGAAGTTGATTTGATGAAGACCCTATTTTGATGTTATAATCTACCCACTAAGTCTTTCCATAGGAAGGATGGAACTATTTTATGTACTTTGGACTATGAGTCTTTCATTGAGGCCTTTGGATTAACTGGTGCTATGGGTCAACCCATAGATTTAAAGGATTTAGAAAGGAGATTTGAAGAAAACCCCAATGCTTTCACAAGAACCTCAATGCTGCAACATATCCTTAGGGATTTGAAGAAAGTGGGTGATTACCCAAAGAAGATTTAGAAGAAGATGCCACTAGATAAATTCAAAAGTTATTTTGTCAAAACTATATATGGTGTCCATAAGGTGGTAGGAAAAGATCAGTCTGATGAGGTCTATGGAGTAGAATACATAATTACAAGGGATGTACAAGATTCCTACCATGCTTGTGAATATGACTATGTTAGTCATATTTTAGATATAATGAAGGAGAATATTGCTAGAGCCCAGACAAGAGATTTGAAAGATTTCAATTTCCCCTACTACTCACTATTGATGCACTTAATTCTTTATAAGAATGTGAGGTATATCAGTTTTGATTTCATCGACTAGACTTCTAACTTAAATGGAGATTTGCTTGTATAGCTCTAGACATGAGTATGGGAAAGCACTTACC
Source organism: Cupressus sempervirens (assembly GCA_028749045.1). Taxonomy (NCBI): domain Eukaryota; kingdom Viridiplantae; phylum Streptophyta; class Pinopsida; order Cupressales; family Cupressaceae; genus Cupressus; species Cupressus sempervirens. The sequence continues at coordinate 132,948,621 of CM053788.1, read as the reverse complement.
ATTTTTATGATTCTATATCTTTTTTCAATAATTTTAGTGCTATGATAATGAAGATGTTAGACCCAGGGTACTTTAGCATTGTCCCCAACAACCCCATATATTGCAAAAATTCATTCCTCCAAGGCTTGGAATAACTGAGTTTATTTCACAGTTGTTCATGGCAAATACAGAATACCTAGGGCCAAAGGTACATAGGGGAACCTTTTTGTGTAGATGCTTTAGGATTGGTGATTTCACCATTGGTAAAGGGGCCCTAGATTTAGTCCACTCTTTTCTACACCATTATAATCTATGCATAGGCCCCTACAGAATGTATGACTCTAAGGGTTGGATGAGGGAAACACTCAAAGAGATGATAAATTACGTTTTTCCAAATTCCAAGGAGCTACCCCATGAAGACATTATTCCTAATATAGTAGTAGAAGGGGAGGCAGTTGATAAGTTTGCAAAGCTTGATGATGTGCTAAGGGTAGGAAGAGAATTAAAAAGAATTGATCCTAAATTTGTAGGATTTTACATGGATATCCCTTACCCCCAAAGATTTAGGAAGATGGTCATGGACCATGTAGATATTATGGCCAAGTTGCTAGAAGGTCCAATAGGGGAAGAGGATAGAGTTTATCCTGACAGCCCTGAATCGGATGTAACTTTTTAAGTAGGAGAGGATGATGCACCTTAGGCATCCTGGATGGCCAAAGGAAATAAGAGGCATCAGATTGTTTATATTCCTCCTTAGGTCAGACAAAGGACCATGCAAATTTTACTAGAAAAGAGTTAGTATTTGTCTTACATGAGACAAAATTACCTGCAAACTAGAGAAAATGCAGCTAAGAATACCCTCATAGACTTGGAATTGGCAGTAGCAAGATTAGATGATAGGATCATCCAAGCCCAACAATTCTTAGAAGATGATGAATTCATCAAGTCCAATGAATTCAAAAGTTTCTAATGTAAAATCAAGTAGAGTGAGCTTGTTCTCAAGATGAAACTAGATGAATCTAATGAACAAAGAATGGAATTAATAGAAAATTTGTAGGCCTATGATCCTGAAAGTGAAGTAATGACTCTAGAGAAGGCCAGAGATCTAGTGCAAAGGAGTGGCATGTTATTGGTGCTAGGATGCAACTTCGAGAAAGCTTTTATGCTTTATCAAATCAAGAGACAAGATAATGTCATTTCTTATGAGGCACTTGGTTCAGATGGATTGAAGAGAGGGAATGGTTTCAATATTGATACCAAATCCCTAGCAGTCTAGAGTATGGCCCTTGCTTCCAACAAGCCAAAATTGAGCGATGTATAGAGCACAAAATAGGGTAATATGATTATATGGACTTTATAGGGCACCTCTGGCACAAAAATATACAAGGCACTAAAACATTTCTCATTTATGAATGAAGCCAAGGTGGAGGAAATTGAAACAAGATTGGCCTAGTCCATACATGAGTACATTGATGTTAGGAAGCTGTATGAGAATGAGCTTACGATCACACATGTATATAAAGGAAAAAATTTTGAGCATGAGGCCAAAATCCAAGGACTTGAGGATGAAATCACATCACTGAAAGAGAAACTAACACAAGTAGAATAGAGAGTAGCTCTAGTTTAGAGTGAAGAGGGACAAGGGACATTAATTCTAGTCAAAGACTCTTCTAAAGCCCTAATTCAAATAGAAGATACAGAGGAAGATGAATCATCATAGCCAAGAAGAATGAGTATTGATACGCAATCAATTTAGCAAGGAGGAGATGTGAGGACAGAGATCCTCAGGAATATGGTGAGCCATAGGGTTGATGTTTTGAAGAACATATCACAACAAGCTCACATTTTATATATTGCTTTACAAAATGCTGAGCAGTTTTGCAATGAAGCATTTTCATGTTTAATACCTACCTTCGGCCTATGGGGGCCCTATATTCAATTTTTGGATAGACTAATTGTATTGATGGCTAAAAAGCTAGAATTACTAGAAAAAAATTTCACTATAAAGGAGAGCCTAGAAATGGTAAAAGAATTAAGTTGCTTCTTTATTGGTAAATTGTAGGTTATACAAGGAAAACTGAAAGTTTTATCTAAGGGAGTGAAGCCTTGAATACCATCAGTACTAGATGCTACCAATGCAGTAAGTGATTTCCAAGAGTGGTCATCTTCTTTTGATCCAAGATACTATGGCAGTAGTTTTTGAAGCCATGTCTGATTCCCCATTCCATGCTTTAGTTGATTCTTTTTTCAAGGAAAAAATAAATTTAAATAACTTTATTGTTGAATCAAAGGGAATCATGGATGCCAGGTAGACTAAGGCTATTCAATATTTACAAGAAGTAAAGAGTACCAACTAGTCCATTAAGAGGGAGATTTATGTTTGGGAAGCAGTAGGTGAAATAAAGGCTCTACCAGTGGGAGGTAGCCGAGATATTTTGCAAGCAAGGAAAATGGGGTATGAGGAGAAGGAAAGACTAAAGGACAGATATAAATGTTTTTCTACCTTTTCATCTACCTATCGTTTTGATCGATCTACCTGCCTATAAATGTTTTTCTACCTTTACATTTTTCCTGTCATAGAGTGGTGACTCAAGCTAAGGTTTTATAGCTAGAGCCTTAAATTTTTAGAAAATCCTTTAAAAAATGGTTGAGAAAAAGAAGATTACACATGAATTTACTAAAAATTATCCTGAGATACCACTCTTGGGTGAGCTACCTCCTGGGGTAAAAAGGAACCAAAATAATAAGAAGTTTTATTTAAATTCTACATGGGTCCCTAGAAGCAATGTGTTAGCCTAATCATTATATCACCTTGTGGAAGAGAAGAATTTGTCCTCCAAAAGTACTAAGTCAGAGGAAGTTGCACTCTTGGGGGAAACATTTCCATCCCCATTAAAGGTTTTTCATGATAAAAGTATGTTGTCTATGGGGGATTGTCCTTGTAGATCAAACATCATGAATGAAATGAACCGTAGTTGGGGTTTTAGGGAAAATATGGAGATGGGTTTTAGGCCTAGACAAGAACCATATGTAGCAAACCTTATAGATTTTGACCTGGTAGATTCTGAGGTTGCTACTACAAATCATGAGGAGTTAATTCTAGAGCTTGTCCTTCTTAGGAAGAAAGTTGCAAATGAGGAAGCTAGACATATTTGCTTGGAAAAGGAGAAAATTATTTTGAATACCATTATTGAAAGAGATAACTTACTTAGGAGAATGGCCTCCTTACAAGTAGAATAGGAGATTGGAAGAAAGGTCTTCTAATTTACATTCTAAAATTTTTGGAGATATGGATGTTCTAATGACTAATGTTCAAAGGTAGGAACAACTTCTTAAATAGAATCAGGCCCCTATTGTTACTCAGGTTCAACTTTACAAGCCCTTGGAGACTACAGTGGAGGAGGCACATAGGAAGGACTTAGATAAAGGAAATAAAAGGGTTGTTGGGATAAAAATTAGTGAGACACATCTCCCTAATAAGCCCACTTCTTTAGTTATGTCAAAACTTGATTTAGATCTAGAAAAGTTAAGAAAGGAAAAGGAAGATCTAATGAAGGAACTTTAAAGGGTAGAAAATGAAACTCAAGAAGCTAGGGCTAGAAGAAAAATCCATTTTATTAAATCAAATTCTACCTTAGTAGCTCAGTCAGGCCAACCTTCAAGAGTTTTAACTTCCACATCAAGTGTTGGTCCTCTCACAGTAGGCCAAAGTTCCTCACATCTAGCCCATGTTTCAACTTCTACTACAACTAGCCATTTTCCCTACTCCAACTTTCCCAGAAAACTCAGCTTCCTTTCCAAACTCAAGCTATTGGGGCAAGTTCTTTAAGTATCCTAGTCTCCCAAAGCAAACCAATCCATATGGAAAAATATAAGTAGATGTCTTTCTTAGGTATCCCTAGTTTTCCTCATCCTGTCTCAAATGACCTTAGGGACAAAGTCACCAAGTTTGCTAGAAATAATGCTACTACTAGTGAAGAGCATCTTAAAAGGTTCATTGGTATGATTAATGATTACAAGGTTGAATATGAGGATGTAGTGATGAAACTTTTTGTTCATTCACTAATTGAGGATGCTAGAGATTGGTTTAGAAGATTGGCTGATGAAAGTATCCAATCATGGAGTGATCTTAAAACCTTGTTCAAGGAACATTATGGTGACAAGACTAATGTTAGTTTCATGCTAAATGACTTCAATAACATCAAGAAGGATGCAAATGAATCAACTTTTAACTTCAATGTTAGGTTTCAAAATGGTATGTATAAGCTTTTCCAAGTAATGAGATTAAATGAAGATGTGTATCTTACTACTTACTTAAATGCTTTTGATAGTAAGATGGCTTATGTCCTTAGGGATAAAGATCCAAAAACATTAAGGGATGCTTATACAATGGCTGTAAATATTGAAAACAATAGAAGAGTTGTTGAAAAACTTGGGAAAAGGGATGACCCTAAATTATTCAATCCTAGAGGGAAGAAAGATAATGAAAATCTCATTGTAGGAAAGAAACCTAGGGATGATACAATGGGATAGGTTCTAATTTTACTAAAAAAATAAATTCCTCTAGCTTACCAAGAAAAAAAAACAAATGTTGTAGAAAAGGCTCCTTTTAATAACAATTTTAATAGGCAACCTAGGATGCAAAATTATCCTTATACTATTTAGTGGAAGGATGGAAAACTAGTTCCTAATCCCACACAAGGGAATATGGGCAAAGGAACACCAAACCCTTTGCAAAGAAACTTTATAAATATGAGTGATGATATCCCTTGGTGTTTCATTTGTTAGTCACCACATTCGCTTGATTTTTGTGCTGTGGCTCAGTCTTTTACTACAAATTAATAGGTGCAAAATGATGAAGATGTAAATGATAAATATCAAGAGGATGTTACATGTAATATGATTCATCTTTGTGACACTGATGGAGAATTAGACATTAATGAATCTAACCATGATATTACAAACCAAAGAGATGTGTATTACACATATCACCAATAAGTATTTTCTAATAGTGAGGACCAAGATGAAAATGTCATATGTAACACTTTAGCCACAACTGATCATATCAATTTGAGAAAACCTTCCAATGAAGAAATTAACAAAATCACTTCAGAATTAGTTGCACAAGTCCATTGTACTTACAATATGAGAAATAGAGTTGTAAATGATGCCCCTATGAAGTCATCTAGCATTTTCATCAAAGATAATACTGAAAAAAATTCTTATGAAAATAAGTAGAATCCTCCTGAGGTTCCTAAGATTAAGGAAAATAAAAATAAGAAGTGGGAGCCAAAGAAAAATGTGCATTTTTAGAATGAAGAAAATAGTAAGCCAACTACCTCAGAAAAGAAATCAAGATATGAAGCTATTATGTAAAAGGAATTATCTATTGTCCAAGCCCCTATACCCTCAAGTGTTAGTGTCAAAAATATTGCTTATGATCCAATTGATATGATTTCAATGTTATCACAAATCACTGTCAAAGTTCCTTCGTCAGAAATGTTTAGGATAGGAGAACATAAGAGAAAAGCTCTATCTTGGGTAGGAGGGATACAACATAATAGTGTTGTTATACAAGAACCAAAAAATAAACTATAGGTACCAATTCTAGAAAGAGAAAATGAAGAGAATGGAGTCATGTCTCAAATACCCCAAATGTATTTAGACAATTCATCAGTTGTATACTTGCAAGATATTGACCCCTTTTTCTTGAGTTTGATCATAAAAGATAGGACATAAAAGAATTCTATGATTTATTCTGATGCTTCAAATAATATAACATCTTTCAAGGTTATGGAGGCTCTTGCTCTTGGTTTGGGAGTTGACACTAGACAAGGTAGGTGCAGGGCAATGGATGCTAGAGAGGTACCTATCTAAGGTACTATTAATGCTTTACCTTTCAGACTTTTTGCATATCCTAATAAAGAACTAACTATGTCAGTCCTTGTAGTAGATATTCCCCCCCACTATGAGATGTTACTTTCAAGGAAGTGGAGTACTACAATGGGAGGTAGTATGCAATGTGATTTTTCATATGCCACTTTTTAGCTAAGCAAAAAGGCTATCAAGGTCAATAGAGAACCAAGAGTAATTCATATATTTAAGAAAAATATTGACAAGGATACAACTTGTTTGATAGATGATGTAGGAGCATCTAAAGGTATAAGGTCAATCCTATGTCATCCAAAAAATGTACTTAGACTTAGTTTCTATTTCATGTGTTTTTATTTCTAGATACCCATTTGGGTCGAATAAAGGTTCCAACTCTCACAGTTTCACTATTAGTGTTCTGGGTTAGAGTTTTTAATCACCTTGGGATACATGTAAATGCCAAAAAAATAGGAGTATGTAATTGAGCCATCATTTTGGTGAACTAGAAGGTGTAAATTGGCTAGATGAATGTAATTATAATTTAGAGCATTCCAGAAAAGGAATCAGGTCAACAGGCCCCATGGTTTGAAAGTTATTGCAGTTTTTTAGTTTCTAGAGACCTCCTAAGAATGCTTCAAAGTTAGGCTAGGGGCATTAAATGAACTCAAAAAGGGCCAAAAAATGGGGGATGAGTGGAGCCACCCATAGGGCTATAGATCACTTTGAGAGCTTTCCAAAAATATAAATGGTTCGTCAATCGGAGCTACAGTCCAAAAGTTATGCCTCCCGAAAGTTCGGTTACCGTTTCTAGATTCTTCTAATTTTGTGTTGACTTCTAATGTGACTTCTAGAGCCTTCTATTTGGTCGATGGATGCCAACTAGTACTTTCTAAAATGTATTCCTAATCCTTAACCCTCTGGGATCTATTTAAGAACATTTTTGGCATTGTAAAAGGCAATTTGGAGTGGAGTTTGAGAGGAGGTACAGAAAGGAGAAATTATCTCTAGATTTATGCTATTGTAAGCCCTTAGGGCATGTTTTGAAGTCCATTTTCTCGTACTGAATGTATTAGCATATTTACACAGTGAATAAAATTTTCCCTTTCTTTTTGTGTCCATTCTGTGCTTGGGTTGTGTCCCCATCAAGTGGTATCAGAGCATACCTTTGTCAATGGTAGCAGAGCATACCTATGTAAGTGGTATCAGAGCTAGTTTTCTTGAGTGTGTAGACAGAGCACCGACTATGAGGTAGTTTGCACTAGGACTATGTGGTTGTGGGTTCAAGTTAAGAAGATGTCTCCATGAAGAGAGCATGGCAGAAGGGTCGGAGCTATTAATCCTGAGGAGGTTAGAGCCCTCCAAAGGTAGGTTCAAGCATTGCAGGAGGAGCTCCATAGAGGAACAAATGTTGCTGCAGGTGATGAAAGTGAGGATGACAATGAAGAAGAAGAAATTGGACCAAAAGGGGAATTTGACAAGGAAGTTTTGAATCAGGAAAAGGAAAGGCTTTTTAGGGCCATTACTAAGTTTGAGAAATGACCTACAATTGATGTGGGTGTATTTTCAAGAAATCTAAAACCAGATGAATTGATCGATTGGATCAATGAACTGGAAGAGTAATTTGAGTATGAGGATATCAGGGATCTATATAGGGTTAAGTTTGCAAAGACCAAACTAAAAGGCCATGCCAAAATCTAGTGGCAAGAGGTTCAATTGGAAAGAAACAAAAGATGAAAGGAGAAGATCACAAGGTGGGATTGTATGGTGGACAAATTGAAGAAGCAATTCATTCCTGTTGATTATGAGCTTGATTTGTTTAAGAAGATGCATGGGTTAAAGAAAGTAGGAAAATTAGTCCAAGAATATACATAGGAGTTTTACTAGCTTCTGATTAGAGCAGGGCATGCAGAAGCAAATAAGGAGAAGGTTTCTCATTATATCAGTGGGTTGAGACCTAGCATCTAGGAGGAATTAAGTCTGGTAAGAATGACCAGCGTTGAAGATGCATACCCGTTTGCCCTACAAGTTGAAGAGAAGCTAAATAAGAGGTTTGAAGGGAGACAAAGAGGGCATGGTCAAGGAGGAAGGGGTAGTGGTAGGTCATCTAGAGGCCGAAATGAAACCCAAAAGAAAAATGAAGATGTGGGTACTAGCAGGAACCAGAGGAACGAGGGTTTCAACTGTTCCCATGATCAAGACTTTGGAAATCAGAGAGGAAGAGGTAGAGGACATGGAAAAGGAAGAGGAGGCTTCTATGGTACCTATTTCCATTGCAATGAAGAAGGTCATCGAGCCTTTGAATTTCCTCAATGACAAGGAAGGACAGATAGGAGAGCTGAGGGTCAAGCTAGGGTTGCTCATGTGGATGAGGATGCACAATCATCACATTCAGAGGATGCAAGAAGAGGAGAGACTTTAGTAAATAAAAGGGTCCTACTAAAAGGTGAGATTGAACCCAAACAAAGGAGGAGTTTATTCCATACCAGGTGCAAGTGTGAGGATAAATGTTGTGATGTGATCATTGATGGTGGTAGCACTGATAACTTGGTATCAGAGGAGATGGTCTCTAAGCTGAAGCTCAAGAGGGAGAAACACCCCCAGCCCTATCGAATTACTTGGGTGAAAGATGATCATAAGGTCCTGGTAAGTGAATAATGTTTAGTAAAATTCAAAATTAGGAGTTACCATGATGAAGTTCTCTATGATGTTATTCCAATGGATGTTTGCCATCTATTGTTGGGTAGATCATGGCAATTTGATAGGCATGTAGTACATGATGGTCATGCAAACACATACTCTCTAACAAAGGATGGAGTTTGCCACAAACTGAAGCCCATGAAAAAGGAAGGTGAAAATGTATGTAGCAGTGCTAGGATTTGTCTTGTTGATGGAAGGAAGTTTTTAGATGGCATGAAACATCAGCGTATGTGCTATGCTTTGATCCCTAGGAAAGATAAAGAAGGTAGTAGTGAAATACCACTTGAAGTTTCAGATTTACTTGGTGAGTTTGGAGATATCATCTCTGATAATGTTCCAAAAGGATTACCACTAGTAAGGCAAATCAGTCATCAGATAGATTTGATCCTAGGAGCTAGTTTGCCTAATAAGGCTGCTCACGGGATGACTCCTACTGAAATAGAGGAGCTAAATAAATAGGTTCAGGAGCTATTGAGGAAGGGCTTGATTCAAGAGAGCCTGAGTCCATGTGCAGTACCTACAGTACTAGCACCAAAGAAGGATGGAGAGTGGAGGATGTGTACAGACTCTCGAGCTATAAATAGGATAACCATCAAGTATTGGTTTCCTTTACCAAGAATGGATGATCTTATGGACTGCTTAAGTGGAGATCAGTACTTCACAAAGATAGATCTCAAGAGTGGCTATCATCAGATATGGATATGAGAAGGAGATGAATGGAAAATGGCCTTCAAGACCAAGGAGGGTCTTTATGAGTGGTTAGTCATGCCCTTTGGATTGACAAATGCCCCAAGTACCTTCATGCGGCTTATGAATGAGGTACTTAAGAAGTTCTTGGGAAAATTTGTTATTGTCTATTTGGATGATATTTTAATTTTTAGTAAGACTTTGGAAGAACATTTATTGCATATTTGTAGTGTCCTTGAAAGGTTAAGGGAAGAGAAATTGTTAATTAATCTGAAAAAGTGTATCTTTGCAAAAAGGGAGTTAGTCTACTTGGGGTTTTTTATATCACCTGAAGGTCTCAAAATGGATCCAGAGAAGGTAAAAGCCATCTTGGAATGGCCTACTCCAAGGTCTGCTACTGAGGTAAGATCATTTCATGGTTTGGTTATTTTTTATAGAAAGTTCATTAAGAATTTTAGTGCCATATGTGCACCCCTGACTAACACAATAAGAGGGGATAGAAAAGAGTTCAAATGGATAGTGATAGCTATGAGAAGTTTTGAATTGCTGAAGAAAAAGGTGATAGAACAACCTGTGTTGGCACTTCCAGATTTTAGAAAGGTGTTCCAGGTGGATTGTGATGCTAGTGGCAGTGCTATTGGGGCTGTATTAAGCCAAGAAGGTAAGCCTATTGCATATTTTAGTGGAAAATTGAATGATGCGAAAAGGAAGTATTATGTTTATGATCAAGAGTTCTATGTAATAGTTTAGGCCTTAAAGAAATGGAGGCATTATTTATTGCCAAAGGAATTTGTTTTGTATATTGATCACCAGGCATTACAATACCTAAATAGCCAAGGTAAATTAAATCAAAGGCATATGAAGTGGGTAGAGTTCTTGTAGAGCTATACATCTGTGTTGAAGCATAGAAGTGGAAAATCTAACAAGGTTGTAGATGCACTAAGTAGGAGACAGTTGTTGCTTACAGTAATGTAGGTTGAAGTAGTTGGGTTTGATGAACTCAAGAATCTGTACCTTGAAGATCCTAATTTTTCTGAAGCATGGAAAGCTTGTAAAGAGCCTGTTGCTGTAGATAGAACTAAGCGGTTAGACTATCTAATTCAGGATGGTATGTTGTTCAAGGGTAGTCAATTGTGCATTCCAAGGATTTCCATGAGGGAACATCTGATTAAGGAGAAACATAGTGGAGGGATGGCAGGACATTTTGGTCAAGATTAGACCATTTCCATTCTTAGAGAACACTATTTTTGGCCTCAAATTTCATAGTTATTGAAGAAGTTTGTACAGAGTGGTCAGATTTTTCAAGTTGCCAAGGGATTTAGTCACAATATTGGACTATATCAGCCATTGCCTGTTTCATCAAAGCCATGGGAGGACATAAGTATGGATGTTATTCTTGGATTGCAAAGGACACAAAGGGGTAATGACTCAGTATTTGTGGTGGTTGATAGGTTCTCCAAAATGGCACATTTCATTCCATGCCACAAAACTCATGATGTTGTCCATATTGCAGACTTGTTTTTCTCTAGAGGTGGTAAGACTACATGGTCTTCCAAGGAGTATAGTTTCTGATAGAGATACTAAATTTGTAGGGTATTTCTAGAGAACATTGTGGAAGAAGTTGAGAACAGACTTAAAATTTAGTTCCACACATCACCTGTAGACTGACGGCCAAACAAAAGTGGTAAACAGAAGTCTGGACAATTTGCTGAGATGTTTAGTTGGGGATAAGCCCAAGGGGTGGGATTTGATTCTACCACAAGAAATTTTTTCTTATAATAACTCTATAAATAGGAGTATTGGTAGATTTTCATTTCAAATTGTATATGGAAGCAGCCCAAGGACTGCACTAGAATTGAGGAAGATAGAGCAAGGGGAGAGGACAAGTGTTGAAGCTAAAGAATTTGCTAAACATATCAAGCATCTACATGAGGAGGTTTAGGCACACATTACCAAGATGAATCAAGAGTATAAAGCTAGGGTTGATCAAAGGAGAAGACATAAGTAATTTCAAGTAGGGTATCTAGTCATGGTACACTTACGAAAAGAAAGATTTCCAACTGATACTTACAACAAGCTAAAAATGAAGAAATTTGGCCCCTGCAAAATTTTGAAGAAACATGACTCAGGAAATGCATATGAGGTGGAGTTGCTAGATGGAATTCACATTTCTCCTATTTTCAACATTGTAGACTTAACAGAGTATCATGATGATGGTGCAAATGAGGAGTTGATGTTAGAGCCATGTCCAATTCCTACTTCTAAGAAGGAGGAGATAGAGGAGATTCTGGATAGTTGTGTGGGTAGGAGTACCAAAAATAGTTAGTATGAAGAGTATCTAGTCAAGTGGAAAGGACGACCGATAGAGGACTCAACTTGGATTTCAGTAGCTGAGGTTTCCCATTTGGTATTTCCTCTACCATTCGTAAAGTGATAGGGTCACTTTTCAATCTATCCTAGGTGTCTGATGCAGGAGCATCTAGAGGTATAAGGGTAATCCTGTGTCATCCAAAAAATGTACTTAGACTTAGTTTATGTTTTATGTGTTTTCATTTTTGGATACCCATTTGGGTCAAATAAAGATTCCAACTCTCACAATTCCACTATTAATGTTCTGGGTTAAAGTTTTTAATCACCTTGGGATACGTGTAAATGCCAAAAAATAGGAGTATGTAATTGAGCCATCATTTTGGTGAACTATAAGGTGTAAATTGGTCAAATGAATTTAATTTTAATTTAGAGCATTCGAGAAAAAGAATCAGGTCAAAAGGCCCCACGGTTTGAAAGTTAATGTAGTTTTTCAATTTCTAGAGACTTCCTAAGAATGCTTCAAAGTCAAGTTAGGGGAATTAAATGAACTCAAAAAGGGCCAAAAAATGGGGGACGAGCTGAGCTAGTCCATAAGGCTATAGAGCACTTTGAGATATTTTTGAAAATATAAACGATTCGTCAATCAAAGCTACGGTTCAAAAGTTATGCCTCTCGGAAGTCTGGTTACCATTTTTGGATTCTTCTAATTTTGTGCCGACTTCTAATGTGACTTCTAGAGCCTTCTATTTGGTTGGTGGATGCCAACTAGCACTTTCTAGAATGTATTCCTAATCCTTAACCCTCTGGGGTCTATTTAAGAACATTTCTGGCATTGTAAAAGGCAATTCAGAGTGGAGTTTGAGAGGAGGTACAGAAAGGAGAAATTATCTCCAAATTTATGCTATTGTAAGCTCTTAGGGCATGTTTTGAAGTATATTTTCTCTGTACTGAATGTATTAGCATATTTACACAGTGAATAAAATTTTCCCTTTCTTGTTGTGTCCATTATGTGCTTGGGTTGTGTCCCCATCAAGTGGTATCAGAGCATACCTTTGTCAATGGTAGCAGAGCATACCTACATAAATAGAAATAGATTTGAATGCATTCAGAGATGAATTGATCATCCAAGAAGTTGAAAAATTTCCTACACTAATTGAATAGGAGGTTACATGTTGCTTGGATTCTCCAAATTTGTGGAACATGTACTTTGATGGAGCAAGCTCAAAGGAAGGATTAGGAGCTAGGATTGTTGTTGTCTCCCTAGATAAAAATACATTTAGGTATTCATTTTACTTAAATTTTACATGTACCAATAATGTTGCAAAATATGAGGCTTTGTTTTTAGGATTGAAAGTTGTTGCACATCATGGAATCAAGAAAATACATGTTATTGGTTATTCTAAATTGATTATCTCTCAGTTTAGAGGTATATATGTGTTAAAAAATAAAAGATTGAAGGAATATAAGAATTCTATTTGGGACATGATTGAGTCTTTTGATGCTTTTGGGATAATATGGAAAGACAGGAGTAATAATAAGATGGCAGATCTATTGGAAAATGTGGCCATAAAGCTTGATGATATATCATTTTCTAGTGTATCTACTCTAGAAGTACAAAATAGGCCTTCAATCCTAGATAATATACATAGTTGGAAAGTTTTTTAGGATGACAAGGATATTTTAAATTTTCTACTCAATGAGGAGAAATATCTTGGACAAGAACTTGATTGTAGTGCCTTAGTAGAAATGATTGATGGGAGAGAAACAATTTTTGGACAAGAGATCCTACAATTAAAAAGTAAAAAAGTAACCAAAGGTTTAGTTGTATTGGAAAGTGCCTTTGATAATCAAGATAGAGTATGCCCAAATGCACATGATAACAAACCACAAGAACCAGAGAAAATCAATCTAGGAACAGTTGATTCCCCAAAGAAGGTATATGTTGGAAAGACCTTAACCCTTGAGATTAGAAAGTCCTTGATAGATTTATTAATAAATTTTAGACATATTTTTGCATGGTCTTATGATGATCTCAAGGCTTATAGGAAAGATTTGTTCTAACATGTTATACCTCTTAAAGAAGGTGTGAAACCTTTCAAATAGAAACAAACATCTATTAATCCTACTCTAGCCCCTAAGATGTAGGAAGAATCATTTAAACTCAGACATGGGGGAATAATTCTTCATGGGTGTCTAATTTGGTACTTGTTAGAAAAAGGAATGGTGATATCAGGCTCTATGTTAATTTTAGAAACTTGAACATTGCATCTTTAGAAAATAATTATGGATTGCTCAATATGGAGGCTATACTTCAACAAGTAACTTGTTTAGAATTGATGTCCATGATGGATGGTTTTTTAGGATATAACCAGGTTCTTGTTGATGAAAAAGAATAGTTGAAAAAAACCTTTACCACTCCATGGGGAACTTATGTGTATGTGAGAATGCCTTTTGGCCTCATAAATGCAGGAGTAACTTTCCAAAGAGCTATGGATGTAGCTTTCAAATGCTATATTGATAAATTCATGGTAATATATCAAGATGATTTGACTACTTATTCTAAGAAAGTTGAGGATCACTATAAACATCTTGAAAATATTTTCATTAAGGCTTTGGAGTATGGTGTGTCTTTAAATCCAAGGAAATTTACTTTTGGGGTCACAAAAGGGAAACTTCTACGACATATAGTTTCAAAGGAAGGGGTAGAGATTGACACTGAAACAATTGACAAGATTTCAAAGCCAAAAAATGTCAAAGATATATAGTCTTTCTTTGGACAAGTTAATTTCTTGAGGAGATTTGTAACTAACTTTGTTGAAGTCAGTAGGCCAATTATAAAAATGCTAAAAAAGGAGCTACAATTAGTTGGGAAGGTGAGCCTACTATTTCTTTCCAAGAAATAAAATATGCAATCAGAAATGCTCTAGTCCTTAGGACCCCTAATTATGAAAAGCCATGCATATTTTTTCTTTTGAATCTTTTCATACTATTACAGCAGTTTTACTTCAGAAAAATAAAAATGGGCATGAACAACCTATAGCATTCTTTAGTAAATCCCTGTAGCTTACAAAACTAAAATATGATATTGATGATAAGCAAGCATATGCTCTTGTTCAAGTTATCAAGGTTGTTAGATTTTATCTTGTAGGTGCTATTGTCATGGCTTTTGTGCCAAATGCAGTAGTAAAGGATATTTTCTCTCAGCAAGAAGTATCTAGCAGAAGATGTAGATGGATTAATAGAATCCAAGAATTTAATATAAATATCCAAATTACTAAGTTAGTAAGGGGTCAGCGATTGACAAATCTCATGGCATAGACAAATTTGGATGCTAATCAAATAAATGTTGAAGATCAAAATCCTAGCTTTGGCATATGTGATTTATTATCTAAAACATATGCAATCCCCACCTTTCTTGACAGAAAATAAAAAATAGACTGTAAAATTACATGCAGTAAGGTATACTTTAATAAATGGAGAATTGTGGTGAAGAAATTTTGAGGGGGTATTGCTCAAATGTGTGGATTAGTAGAAATTAGAGAGAATTTTAAATGACATGCACCCAAGGATATGTGGGGGGCATTACATGGCAAAGACTACTCCTCAAAAGGTTATGAGGGCAGGCTTTTGGTGGCCTAGCTTATTTAAAGATGCTAAGGTTTTAGTCAAGAAATGTGATTCATGACAAAAGTTTGCAGGGAAGTTAAGATTTTTTGGGAACACCCCTTTAAAATCAGTTGAGGTTCAGGCACCTTTTCAACAATGGGGAATGGATTTTATAGGTGAAATATCACCAACTTCTAGTAGTGGTTTCTCTTGGATCCTACTTGAAACTGATTATTTTACATAGTTGACAGAGGCGATCCCTACTAGAAATTCTACTAATAAAGTGGTAAATAATTTCCTACTCAATAATATCATCACAAGGTTTGGATTTCCTAAAATAATAGTAACTAATAATGCTATGTGCTTTAGATCTGAGGAATTCATAAATTTTTGAGAAAAATATGGTATCACTAGATTAGTTTCATTCCCTTATCATCCACAAGGGAATGGATAGGCAGAATCTACCAACAAAAACTTATTGAAGGTCATTAAGAGGACTTTGGATGATAATAAATAAGCTCTAGATTCAAAGTTGCAATTAGCACTCTAGGCTGATAGAGTAATAGTAAAGAGAGGAATAGGTGTGTCACCTTTTGACCTTGTATATGGGATTCAAGCCAGAATTCTTGACAACAATCTAATGGGCCTATATAATTATATTCAGATGTATGGTGATGATATTTTTTATGAAATGCATGAAAGAATTGATGAATTGGTTAGATTAGATGAAACAAGGAAAGAGGCCTCTGTCAAAAACATGAAATTGTAGTTACAGATTAAGCATTTGAATAGCAGGAAGGTAGTGGCTAAAATTTTTTAATCTAGTGATCTTGTCTTAATGTGGAATGTAAGATTAGAAAATAAAGGTAACCATGGGAAATTTGACCACATTTGGCTTGGTCCTTATTTAGTTGATTTAGCTTGGGGAGAAGATTCATATTTCATCAAAGAATTATCAAGGAGCTTTTTGGAATCGCCAGTTCATGGGCAATTCTTGAAGCAGTACTTTTCTTGAAGGTTTTTATCTTTCTTAAGTAGTAGTTAAGTTTTGATTTTGTATACATATTTGTAAATACCTGTACATATGTGAATAAGTTTGTATATATGTTTTTGATCCTAGCAATTTGTTTTCTTAAGATCTTAGGCTTGTGATCTGCTCCAACCAAAAATTCTAGATCCTTATATGGATACAGGTTATCCATCATCCCCAGATAGAGCCTATGTTAATTCCTTTTTCCACCAAGGCTAAATTTTTAGATTTACGGTGAAAAGTTTTACCTGTTTGATAGGGTTGTTTTTATTTATGATCCATTCTTAGTATAAACCCTAGTTTTTACATAAATGTGATAGATTGATTTAAGCTCTAACTGTAGCACTAGACCATTTGGATGAGTGGGTTTCTTTTTCTTTAAATACATTATTTATTACGATGATATGATGGAGGGTTACCAAAGTATCATAAGCAAGGGTTTTAGCCTTTTATGATCACATGATTGTTATTTTGGAAAATATATTGAGTCTCCCCAATCATACGATATCCTTGGTGTTGTATGATTGTATAGCATTTTAAGTGTTTGCATATCATGTTCTTCGATATTACAATGAAAGGCTTATCATGGTGTTGTGAACAATAAAAAGGCTAGCTATGATCTTATGACAAGGTGTTCATCATGGGATTGTAAAAGAATTATGAAAGCATTGTGATGGCATGATATTTTTCTATAGTAAGATCGTAAAGGTGATAAAGGCAAATAAAGTTATGAGCTATTAGACAGGCATCTGTTTCCTAATTCAATAGAGCAAATGTATAAGTGCTAGGTACATATGCTGTCAGAGTTAGTGGGACCAAAAAAGGTTTTGTAATGCATATTGAATGGTAAATTATGGTCTCTCATCTTATGATGGATGCTTCATCATGAGATCTTAAGGATAACAAAAAGGCTTCTCGATTTTACGATATGAAAGTTTCAAGGGTTTGGCATAGCATCATAAAGGAAAACAGGATCACTAGTGATGTTACAAAAAGGTGAGCTTAGTTGTAGTCATATGATTGTAGGTTAAGAAAAAGTGACCTACGATGCTATGAAGCTACTTTTTGTATGATCATGGAAAGAGATAAGGTTGATGCCAATGTTGTGACAAAAGGGATATCGTAAGATTGTAAAGGGTTATTGCCACCATGTTTGGCTAGTCGACGGGAGCTTATCAAAGGGTGTTCATAAGATCAAAAAGCCATTGTTACAATAGTGCTCTATTATGAAAGGTATTTTCAACTATCCTTGTTGTAATATCATATGATCTTAATTTTTCAAAAACATAATGACAAGAAATGAACAATGGGCTTCTCAACCAGTACGATTTGAATGCAATATGAAAAGTGCATAATTGGATATTAATGGTGACGCCTCATGAAGTTGACAGAATAGATTGATATCATATTTCAAGCATGTTGAAATCAATGCAAGGTAAATGTTAGTCTACACATATCAACTTATAAAGATTTCCTTTTCTCATAATCATAGTTTACCATTTGCAAAGAGAAAAGAGTTTGAGCATTCCCTATGTTTTGAGAGCTTTCTAAATTATCAATTCTAGAGCTTATTAAGAATAGTGTAATATCTACTTAGGGTATTTTATTTTCATATTATCAAGATGTCTAACCAAGAAGTAGAGGAGATTTAGGCTTTAGATATGGCAGTTTTAGAGGCTTCAACTTCTAAGGGAAGGAAAACTAGATAGAGAAAACCTAGCAGATTTTTAGAGGAATGGATAAAACTCTTCCCAGGTTCTACTAATGCAAACTCTATAGATGATCATGCCTTTTTTTACCAATATGCCAGATGGAGAGATCCCATATGCCCTAATGTTATAGGTACTGAGCTCTTTTACTTCTTTTATTGTAATAGGGAGAAGAAAATTCCTATCTGTAACCCATGGAAGAAGAACCTATCTAAGTTAATTTTCCTAGAAGTCTTTGTAGATGTCGATTCGATGAAGACCTTATTTTGATGTTATAATCTAGCCACAAAGTCTTTCCATAGGAAGGATGGAATTTTTCTATGTAGTTTGGACCTTGAATCTTTCATTGAGGCCTTTGGATTAACTGGTGCCATGGGTCAACCTATAGATTTAAAGGATTTACAAAGGAGATTTCAAGAAAACCCTGATGCTTTCACAGGAACCTCAATGCTACAACATATCCTTGGGGCTTTGAAGAATGTGGGTGACTACCAAAAGAAGATTCAGAAGAAGATGCCACTAGATAAATTCAAAAGTTATTTTGTCAAGACTGTATATGGTGTCCATAAGGTGGTATGAAAAGATGGGTCTAATGAGCTCTATAGAGCAAAATATATAATTGCAAGGGAAGTATAGGATTCCTACCATGCCTATGAATATGACTATGTTAGTCATATTTTGTATATAATGAAGGAGAATATTGCTAGAGCCTAGACAAGAGATTTGAAAGATTTCACTTTCCCCTACTACTCACTACTAATGCACTTAATTCTTTATAAGAATGTGGTTTATATCAATTTTGATTTCATTGACCAGACTTATGAGTTAAATGGAAATTTTCCTATACAACTCTTGACATGACTATGGGATAACACTTACCATTTTTCTAATTCTATGTCCTTTTTCAATAATTTTAGTGCTATGATAATGAAGATGTTAGACCCAGGGTACTTTAGGGTACCTAAAATCTTGAAAGGTCTTTTAAGACCAGCCCTACTTCCTGAGGGGAAGAGACTAGATCATAATTTGGCAGATATTTTCTTGTTTCCCACTTTTTATTTAATGAGAATCTATGGTTGTCCCCAACCACCCCATATATTGCCAAAATTCATTCCTCCTAGGTTTGGAATAATTGAGTTTATTTCATAGTTGTTCATGGTAAATAGAGAATACTTAGGGACAAAGGTACACAGGGGAACCTTTTTGTGTAGATGCTTTAGGATTGGTGATTTCACCATTGATAAAGAGGCCCTACATTTAGTCCACTCTTTTCTACACCATTATAATCTATACACAGGCCCCTACAAAATGTATGACTTTGAGGGTTGGATGAGGGCAACACTTAAGGAGATGAGAAATTATGTGTTTCCAAATTCCAAGGAGCTACCCCATGAAGACATTATTCCTAATATAGTAGCAAAAGGGGATGTAGTTGATAAGCTTGCAAAGGTTGATGATGTGCTAAGGGTAGAAAGAAAATTAAAAAGAATTGATTCTTAATTTGTAGGATTCTACATGGATATCCCTTACCCCCAAAGAGTTAGGAAGATGGTCATGGACCATACAGAGATTATGGCCAAGTTTCCAGAAGGTCCAATGGGGGAAGATGATAGAGTTTGTCTTGACACCCCTAAACCAGATGTAACTTTTGAAGTAGGAGAGGATGATGCACCTTAGGCATCCTAGATGACCAAAGGAGATAAGAGGCAGAAGATTGTGCATATCCCTCCTTAGGTCAAACAAAGGACCCTACATATTTTACCAAGAAATAATTAGTATTTTTTTGACATGAGAAAAAATTACCTACAAACCAGAGCTAATGCAACTGAGAACACCCTCACAGACCTGGAATTGGTAGTAGCAAGATTAGATGATAGGATCATCCAGGCTCAAAAATTCTTAGAAGATGATGAATTCATCAAGTCCAATGAATTCAAAAGTTTCTTATATAAAATCAAGTAGAGTGAGCTTGTTCTTAAGATGAAACTAGATGAATCTGATGAGCAAAGAATGGAATTAATAGAAAAGCTATAGGCTTATGATCCTAAAAGTGAAATAATGACTCTAGAAGAGGCCAAGGATATAGTACAAAGGAGTGGCATGTTATTGGTGCTACGATGGGACATGGAGAAAGCTTTTATGCTTGATTAGATCAAGAGACAAGATAATGCCATTTCTTATGAGGCACTTGGTTCAGATGGATTGAAGAGAGGGACCAATTTCAATATTGATACCAAATCCTTAGCAGTCTAGAGTATGGCCCCTACTTCCAACAAGCCAAAATTGATGGATGTATAGAACATAGAATAGGGTAATATGAATATATGGACTTTACAAGGCACCTTTGACAAAGAAATATCCAAGGTAGTGAAACATTTCTCATTTATGAATGAAGCCAAGGTGGAGGAAATTGAAAGAAGACTGGCCCAGTCCATACATGATTACATTGATGTTAGGAAGCTCTATGAGAATGAGCTTAAGAGTAGCCATGTATATAATGAAAAAATTGCTGAGTTTGAGGCCAAAATCCAGGAACTTGAGGATGAAATCACATCACTCAAAGAGAAACTAGCACAAGAAGAATAGAGAGTAGATCCAACTCAAAGTGAAGAGGGACAAGGGACATTAATGCCAGTCAAAGACACTGGTAAAGGCCTAATTCAAATAGAATATATAGAGGAGGATGAATCATCCTAGTCAAGAAGAATGAGTATTGATACTCAATCAATTCAGCAAGGAGGAGATGTGAGGATATAGATCCTTAGGAATATGGTGAGCTATAGGGTTGATGTTTTGAAGAACATATCATAATAGGCTCACAATTTATATATTTCTTTACAAAATGCTAAGTAGTTTTACAACAAGGCACTTTCATGGTTAACACCTACCTTAGGCCTATGGGGTCCTTATATTCAATTTTTGGATAGACTGATTGTATTGATGGCTAAAAAGCCAGACTTGCTAGAAAAAAATTTCACCATAAAGGAGAGCCTAGAAATAGTAAGAGAATTAAGTGGCTTCTTTACTGGTAAACTATAGGTTATACAAGGAAAACTAAAAAATTTATCTGAGGGAGTGGAGCCATGCATACCATCAATACTAGATGCTACCAATGTAGTAAGAGATTGGCAAGAATGGTCATCTTCTTTTGATAACACTTTGACCAAAGAAATTATGGTAGCAATTTTTGAAGATGTGTCTTATTCCCCATTCCATGCTTTAGTTGATTCTTTTTCAAGGAAAAAATAAATTTAAATAAGTTTATTATTGAATCAAAGGCAATCATGCATGCTAGGTGGACCAAGGTTACTCAAGATTTACAAGAAGTAAAGAATACCAACTGTCACACTAAGAGGGAGATTTATGTTTGGGAAGCAGTAGGTGAAATAAAGGCTTTTCTAGTAGGAGGTAGCTGAGATATTTTGCAAGCAAGGTAAATGGGGTATGAGGAGAAGGAAAGACTAAAGGACAGATATAATTTTTTTTCTAACTTTTCATCTACCTATCTTTTTGATCAATCTTCTGGGAGATTGTTCTGTAAAATTTGTGGTTCCCATCTTCCGAAGTTTTTTTTTCCATTAAAATTTTGACATGTGTCCTCCTCTCATCTATAGCTCTTTGCAATCCTATATATGGATTCCCAAGATGAGAAGTAGAGGTCAGTTATCTATAGAATTTTCATATATGTCATATTATTATTTTGCAGTCCATCTAGAGTGTGGTGTGGTTATTTGAATGAGTTCATTTGTATGCATACTTGAATACAAAAAGGAAAAGATTTTACAAAAGAGGTTTTATCTCTGTGTTATATTATGAGTTGTATTAGCAATATTAAGATCAAAGCAGAAGGATTTATCCTTAATTGCCATTATCTTTGAAGTTTTATCCCATTTTCATATGTCTGTAAGCTTTTAGAATGAATAAACAAATTATTCTTCAATTTAATGGAACTCAAGTGGTTGTATATCTCTTATTGATTGCTACTGATTTAAAAAATTGGGTAATGGGTTTCTATAATTGATAAGGTTTAAAGTTATGAAAATGATGAGAATCAAAATGCAACTAAAAGTTTAATTTTGACTCTTTTAATCACAAGTTGATTGAAAGGTTTAGGTTTGTTAATCTTTGACTCTATAACCCAATAGATAAGGCATTGGCCCATTCTAAAGTTCAAGGGTACATTGGAACATTCCTATGACTATAGGACATTTACATACAACAACACACCAATTTCCCATTTTATGTTTTTTTTTGAAGAACTAGAAGTGTCAGTCATGGCTTATTTGTTGTTTCTTTCTTTAGTTGTAATTGGCTATTGCAGTTGAGAAGTTTGTCAGAAAATTATAGAAGAATATTGACCATTTCTACTATAAGGGATAGTCTTTTAGAAAAAAGTATGAAGTTAATGAGATAAATCACTCAAGTTTGCCCACCTTGGCTTAGTAGAGCCTAACATGAAGTGAGTCTTGATGACTCTATTAATGATGGTCTAGAATTGACATTTAGCCTTGCTAAATATAGGATTTAGCTCATCCTTAGGTTTTTCCCTATCTTTATTTCCTGGTATTAGGTTTAAATCCACTTGATATGTTCTTTACAAGAAAGAACTCCAATAGTTTCTTCCATCCATTTCTTTCATCTTGTTCCTTTGTTCCAAGATTTCACATAGCCTTACTAATTAAATTTCTTATTCTCTTTTGAGCTTTCTTATTTCTTCTTGCAAGGAACCATTCTTCTCTAATAGTTCTTTGATTACATCATTTGCTTCATTTGAACTACTTGAAGGGAAGTGGTCTTCAATCTTTTCTTCAATGTACTAATGATCATTCATTTGATTTGCTAGTGTCTTCCTTCTTTTTAGGGATTGGGAAAGTTGCTCCTTAGCTTTCTTGAGTTGTTCAATGGCCATTTAGAGATCAAACTTTTCATTGTTAGTTGCCTTATCAAGTTTGAATATCTCCATTGTCCTTGATCTTTGCTCAAGCTATCAAGCTTTATCCTCAGAACCACAAAGCTCTAATTCCAATTGTTGGAAATATTCAAGATTATGTTAGGTTACTGAGAGGGGAGGGGTGAATCAATAACCTCAAAAAATTTACCAAATTTAGATCTTAATTGCAATAATTCAATAACCATTTAATTCATTAAATCAAATGCATGAGAAACTAAAAACA
The DNA here is from genome assembly GCA_028749045.1 of Cupressus sempervirens. Lineage (NCBI taxonomy): Eukaryota > Viridiplantae > Streptophyta > Pinopsida > Cupressales > Cupressaceae > Cupressus > Cupressus sempervirens. The sequence goes on along the minus strand of CM053788.1, from coordinate 132,925,558 downwards.
TAAACATTCATGACATGTGAACACAATAATTTGGTGACCTAGAAACCTTCCAAATAGAAGTAAAACTGGGGTGGAGATAATACCCACAAAACTTCAATACTGTAGCATAAAGTTGGCCTATTAAGGCTTACAATGATCACTTATGATGATCCGCCATGTTAGGAGCAGTTAGGACTACTAGGTCCACCTTGTTAGAGGTTTTACAAACATACAATGAAGTATGAACTTGGTAAAGAGATTTCACAAAAGACTGTCAAGTCTACCTTGTTAGAGGATTTGGACTAATTCACCTATTAGAATGAAATAACAGATCTCTGACTTACAACTAATTTGTTGATAGAGATTCTTTGAAGTATTGATCACCTTTATGTGATAGATATGACTCTGCTACTCCTTTTTTGATATGACCTTACAATAAACTTTGTTGCTGATACACATTTACATGCTTCTTACATATTCTTCACTCTCACTTTTCATACATGCATATATACATCCATACATTTGGATATGATACAATACATTACACACACACACACACACACACACACACACACACACACACACACACACACACACACACACACACACACACACACATATCAATCCAATTTACAAAATTACAAAGTTGGCCAATATACAAGTTAACACCAATATTACAAAGTCAGCTCAAATGAAGACACTCGGGTTCTGTAGACTGACTTGGTGAAGTTCTGATACATGACATCCACTATCACTACTCGACATCATCATGCATTTGATAGAAGTAGAAGCTCAGTCCATACTAATCATCTTAGAGTAGACTAGAACTTAGTCTACACTGGTGACTCAATAGATACTATGTAACTTGGTAAATATTGAATTACTCATTTACCATGACTGCACTCAGTAAACACTAATCATCACATAGCTCAATTAACACTAACTTTGCTTCACATGAACTACTAGCTCAGTAGAAACTGTAAAGCTCGATGGCTATTGAATTACATGGCAAACACTATAGACTATTCAATGAGCTTAGTAACCATATAGAATATGAATAAGTGTTCTCACTAATAAAAAACTTGACTTAATGTCAACACTAGTTTCTTTCCATTTGTCATTTTTTTGAGAAGATGAACCGAATGAACTTCTATTGTAATGGCCATCTCAAAATCCTATATGAATGAAATTGAAAGACTAATAAAAGGTCAAAATTTTTTTGATGTGAAGTACTTGATGTTGTAGAGTCAATTGAATGGTATTTTGTATCAATTATTTTCTATTTCATTTCTATTAGTTGTAGCTATATGTTTTCTCTTTAACCTAGATTGAAGCAAGGAAAGAACAAAGTTTCATTCCCTTATTTCAAGGTAGTAAACGGATGTGATAAGTAGTGTCATTGCATGTTCAAAGAGGAATCCCTTAAATGTTTTTTTTTTTCCTTTAGCTAACTTATTTATTTGTAGTTTAGATTCTAATTAATTTAGTTTAGTATTAGTTGTTATGCTATTAAGTTTTGTGAGTTCATAAGATGTGTGGGTTCATAAACTTAATCAATTCTTCAGAAGTCTTTTTTTTTTCCTGAGTTAGATCCTATTTAGGTCTAGCTTGGTTTTACCTCTTCTATTATTGGGTCAAGAACATATCTCATATTAGTTTATAAATATAACATAATTCACTGTAAATCTACCATAGGGAGTTGTAGCTATCAATTCAGAGAAAAGCTATTCTATTCATAAGTGGATTTTCAACTATTTGTAATCAAATATTGTTTATAATTTGGGCATTCAAGAGTCATAATAAAAAAAAGAACAAATCTATTTACCAACAAATTTTTGGTGACTTTTCTAGGGATATGAATAGTTGCTTGATTAATAATCTTATATCATGATGAAAAATGGTACTACCTCATGATAATATTTTTCAGTGCTCCAACCTAACCTTGGTTTTCAAGACAACAAGGAAGACATAATGTCATCCCTTAATACATTTTTTTGGAGACATAGGAGGAACACTGAACATTAGAGGAATGCTAGCCAAGTAATAGAAGAGGAAGAAAGAAGAGTTGAAGCTTTATAAAGAGTTATTGAAAGGAGAGACATCTAAAGAGAAAAAAGACAATTGAGATGAGAAGATCAAAGGAGAAAATAACCTAGCACCCTTGAACAAACAAGGTTTCTTAGAAGTACCAAGGATTAGGGTGAGTAAGACCCTACTTTTGATAAACTTACAGAGCTTAGTTTTCCCATCCTAGACATTTTGAAATGGAAAGGTGAAAATAAAAGCTAAAGTAGACCACCTTCCCCTATTAGGAATCAAAGTGCTTCACATACTACATGTTAGGTATTGGCCCTCCATGAAATCACTGCTCCCACAATAGTCAATTTCCCACCATACCTTGCCAAAACAATTATGGTTGCTCCATGGGCTATGGCAATAGGACCATTAGCACTAATAGCTTATTATCCACTCCTATCCGGTTGAAGAAAGAATTTCCCTAAATTTTTAGGTGATGGGGAGGTTACCACAGATGAACACATTAAGGCCTTCTTTATAGCTACTCACATCTTAGGAGTTGGACATGAAGATGTTGCTATAAGATTATTTGTGGAAACCTTGACAAAAAGTACAATAGAGTAGTTCTATCATCTGGATGATGGCTTGATCATTGATTGGGATACAATGAGAATGGCCTTTGAGACAAGATTTAAGAATGCAAAAGATGACCATGTCTTGTTAACATAGTTGACATCTATTAAAAAGAAACCTACCATGATTATGAGGGATTTCATTGCTAAGTTCAATAAGATTATTAGTAGAATTCTAACTACTAAGAGACCCATGGCCAATAATCTAAAAACCTTCTTCATAAGGGTGATGACCCCAGATATCAATTATGACTTGAGAAGGGCACATCCCACAGATTTAGCAAACACAAAAAATAATGAAATTGAATTAGATGATTTGATTTCTATAGGAAAATGGAAGTGAGAACTTCAAAATAAAGGAAGTTATAGTGACACCACATCATTTGATGAAAAGATTCATAAATTTTAAAATGAGTTGGTAGCAATAAAAAAGAAATTACTTGGATTCAATAATTCCTACTAGCAGAATTATCAAAAATTTCCAAGAAGGAACAATGATGGAGAAATTTTGTATCTCATAGGGTCACAACCCAAATTTCAAATTGAAGTAGCACCAAAGAAAGGAAATATGTGTGTCTTTCACTTGACAAAAAATCATGATAGCGAGAGCTGTCTAAAAACTACTTGTATGATGTAGTTATTATCCACCAATGAGCTAAACACTGCAACCCCTTGTTCAAAATTAGATTCATACTCAAATGGTGACTCTAGACATTTATTTTTAGAATATGAGTTAGATTCTAAACCAAAGGGTGAATGCCATGCAATGATTGATGGAACTTCATACAGACTCAAGGTCAAAGGTAAAAGAATCAATCCTCTAGTCATGCTCACAAGAATGATTCCAATCCTTCAACAAGTAATGTTCATATTGATCAAGGAGTATCCACATCTCAAATAGGTAAGGAAAAAATGCCCTTTGATTTCATTCAATTCTATGAAGAATCAAAAATCCAAATTTCACCCATAAATTATTTGAAGTCTCATCCTTTTGAGTTGAAAAGGTTGATAGATCATTGTAAAGGAAATCTTATAGATTTAAATCACAATGTGATTTTTGAAGAAGGGGATGAAACTTTGAAATCTAACTTGTTTAATCAAGAGAATTCTACTATTCTATCGAATCTCTTGGGCAAAAACCTAACCTGTTCTATATTTCACTATATATAAATGGATGTAAACTAATTAATTGCATAATAGATTTAGGTGTGTCAGACAATGTTATGCCTTATTCTATAGCTAAGGCCTTGGATCTTAACCTCACCAAGGTACATGGAAGATGTTATTCTATGGATGCTAAACAAGTTCCTTTGCTCAGACAAAGTAAAGATGCCCAAGTAGCCTTAGCCTCTAATCTAGAAAAGAAACTCTTATTGACCATTCTAGTGGTAGATATTCCAGCAAGCTATGGGATTCTCTTAAGTAGGAGTTTTTGTTGAGACATAGGTAGAGAAATAAAACTAGACTAGTCTCAAGAAATCATACCCATAGGGAATAAGAAAGTTAAATTAGAACTTGAAGAAAAGGAAAAATTAACTATCTTAAAATCAGATGATCCTAAAGCTCAGATCTTTTACCAAGAGCTCGAGTTTAGAAATTACATGTTATTTACTAAAAAAAATTTGAATGAGCAAGAAACTGAAGGTTCAAAAATGAGGCCTTAAGTGAAGAACAAGAGTCATCATCTATATGGACATTGGAGTTTGATGGAAGTTGTTCTTCATTAGGATCTAGTGCAGGTGTAGTGTTAATACCCCCTGAAGGAGAACCTAAAACCATGGCTTTTAAACTAGAGTTTGGGAACACAAATAACACTGCAAAGTATGAAGCCCTACTTCTAGGGATAGTGGCTACAAAAGAAAGAGGAATAAGGATCCTAAAAAATTTAGGTGATGTAGAGCTCATTGAAAGATATATTAAAGGGCAATACTCCATGAAGAATCACAAGTTGAAGAGTTATATAAACATCATTTGGGATGAAATCAAAGGCTTAGATGCTTTTTCTATTGAAGTAGTGCCAAGGGAGATGAACACCAAAGCTGATTCCTTAGTGGTTTCTACTTCTCTAATGTTACCTCATCTAGAATTCAAGGATAAGAAATACCAAATTGAAATTATGTATCGAGCCTCTATTCCAGGTAATGTAGAATCCTGGCATGTCTTTGAAGATGACAAGAGCTTGTGGTTGTTCCTAGAAAATGATAAATCTAGTTTTGAACATGAATTCAATGATGATAATTAGGAAAACTTTTTTGTTGAGAGGAAATAGAATCAAAATGATCAAGTTTAACTATGAGGTAATATCATTCCCCCATACTTTTTGTCTTTGGAAAAAAAATTTAATAGACATGATGCCTACATAAAGCAAAAGAGGGTAGAAAAGGGACCTATCATTAGTGAGTATGAAGGGGTGAATATTGGAGATACTCATGATCCCACAATGATTAATATTGGGGAATTTTGTTCACTTAAAGAGAAAGAAGCTGTAAAATGGCTCTTCATAGAATATTGAGATATTTTTGCCTAGAGTTACAAAGGTTTGAAAAGCTATCGAGGTGGGAAGATTAAACATCAAATTCCCCTCAAACTAGATGCAGTCCCTTTTTGGCAGAAACAAAGGAATTATAATCCTAATGTGGTAGATGCCATATTTTAGGAAGTAGATAAAATGTTGAAAGCAAGAATCATCTATCCCATCCATCATTCCACCTAGATAGCTAATATAGTACCAGTTAGAAAGGAGAATAGAGAAATAAGGATCTGTGTTGATTTTTGTAATTTGAACCAAGTATCTCTAAAGGATAATTTTGCTATCCCCAATATGGATTACTCACTACAAATAGTGGCTCGATCCAAAATCATGTCCATGCTTGACAGGTTCTCAGGTTACAATCAAGATGAAGTGGAGGAGAAGGACCAGCATAAGACAACAGTCACCACTCCTTGTGGTACATTTTCATATCATAGAATGCTCTTTGGGCTCATCAATGATGGAACCACATTTCAAAGGTGTATGAGTAAAAAATTTGCTGATCTAAAGGATTGGATTATAGTTATATACTTGGACAATCTCACTGTGTTTTTGAAAAAAAGTAAAAATCACATAGAAGATTTGAGGAAAGTATTGCAATGGTGTTAGGAACATGGAATCTCACTTAATCCCATAAAATATATTTTTTGTATGATAGAGGGGAAGCTCCTTGCCCATGTAGTTTCTAAAGAGGGCATTAGAATTGATCCTGAATGAGTTGAAGCCATTTGAAGATTGAGCTTGCCATCAAATAAAATAGGAGTTAAATCATTCTTCAAGTAGGTGAATTTCCTCAAACGGTTTGTACCAGAGTTTGTAGAAACCACAAAGTGTATTGTGGACATGATGAAGGGAAATTCAAATTTCAAATGGAATGAGGTGGGAAAACAAGCCTTTCAAAATATAAAAACTGCTATTGCTAATGCTCCAATATTATGCCACTTGAATTATGAGTGAGATTTCACCATCTACTATTACACTTCTAAACAGACTTTATTGGCAATACTTATGCAAGAAAATAATGAGGGGATACAAGCCCCAATAGCTTTCATGAGCATACCGCTAAAAATTCACGAATTGAAATACTCACAAATTGAGAAACATGCTTTTGTAGTGGTCAAAGCACTTAAATTTTTTTGAATTTACATCTTACATTCACATTCTATCATTTATGTCCTGGATGCAGTAGTAAAAAGTGTGTTAACATAGCAAGATGTAGGGTATAATGTCAGAGGAACATGGATAGAAAAGACACAAGAGTATGATATAGAAATTAAACCTACCAAGCTAGTAAGGGGTAATGCCTTGTGCAAGGCAATTGCAAAAAACAAAATCATTGAAGAATCAAAAGATTTGGGAGAAAAATAACTAGTTTTGGCTATAGGTCTTTATGATCCATATTTTGAGAACATTACTTATCTGCTAACATATGGAGAATGTCTAGAAGGCCTAACTACAAGAAAAAGGAGGGATCTTAAATTGAAAGCAACTAAGTATGTAATTTGGGATGGCAAATTGTTTAAAAAATCCAAAGATGGTACTTTCACCAAACATGTGGACAAACAATAGCAGTAAAAGTTGTTGAAAACATTTCATGATGAGTCTTGTGGAGGGCATTTTTCATCCTCAGCCATGGATTTCAAAATATTTAGATACTGTTGTTACTGGGGCAGAATGTTCAAGGATGCCTATTCTTGGGTAGCAAAATGCAAGAAATGCAAGATTTTCACAGGGCATCCTCAATTAGCTTCTCTTCCATTAAGACTTGTCATCATCAAGGGACCTTTTCAAAAATGGGGTCTTGATTTCATTGGTTTGATTAATCCAACATCTAGTGCTGGTCACCACTATGTGATAACTATGACTGTTTACTTCACTAAGTGGGTGGAAGCCAAAAAAACTAAGAAAACTACTTATGAAGTAGCATGGGAATTCATTAAGGAAAACATACTAGTTAGGTTCAGTCTTCCCATCAAATTAGTGATGGACAATGCAGCCTATTTCTTTTCAATTGAGATTACCAATTTTTGCTTTGAATATGGAATTACAGTTAGTCATTTGTCTAATTATTTCCCACAAGGAAATGGTCAAGCCGAGTCTAGTAACAAGAATTTTATAAATATTGTCAAGAAAATGGTATCAAATAATCAAAATACTTGGCACAAGAAAATTCATGAGGCATTATGGGCAGATAGAGTAACACCTAAGAGGGCAATTGGCATATCTCCTTTTTAATTATTCTATGGATTTGAGGCTAATACCCCATTACCTCTAGAATTGGCTATGAACAAACTTAAAACAGTGATTGAATATGATATCTATAAAGATGGTTTAGAAAAGAGGATTTTTTACTTGATCAAGATTGAAGAGGAAAGGGAATAAATCATGGATCACATCACACAACATCAGATGTGAGTAAATAATCTATTTGATAAGAAGGTAAGACCATAGAAATTCATGGTAGGAGATTGTGTGTTACTCTAGGATAAGTGAAGTGCTCCAAATGATATGCATAAAAATTTTGACACCTTGTGGAAAGGTCCATTCATAATTCATTGGGTGTTCAAAAATAATTCTTTCAAATTGGCTTATCAAGATGGTGAAGTGCTACCTCTGACCTATAATGGTCAAGATCTAAAGCTTTATCAAATTTCAAACTGAGAACAAGTAACCCCTATATTGTATTATAGTTACATTTAGTTCCTTTCCATGTTTTCCTAGTTAGTTTTCCTTCCTTGCCTTTGCTTCCCTATTTTTCCTTATTTTAGTTTTGTTGTGTTGCCACCTTTTATTTTTGTGAAACTAGAGATTTTGAGTTCCTTGCTTAGGTATAGTCTACCCAAGTCCCCAATCAGAGCCATTTGTTGCCCTGCTTTTCACCCTGTAACCATTTTACAAAAGTGGAAATTTTGTGTCTTAGTTAAGCCTAGGTATGTTTGGGTCTAGTTTTAATTTCCCTTAGGTGAAAAGAGTCTCCATCAGATTGACCATCTTTCCCTTCTCCCACATTTCATGGCCGGCTAGTTTCCCTTGATGTTGTGAGTTTATGAGTAGCTTAGTACCTAATTTGATGAAGGTTCTTATAACATGCACAATTTGTTCACAAAGCTAGGCATGTTCATGACTTATCATGTTTTTCAATGAAAGAGGGAAGTTTGCATAAAATTGAGCATCGCCTTCTCCTCAATGGGTTTTCAACCCATGAAGTCAATTTTCTACAAAGAGTAATAGATGATGTTTACAGGCCTATATATGAAGATAATGAGATATTTTATGGAAAATCCTTGTTTTCATTATAATATTCTACCTTGGGAAACATTTTGAATTCATCACAACACTTAGAATCATCTTAAGTGTAAAACTCAAAATGACTTCTCCTCAATAGGATTTTGACCCATGAAGTCCATTTTCTACCAAAGGAAATTGTAAAGGAAAGGAACAAGGAGGTGGGCCCCTTTTCAAATTTTCTAGTCCTTTCAAGATTTTCTAAACCCAAAGAAAATATCAATTCAAAGGATAAAGTTTAAAGGAAAGTTTGGGTAAAAAAATGGAAATTGTCATCTCCTCGGTGGGTTTTCAACCCATGAGGATGATTTTATGCATTCAAGATAAAATCAAATTTGTAAGTAGGTTAGGTCCATGAATTACACACAAAACATCTTAATATGATAATTGGAAATAATCTAACCATTGAGAGAAAGGTATTCTGAGTAGAATTCAATTGGGTAGACATTTCCTTATGGGGTACTCTGTTCCTAATTCTCCAAAATTTAATGGGAAATAGAAAAGTAAGTATGAAAGAAATGAAAGTTACCATTGGGACAACATAAACAATGAAAAGACAAAAAAATATCCATTAGAGATCATGTATTTACTGTTTCAATAGATTTATCCTTTAATTCATTTGTGTGGCACAAATCCTAAAGATCAATGGATGAATTGAGACTCCTATATAGATGAAAACATAATAGTTATTCAAACTACCATTTTTCTTGAACTGTTATTCTATTAAATTGCACAAATCTTTCAAATAGTTTGAATTTGTGAATTCAATATCCTCTTCTTCATCTACATCCAAAATTTCAATTTACTTCATTTTTAGACAAAATGGAAACTAGATTTGTGAGGTTTTATTGGCTAAATGGAATCAAGTCCATGTTGCAGAATTTCATGAATACTTCAGTCCATTTTTGTGATATGCAAGATTTCCAAAGGAGGTTGAAGTCAGAGCTGATTCATCCCATAACTAAGAAGCTCCGAGGAAGTGGATTAGTAGAGGTAGCTAGTTTCTTAATGGTTGTCCGAGCTCTAGAATTGATTTATGAATGCATAAATAACTACAATCCAGATACTAGATAAATTGTGTTACCTAATCATACAGTATTAATCTCTATTGATAGGAAAAATATAGTAAATTGCCTTTGGGTTCTAGAACAAGAGGAATTTTCAGACTTGATAGTAGGAGGAGTAGTCTTTGAGTTCTCCATGAAGAAGATGGTGTGGAGGAAGGAAATCATGGAATCCTAGTTTCAAAATCCATGAAGCACCAAGAGTAAGGTCCCCAAAACTCTATTTGGTACTAACCTCAAACTTGAGATTGTAGAAATTCTAGTTCTCCTACATAGACTGAAAGGTGTGGTAGAGGCTCTAAATTTTGTTGAACAATATTTCTTTTTGGTACAAGTTATTTGTTCAGATACACAATATATTGGTTGGGCTCATGAGGTAAGTGAAAATCTTTCCAAAGCTCTTAGCACGACGAAGTTCTACAACACTTTCTATATGTCCTCCTTGTTAATTTACATGCTAGCATCTCTACAGTTATGGCCAGGCCTTCCAAGAATGGGAAAATTTCATGATGATGTGAAGTGTTATGATTTTTATCCATGTTTTCAATTGCAAAATAGTTATGCAAAGTATGTCAAAGTTAATGATGCATCCATAATGATAATTTGCAAGGAACTCCAAGGATGCTTGGAGAGGAGATTTAGTTTGGAGGCAATGGTGGTTATTAGTTAGTTTGGAAGCTATTTTATCTAGTTCTCATCTTCCTCATATTTGCATCTTGCAGCTTTCAATGCATTCCCCTTGAAGCTTCTTAGGTATCTAAGTGACATGATTGTGCTAATAGAGATCATGAGGCAGGCAGTTCAGATGAACATGCTAAGTAGAAGCTTGAAGAATAAGAGATATGAGTTTCCTATGAAAGTAGGAGCTTAAAGTTGTGAGTCAACACTAATGCAAAGAATATGCTTGAAGTGTTCGAGATGAAATAAAAATTGGAGAATATGCTACCCAAGTATCTGAGTGACATGATCATACTAATAGAGATCATAAGGCAGGTAGTTCAGGTGAACATGCTAAGTGCAAGCTTGAAGAAGAAGGGATATGAGTTCCCTATGAAAGTAGGAGGTTATAGTTACGAGTCTTGCTCTAATGCAAAGAATATACTCAAAGAGTTCGAGATGAAATAAAAATTGGAGATGTATGAGTTCTTGAGACCTATGTTTGATCTGAATGGATAAGCTAGGGATGTGTTGTAGATTGGGAGTGTGATCAAACACATTACCACTATTGAAGACTATTGGGCAGATTGTAAAGATGAATTTGAAAGTTGAGATCATGCTTTTTCCAGGCTCACAAAATGGAGAAAATAAAAACATATAATATCAATCTTGATGTTTAAGGATTGGAGGATGATGGAAAAAACATGTATGATAATACATATTTGACTAAGTTAAGGAACACTTCTATCAGTTTAGAGCCCTATGAGAATGCTAAGGAAGATTTAGACATTATGATGGCCTAAATCATCAAAAGAACTAGGAATTGGGTTGAATGGACAACCAAAAGAAGTTAGAGTAAAGGTGTGGCTACTCAAGCTTCTCTAGTAGTGCAACTCCCTCTTCCTCCTAGAGTGCTACACCTAGCGTAACACTAGTTATCACTCAAGTACTAGCTCAATCTTTGGGAGGAGGTGACCAACCTCCAAATAAGAGTATTTTTATATCTAAGACTTATCATGATGGCTCCCTCGTAGTTATTGGAACCCAAACTAGTGCTAAAGAGAAGAAGATGGAGGAGCCAAAGGATAGTGTTGTTACACCAGTTCCCCCTTCTCATGTTATACCAGTTCCCTCTCCTCATGTTACACTAGTCTCCTCTTCCCATCATAGTCTAGTTCTACTAGTAAGTGGTACACTTCTACAACCAAGTGGCTCCCCAATATAGATAGTAGATTTAGGAGATGGAAAGAGTAGTAGCAGTGAATCTACTAAATCTGATGAGGCAAAAAAGAAGACCTTAGATGTGGAGAGAGGCCAGAGCTCTTCCAAGCTCATTTCTTGGGCACCAAAGAATCCCTTCTCTTTAACTACAATGACAATCACTCCACTTAAGAAGAAGATGTTTAGCATAGAATCACTTGGGATGGCCTCCAAAGTGATAGGCACTAATTCCTGGTTAGAGGATACTCTAGAAAGGAAGAGAAAAAGGAAAGATGAAAGTGCCCTTGCCAAGGATAAAATATCCTGTATAGTTGATTTTGGGTCTGCATTAACCAAGGTAAAGAAGCAAAAAACTTTTTCTATACTTGGGCAAGATCCAGAAATAGAAATAGGGCACCTAACAATTAGATAGGCAAGCCTAACAAAGAAGGAAGAATTGAAGATATGACTAGTGATGATTTTACTCTTCACTCGGTGAACTTTGGAGAGGCTAGACATGACACTAAGGTTGGCTTGTGGAAGTTGACTAATCAAGTAATTGAGGGACAATTGGAAAACTTGAAGTCGTCAAAAGTGAGGATGAAGGTTGAGATAGAAGAGTTGAAAAAATTCATTAGATAGTTGGTCACTCCATTGGAAACTATCTCTAGAGTATTAGTAACAAAAATCCTACTATAGTTGAAGTTCAAGCCCTTATCTCTCAACTTCAGGAAGCTAGGCACTTTGGCCAAATTGGTAAAGACTAGATTGGGAAGCTCAAATTAGAGGGAGCTACTATTATAGAACAAATTGGCAATGTTATCTTAAGATTAGAAATAGAGAAGGATAACATCTTAGCTAATAGCAATACTCTAGCTGTAGAAAGAAAAAACTATGAGGATTGTATCTCTCTTCTAAAAATGGTCATTCAAATGGAGGAAAAGGAAGCCATTGAAGAAAAAATCTTTCCTAAGGAGACAAACCTCTATTCGAATGGCTTCAGAGCATGCAGTTTAAGTTAGAAATGATCCTATTAGCCAAAAAAGGACTTAAGGAAATAGAGGATAAAGTGAAAAGACCCAAGATAGGGGATTTGAACTCATGAAGGGGCTACATACATATTCATAAACTATTGGCCAAGGGAAGGAACTCATTGGGATAAACATCATGAAGGACAATTTCTCCATATTCTTAGATAGTTTGATTGATGTGTCTTCCAATAATCAAAATAGAGTCGCAAAACTCTAGAAACTCAGTAGATGCATACATGTGGCCACGAAGGAATTTCCAAATCAATTGAATGTTGTGAAGAAGTTGGCCAAGGAGCATTCTAAGTGGCTTTTGAGATACACCAACATACACATGCCTAAGCATGAAGAGCTAATCCTAATCATAGTTGCTGCTAAGGCCTATAGAACAAAAGTAGAAAAGGGGAAGAAGACAAAGTGATTCACATTCTACCCCTTGTTCACTTTCTTGTGTAATTATTGTAATACAAAAAATTGGTTTCTTTCCATTTGCCATTTTTTTGAGAAGATGAACCAATTGAACTTCTATTGTAATGGTCATATCAAAATCCTATATCTTTGAAATTGAAAGATTAATAAAAGGTTGGCAAATTTTTGGTGAGAAGTACTTGATGTTGTAGAGTCAATTGAATGGTATTTTGTACCAACTATTTTTTATTCCATTCATGTTAGTTGTAGCTATATGTTTTCTCTTTAACCTGGATTGAAGCAAGGAAAGAATAGAGTTTTATTCCCCTATTTCAAGGCATTGAAGGAATGTGATAAGTAGTGTTATTGCATATTCAAAGAGAAATCCCTTAAATTTTTTTTTTTCCTTTTGCTAACTTCTTCTTCTCTATAGTTTTGATTCTAATTGATTTACTTCAGTATTAGTTATTATGCTATTAAGTTTTGTGAGTTCATAAGATGTGTGGGTTCATAAACTTTATTGATTCTTAAGAAGTCTTTTTCTACTTGAGTTAGATCCTATTTAGGTCTGGTTTGGTTTTACCTCTTCTCTTCTCAAGTCAAGAACACACTCCATATTAGTTTAGAAATAAAACATAATTCATTGCAAATCTATCATAGCGAGTTCTACCTATAAATTTAGAGAAAATCTAGTCTATCCATAAGTGGCTTTTCAACTATTTGTAATTGGATATTGTTTATAATTTGGGCATTCAAAAGTCATAGTCAAGAAAGGAAAAAAAAAATTTACCAACAAATTATAGATCTATTCCTCCTTTCAGCTTTTCCATTTTGTGGAGGGGTTCTAGGGGAAGATGTATTTCTTTTGATTCCTCTATCATTACAGAACATCTCAAATTCATTTGATATGAATTCTCCTCCTTTGTCAGATCTCAAACATTTCAAAATTTTACCTATTTTCTTTTCAACTCTTGCTAAGTACCACTTAAACATTTAAAAAGTATTATATTTCTATTTCAGAAAAATAATTGTCATCATTCTAGAATAGTCTTCAACAAATAGCATTATGTACTTATCTCCCTTGCAACTTTTCACTTCAATTGGTCCACACAAGTCATTATGAAAAATATCCAGTATTCCATTAGAGGTATAAGTTTAACTCTTAAAACTCAATTTTGTCATTTTTCCTAACTAATATTGTTTGCACATTACATTATCAAGCTTCTTCAACTTCAGAAAACCTCTAACTTTCTTTATGTTACTAATACTAACCAAGTTATCAAAATTAACATGACATAGCCTTTTGTGCCATTGCCATACATCATCAAATTTTACAACAAGACAAGTAGCATCCTCTATATTAATATAGAATAGATTATTTCTAGTTTGATCACCTTTTCTAATTAGTTTCCCATTTGTGTCATATATCTTAGCAATCTTGTTTTAAAATTCAACCTTGCATCCTGAATTGTTTAGTTGTGACACACTCAACAAATTATAGTTTAGTCCTTCAACATAGTAAGTATTGTCACATGGAATCTTATCTGTGAGTTTGATAGAACCTTTTTCTTTTATCAAACATGGTGCATCATTATGAAATCTTACACTATTTCTATCATAGCAATTTAGAGCAATGAACTTACTTTTGTCTCCAGTCATGTGATGTGAACATCTATTGTCAATGATCCATCTATCATTCTTGTTCACACAAACCATAAGTGAAATTGCATCATCTTCATCAAATTCATCATTCATTGCAACATATACCACCCCATAATCATGCTTATCAAAATCGTTCTCTTCAACAATGTAGCAAGACTTCTTTCCTTTGTCTTTGTAATCTTTGTTGTCTTCATCTCTTCTAGTCTTGTATTTGTCACCACCTCTATAGTTCTTCTTCTCTAGACATCTAGCAAAAACATGACCAACCTCATTTCAATTGAAACAAATTATGGGTAACTTGCCTTTACCTTTATGGAATCTTCTTGCCAATAGTGCTTCAAGCTATTCAACATCCTCCTCATCTATATCAGTATCACTGGACACATACTTCTACTTTTTCTTCTTCTTCTTGTCAATAGGTTTCTTTAATGAAACCTTAGCTTTGAAAGTAAATTTAATCTTTTTAGGTTTGTAATTATCAAAGTTAGATAGCTCAAAAGAAGTGAGTCTACCTACTAGACCTTCAAGTGATAGCTTATTCCCTGGAATACATCTTAGTTCTTGAATTGTAGAAAATTTAATAGCATATATAAGTAGCTGTGTTCTCAAAACCTTGCTTAAAATAGTTTCATCATCTAGTTTTCCATTTGATCCTCTTATTGCATTAACTACTTCTTTTATCCTTTCAACATATTGAGAAATATTCTCACATTCTTCCATTCTCATTTCATCAAACTTACCTCTGAGGCTTTCAACTTTGGCTCTAAGAGTATTGGTGTATCCTCCATAGATAGTACGTAGGGCATCCCACATTTTCTTTTCACTATCAAGACCTTTGATATCATCAAATTTGACATAACTTAAGGTAGAGGCAATCTCCAACATTGCTTGGTTGTGTTCTTTCTTCTTCCTCATATCCTCAATAGTTGGGGCACCTGTAGGATCAACATGTTCCATAGAAATGGTAGATTTTGCATGATCTCCAAGTCCTCCAAGGTGTAGCTTCATCAAACTTTTCCATGCACGAATGTTATCTCTATTGAGCTTGGGTACTTATCTTTTAGACATCTCGACCTTTGTGCTTCTAGTACTTTCAAACTAGTTCTCTTAAGAGATGGCTCTGAAACCAATTGGTGGAATACTTTAGAATAGCTGAGGGGGGGTGAATTAGTTATCCAAGGTTTAGATGTATAACTAAAAATTTTCACAACTTAGTGAACCCATAAAATGTTCACACTCATGCATGCATCCATAAGATTATGGAATCACTAAAACTTGTAGGTTATTGTCAAATCAACTTGTAGAAATGTAAAGCATGAAACCTAATAGATTCATCAACACACTTGACACAATGATTTACATGGAAACCCAATTTGGGAAAAACTACCAGTAACATTCTACTCTTTTTCACTCTTCTGAAGTGATGCCTTGTGAAAGGCCAACCCTATTAAAGGTTATAATACAAACTACTAAATGTGACCCTATTAAAATATTTTAATCACTCTGTTAGGAGTGAGCCTTGTTAGAGGACTTTAGGTCATTGACTTGGAATGCCACCCAGTTAAAGGATTTACAAATTATTGTTAAGTCAACCTTAATCCAAAGGATTTACCCTAGACTAATACAATTGTTAGAGCGTAAGAATAGAGATTTGATTTGATACAACTTAAAGCTTCTCTTGTAGATTATAGATCTCTATTTAGTCCTTAATTCTACTTGGCCTTCATTCTTTGCAACTCTAATAACTTGTTCACCCTTCAAGCATTCATCTCCTTAAGCATTCATGCTTAACATGCCATTAAAAACTCTTCTATTAGATCACTTGATGAAGCAAAACCCTTGACTCCTTCTCTCCCTTAAGTTCTCAAACATGACAACTTTGCTTCATGACTAGACATTCCTATAAATAGGAAATTAGGATATTTTCCTTTTCATTTTCCATAGCCGTAATTTAGGATTTGAATGGATTAGGTAGGATACAATGTATCTACCCCATATCTCATATATCTTCTAGAAACTTCTTCTAGAATCTATTTGAATTCATCTTAACATGTTTTACGTCAAATGCTATGCCACCAACTCATCAACCTTATCTTCCACTTGGTTCACAAAATCCAACAAAACAAACTTGTTAGCGTAGATTCATAAAATCTTCAATCTTTTATATAATACAATAGCTCAACATTATCAACCTTCTAATGCTCGGTAGATATTGCATTGCTTGGCATCCATTGTGAAATTACTCGAAGGCTACTAAAGTTTACTGATGCTCAAAATCAACTAAACTTTCCTCGGCATCAACTGTTTTGATTAGCATACACTAGAATGAACTTTTACTCAACTCCAAGTAATTTTCTACTTGGCTTGCACTAAATTTTCTCGGTGTCTAATATCCACTCGATCAAGCTTGACAGAAAAACTTTGTGTAACTTGTTATTATAAAATTTCTAAGTGTAACAAGCCTTTGTAACCTTAAGTAGATTATCAATACATCATGTCATCACTATCTTAATTGATCCTTGTACTTCATTACACAATCATAACTCAAACTTTCCCCTAGGCACTATTGTTACCTCTTATTGATCAAATCCTCTTCATCAATCAACTAAGTGATGTTACTTGAATCTTATAAGAAATTATCTTACCATCAAAAAGCAGGTTTGAAATCAATGACAAAAAAATGATTAAAATATATATTCTTCTTCAACAATCTCCTTCTTTCAATAATCTTTTTCAATAATGATCTTTTCAATCAGATCTCAACAAAAAAATTTCTTATTTTCTATGCATCTTTTTGTTTAGTAGTCAATTTTACCTATGATTTTATGTTATGAATAGTTAGCATGTTGTTGAGGACCTATTTTGAGTCCTTTCCCTAAGAGTAAAAATGTTTTAGCATCATATTTCTTGAGTTTTGTGTCATTCTTCCATTCTTTATTTCCTTTTTTTTGCATCCTATGTGGCATGTTATTTCTTTTGGCATGGTATCCTATGATGATATGGCATCTTGAGGAGTTGGGAGCTAACTACAAACTTTTGTTTGGACCTATTTTTTAGAGAACAGGAAAAACTAATGCCCTTTTCTTGAGTTATGGTTTGCATCTCCAAGACTAGACCTATACTATAATTAAATGTTAGATTGGCCAACTTTATGTCTAGCTGGCTATATATAAACACTTGGATTTGACATAGGAAAGTAAGAAGGATGGTAGCTAGAAGTAGCATGATTAGTAGAAGGAATATAAAACAATGTATTTAGAATCTTATGTTATAATTCTTTGTATAAGGCTACAAGCTGAAAGGCCTCATAGTTAGGTATGTTTGATGTTTTTTAGTATTAATCTATTACTTTTTGGTTTCTATGTTGTAATTTTTTTTTTGGATTTGATGTGGACTCTAAGTAGGGTGTTAGTAGGTTTAAGTTGATTTTATTCCACTTATGCCTTCTACCATCCCTTGTATCAAGTGTTATTATAGTTGATTTCTTTCTTATGAAGTTGGATTATGGATAACCTTAATTTTATTGGTTGTAGGGTGGTAGATCTAGAATCTAACCTATAACTTGCACAAGGTTATGATCTTGCAGGTGTTGGAAATGGGCTAGCATCCCTTGCAGGATACGTGACATGGATTAATTTCTTCCTATGGTTCTATAAAACTATTAGTTATATTGGGCATTAATAGTTCAATATTTTGGTGCAATGATAACCCTAGCCTTTCTAATAATTAGTATCAAAGCTTGGTCACAAGTTTGAATCTTACAGGCCATGGTGACTGACACTAGGACAAGGATTTTTGGTAGTGGGTTAAAATCCCTCATAGGATTTGTGACATGGATTAGCCACCTCATGTGGTTCTATAAGACTATTTGTTTTATTGGAAATTGACAAGTTGATATTTTTCATGTAATAAAAACCCTATCCTTTCTAATAGAAGGAAGTATTGTCAAAATGGTTTCATGTAGAGGAATGTAGACAATGTTATAATGGACATGTTGAGGTAGATTATAGCAAGACTTGAAGCTATAGAGATAGCCCAAAGAAAAGGTGTACATCTTGAGGATGTTGGTAATGATGAAGAAGAAGCACCTAATCCTTACCCTAAACCTAAGTTGGAACAAGATGAGAAAAAACTTCTTAGAGATTTTTCTAGGGAAAACTCTAGAGCTATTATTAAATTTTCTTGTTCTAATGGAAGACATGAGACTAATGTAATGTTGGATTGGATCATTGATATGGATAAGTACTTTGAGTATGAAAGAAATCCTAATGCCAAGAAGTTGAAGATAGCAGCCACAAAGTTGAAGGATCATGCTTCACTTTGGTGGAATCACTTGTAGACTACAAAGAGGAAAGAGGAAAATAAAAAATCAAGACATGGGCAAAGATGATTGGAAAAATGAAGAAGTTCCTTCCTATAAATTACCAAATTAACCTATTGACAAGAATGAAAAATCAAAGACAAAAGGGCATGATTGTAAAGTAATACACTAAAGAAAATTACAAATTGGATATTAGATCTAGACATATGGATGATGGAGTTGAAAAGGTGGCTACATACCTAAATGGTTTGAGCAAATCAACTCAAGATGAGATCAGATATGTTAAAATGGATAGTGTGGAAGAAGCATATTAGTACGCCTTAAAAGGTGAAGAAATTTTGGTAAAGAAATATTATCAAAGACAAGGAGATAGAGGTGGGAGATTTCAAAAAAGTAGACACAAAACCTATGGAGAAGGTATCAGATTTGACAATGCAATGCAGATAAAGGAAAGAGTGGATGGAAAGAAGAACCTACTAGAAAAAGATGTAATTACACTAGAGGTTTCTATAATGGTTACTCTAGGAATAATAATGGTGGTAAGAGAGGAGAGAGATATTGGTTTAAGGAACTTGTTTCAAATGTGGAGGACATAGAGATTTTGAATGTAGTAATTCTAGTAAGAAGATTGGAGGTAGTAATAGAAATACTTTGACATGTGAAGAAGCTAATGAAATATTTAATGAACCTAAGAATGGTGAGAAATAGATGATAAGAAGAGTTTTGTGGAATGAGGAAGATGGTGAAGAACCTATTTTAAGAAGAATTTCATTCAAGACCAAGAGTAAGATTGTTGGAAAATATTGTAAGGTGATCATTGATAGTAGAAGTTTTGATAATTTGGCATTCGAAGAGTTGGTTAACAAGTTACAATTATAGAGATTAAGTCACCAAAAATCTTATCTTTTTTCTTGCATCTAAAAGGAGCATAAATTAATTTTAAGTGATAAATTCCTTGTTAAGTTCAAAATTGGAAATTATCATGATGAAGTCTTGTGTGATATTATGCCTATGGACTATTGTCATATTCTAGGGTAGACCTTGGTAGTATGATAGACAATATTTTCATGATGGTAGTCTAATGCCCTGCCAAGAGATCCAAAAGAAATAACCTAAATTTTTACTAAGTTTTCCAACATTTTTTTTTGAACAAGAAAAAAATAACATACACATCAAACACATAGTAGCAGAAGCAGTAAAATACAATCAACTAAAAGCATACATAACAGGTTACATTTCTTAAGGATCCCAAGATGTTGAATCACATTTAAATTTAATTAAAAATAAGTCCATCTTATACCACATCCACATGAAAGAATAATGAAATATCCAATGTCCTTTAAATAATATACATTAGGTCTGAATGCCTCTTGGCAAATGAAATTCGGAATGCTCAATCATCCACTGTACATGTCACAAGGTATGAAAGGCTTAAACGAATATACAAATGTAGAAATAGAAATAAATTATCCTCCTTAGACCCATGATACAAAGTATAATAAAAATAAATGAACCCATCCACCATACATGATACATCCATCCATCATAAAAGATATGACATCCATCCTAAAATATAACCATCCATCATAATTATGCATAGAAAGAATGAAAGTAAATGCAGACAAGGAAGCTCCAGCCACAGTGACTACAGATGGAACTCAATGGTAAGAGTGAAAAAGCACTACCACCTGACCACATGGAACCTAAATGGCCTACTCCCACCATGTTGAGGAGATAGTCTCAAGTCTCAATAGGAAACATAATTACTCTCTAAGTCTAGGGAATCCTAAAAGTATTCTATCTCAAGGGTTCCAAGATAGGTCGACATCTAATCCCTAGAGGTACACAAAGACACATAGGAAACCTACTATGTAAGTGGCAAGTGTCATCACACGAATCACATTGGAGTTACCTTGGCATTCTCTTAGGACCTCAGGTCCCTAGTGATCCCTATGCAGCCACTAGTATCCTCTCGTACTAACAAGGCATACTATGAAATGCAAGGTTGCAACCAAGCATTCTCTCTACTCCCATCCTAGTCTGCACTAACACTTGAGGCATGGGTAAGAACATACAAAGACTCTTATGAGGTTTATTTTAATCCCCATTTAATGTAATGTTTTCACTTATTAAAAAACATACAATGAGTTACCCTAGGAACCACTTAGGGCCTCAGCCCCCATTGCAAGCCACTTCTTGACACTACATATAGATTACCTACCCTAGCCTCATAAAAGCACAAATCAATAATCATATAAAAATTGCCCCTGTCATACACAAGTGACTAGAAAGAATCAAAAGATAATCCACAATAATCACATTAGTTCTCTACGAGCAACTGGAAAGCATCCTCAAAAATACTGATCAAAGACTCCAAAATGGTCAAGTCAATATGTCACAACATGAAATCACCAAGAATAAGCAAACACTTTAGTCCTATCAAAGTGGCTGGATAGCAACCCAAATATAACTGATCAAGGACTCAAAAATGGTTAAGTCAAGAATGTCATACATTTCACCTCAGTTTCACAAGAGAACATTGGAAAGCAAAAACAAATAATGCATCAACACAAATCATAGAGCATACTAGAAAAATTACCATGGTTGGGTTTAAAAAATTGAGATCAAACATCATAACATCACAATCACATAACTTGCCAACCCCTGGTAACATCCTACGACTGATCAAGCTAAGTCAAACCCTATGTTGGGACTCAAAATTGAAGCCCCAATTTTGAGTACCATTGAGAAAATTAAGCCCTATAAATGCTTTTTAATGCATGTGTACCCTGCTATCCATTTGAGGCCTAAGAGGTGTTTAATGCTTCTAACACCTTCCATTTAGAATATCCACTCATTTCATGAAGTTAAATTGACATTCTGAGCTATTCCAAGAGGCCTTGTTTGCAATTGAATATCTAGCACCTAGTAGCATTTCATGACTCACCACTTTGGGAGTGTTTAGTGTCCATAACTAAGAGCCTATGTTTCAGATTTCAAGTTGTTTTGAATCCATTTGACTAGGTTTTGAATCCCTAAAAGTTGGTAGTTTACTGTTTTCATGCATTTGCAAATTGTGCAAATTTCTAGGAAGCCCTGTTTGACAAGTTATAACTTTTGACCGGTTGACCCAAAAGAGAAAATTCTTATTGTGTTGCATTTTAGAGGTCAAAGACTTGTTATGTTTCAAGTTTGAGCTTATGAAAAATTTGTTTGATCAATTTTCCAAATGCAATTTCTAAATTTTTATTGGTGTCAAGAAATGCAAATTGATTGGTACCCCTTTTAGGATGTTAAAACTTTAAATCCATCATAGGTGATATCAAATGGATTATACCATTGTATTTTACTCTGAAAATACTTTGAGTGTGCCAAATTTTAAATCTTGATGAATTTATTTGCACACTTTCCCAAGTCAATTTCATTTGCAAAAATCACTTTTTTGTCAGTGTGTCCAATTTGCAAATTCTGAGTAGCCTGTTTTGACCATTCACCAAATGCCACCTATTTTTTGTCATGAGCCCAAATCCTAGATCCATACTCTCCTCATGATAATGAAATAATGCCCCAATTTTTATTTCCCCAAGTGTCAGTTTGCCTAGTTTTTGAAGCCAAAACTACACACACTTTAGTGTTTTCTGACATGTTTATGTGCAGGTAGTTCTGGGAGGGCAACTTTGATAGTCAATATCTTTTGACTGATAATTTTTCATGATATGAGATTCGATAGGGTAAGAGATTGTAGAAAAAAGAATCAACATGTTTGATTTTAGAGCCTGGTCAGATGTTTGGGTCAATTTTTAAAGCTAGATGATAGGCCCTATTAGCAGAAAGTTGCAAATTGAAGATAAGTGATAAAATGAGTTTTAATGATGTTTTAGTGATGGATTTGTTTCAAATCAGTGTTGGATGGTCAATGGATCAATTTTGTAGTTCAAGTGTTCAAAAATGAATTTTTTTTAGCCGGACCCACTTTGGGGCCCGCCTAATTCTATTAGATTAATAAGGCATTGGAATATAAAAGAATATATTCTCTAGAAGAAATTCGTAATGGTTTGAATCATTGTATTTTTAAAAGATAAATGTAACATCATAATTTCTTTGCGTGCCTAGTCATTAATGAGCTGAATGTATAAGGATGAGAAAATATGCCCACCTAGGGGCATATACGACAATGTTAAGCACCTGTGACTTTGACAGAAATAAAGGAGAAATTGAAGTTTGGTTTTCCTTCTTGTCTATTTACAACTTTGCAGAGCTTGCCTTATTTAGGAATTCTGTTGGACATCATCCAGGGGTCAATGCACAAACTTTTTGAACTTATAAAGGCTTAGGGAGAGTATGAACCCCTCCATTCAAGTTACCATTCCTCCATTTACATCAACATGCATGACATGTAAAGGATATGGCCATATTGAAAAGGAATCATGCCATACATGCAAAGGCCATGGAACTGTTAGAGGACTAAAGGAGATTGATGTGACTATCCCAGCAGGAATTAAATTAGGAGATACAATCAATGTACCGAGGGCTAGTGCAAATGGGAATCAAGGAGTTCCACCTAGAAATATCTATAAATATTCAGGTTCTTGATGATTCTACCTTTTGAAGAGATGGGGCAGACATATATTATAATGCATCCATCAGTCTTACACAACTAGCTGAAAAATATCTGAATATGGAGCTCCAAGTGATTGGTGAAACATGCCAGTTATGTAATTTAGATACAATTACATTTCATTCAACCCCTATTTTTTGCTCACAATGTGGGAACCACATCAAGTGCAATACATTTTATTACCTTTTGGGACCTAGTGATACAAGACATTATTTTTTTTGTATAACATGTTACAGTGAAAATCGAGGTAATTCAGTCAAGATAGATGGAAATGAGTTCCCAAAGTTGAAGCTTGAGAAGAAGAAAAATGTGGATGAAATTGAAGAATTGTGGGTGTGTTGTGATATATGTGAAAAATGGCAACATCAAGTATGTGTGCTTTTTAATGGTAAAAGGAATGAAGATGAACACACAAAATATACATGCCTAAATTGTTACATGGGATTCAGCACCAATAGCCCATGCATATAAGAAATAGAGCTAACCCAAAGGCAAGGCAGGGGTGTCCACAACCTAGAGGGGACATCAAAAATAGAAGTTGGCTAGTGCTTGAAGGGGAGATGCCACTGCCCATGGCTATGAATGGAAAACTAAGTTAAAAGAAGGTTTCAATGATACATAAACAAAAGGAGCTTTCATCCATGCCATGTAAGAAGGAGTAGCCCATGCCTTGCAGGAGATCAACAACATGAGTATGAAGGGCATGTCTCCACAAGTGTGAATCCAGTGAATGAGTCACAACTATTTCTTTCAATGTGGAGGATTTGAGACAAAATTTGATACAATTTTTGGGTGACCTTGATGCAAAGGTGGATATGCACTAAACTCATCTCACTAGAGTTGACTAATCTTAGGGGCTTTTAGTAACCAGCGAATGGGAGACCATGCCTGAATAAAGGAAGTTGTCTAAAGAGTGTTGAGGCAGCATTTTTAAGGAGAAAGTCCATGTATTTTGATAGGTAATGCAACTAGGTTTGATACACATAAAAAATGGAAGAACAAAAAAATATGCAGGAGAAGCTCCACATGGATGACAGGAAGAAGCCACCAAACTGCAAGAAGCCATCCAAAGTGAAAGAATAGTTCACACGCAATTAAGAGGAGAACTGGGGTACGATGTAGAGAAAGAAGGCTCATAGCAAATAAATATGTCCACACTAGACTGAAGACCATGCAATCAAATGGAGAGTTTAGCACAGAGAGGGGGGAAAGCATTTGAACCATTTATCCCACATTGGGGAATGGATAGATTTCCTAGCGTTTAAATCCAAATCCTTACACCATACATAATTTCTTCAAGGAAAGCAGCTTTTGGAGGCTGCGTGCTTCATTGAGGAGCTTGTCATGTGGGGTCAGGTGCAATTTATTTTGACTTCCAATATGCCTTGAAAAAGGAAGACATGTGGTGATCAACCATGAGATCGAGAAAGAAGCTTCATACCCATTATGGTGTTACACCCAATGTATAAGTGGGAAGCAAGTTCAAAGGCACTTGTAATGTTATGCAAAACTTGTGAAAGCATAAAGGAAATTTGCATGCATAAAAGTGTAAACCAAATTTTGAAGGGGTTTGATCTTACACTAAGGTCATAAAGACATAAAGAAAGAGGCTAAGCATGAGAACGTAAAGGAAATTTCCAATGCTCCTAGTGTTATGCAAAATTGAAGGAGTCAATATTAATATATTAATGTGTAGTCTTGTAAGAACGTAAAGGAAAGCTTAGAAGCCCTCTGGTGCTATGGGAAAAGGAATTAATTAATTAATTAATTAATCAATTAAAAATGTTTCAAGGGGTCATAGAAAATGAGGAATTGACAAGTGGCGTGGGCAGAAAATAAAGTGAAAATAAAATAAAAATTCAAAAAAAAATTCAAACGCAAGTGGAAAGATTTAAATGAGTTTAAAAGTTTTTATAGTTCAAACTATATGAATTTTTAAATTTTTCCATTTTTTAATGATTGCTCATGGCTTGGGAGCCTGTTTTTCAAACTGCTACCAGGGGCAATTTTTGTTTGAAATAGGCACTATAATATATTGTTGGAACCAGGAGAAGATGAATTTTCTAGATATGGGGTCAGTTTTTTAGCATGTCTTCACTGGTTTGAGTTATTGGCATATTTGTAATTTTTGGGGCATTCTCAATGGAGTAGGCAGAATTCATCATGGAGCATCAAAATCAGTTGGGGAACAAACATTGATGTTTGTTGAAGCATAAAATGAATTTTGGAAAAGTTTTCATGCTTCTAGAGTTCATTTTTTAACTAATTTTTTTTGTTGCCTTGGGTTTAGATGAGGCATCAAATCAGTTATGATTCTCATCAAATATCTGAGATATTTTGTGCTTTTGGAGGCCAAAATGATGAGGATTTGATTCACCAGTTGTAGAGAGTGATTAGAGAGAGGTTTTTTCAACTTCTAGGAGATGAATTTTAAGTGGACACATGTTAGATGTAGATCAAATTCGAGAGTTCTCTTTTCCTATATCTTTCTTTTTCTTTCTCTTTGCAAGGTTGGTTCCATTTTTTGGGGAAAAGCCACTCACTGTTGTGATACCATGTTTTGGTTCCAATTTTGATGTGTTCCTATACTATGACACCACATTTCCTTTAGCAAATTTCTCTTGTATGAATAGTAATAGGAAGATAAATATAGATAGTTTAGATCTATTAGGTGTTTCTTTGTTTTAAATTTAAGCATAAAAATGTATTATTTCAAGGAAATCAATACAAAGAACAACAAGTGTTTGAGTTTTCCTTTTAGATCTTATCTACTTTCTCAATGATTTTTCAATGTTTTATGATCTTTGAACAAAGAGCCTAGGTCATAGTTACAGTCCTGTAAGGTTGTATGTTGGTTTATTGTTGATTATAACTCAAGGGGTTATGTAAATGCTTTAGGGAAATCAATGGGGTTGCAAGTTTACTGATGAGGATATTAGGTAAGAATGAGATTTAGATTGAACATAGATGTCTATTTACAAGGTGTATGGATAGATCAGATATCTGAAGATACGAATATGTCTCAGGTACCTGTATGTATGTATTTGGTTCATAGAATTGCCCAATGGATTAGGCACTAGTCAACTACAGGATCATTAGTTCTTACTATTGCATATTAGGGGTTTTGTTGAGCTCAATATTATTAATCAAATGTTTTTCCCTTTCATGTTGAAGAGCTAAAAAGGATGCCCTCACTCAATTTGTGAGATTCATAGATTTGCATTTAGCTATTGTAGACCTATGTTATTGCATAAGTATTAGGAGATAAAGGGATTTTCATCTATAGTAAATAGGTTCATATTTATGTTTTAATTGCACTAGTATCATATATCAAAACCTCAAGGTTAACTTGCTTAGGTCTTGCAGAGCTTGAAGTGAAGGAGTTATGCCTTATAGTTAGCCCAAGATTGTAGTCGAGTGTATCCATCATAGGAATTTGCTAGCCTTAGGTGCATTGGTCTAGTTTCTTGGTTGTTTTCAAAATTGTTAAATCAAGAGCCAACAAAATGGTGACTCTGCTGGGGACTGTATTTGAATATGAATGATAGAAAAACCTTGAGAATTTAAAAGGAGGTTCAATAAAATAGGAGAAGTGCATGAAAAAATTGCAAGAGTAAGTTCTCTGATGTGTTTTTCCAGTTTTCTTTTTCAAAATGTCATGCACCCCAGTTTTGCTTTGTTCAAGATAGCAGTGGCTTTGATGCATTGAATTTAGATTCTGTTGTTAATAAGTTTTATTTCTAGTCAATTGAGCCATTTGTGGTTTTCAGAGTCATAATTGTTTATGAAGAATATTCTCTTTTCAAGATGTTGATGATCTACAAGTTTCTCCTATATTGAAAGTTTTGTTCAGAATTTACAAGTGGTAAATTGTTTCAAATCTTTTTCACTAAGTGTGAGTGTCAACTCTGATCTAAATCTTTGTACCAATGCATAGTGTATTCCAATATTAGAGGCTTTCAATATTTATGGGCAGATTTGGCTTGTTGAAAAAGAGAGGTGCATTTTAGATCTATAGTGTTGTGTGTTGTGTGTATCTGCTGCAAGTAGAATTATTTCAAGAATAAATTATTATTGTGATTTAAATTTCCTCATCAAGGAGGTGGCAGCTCTATAAGGATTTGATAAGTGGTGTGAGGAATTGAGATTAGTAGCAGTGCCAAACCAACAGATTAGTGGTTTTAGCATCAACACTTGAGGTATTTTATTTTCATGATGTTATTCTTTTCATGACAGAAAGTGGTATATGTGTGTGTTCTCCATCGACTAATATTCAGCACTAGGAGGAGGAGAATAGTGTAATAGGTTTTATACACTTAATGGGAATAAGTTTTAGTTTGTAAAGTTTTGTGAAGTGTTTGAAGTGACTCATTGATAGAAGGTTATAATCATCCTACAAATTGCAAATTAGAATTATTGTTGATGAGTGTCAAGGTTTCAAAGAATGACAAGTTTCCTTTCATCTAGTATGCAGCCAATTAGTGATGTTTGTAGATCATTCTCCACCAAGAGGTATATGCCATTATGCTTTGATGGCAGATATGGTTTCCCAAATGTCATTCCTAATGATATTAGAAAAAGTTTATCTAAATTTAATGGGAACCATACTATTTTAGCTAGTCATCATGTTGAATTGTTCAGTGATTTGATGGGTGACTATGAGATTGCTCGTGAGGATGTGCACATGAAATTATTTGTTCAAACTTTGGAAGGTCATCCTAGAAACTTGTTTTCTTTTCTACCAACATGTTCTATTTCATCATGGGGTGAGTTTCATTCTGCCTTCATGGAGCAATTTGGAGAAAGGGTAAGCATATCTGATTCTTATGATAAGTTCTTGAGGACTCACACTGAGTGTGATGAACTTGTCCCTCAATTTAACATCATATTTGCAAGAGTTTTGAATGAGATCCCTGAGAGTTATAGACCTGATGATCAAATGTGTTTAGCTTTTTGCTTTGATGCATTTGACAAGAAAATGAATTATCTACTAAGGGATAAAGAACCACAGACATTATATTAGGCTTTTATGACTACTAGGGATATTGAGAATAATTTGAAGTATGGATTTATTAGAGGTCATTTTTCTATGAATGATTTCTAGTATAATGTGTTTGAAAGAAAAGATGAATGTGGTGTAGATGCTTTAGTTTCAAATAAGCTTATCAATACCCCTATTGTAATGAAAAATTAGATCAAAATTTCAAATCAAATTGTGTGTATAAAGAAAGTTAGTTGTATTGCAAATGAAGACACATATGTTCATGATGCTACAATAGTAGGATGTATTTCAGACTTTGCTAGGGTTCAACATTATATTGATTTTACGAATCAATGTTTAGTTGTAGAAATAAGTGCTTCTCATGATAATTATAAGTATGATGATGTAACTAATGCTTCAAAATTTGAGGTTGCTACACCTAGGTCTCAGACTTGTGCAAGTGAGGAGGCTGAGAGTTATTTCTTTGATTAGGAGTTTGATATTGCTGATCTGACATGCCATGGAGAGATAACACAAGATGATGAGTGTGAATCACATTTATCTCAGTCATAGTCAGAAGAACAAAACACACATGTTTGTAATGTTTCAGCAGTAGATGTTAAGATGGATTCAATTGATCAGTCAAATATGCAAGAAATGATTTATCTTATTCATAGGCTACATCATGTTGAGAATTTTATAAAATCTGAAGTTGAAAGACATTCATCTCAATATGAGAACAAAGAAGCTGAAAGTCATGTTTCAAGTGATCACAATAAAGTTATTGATTTGATATATAATCAAGAAGAATCATATGAGGGAGATGATGAGAGTGGTTACTCAAATCAAAGTGAGGAAAATGATACTACATGCTCATTTTCATACAAGTTTGGTGCTGATTGGGAAGAAGAAAGCAATGATGGAAGTGAACATTCATCTGAAGATGAAGGTATGAATTCTTTTTTTGAATCTAAAAAAGAAAGTATATCTAAGTTTTTGTGTTATACAAACTAGTTAGTCAATGAAGAATTTGAGAATGATTTGTCCTCAATCTATGAAGATAAATAAATGTTGAATCCAATTGATGTTAATGAATTTGAATGAAGATTCTAGTGAAGGGTTGTCAAGCGTTCTTACATTAGACAATAAAGATCTAGCATGTAGTGAGGGGTTTAGGAATGAATCATGGTCTATTCATAATGGTTATCCTAAACAAGATAACGAAGAGAATGCAATTATGGACACTATATGTTTGGTAGAAGAAATAGAAAGTGAGTCTTCATATAGTTCTAACTTTTCTTCATATGCTAAAATTTTCCATGAGGATGAAATGGTTAGTGAATTTAAAGTGTATACTAATGCTTTATATGATGAAGGTTGTGAGGATGAACAACCCATTTTTTGTCCAAATGTTCAAAGAGGATCCTTGCATGGAGTTATCAATCCATTGTTTGAAGATGATATGGAAGTTTTAGATTTAGTTGAGCTAGATGCAAATGGTGATACACTGTCATACCATTGTAATGAATTAGAATATTGTTCTTCCATTTGTGATATTAAATTTTCTAATGATGTTGCATTTTTTGAGCTTGAAGATGATGTGTTTGATAGAGTTATCTTTGAAGAGAAGTGGACACTCATAGTAAGTTTTATGATGATTCATATGAGGGAAGGACTAAGCAACATTTTAATTGTGAAGATACATCAGGTGGTTATGGAGTGTTTTCAAATTTTGATGATAATGTTATGTGTGAATATAAATCTGATTGCTTATTTGAAGTCCAGTCGACAACATTTGATGAGATGCAAAGTCAAGGTATGAGTGCTATATATAACTCATTTGATGAAGTTGAGTATAAGGCCTTTGTATTTCCATTTGATGATGTTCATGAGTTAGTTTCTAAAGATTAGTTTTAGTTTAATGATGGTATTCATGAGCATATTAATGTTCTTTTCATAGTGAGCAAAAGGTTTAAGTTATGCCAAGCTTTTACATGCACTATGAAAGTAATGGTGATGATTTTGTTTTGCCAATCGAAGAAATTGAAGATGTGTGTCAAATTGGTAAAAATTATATGAATGAGATTTCTAGCTTCTCTCATGCACATTCAGATGAAAATCAAGTTTTCGACAGAGGTAAAAGTTGTGAGAAAGTTCGATGTCCCTTGGCCATTGTTTGTACGTAATAGTAGTTGTTTTTTGCTTTCAATAAAGTTGTGCAAGAGAGTTTTTTTGTTGTTTTGGGAGTGGTATGCTTCTCCCAAATATCTTAGTCCTTTCCATGCATGCAAGTGACATTCATCCCCAGAAAGAGCCTGTTGGGACTCAAAATTGAAGCTCCAATTTTGAGTACCATTGAGAAAATTAAGCCCTATAAATGCTTTTTAATGCATGTGTACCCAGCTATCCATTTGAGGCCTCAGAGGTGTTTAATGATTCTAACACCTTCCTTTCAGAATATCCACTCATTTCATGAAGTTAAATTGACATTTGAGCTATTTCATGAAGTCTTGTTTTGAGCAATTTACAATTTTGCATTCACCCAAGTGTCAAACAGCGACAGGAGGCCTTGTTTGCAACTAAATATCCTACACCCAGTAGAATTTTATGACTCATTGCTTTGGAAGTGTTTAGTTTCCATACCTAAGAGACTATGTTTTATATTTTGAGTCATTTTGAATTTGTTTGACTAGTTTTTGAATCCCTCAAAGTTGGTAGCTTACTACTTTCATGCATTTGCAAATTGTGCAAATTTCTAGGAAGGCCTATTTGATGAGTTATAACTTTTGACCAGTTGACCCAAATGATAAAATTCATGCTGTGTTGCATTTTAGAGGTTAGAGACTTGTTATGTTCAAGTTTGAGCTTATGAAAAATTCGTTTGATCAGTTTTCAAATGCGATTCCAAATGCAATTTCTAATTTTTTAGTAGTGTCAAGAAATGCAGATTGATTGGCACCCTTGTTCAGGATTTTATAACTTGAAATTAATCATAGGTGAGATCAAATGGATTGTACCACTGTGTTTTACTCTAAAACTACTTTGAGTGTGCCAAATTTTAAATCTTGAAGAATCCATTTGCACACTTTCCCAAGTCAATTTCATTTGCAAAAATCACTTTTTTGTCAATGTGTCCAGTCTACAAATTTTGAGTAGCCTACTTTGACCATTTTCCAAATGCTACCTATTATTTTTCATGAGACAAAATTGGATATCCATACTCTCCTCGTGACAGTGAAACAACACCCAAGTTTTTGTTTCCCCAAGTGTCAATCTGCCTAGTTTTTGAAGCCAAAACTGAACACACTTTAGTGTTTTCTGACATGTTTATGTGTAGGTAGTTCTGGGAGGGCAACTTTGATAGTCAATATCTTTTGACTAAAAATTTTTCATGAGACAAGATTCGACGAGGTAAGAGATTATAGAACGAAGAATTAGTATGTTTGATTTTAGAGCCCAGTCAAATGTTTGGGTCAATTTTTAAAGCCAACTGACAGGCCCTGTTAGTAGAAATTCACAATTTGTAGATAAGTGATAAAATGAGTTTTAACGATGTTTCAGTGATGGATTTGTTTCAAATCAGTGTTGGATGGTCAATGGATCAATTTTGCAGTTCAGGTGTTTGAAAAGGAAATTTTTTTTAGTCGAACCCACTTTGGGGCCCAGCTAATTCTATTAGATTAATAAGGCATTAGAATATAAAAGAATATTTTCTCTAGAAGAAATTGGTAATGGTTTGAATTATTGTGATTTTTAAAAGATAAACATAACATTGCAATTTCTTTACGTACCTAGTCATTAATGAGCTGAATGTATAAGGATGAGAAAATATGCCCACCTAGGGGCATATAAAAAAATGTTAAGCACCTATTCCTTTGAGAGAAATAAAGGAGAAATTGAAGTTTGGTTTTCCTTCTTGTTTGTTCATAACTTTGCAGAGCTTGCCTTATTTAGGCATTTTATTGGACATCATCCAGGGGTCTATGCACAAACTTGCTCAACTTGTAAAGGCTTAGGGAGAGTATGAACCCCTCCATTTAGGTTACCATTCCTCCATTTACATCAACATGCATGACATGTAAAGGATTTGTCCATATTGTGAAGGAATCGTACCATACATGAAAAGACCATGGAACTATTAGAGGACTGGAGGAGATTGATGTGACTATCCCAGTAGGAATTAAATTAGGAGATACAATTAGTGTACCAAGGGCTAGTACAAGTGGGAATCAAGGAGTTCCACCTAGGAATCTCTATAAATATTTGAGTTCTTGATGATTCTACTATTAGGATAAATCACAGACAAAAATAAAAACTACATGCAAATATAACCAATAATAGAAAATAATAGATCACACAGAAATGAACACAAGGCACCAAGATTTAACGTGGTTCACCCAATCCTTGGGCTACATCCACCAAATAGCAAGTCTGATCTTATTACAATCCAATGATTACAACCTGATTACAATCTATAATCCTTTACAGCTCAATATTGCCGCAAGAACCAATTTCGCATCACAACACAAAAAAAAAATACCCAACCCTAAACCCTTTTATACAAGTATTAAATCGCTTTAGGGTTATAACATGTCATCCATAATTAGCCATAACTTTAGTGGAAAATCTACGAATGGAAAATAGTACCAAAAAAATTTCTACGAATGGCGAATAGTACCCAAAAAAAAAAAATTTGGGCCGATGCCCCGAACCCCACTAATTATGAAGTATGTACAGTACTTTTCTGATTAGTCACTATAATCTAACAATCTCCCACTTGGGGATTGATCAGGCTCCACACTAAACAACACTCTCCCACTTGGAGACTGATCCTATAGCAAGACCACTACCACATGGAGCTCCCACTAGATCAAACCACCCTGGACTCTGCTATTCTTTTATTCATGTTCAGTCTAAAAGACCAACCAAAGCTAAAGAGGAGTTCGGCTTCTCCCTTATTGCAACCTTTGTCAACATATCTACTGGATTGTCATTTGTATGGATCTTCTCCAGCTTTAACTATCCATCCTCCAAAACTGACCGAATGAAATGGTACCGCAACTGTATGTGTTTGGTCTTAGAATGTAGAGCTGAATTCTTTGCAAGATGAATGGCACTCTGACTATCTATGAACAAATAATTATCCTTCTAAGGATGTCCCAATTCTTCCAAGAAGAACTAAAGCCATATCATCTCCTTGGCTACCTCTATAGCAGCAACATACTCTACCTCTATAGTGGATAGAGCATTAATCTTCTATAACCTTGAAACCCAACTCACGGCTACCCCACAAATAGTAAAGACATAACCTATAGTACTCCGCCTGGTATCAATATCCCCTACCAAATCTGAGTAAACATAGCCCTGTAAATTAGTAGTAGAGCCCCCAAAGTGTAAACACTTATTGAATTTTCCTCTCAAATATCTGAGAAGCCACTTGACAGTAGTCCAGTGCTCAAATCCTAGATGACTCATATACCTGCTAACAACTCCCACTACATGTGCAATATCTGGCCTAGTACATACCATAGCATACATCAAGCTTCCTACAACTGAAGCATGGGGTACCTTGGACATCTTATCCTCCTCTTCCTATGCCTTAGGATACATATCCTTAGTCAATTTCAAATGACCAGGTAAAGGTGTGTTGACAGCTTTAGCATTATCCATAGAGAAACATTGCAAAACCTTCTCAACATAATCAGCCTGAGATAGCATCAATGTTTTGTTCTTCCTATCTCTACAAATCTTCATACCAAGGATTTTTTTTGCTGACCCCAAATCCTTCATAGAAAATGCATGTGTTAACTGGCATTTCAGCCCCTTAATATGATCCATGTTAGACCTAGCTACAAGCATATCATCAACATATAAACATAAAATAATGTAGCTATCATCATCCAACCTCTTATAATAAACACAATAATCTGAATGACACCTATTATAGCCATGCTCATGTATAAACCTGTCAAATTTTAGATACCATTGCCGAGGTGCTTGCTTCAAGCCATATGAACTTTTCTTCAATTTGCACACTAAGTTCTCCTTACCTTTGACCTCAAATCCCTGTGGCTGAGCCATATACATTTCTTCATCCAAATCACCATGAAGGAAGGCTATTTTAACATCCAGCTAATCTAAATGCAAATCTTTAGTAGCCACAAGACTTAAAACAGTACGAATAGAAGTTATTTTAACAACAGGAGAAAATATCTCATCAAAGTCAATTCCCTTTTTCTATGCAAATCCTTTTACAACTAACTTGGCATTAAATCTTTTCTTACCTCCTTCCTCTTCTTTCAACCTATAAACCCACTTATTCTATAAAGCCTTTTTACCTGTAGGCAACTTGCACAAATCCCATGTCTTATTCTTCAGCAAAGAGTCCATTTCATCTTTCATTGCAAACTCCCATTGAATCTTAGTATCCACCTACACAACTTCATCATAACTTTTAGGTTCATCAACATTAGTAAGTAAAATAGAATACAAAGAGGGAGAAAATCTTTATGGAGGCCTAATTTGCCTTGTTGACCTTCTAACATTCACTGGTGTGAATGGTATTTGTTGTTGTAGTTGTTGCACATCATGAGGAATGGTTGGAACAACAACTTTTGGAGCATCATCTAGCACTACATAATCATCTTCTTTCTTCTCATGTTGCTACAACAGATCTTTGTACAACACTTTCTCATTGAATATGACATCCCAACTTCTAACAATTTTATGATTTTCAAAATCCCAAAGCCTATAACCAAATTCATTAATTCCATATCCAACAAAGAGACATTTCTTTGATTTTGTGTCTAGCTTGGTTCTATTTTCAGAGCCTATATGAGCAAAAGCTTCACAACCGAAGGTCTTGAGAAAAGAATAACTCACCTTCTTACCAGTCCATGCCTCCTCTGGAATACCACAGCCCAAAGGAGTAGAGGGACCTCTATTAATCAAATATACTATAGTATTGATAGCCTCCACCCACATGTGTAAGGGCAACCTAGCATGCAACCTCATGCTCCTTGCACCCTCCATTATAGTCCTATTCATGCGTTCAGCCACTCCATTTTCCTGCGGAGTCCTTGGAACAATTTTCTGCCTATGAATACCATTAGTGGAGCAATAATATTCAGATTCATGACTGCAATACTCACCACCATTATCAGATCTGAGACATTTTAATTTCTTACCAGTCTCATTTTCAACCAAGCATTTCCATTTCTTAAAAGTTTGAAATACATCAGATTTTTGTCTAAGGAAATAAACCCATACTTTTCTAGTTGTGTCATCAATAAATGTAACATAATAATGATAGACACTAAGGGAAGATACCTAAGCTGGTCCCCATACATCTGTATACACAAGGTCTAATTTCTCCTTTTTGTTTTCCTTCCCAGTCTTTACAAAACTCACTTTCTTTTGTTTTCCATACACACAACTTTCACAAAAATCCATATTAACACATTTTAGACTTGGTAAAACTTTATTTGAATGAAGTACTTTCATACCTTTCTCACTCATGTACCGAAGTATGTTGTGCCATAGTGCTGTATAAGAATTTACAACAACTATTTGTTCTCCCTACTCAACTGCAACAATTATTCCTGAACATTCATTTTTCTCTTAAACAATCAAAGTAGAAGGAACAATATGACTTGTACAAAGATATAAGGTGCCTACTTTCACACCTTTTGCTACTATGAGGGAACCTTTTGAAACCTTCCAATTTTTATCATTAAAAGTAGCTACACAACCCTCATCATCGAGTTGCCCTGCTGAAATTAAATTCCTACTCAGCCTTGGAACATGTCTTACCTCATGTAGTATCCAATGATTCCCATTCTGCAACTTAATCTTAATTTTTCCCTTTCCAAAAATTTGACAAGGTTCATTATCCCCCAAATAAACAAGCCCAAAATCCCCTTGGACATAATCAATGAAATAACCTCTATGAGGTGTAGCATGAAATGAAGCACTAGAATCTAAAACCCATGAATCATCAACACTTTTTAAAGACAGAAGCAAAGCATCCTCTTCGGATTTGTTACTTACCACATTTGCCTCCTTGTCTCCATCTGATTTATCTCCTTCATTTTTCTTTTGATTCCAACAATCTTTCTTTTTGTGCCTTGGTTTCCCATAGTACCAAAAATTGTTTGGTCCTCTCGATTGAGACCTCCTCCCCTTTGACTTTCCTCTTGATTTCCCACAAATTCCAGAGTTACTTCCTCTCTCAGTCATTCTACCCCTGCGTTGTGCATTCAAAGCACTTCTTGATGTAGATCCACTTGAGGATTTCCTATGAGTTTCCTCACTCAAAATAACATCGATCACATCATCATATTTTAGGGTACTAGATCCAAGAACAAAATTACTCACCACCATTACCAAGTCATTCCAGCTTTCAGGAAAAAAACACAAAATCAAGAGAGCCCTAATTTCTTCATCAAAATTGATACCCACAGAAGATAACTGACTAGTAATAGTATTAAACTCATTTAAATGATCTTCAATAGATCCACCTTCTACCATTTTATATTAAATAAACACTTCATGAGAAATACCTTGTTTGAAGAGGAGGGCTTTTCATATAGTGTCACTAGGGTTTTCATCAAATCTTTTATTGTCTTTGCTTTTGTAATATTAAATGCCACCGATGGTGCCAAGCATAATTGAATTCTTTCGAGTGCCTTTCTATCCAAAAGATCCCATTCAACCTCTGACATAGTTCCCTGATTCTTGGCTTTGCCTTCCAATGGCTTCCATAAATCCTTCTGACATAGATAGTCTTCCATTTGCATCTTCCATAACTAGAAGTTTTTCCCATTAAACTTGTCAACCCTCAGCTTACCCTCATTTGCCATTTCTCCCACTCAACCGTGAGACTCCCACTCAACTGTGAAACTTTCCTATAGAGGATAACTGAAAAAAAACTAGGCTCTGATACCACTTGTTAGGATAAAACACAGACAGAAATAAAATCTACATGCAAATATAACCAATAATAGAAAATAATAGATCACACATAAATGAACACAAGGCACCAAGATTTAATGTGGTTCACCCAATCTCTAGGCTACATCCACCAAATAGTAAGTCTGATCTTATTAAAATCCAGTGATTACAACCTGATTACAATCCGTAATCCCTTACAACTCAATATCGCCGCAAGAACCAATTTTGCATCACAACACAAAAAAAAAAAAACCCAACCCTAAACCCTTTTATACAAGTATTAAACCACTTTAGGGTTATAACATGTCGGCCATAATTAGCCATAACTTTAGTGGCGAATCTACAAATGGAAAATAGTACCAAAAAAATTTCTACGAATGGTGAATAGTACCAATTATGAAGTATGTACAGTACTTTCCTGATCAGTCACCACAATCTAACATCTACCTTTCGAAGAGATGGGGTAGACATATATTATAATGCATCCATTAGTCTTACATAGCTAGCTAAAAAATATCTGAATATGGAGCTCTAAGTGACTGGTAAAACATGCCAGTTACATAATTTAGATACAATTATGTTTGATTTACCCCCTATTTATTGCTCACCATGTGGTAACTGCATCAAGTGCAATGCATTTTATTACCTTTTGGGAGCTAGTGATACAAGACATTGTTTTTTTTATATAACATATTATAGTGAAAACCAAGGTGAGTCAGTCAAGATAGATGGAAATGAGTTCCCAAAGCTGAAGCTTAAGAAGAAGAAAAATGTGGATGAAATTGAAGAATCATGGGTGTGTTCTAATATATGTGAAAAATGGAAACATCAAGTATGTGCACTTTTCAATGATAAAAGGAATGAAGATGAGTAGGTAGAATATACATGCCCAAACTATTACATGGAAGTCAATGCCAGCAGTCCACACATATAAGAAATAGAGCAGACCCAAAGGCAAGGCAGGGGTGTCCACAGCCCAGAGGGGATGTCAAGAATAGAAGCTAGCCAGTGCTTGAAGGGGAGATGCCACTATCCACAACTGTGAATGGAAGATGCTAAGTTAAAAGAACATCTCAATGATGCATAAACAAAAGGAGCTTCCATTCACGCCATGTAAGGAGGAGCAGCCCACACCTTGTAGAAGATCCATGACATGAGTATGAGGGCGTATCTCAACAAGTGTGAATCCAATGAATGAGTCATGACTATTGCTTTGAACATGGAGGATTTGAGATAAAATTTGATGCAATTTTTGTGTGACCTCGATGCAAAGGTGGATAGGCACTAAACTCATCTCATTGGAGATGACTAATCTTAGGGGCTTGGAGCAACCAGCGAATGGGAGACCATGCCTGAATAAAGGAAATTGTCTAAAGAGTGTTAAGGTGGCATTTTAAGGAGGAAGTCCACACATTTTGATAGGCAGTGAAACTAGGTTTGATATGCATAAACAAAGGAAGAACAACAAAATTTGTAGGAGAAGCCCCACATGGATGGCAAGAAGAAGCCACCAGACTGCAAGAAGCCACACAGAGTGAAAGAGTACTCCACATGCAATTAAGAGGAGAACTGGGGCACAACATAGAGAAAGAAGGCTCACAGCAAACAAATGTGCCCACACCAGACTAAAGACCACACAGTCAAATGGATTGATTAGCACAAATAAAGGGAAAAGCGTTTGAACCATTTATCCCACATTGGGGAGTGGATAGATTTCCCAGAATTTAAATACAAATCCTTTCAGCATACATAATGTCTTAAAGGAAAGTGGCTTTTGCAGGCTGTGTGCTTCATGGAGGAGCCCGTTGTGTGGGGCCAGGCATAATGTATATTGACTTCTAATATGTCTTGAAAAAGGAAGACGTGGTGATCAACTATGAGACCAAGAAAGAAGCTTCATACCCATTATAGTGTTATGCCCAATGTATGAGCGAGAAGCAAATTCAAAGGCACTTGCGATGTTACATGGAACTTGTGAAAGAGTGAAGGAAAATCATGTGCATAAATGCATAAACCAAACTTTGAAGGGGCCCAATCTTATGTGGAGGTTGTAAAGACATAAAGCAAGAGGTTGAGTGTGAGAACGTAAAGGAAATTTCCAAAGCTCCCAATATTATGCAAAATTGAAGGAGTTAATATTAATATATTAATGTGTAGTCCCATAAGAACATAAAGGAAAGCTTAAAAGATCTCTGGTGTTATAGTAAAAGGGATTAATTAATTAATTAATTAAAAATGTTGCAAGGGGTCATGGCAAATGAGGAATAGACAAGTGGCGTGGACAAAAAAAAAGTGAAAATAAAATGAAAATTCAAAAAAAGTTTTCAAATACATGTGGAAAGATTTAAATGAGTTTAAAAGTTTTTATAGTTCAAACCATATGAAATTTTAAATTTTTCCATTTCTTAATGACTGTTCATGGCTTGGGAGCCTGTTTTTCAAACTACTACTAGGGGGTAATTTTTGTCCAAAATAGGCACTATAATATACTGTTGGAACTGAGAGAAGATGAATTTTCTAGATATGGGGTCAATTTTTGAGCAAGTCTTCACCGATTTGAGTTATGAGCATATTTGTAATTTTTGGGGCATTCTCAATGGAATGGGTAGAATTCATCATGGAGTGTCAGAATTAGTTAGGGAACAAACATTGATATTTGTTGAAGCATAAAATAAATTCTAGAAAAGTTTTCATGCTTCTAGAATTGATTTTTTAACTGATTTTTTTCATTTCCTTGGGTTCAAATCAGGCATCAAATTAGTTATGATTCTCATCAAATATCTGAGATATTTTGTGCTTTTGGAGGCCAAAATGATGAGGATTTGATTCACTAGTTGCAAAGAGAGATTATAGAGAGGTTTTTTCAGCTTCTAGGAGATGAATTTCAAGTGGACACATGTTAGATGTAGATCAAATCCAAGAATTCTCTTTTCCTATATCTTTCTTTTTCTTTCTCTTTGTAAGGTTGGTTATAGTTTTTGGAGAAAAACCACTCACTTCTGTAATACCATGTTTTGGTTCTAATTTTGATGTGTTCCCATACTGTGACACCACATTTCCTTTAGCAAATTTCTCTTGTATGAACAATAGAAGGAAGATAAATATAGATAGTTTAGATCTATTAGGTGTTTCTTTGTTTTAAATTTAGGCATATGAATGTATTATTTCAAGGAAATCAATACAAAGAACAACAAGTGTTTGAGTTTCCATTTTAGATCTTATCTCCTTTCTCAATGAATCTTCAATATTTTATGATCTTTGAACAAAGAGCCTAGGTTGTAGTTGCAATCCTATAAGGATGTATGTTACTTCATTGTTGCTTATGACTTAAGGGGTTATGTAAATGCTTCAAGGAAATCAATAGGGTTGCAAGTTTACTAATGAGGATATCAGGTAAGAATGAGATTTAGATTGAACATAGATGTATATTTACAAGGTGAATGGATAGATTAGATATCTAAAGATATGAATATGTCACAGGTACCCGTATGTATGTATTTTATTCATAGAATTACCCAATGGATTAGGCACTGGTCAGCTACAAGATCATTAGTTCTTATTGTTGCATATTAGGGGTTTTATTGAACTGGACATTATTAATCAAATGTTTTTCCCTTTCATGTTGAAGAGCTAAAAAGGATGCCCTCACTCAGCTTGTGAGATTCATAGATTTTCATTTAGCTATTGTAGATCTATATTATTGCATAAGTATTAGGAGATAAAGGGATTTTCATCTGTAGTAAATAGGTTTAGATTTATGTTTTAATTGCACTGGTGCCATATATTAGAACCTCAAGGTTAACCCACCTAGGTCTTGCAAAGCTTGAAGTGAAGAAGGAGTTATGCCTTATAGTTGGCCCAAGATTGCAATTGAGTGTATCCATCATATGAATTTGCTAGCCTTAGGTGCATTGGTCCGGTTTCTTGGTTGTTTTCAAAATAGTTAAATTAGGAGTCAATAGAATGGATTGTACCACTATGTTGTACTCTAAAAATGTTTTGAGTGTGCCAAATTTTAAATCTTGATGAATCCATTTGCACACTTTCCCAAGTCAATTTCATTTGCAAAAATCACTTTTTTGTCAGTGTGCCTAGTTTTCCAATTCTGAGTAGCCTACTTTGGCCATTCACAAAATGCCACTTGTTGTTTTTCATGAGCCCGAATTGCAGATCCATACTCTCCTTGTGATAGTGAACCAACACCCCAATTTTTGTTTTGACAAGTTTTAGTCTACCTAGTTTTTGAAGCCAAAATTGAATGCACTTTAGTATTTTCTGACATGTTTATGTGGAAGAGGTTTTGGGAGGGAAACTTTGACAGTCAATATCTTTTGACTGAGAATTCATCATGAGACAAGATTCGATGGGGTAAGAGATTGCAGAATAAAGAATTAGTATGTTTGATTTCAGAGCCTGGTTAGATGTTCGAGTTAGTTTTTAAAGCTAGTTGATAGGCCCTATTAGCAGAAAGTCACAGTTTGCAGATAAGTGATAAAACAAGTTTTAACGATGTTTCAGTGATGGATTTGTTTCAAATTAGTGTTGGATGGTCAATGGATCAATTTTGTAGTTTAGGTGTTCGAAAATAGAAAAAAATTTAGCTGGACCCACTTTGGGGCTCGATTAATTCTATTAGATTAATAAGGCATTGGAATATAAAAGAATATATTCTTTAGAAGAAATTGGTAATGGTTTGAATCATAGTGAGTATTAAAAGATAAATGTAACATCACAATTTCTTTGTGTGCCTAGTCATTGACGAGCTAAATGTATAAGGATGAGAAAATATGCCCATGTGGGGGCATATACAACAATGTTAAGCACATGTGCCTTTGAGAGAAATAAAGGAGAAATTGAAGTTTGGTTTTCCTTCTTGTCTTTTTAGAACTTTACAGAGCTTGCCTTATTTAGGCATTCTGTTGCACATCATCCAGGGTTCAATGCATAAACTTGCCCAACATGTAAAGGCTTAAGGAGAGTATCAACCCCTCCATTTAGGTTACCATTCCTCCATTTACATCAACATGAATGATATGTAAAGGATTTGGCCATATTGTGAAGGAATCATGCCATACATGCAAAGGCCATGGAATTGTTAGAGGACTGAAGGAGATTGATTTGACTATCCCAGCAGGAATTGAATCAAGAGATACAATTAGTGTATTGAGGGCTAGTGCAATTGGGAATCAAGGAGTTCCACCTAGGAATCTCTATAAATATTTGGGAATATTAGCTAGTCTTACACAGCTAGTTGAAAGATATCTGAATATGGAGCTCCAAGTGACTGGTGAAACCTGCTAGTATGTATTTTAGATACAATAACATTTGATTCACCCCCTATTTATTGCTCACCATGTGGGAACTGCATCAAGCGCAATGCATTTTATTACCTTTTGGGAGCTAGTGGTACAAGACATTATTTTTTTTGTATAACATGTTATAGTGAAAATCAAGGTGAGTCAGTCAAGATAGATGGAAATGAGTTCCCAAAGTTGAAGCTTGAGAAGAAGAAAAATGTGGATGAAATTGAAGAATTGTGGGTGTGTTGTGATATATGTGAAAAATGACAACATCAAGTATGTGCACTTTTCAATGGTGAAAGGAATGAAGATGGGCAGGCAGAATATACATGCCCAAACTATTACATGGAAGTCAACTCTAGCAGCCCATGCATATAAGAAATAAAGCCAACCCAAAGGCAAGGTAGGGGTGTCCACAGCCTAAAGGGGACATCAAGAATAGAAGATAGCTAGTGCTTGAAGGGGAGATGCCACTGCCCATGGCTATGAATGGAATACGCTAAGTTAAAAGAAAGTTTCAAGGATGCATAAACAAAAGGAGCTTTCATTCATGCCATGTAACGAGGAGTAGCCCATGCCTTGCAGGAGATCC
The DNA here is from genome assembly GCA_028749045.1 of Cupressus sempervirens. NCBI lineage: Eukaryota > Viridiplantae > Streptophyta > Pinopsida > Cupressales > Cupressaceae > Cupressus > Cupressus sempervirens. Next base: position 132,882,333 of record CM053788.1, on the reverse strand, counting down.
ACAACATGAGTATGAAGGGCATATCTCAACAAGTGTGAATCCAGTGAATGAGTCATGTCTATTACTTTGAACATGGAGGATTTGAGATAAAATTTGATGTAATTTTTGTGTGACCTCGATGCAAAGGTGGATAGGCACCAAACTCATCTCACTAGAGATGACTAATCTTAGGGGCTTGGAGCAACTAGTGAATGGGAGACCATGACTAAATAAAGGAAGTTGTCTAAAGAGTGTTGAGGTGACATTTTAAGGAGGAAGTCCACATATTTTGACAGGCATTGAAACCAGGTTTGATATGCATAAACAAGGGAAGAACGATAAAATCTAGAAGAGAAGCCCCACGTGGATGGCAGGAAGAAGCCGCCAGACTACAAGAAGCTGCCCAGAGTGAAAGAGCAATCCACATGCCATTAAGAGGAGAACTAGGGCATGACATAGAGAAAGAAGGCTTGCAGTAAATGAATATGCTCACACCAGACTAAAGACCACGAAGTCAAATGGAGAGTTTAGCACAGATAAGAGGAAAAGTGTTTGAACCATTTATCCCACATTAGGGAGTTGATAGATTTCCCAGCATTTAAATACAAATCCTTTCACCATACATAATGTCTTCAAGGAAAGTGACTTTTGGAGGCCACGTGCTTCATTGAGGAGCCTGCCATGTGGGGCTAGGAACAATATATTTTGACTTCCAATATGCCTTGAAAAAGGAAGACATGTGGCAATCAACCATGAGACTGAAAAAGAAGCTTCATACTGATTACGGTGTTATGCCCAATGTATGAGTGGGAAGCAAGTTCAAAGGCACTTGTGATGTTACATGGAACTCGTGAAAGCATAAAGGAAATTTGCATGCATAAAACTGTAAACCAAATTTTGAAGGGGCCCGATCTTACGCTAAGGTTATAAAGATGTAAAGTAAGAGGCTGAGCATGAGAACGTAAAGGAAATTTCCAAAGCTCCTAGTGTTACGCAAAATTGAAAGAGTTACTATTAATATGTTAATGTGTAGTCTTGTAAGAATGTAAAGGAAAGCTTAGAAGGCCTCTGGTGCTACGGGAAAAGGGATTAATTAATTAATTAATTAAAAATGTTGCAAGTGGTCATGGAAATTGAGGAATTGACAAGTTTTTGTTGGAGAAAAACCACTCACTGCTGGGATACCATGTTTTGGTTCTAGTTTTCATGTTTTCCCATACTGTGACACCACATTTCCTTTAGAAAATTTCTCTTGCATGAACAGTAATAGGAAGATAAATATAGATAGTTTAGATCTATTAGGTGTTTCTTTGTTTTAAATTCAAGCATATGAATTCTGTTTTATTTCAAGGAAATCAATACAAAGAACAACAAGTGTTTGAGTTTTCATTTTGGATCTTGTCTCCTTTGTGAATTTTCAATGTTTTATGATCTTTGAACAAAGAGGCTAGGTCATAGTTGTAATCCCTTAAGGTTGTATGTCGCTTCATTGTTGCTTATAACTCAAGGGGTTATGTAAATGTTTCAGGGAAATCAACAAGGTTGCAAGTTTATTGATAAGGGTATCAGGTAAGAATGAGATTTAGATTGAACATAGATATCTATTTACAAAGTGAATGGATAGATCAAATATCTGAAGATACGAATATGTCTCAAGTACTTGTATGTATGTATTTGATTCATAGAATTGCCTAATGGATTAGGCACTAGTCAACTATAGGATCATTAGTTCTTACTGCTGCATATTAGCTATTTTGTTGAACTAAACATTATTAATCAAATGTTTTTCCCTTTCATGTTGAAGAGCTAAAAAGGATGCCCTCACTTAGCTTTTGAGATTCATAGATTTGCATTTAGTTGCTGTAGATATGTGTTATTGCTTAAGTATTAGGAGATAAAGAGGTTTTCTTCTGCAGTAAATAGGTTCAAATTTATGTTTTAATTACATTGGTACCATATATCAGAACCTGAAAGTTAACTCGCCTAGGTCTTGCAGAGCCTAAAGTGAAGAAGGAGTTATGCCTTATAGTTGGTCCAAGATTGCAGTCGAGTGTATCCATCATAGGAATTTGCTAGCCTTAGGTGCATTAGTCTCATTTCTTGGTTGTTTTCAAAACTTTTAAATCAAGAGCCAACACTCGGAAACCCAAAAGGATGGACAACAAACAAAAATGAGAGTGTAGGTTCCATAGTTTAGTTTTATTCAGAAAACACACTGTTGAATTAAAAGTAAGGTTTTTAGTTTTTGTTTTCAAGGTACTTTTCAAGTAAAGAATTTCTACACAACCCTACAGATTGACCCATTCACTTGTTCGAATGAAATTTAGAATTACCCTCCCAAAATATTTTAAATCAATTTCCTAAAAATAACCAAAGGATAATTATTTATTTATATTGATCTTCGAATAAAAAGCTTATAATTTTATTAAAATCAATATTACCAAAATTAAATAAATTTAGAACTTACTTGAATGCCTTTCATTATTAATTAATCTTAATTAAATCACATTTAATTAATAATTATATAACATATTCATATTAATACACAATTTATGATTCTAATTTATTTTAATAATAATTTAATTAAGTGTTCTAATTAAATATTATAAAATTACAATATTCAATCTTGCTTATAGTATTTTAATAATAAATAATTAAAACTTTTAACTAGTTATCATTAACTTCTTTAATAACTTTTTTTAAAAAATTATTTAATAAAATAACTATTACTTACTAATGAAATAATAATGACATTAATAGCCATTTAATTAATCACTTACAACTATACTTTAATAATAATAATTCTTTAAAATTTATTTATTATATATTAAATATTTTTAAGCTTGATAATAAATATATATATATTAATAAAACCTTATTAAATTAACCTTTAAACAAAACATTTTTATTTTTAAATTAAATTTTAATTAATTATTAAATTTTAATGAATTAAAATTTTCACATATTTTAAACTTATTACATAATCCAATTTTTAAAAATAATTTAAAAATAATAATTTTAAAAAAAAATTCAAGTGATTTTGAAATTGTTGGTCTCTTAAAGGGATGGCCGACCAGCGACCTGTTACCTAAAGTAACTGCTGCTATGGTAGTCGCTACCTTGGCAACTGTGGGAGGTAAGAGGATGGAGGGGGGGAAGTGGGGTTGTCACTGCCCTGCTTCCTCTTTATATATATATATATATATATATATATATATATATATATATTTGTATAATTTATAATGTTTATTATATTTGTTTTAAAATTTTATAAAGTGATACTCCTCTCTAAAAAGTTATATATATATATATATTTTTAAATAAAATTTCCAATATAGATTTGGTATGGAATTCTAGATCAACTAGTCAGATTCTACAATAAAAATTGTTTTCTTATTAACCCAAATTCCCAATTTTGAACATTCAAATATGAAAGAGGTTTTCAGATTTGTTTGATTTCTTATTCAACCTTATTCAAAATAAAATATAATTCTCTATAATATATTTAGCGAGGTTTTCTAATTGTTCTTTCAATGCCTATATACAAATGGAATTAAATAGCAAAGATTTAGAATGAAGAGTTGAAGGATTCATACAACAAAATTTGAGAAACAAAATTTTACAATCATGAAGTAGATAGAATATATTGAATTACATGATTCATTTAGTGATCAACACACAAGACCTTACATGTACCTGATGCTAATACGTAACCCAAAAGATTTGTGAGAGAATTCGCTTCTATCCAAAAACTTCTCTCTAAAAAATTTCCCAAAATTTTCCTTCCAAATTTGCTTTCAAAATTTGCATCCAAATTCATCTCCCCCAAAAATGAGCCCTCAAATTGTGATAAAGAGTTATCTCCTTAAATCGAGGCACTAATTGTGTGTTCACCCGAGAGAACTCTCTACTCACTTGGCTTTAACTCTCCATTAACTTTTCTTTATCTTTTCCATGCATGTTAATTGAATTATTAAATAACTTTATTTAATTTTTTTACTTGAATTCTTTTTTAATTTATTTATTAAATTTTAAACTCATGCACACTTTATGCAATTAAAATATCTTTATTAAATTTACTTGTTTTATTAATTTCTTATATTTTAATCTCATGCATATATCATGTGAACTTAAAACTTTTAATAAATTAATATATTTTCACTTTTAAATTTATTTTCAAAACTTGATTGGTAAAATATTTATTAACTTAAATAATAATTATTTTTAGCATTTATTTAAAAATAAACTCTAAATATATTATTATTAAATTAAATAAATATTATCATGATCTAAATTCATTCTTATAACTTTTATCTTCAAATTTAACTCTTTTTATTTAATTGATTTTGTAATTAATTAAATATAATTAAATATTAAAATATCATAATAATTTTCTATTAACTTAAATCATTAATTTAATCTTTTAATTAGATTTAATTAATAGAAAATTCACCAAAGACTCATAAAACAACATATGAAAATCCATCAAAGAAAAATACATACAAAATCAAACTAAAGGGTTATAATCATGAATTAACGTCATCTGACACATTCAGAGGGTACACAGTTCACATACTTGTCCTATTTTTAGGACAAATGGCTTAAAGGTTTAGGATTTTAACTTAAGAATTTATCTCCCCTCTCTTACCATTGAGATGATGCAATAGGGTATGCTTGTCCTGGCAATTCAGGGAAGTCAATACGTGATACATGCAACATGCATAAAATCCACAAATGTGCAAACACAATATTCTAAACTAAACATGCAATAATAGGAAGTGGTGCATCATGTAGATCTTGACTAGTAGGTGACTACGACTCCCTTCCTTAACCATATCAGAAATGCCATGCATAAAGAAAAATATACACGCACACCATACACGTAGTATGGGGTAAGTATCCATAAGAAAACACATATAATAATCCATCTAATTAAACATGATCAATAATTGAAAACACTGTAATAATCATCATGCACACATGAAGTATAAAGTACCAAGTAATCTCATCATAAATCAACTAAATTTGAAACAATATCTAATAATCTCAAAATAATACTACTAATCATCAAGCATAAAAATGGCCTAAAAGAGTTCGGTAAAAATAACAAAATGCAAACTAGGGGCAGGCACTATAGGTAGATTGAATTAGTAAACTATTTGGGTTGACGGGAAGAAGAAATTTTTGTTACCTTTGATAGAAAAGCCTAATGACAATTAGAAAATTTTGTTATCTTTGATAAAAAAAGCTTGATGAGAATCATTGTAACACAATTAGAGTATGTTTGGTTAAAGGGAAATTGTTTGCTAAAGATCTAAAGAAATTGAATGTTTGCTTTTATTTAATTTCTAGAAAGATTGAGAAACAAGATGAGCTAGAACATGCACTTGAGATTGAATCTTTGTTGGAAAAGTTTCAAGACATTATTTTTGATAATGTACCCAATGATTTACCACTTGTGAGAATATTAATCATTATATGGGTTTGATGCTTGGAGCTATTTTCTCTAATAGAACACCATATAGATTGACACCTACTAAAAATGTTGAGTTGAATAGACAAGTGCACAAACTAATTGAAAAGGTACTGATTAGAGAAATTTTGAGTCCTTGTGTAGTGTATACTATATTAGCACCTAAGAAGAATAGGGAATGGATGGTCATATACGGTTGTTGATGTCTTGAGTAGAAGAAGGAATTTTTTGAGTGGATGGTCATATGAGGTTGTTGATGTCTTGAGCAAAAGAAGGAAGTTCCTGATAGAAATGAAAGTTACAATACTTGGTTTCTTCTTGGAAATTTGATTAAAAAGATCATTGATCAAGAAGATTGATTGAAAGAGGGAGATTGTTGTTAAAAGAATGTTTTCAATCATTGTTTTGTCATTGATTGATGAAGAGGATTTGATCAACAAGATGTAACAAGAGCACCTAAGGGAAAGGTTGAGTTATGATGTTGTAATGAAGTGCAAGGATCAGTTAAGACAATGGTTAAATGATGCATTGATAACATACTCAAAGATACAGAGGTTGGTCACACTTAGAAACATTAGAAGTATAAGTTGTAACAAGGTTGATTGCAAAGCTTAAACTAAGTTCAAAAGTGGGTGTTGAGCAAGCTAGTTGAAGCTAAGAAAAGTCTTAGTTGGAGCCGAGAAATAGGAAAATCTAGTGTGTGTGTTGAGTGATCTTAAAGTGTTGAGTGAAGTTCAAGTGTCGAGCATCAGTAAAATGTAGTTGATTTCGAGTAACACAGTATGTGTCAAGCACAAATATTTCAATAGTGTTGAGTTTTTGCATTATTTTAAATGATGAAGATTCACCAAATGTGAGCCAACATAGTTGTTACCTAGAATTTTGTGAACTAGTTGGAGGATAAGGATGATGAGCTAGTGGCATAGAATTCTATGTAAACCATTTTTGGGTGAATTTAAAAGCATTATTCAAGAAGTTTCTAGAGGAAAAAAAATATGGGTTAGATATAATGAATCCTACCTAATCCATATGAATTAAAATTAAAAGATGGAAGAATCAAGTAGGAAAAGGAAGTTCCAAACTTCTATTTAAGGAGCCACAGACCAAGAAGCAAATGCTGCTACTACTACAATGCCAAATAGCAAAGTGGTTAGAAGGGTGTCAAGGAGAAGACATCTAGGAGAAGGAAGAACAGAGCACAAATACTCTACTTCAAAAAGTGGTCAAGAAGATATGATTGCACTGGTACATTGAGCATGAAGACTCAAGGAGACAAAGTTTGAAAGAGGGACAAGTTGTCAAGAGTTGTAGAGATTAAAGGCCAGGAAATGTGAAGAGCTGAAGAAGTGATCTAAAATTTTCAAGTTAAGTTGTATGTTTTAATCATGTCAAAGACTTTCTAATACTTTTTAGCAATTGTATTAGATATGGAAATCCTATGGATTTATGTTGGTTTAATAGCTATTTTTAAATCCTTTAACAGGGTGGCATTCCAAGTGAATGTTCTAAAGTCCTCTAACTAGGCCCACTTCTAATCGAGTGGTTAAATCCTCTAACAAGGTCACATTTGACAATGTGTTGTAAGCCTTTAACAAGGCAGGCCTTTCATAGGGCATCACTTCATAAGAGTGAGAATTGAGTAGCATGTTATTGGTATTTTTTTCCAAATTGGGTTTCCACATAAATCACTATGTTATGTGTTGATCTTTTTATGTGTTAGGCTTGGATGAATGAATGGTTGAATGAGCTCACTACACTTAGTGAAAAAAGTTTGAATAGGACATTTGGACTTTGAATAACTAATTCACACCCCCCTTCTTAGTTATTCTAAAGCATTTATAACAATTGGTATCAAAGCCATCTACTAATTTAGTTTCAAGGTACTAGAAGCAGGAAGATCAAGATGTCCAAGAGAGAAGTTCCCAAGCTCAATAAAGATAACTTCATTACATGGCAGAGTCTGATGAAACTGCACCTTGGATCAATAGGTGGCTATGCACAAACCTCAATTGGAATAGAACATGTAAACCTAGCTAGACCTCTTACTATAGATGATTTGAGAAAAAGGAAGGAGCACTATCAGACAATGCTAGAGATTGCCTCTGCACTCAACTATGTAGAATATGATGACATCAAAGATTGTGACACTACATTCAAGATGTGGAAAGCTCTAATAGATATCTATGGAGGAGATCAAAATGTCCAAAGAGCAAAGAGAGAAAGCCTTAGAGGAAAGTTTGATGACATGAAAATGGATTAAGGTGAAAATTTTGCTGAATATGCTACTAGAATGAAAGAAGTGGTAAGTGCAATAAGAAGTCTAGGAGGTCAATTAGAAGAAGAAAATATCAACAAAAAATACTTATGAACTCTACTCTCTATCTATGCTATTAGAGTTTCAACCATCCAAGAGCTAAGGTGTGTACAAGGAAACACACTAACCTTTGAAGGTATAATGGGAAGACTTACTACATTTGAATTGTCAAACTTTGACAACTACAGACCTAAGAACCTTGAATTTTCTTTCAAGGCCAAGATGACAATAAAGGACACTAAGGAGGAGACATCAAGCAAGAAGAGAAGAAAAGGAAAGCATGCATCCAGTGATAGCAACATAGATGAGAAAGATGTGGAACAATTAGAAGCACTGCTAGCTAGAAGATTCCATAGAGACAAAGGTAAATTCAAAGGTAAGCTCCCTATCATATGTTTTAATTGCAATGAAGTAGGTCATATTGCTTCAAGGTGTATGTAGAAGAAGAATGAGAATGATGATGAAGTAGTCTATGTGGCCATGAAGGATTAATCGAATAAAGATGAAGATGAAGCAACAACAATGGTTACCTATGTGAACACGAATGACAAGTGGATCATAAACAGTGGATGCTCACATCACATGATAGGAGAAAAAAGTAATTTCATTACCTTTACTCAATATGATGGAAATAGTGTTACATTTGGTAATGATGCTCCATGTCAAATCAAAGGAAAAGGCTCTATTAAACTTACTAAGAAAATTTCATGTGATAATGCATACTATGTTGAAGGATTGAACTACATCTTGTTGAGTGTCTCATAGTTAGGTAATGTAGGTTGCAAAGTAGAATTTGGAAATAAATCTACCAAGATCTATGACACTGATGAAAGTCTGATAGGAAAAGGTGAACAAACTAGGAGTAATATGTTTTACCTTGATATGGAAGATGCAACTTCTCTTGTTGTTAGACTTGATGATGTATGGTTGTGGGATAAAAGATTGTGTCATGTTAACTTTGACAATCTGATTAGCATCAGCAAAAAGAAGAAGGTCAGAGGGTTGCCTAAACTGAAGAAACCTGAAAACACAATGTGCAAACAATGTCAACTATAGAAGATGACTAAGTCTAGTTTTAAAAGCAAGACATACACTTTCAAAAAAGTACTAGAGTTAGTCCATACAGACTTATGTGGTCCAATAGAAGTGCAAATCTACCTCGGAGACAAATAAATAATGTTATTTGTAGATGACTATTCAAGGATGATGACTGCTATGTTTTTAAAGAAAAAATTTGATGCATTTCAAATGTTCAAGTGGTATTTGGCCTGAGTTAAGAAGGAAATAGGGAAGAATCTGAAATGCCTAAGGTCAGATAGAGGAGGTGAGTTTACATCAAAAGAGTTTGAGATATTCTACAATGACAAAGGTATCAAAAGATAAACATCAGCACCAAGAACTCCACCACAGAATGGTATTGCTGAAAGAAGGAATAGATCAATGATAGACTGTGCTAGAACCTTGATGATGGAGAAGAATGTTGCTCTAAAGTACTAGAGAGAAGTTGTAAGCACTACAGTCTACACATTGAATAGAGTACAAGTCAAGAAAGGTACAAATGCAACACATTTTTATCTATGGTATGGTCACTCACCTAATATAAAACATTTCAAAGTATTTCATTGTAAATGCTATATTCTTAAAGATACTAGAAATGGAAAATTTGATGCAAAGAGTGTTGAAGGCATATTCCTTAGATACTCCACTAGAAGCAGAGCATATAAGTGTTTGAATACTAAAACTAAAGAAAAATTTTGGAGAGTGCAAATGTAAATTTTGATGAGCATGTAGAAGTCCAAGTTGATGAGTCCAAAAAATTAGAGGATTATAGATTCTTTGTATACTTCTATGAAGGAATGAATACTGAAGATAATGTTGCAAATCAAGTTGGGAATCAACAACAAATTTCAATATCAGCTGAGTCATAGCCAATGAATGTCAAGCTGTAGAATGAGGGAAATGCTCATTCTAATTCTAAAAATAGTATACATGAAAGAGATGATAAAGTACTAAATGAAGAAGAGCAAAATGACTCTAAAGCTGAAGGATCAAACATGGAGAGAAGGACAAAACCAAGATTAGCCAAGTATGTGAGAAGACATCACCCTGCAGATCAAATCATTGGTGACAAGGATGCTAGACCGATGAAAAGGAATAGACTAAAGAATGAATCATGTTTGTTGAGCAAGGTTGAGCCCAAAATAGTGAAAGATGCACTACAAGATGATGACTAGTATAAAGCTATGGAAGAAGAAATAGACCAGATTGAGAAGAAAAAAACATGGAACTTAGTTCCTAAACTAGCTAACAAGAATGTAATTGGTACCAAATGGGTGTTTAGGAACAAACTTGATGAGAATGGTGAGATAAAAAGAAATAAAGCTAGATTAGTTTGCAAAGGATATGCATAAGAAGAAAGATTGGATTATGGGGAAACATTTGCCCCTGTTGCAAGAATGGAAGGACTAAGGACACTACTTGCATATGTTGCTTACAAAAGTTTCAAAGTCTACCAAATGGATGTGAAATATGCTTTTTTGAATGGTATACTAGAAGATAAAGTATACATAGAACAACCTATGGGATTTGTTGATGACAACAACAAAGATATGGTTTTCAAACTACACAAGGCACTTTATGGTTAGAAGCAAGCACCTAAAGCATGGTATGAGAGATTACACGAATATCTTGTGAAGATTGGATTTGAGAGAATAGATGACAATAACAACTTGTACATCAAAGCTGAAAATGGTAAAGATCTTTTGATATCAGAAATCTTTTTTGATGATATAATATTTGGAGAAAAAGATGTTCTTTGCAAAGATTTTTCTAATCAAACAAAACATGAGTTTGAGATGTCAATGTTTGGAGAAATCAAGTTCTTTGTTGGTTTACAAGTACATCAATTAAAGCATGGCATATTTGTGGCCCAATCAAAATACATGAAGGAGATACTCAAGACATTTGGATTAGAAGAGTCAAAACCAATTAGCACACCAATAGTAATAGGACATAAGTTATCTAAGAATGATGAATCACCTAAAGTGAATCAGACATTGTATAGATTAATGATTGGAAAGTTGCAGTGTGTTGTATATAGTAGACTAGACATTGCATTAGTTGTTGGAATAGTGGTAAGATTTTTTGCAAATCCAAGAGAAGATCACCTGATGGCAGTGAAGAGAATATTGAGGTACCTAAAAGGAACTGATGACTTTGGTTTATATTACAAGAGAAGTGAAAATTTTGAGCTAAGACCCTACACTAATGCAAATTGGGAAAGTAATATTGATGACAGAAAAAGCACCAGTGGAGGAGCACTTTTCTTGGGAAAAAGATTGATTACATGGATCTATAAAAGGAAAAGTTGTACCTCACAATCCACTATAGAAACTGAATATGTTGTAGCTACTATAAATTGCACCAATATTGTATGAATCAAACATTTGCTGCAAGGTATGAAGGAAGAGGTAAATGAGCCTTTGATACTTTTTGTGATAATACAAGTGCTATCAACATATCAAAGAACTCTGTAATGCATGCTAAAACAAAGCATATCACAATCAAGTATCACTATGTAAGAGAATTGGTGGAAGATAAACAAGTGAAGATGAAATATGTTAGCTCAAAGGAACAAATTACTGACATCTTCACAAAAGCACTACCTAAATATGCTTTTGAGTATCTTAGAGGTAAGTTAGGGGTGATACCTCTAGCTAAGGCTACTTAAGAAAAGGCAAGACTCTCTTGCATCAAATGAGTTGATTGTTGAAAAATTACACATTGATGCAAAGGATAATACTTTAGGATTCATGCCTAAAGTAATTGAAGTGTTGAAGTTACAAATCAGTCACAAGCAAGGTGACAGAGGGAGAAAATTGAATGAACCTGCAAAAGCTATACTTGCATATTAAGATGCTAAAATGGCATGTCTTTGGCATTGTTGTCAAAGAGGGAGAAATGTCAAAGAAATTGATCAACAACTATTGAGAAGATAAAGAATGAAGAAAGAGGGAGAAATTTTTGATCAAATGAAGATTAAGGGAGAAATAGAAAAACTAGTCAATAGTTGAGGGAGAAGATGAAGAAGCTGATCAGAACAAAGGACAACAAAAGATGATCAATGCATACAAAGGGAGAGAAGAAAAGAAAAGGATACATCAGCTAAGAGGGAGAAGCAAAAATGAAGCAATCAAGATAGTAGATCAAGAGAGGGAGATGTGAAAATAGATGGTAACACAATTTTCTTTTTGGCATTTGACTTACTATTCTAACCTAGTTAGCATGTGGTTGAATAGTTTAGTCTGATGGTTGATCAGTTTGGTTTGAGATCAATGCCAAAGAGGGAGATTGTTGAAAATTTGATTGAAAATATCATTGATGAAGAAGATTGATTGAAAGAGGGAGATTGTTGTTAAAATAATGTTTTTAATCATTGTTTTGTCATTGATGTCAAACCTTCTAAATGTAGGAATGGAAATTGCTTGTACTATCACTTAGTTGATTGATGAAGAGGATTTGATCAACAAGATGTAACAAGAGCACCTAAGGGAAAGGTTGAGTTAAGATGTTGTAATCAAGTGCAATGATCAGTTAAGAAAATGGTTAAATGATGTATCAATAATATACTCAAAGATATAGAGGTTGGTCACACTCAAAAACATTAGAAGTATAAGTTGTAACAAGGTTGACTGCAAAGCTTAAACTAAGTTCAACAGTGGGTGTCGAGCAAGCTAGTTGAAGCTAAGCAAATTCTCAGTTGGAGCCGAGCAATAGAAAAATTTAGTGTGTGTGCCGAGTGATCTTCAGATGCTAAGTGAAGTTCAAGTGTCGAGCATCAAAAAATCTTAGTTAGTGCCGAGCATCAATAAAATGTAGTTGATGCCAAGTAACACAGTATGTTCCAAGCACTAGCATTTCAATAGTGTTGAGTTGTTGCATTATTTTAAATGATGAAGATTCACCAATTCTAAGATGACATAGTTGTTAACTAGAATTTTTTGAACTAGTTAGAGGATAAGGATGATGAGCTGGTAGCATAGAATTCTATGTAAATAATTTTTGGGTGAATTCAAAAGGATTATTCAAGAAGTTTCTAGAGGACACAAAATATGGGTTAGATACAATGAATCCTACCTAATCCATATGAATTGAAATTTAAGGATGGAATAATCAAGTAGGAAAAGGAAGTTTCAGACTTCTATTTAAGGAGTCACAGACCAAGAAGCAAATGATGTTGCTGCTGGAGTGCCAAATAGCAAAGTGGCTAGAAGGGTGTCAAGGAGAAGATATCTAGGAGAAGGAAGAACAAAACATAGAAACTCTGCTTTGATAAGTGGTCAAGAAGAGATGATTGCACTAGTACATTGAGCATGAAGATTCAAGGAGACAAAGCTTGAAAGAAGGACAAGTTGTCAAGAGTTGTAGAGATTAAAGGCCAGGCAATGTGAAGAGCTAAAGAAGTGATCTAAAATCTGTAAGTTAAGTTGTATGTTGTAATCAAGTCAAAGAATTTATAGTAATCTCTAGCAATTGTATTAGATATGAAAATCCTATGGACTTAGGTTGGTTCAATAGTCATTTGTAAATCTTTTAATAGGGTGGCATTCCAAGTGAATGTTCTAAAGTCCTCTAACCAGGCCCACTTCTAATATGGTGGTTAAATCCTCTAACAAGGTCACATTTAATAGTGTGTTGTAAGCCTTTAATATGGCAGGCCTTTCATAGGGCATTACTTCAGAAGAGTGAGAATTGAGTAGCATGTTACTAGTGCTTTTTCCCAAATTGGGTTTCCATGTAAATCACTATGATATGTGTTGATGTTTTTATGTGTTATGCTTGCATGTTTATTTATAGTAACCTGCTAAATAGGAAAGTTAAATCTTGGATGAATGAATGGTTGAATGAGCTTACTACACTTAGTGAAAAAAGTTTGAATAGGATATTTGGACCTTGAATAACTGATTCACACCCCCCACCCCTCTCAATTATTCTAAAGCACTTCTAACAGTTTGTATCATTTAAAACATTTGTATGAAATTGATCTTGATTTTGCATAACCATGAAAATCTTTTAAGAACTAATTGATAAGTGAGTAGAATAAGTAGACTAATAATTTCATTCAAGAAAGCATGTTATTTAAAGGACCTCAATTGTGCATACTTAGAGGGTCTATGAGAGATAATATTATGAAGATGAGACATAGTAGTGGATGTGTTGGACATTTTAGAATTGATAAAATATTGAAGTGTATTTCTGATAAGTACTTTTGGCCTCAAATTTATAAGGATGTATAGAGGATGGTTAGAGGTTGTAGAATTTTTCAAACAACAAAAGGAACCAGTCAAAATTTGGGATTGTATTCACCATTGCAGTATTGAATAAGCCTTGGGAAGATGTGAGTATGGATTTTTTTCTTGGTTTTCATAGAACTCATTGAGGTAATGATTCTATTTAGGTAGTAGTTAACAAATTCTTGAAAATGGCTCATTTTATACCTTGTAAGAAGACATTTAATGGAGTACATGTAGCTAAATTATTCTTCAAGGAGATAGTAAGATTGCATGGGTTGCCTAAGACTATTTTTTCAGGCAGAGATACCAAGTTTACTAGTCATTTTTGGCAAACACTTTGGAGGAAAATGGATACAAGGTTGAAATTTAGTTCTACATTTCATCCGCAAACATATGGAATGAATAGGAGTTTTAGTAGCTTGTTGAGATGTTTTTTTGGGAATAAACCTGATAATTAGGATTTGATTTTAGCACAAGCCAAGTTTGCATATAAAAATTTTGTAAATAGGGCCAAGAAGATACCTTTTCAGATTATCAATGGATTGAATCCTAAAGGAACAACTAAATTAAGGGACTTGGATACTGAGATGAGAAGAAGTGTTGAAGCTAAAGAATTTGTGAATTTCGTGAAGAATTTGTATGATGAAGAATCTAGAGGTAGTGTCCTTGGATATAAATAGAGCAAAGACAAAGGACAAAGGCATAAATCTTTTGATGTTGGAGATAAAGTGATGGTACATTTGAAAAAAAATAGATTTCTAGTTGGTACCTATAATAACATAAAGAGAAAGAAATTTGGTCCTTGTAAGAGTATAAGTTTGATAGTGGAAATTTTGTTGAAGCTTAAGTACCAAGAGATATGGATATTTCACCTATATTCAATATTGTAGACATATTTTAATACTGTAAAGAAGATAAAAGATAACCTAGATTATTCCAAGAAGAAGGATGACATCATTGAGAAGGTTTTGGATGGTAGAATGAGAATGATAACTAGAGGAAAAGACTGCATGGAATACCTTGTTAAGTAGAAAGATAAACCAAATGAAGATAGTTTGTGGATAATACAAGTTGAGTTGGATCTTTATGATTTAGATTAGAGCATCAGGGATGCCTGATATGGACATCAGTTCTTTATTTACCCCACATGTCTAATGCAGGATCTCTAGGGTCAATGAGCAATCTTGCATCACCCAAAAAACATTTCTTATTTTTTGTACCTATTGTTCATGGTGTAGCCATTATTGCCTTGATTTTTGTGCAATGCACAATTAGCATGTTGTTGAGGACCTATTTCTAGTCCTTTCCCTAAGAGTACAAATGTCAAAGTACCATATTTCTCAACTTTCATGTTGTTCTTTCTAGTCTGTGTTTCTTGTTGTTTCTTTTGGCATGGTTTCCTATGATGATATGGCATCTTGAGTGATTGGGAGATGACTCTTAACTTGTGCTTGGACCTATCCTTAAGAACGTGTGAACAATTGATGCCCTTTGTATGAGTTAAGGTTCACATCTCTAGATTGGACCTATACTGTAATTAATTGCATGATTGGTCGACTTGTGATCTAGTTAGCTATATAAAAACTTGGATTTGATGTAGGAATGTAAGCAGGATGGTGGCATGAAGTATCATGATTAGTAGAAGGTAGATTAAAGTGCACATTTGGACTCTAGTGTAGTTTTTTTTATAAGGCCGCAACCCGGAAGGTGCCATAGTTGGGCATGTTTTATTTTGTTTATCAATAATGTATGAATTTCTAGTCTCTTTGTTGTAATTTTGTGTTTGGCTTCCATATGTACTTTAAGTAGGGTGTTAGTAGGTTTAAGTTGAGTTTATTCTACTTATGCCTCCTCCCATGCCCTGCATCAAATTTATCAAGTCAAAAGATGGGATGTGACAATATATCTTACATTAGTATATCTAATAACTCAAGCATTCAAAGAAACAATATTACAAGTTTGATATTGTCTAATTCTTTTTAAAAACTTGACCTTCACAAGCATGCTTAATAATCATTATATGATGTTCAAGAGAAATTTAACCTAACAAGACTTAATATCTACTAAAATAATCTATGTTCACAACCAAAATAAGAATAATTAAAAATAAATAAAAATTATCAATTAATTAAAAGAAATATGAAAATTGATTTCAACATTATAACTTAAAAAAGAAAAAGTAAAGTTTAACAATATCAAATCAGACAGATTAAATGATAAACAATTTTTTAAAATTTAGAAAACCCATATAAAAGAGATAGCCACATGAACAATAATCTATTGAATTTAAGTAAACAAAGCCACATATAATCTATATAACATGCACATGAGTTCTAAGAACTGAACTTACGTAAAAAACTAATAATAAAATAAAATACCTACGGTTCAACTATAGTCTTTAATAGTTATGTGACCAACAATTCAACTAGTAATTTGACCTTGAAACCAACAAGGAAACATATGGTTGTTCACTTTTTAAACCATGAAGATAATGATAATCCTAAAGTCACATCATAACTTCAATGAGCGTTGGATTTAATTTTTGATACTTTGCATTGGTGTAAGTGGTCAATATCCATTGCATCATAACATTCTCAACACAGTTATCCTACTTTGTACAACCATGAAAAGGGCATAAAATGTCTTCATGAATGAAATCAAAACAAGTCTCTCTAACATTCCTCTCCATTTCTATGGTGGTTTTGGCCAACAGATTGGATTAATACAACCAATTTATTATTGTATACATTTAAATTGCTTTCAATACATCAGATCTTTATGTTTGCTTGATCAAATATAATTATAAAAAGTTTGAAAAAGATGTAAGTCGGCAAATCTTTTAAGAGTCATTTTCTAAGGCTGAAAAGTGCCTTGTCTCCTACCAAATATGGTACTTTAGACTTTATATATAAATTCCAAATTAGTTGTTATTTCTATCTTGTTTTCTTATATGAAAGTTTTGAAGCAAAATAATATTAAGGTCAAATGCATTATAGTTAGCAAAGTGACATGAATCTATCTTGGGTTTTCCATTTCACATTGTATATCATAATTCATGGTAATATTAAGAATCTTAATAAGAAATAATGTCAGATTCAGCAATATATAAGATTTAAAATTCTTTGAAAGTATTTCAATTGGAAGATAAGTTGTTGTAATTGAAAATTTTGGTATGTCAATATTGATTTTTTTACCCTATATACTGATGGTAACTGATTGATGGTTAAGTGAGACTTTTAATGAATATATATTAAAAAAGACTTTTTAGTCGGTGAATATAAAAAAAAGACTTTTTGGTCTATAAATATTTAAAAGAATTCGAAGTTCATAAATATTAAAAAATATAAGACTTTTTCAGATGTTTCCAACTTTAAGAAGTTGTGTTTGGAAAACTTCATTTGTATATAGTGACTATTATAAATATGTCCAATTGTAAACAAGCCTTGAAACTTCGGTCTATCAATATTAAAGATGACTAGAATGAATCTAATTATAAATATTGAATTGTAATAAAAAAAAAATCTTTTAAAATATTTTAAAATGCCTAGTTCGCAACAGTTTTTATATATAGAATTTAAAATTGTTTAGAAGTATTTCAATTGGAAGCAAGTTATTGCAATTGACAATTTTGGTGTGTCAGTATTGTTTTCTTTTTCATATAGTGATGGTATTGAACATTTTAGTGGATAAATGTTGGAAAAGTTTTTTAGTCGGTGATTATTAAAATGAATTTTTTAGTCTATAAACATTTTAAAAATAATTTAAGGTTTGAAATTTTTTCTACCCAAATATTGAAAAAGAATTTATAGTTGGAAAATAGTTTTTAGACAAGACTTCTTCAAATGTTTTATTACGTTGTCGTAATTCACTTCGGTCTCTCAATATTAAAGATGACTTTTAGAATGAATCTAATTATAAATATTGATTTGTAATTTAAAAAATCTTTTTAAATATTTTAAAATGCCAAGTTTGCAATAGTTTTTATATATAGAATTTAAAATTGTTTAGAAGTATTTCAATTGGAAGCAAGTTATTGCAATTGAAAATTTTGGTATGTCAATATTGTTTTCTTTTTCATTTACTGATACATTTTAGTGGATAAATGTTGGAAAAGTTTTTTTAGTCGATGATTATTAAAATGAATTTTTTAGTCTATAAACATTTTTAAAATAATTCAAGGTTTGAAAAATTTTCTCAACAAATATTGAAAAAGAATTTATAGCTTGGAAATAGTTTTTAGACAAGACTTCTTAAAATATTTTATTACGTTGTTGTAATTCAAAATTGTCATTTGTAAATAATGTTTTGAAGAAAAATAATATTAAGGTCAAATGCATTATAGTTAGCAAAGTGACATGAATCTATCTTGTGTTTTCCATTTCACATTGTAAATCATAATTCATGGTAATATTAAGAATGTTAATAAGAAATAATGTCAGATTCAACAATATATAGGATTTAAAATTGTTTGAAATTATTTCAATTGGAAGATAAGTTATTGTAATTGAAAATTTTGGTATGTCAATATTGATTTCTTTTCCTATTCATTGATGGTAAGTTAGACTTTTAATGAATAAATATTAAAAAAGACTTTTTAGTCGGTGAATATTTTAAAAAGACTTTTTAGTCTATAAATATTAAAAAGATTTTGAAGTTCATAAATATTAAAAAATATAAGAATTTTTCAGATGTTTCCAACTTTAAGAAGTTGTGTTTAGAAACTTCATTTGTATATAATGACTTTTATAAATATGTCCAGT
Organism: Cupressus sempervirens; assembly: GCA_028749045.1. NCBI lineage: Eukaryota > Viridiplantae > Streptophyta > Pinopsida > Cupressales > Cupressaceae > Cupressus > Cupressus sempervirens. The sequence goes on along the minus strand of CM053788.1, from coordinate 132,863,514 downwards.
TGTAAACAAGCCTTGAAACTTCAGTCTCTCAATATTAAAGATGACTTTTAGAATGAATCTAATTATAAATATTGAATTGTAAGTTTAAAAATCATTTAAAATATTATAAAATGCCTCGTTTGCAATAGTTTTTACATATAGAATTTAAAATTGTTTAGAAGTATTTCAATTGGAAGCAAGTTATTACAATTGAAAATTTTGGTATGTCAATATTGTTATCTTTTTCATATACTAATGGTATTGAACATTTTAGTGGATAAGTGTTGGAATTTTTTTTTTAGTCGGTGATTATTAAAATGAATTTTTTAGTCTATAAACATTTTTAAAATAATTTAAGGTTTGAAAATTTTTATCAACAAATATTGAAAAAGAATTTATAGCTGGGAAATAGTTTTTAGACAAGACTTCTTCAAATATTTTATTACATTGTAATTCAAAATTGTCATTTGTAAATAATGACTTTTTAAACATATCCAATTGTAAACAAGTCATTACAATTGAAACTTCAATTTCCAAATATTTAAAATGACTTTTAAAATTGATTTCAGCAATATTTTTAATTTAACATTGTTTAATTAAGTGTTGCATTCAAATGCTACTATATGTGTGTTTGTATGTATTGACATACATATACATCTACAAATACACAAATTGTTGGACCATTGAAACAATAGGTATGATGACCAAAGAAACGTGATGCTTATTATTTTGTAGCATAGATAAAGTGTTATGTCATTGATTGGCAATTGATAGTAAAGGAAGTAGAAAATATGAGGTCAAAAGAACAAGGAAAGCTGTCATGCCTGACCACTACTTCTGTTCATCAGCATTTTAGACATTTCTGTTTGGAGTTCATTTCAATAGATGTGTTGTCTTTCATTGCAGAATTTGGTTCAGAACTATTTTATTAGTTTGAAGGATACTTATAAAATTCAAGATTTGAAACTGGTATACTTATATATATTTATATTTGCGTGCTGTTTGGTAACAATTATGTTTATTAGGTTTCAAACTTGGTGTAAACCGCATTCTGTGTTGAATAGATATTGGAAACAAAGTTTAGTTGTATGTTTAACTTGTTATTGCAAATACAATTGTGTGTTATTATGCTTTATGTGTTTGAATTGTCACTGTATTTTCATATGTGTGACTGAGAAGGGATTTGATTATATGACATATATTAATTTGTTAATTATAACTTCAGTTAGCTTTGCAAATATACTTGTGATGGAAAGGGGACTAAATACCTAAGTGGAGTTTGGAAAAAACATATTTTTTCCATTCTCTATTTAAAAAAAAAAAGGTTTAATTACCTCTTATTGTCAAGTAACCGTAGATGGGTGTTGAGTGCTATGAAAGGTAACATATATATATATATATATATATATATATATATATATATATATATATATATATATATATATATATATATATATATATATATATATATATATATATATATAGTTTTCTAAGCCATATATGGCAGTGGGTTGTGACTGTCATTCGTACTCAACATAGAGAAAGTGTTGTAGTTGTATTAAATGCATATTTATGAGGATTTATGTCACTGAAGTTTGGGTCGACCATTTCTGTATGAGAATTTGGATTTTCTTGTTGAATTGGGTTGGAAACTTGGCCGCACTGCTCTGTTCGGTATGCATCTGGTATGTTGGTTGCTAAGAAACGACATCATGGAGGAATTAGTCGGAAGAGCATTCATGTTTATGAAGCTGAGCATTGTTTGGGTTCTCCCTATCAATCATTTTCTTTCTCTTGCATATCGGTGTTTCCAGTTTTGGAAGTGTGCTTTTGAATTGGGGCTTTGGTAGAGAGTTTATTTGCAGAGTTTTGTATTGAGCATTTTGGGAACCTATTGTGATTTGAGGTAGGGGGCATTTCTTAACCTATTCCTTTATGGTTGTTTGGGTGTTAATTTTTGTGTGAAGGAATTAGTAGATGCTGTAGTTTTTAAAATATATGTCAATACCCAAGTATGGGTGTATGCAGGATTGGGCAAAAATGGTGTTGGGTTCTATGTATATCTATGTTTGGTTATGGGTATTAAGTATTTTCGTGTATTGATTCTTGCATTTGGATTATGATGTTGTTTAAATCGGGTTTTCATATTCAATTTTATATAACCCAAGCACTCTTTGTATTTTTTATCTTCATGTGTGATATGAGCATTCTGTCATATAGTTGACACATGACTTAGGTCAGAGTTTCAATTTAAAAGATGACTTTAGTTTGGGCTTGGTTTTAATGTATAACAGTTTTTGCTTATATACTTGTGTTTTTGCATGAGTTATTAAGTGGAATCACTGAGTTTCTTTTATGAAAATATGAGCACAGGTTTGATGTGCAGTCCAACCCACAGTTGTAGTACTGAAAACACCAGTATTAAAACTTATATGGTATATGAGTTTCAAGAAACCAATAACATCGACAAACTATCGTATATCTGTATAAAACCCAGGGCAGACATTTTTTCAAACAAGTATTTGAGAATGAGGGTAGGCATTTGGTCAAAATATTGTAATATTGTAGTATTTATTTCTGTTGTTAAAATAGTCTAAGTTTACTTTTGAATTTGGCAATAAAAGATGAGATTTTCAAAGGATGAAGAATGTAATATCCTAAGAAAACTGAATTGTTATTCATTGCTTGTGCATTCTTAGAATAGCTATTTGATGTGTATTTTAGAATAGTAGTGATGAACATATATCGGGGTGGCTGAATTTGGTTTATCCTATTCAGTTAACTAATTCAGTGATAACTTTAAAATGAATTGGGTGGGTTAATTACATATAAAAGATAATTGGCCTTACCTATGACTTAAACTTATATGGTTAATTACGGAGAACAAGGCATATCTCTATTCTATCATTGACAAGTATAATAGAGAATATCGTTATGTGTTGACTATGAGCATACCATACATGGATGCAGAATCTTAGTGCCATAACGATGACACCTCAGTATATATATGATTCATTTACATGTTATTCTTAGTGTGAGTTTAATTTTGCATTGTTAAGTAAATGTTTACTTCTTGCATATTAATTATGGAACTGCACTATGTTAAAATGAATCAAATATCTGCATTATGGTTATGTTTATGTTTATTCTAATGTGTATGCAATTGGATTATGCTTTTCAACTCAGTGTGTACCGAGCCCTCCTTTTGAGTTGTGTTGCATTTTTGTGTGTTTTCCAGGTGCTCCAAGTCATTTAGCAAGTAACTAATGATGATTGTTGCAGTTACTTCTTGAAAACAACATTTAGGGTCCCTATGTTGGACGTAGGTGATTAGAAATGAAATTTTACTGAACTTTATATGTATTCACATTATAATGGATATGTACTTGGATGATATCATCTTTCATATTGAGGTTTTCACATTGAGAGAGGTTCAATCTATGTATTTGTACTTGTATTAAGTTGATTTAAATAAATAAAAAATTATTGTGTTTTATGTTCTTGTTCTTTGTTTCAAATCTATCAGTTTATGCTTAGTGTAGCATTACATTTGGTATCATAGCAATGGTTAGAATAACTAGGACTCTTGGGTTATAGGGTTTAACCCGTTATCAATGCATATTAACAGTTAGTTGTTTTTTAGGTTGCTATCATGCCTCCCGTCACTAGAGGAACTCAAGGATGCAACATTCATGAGGATAACCTTGCTGACAGAGGTAGAGGCAGGGGCAAGGGCCGTGGTAGAGGTCCTAGGCACCAGAATTTTGCTAGGAATGATTAGTTTGATTAGAATGCTGGGGTTGGAAACAACCAGAATAACCAGGCAAATCAAGCTATGGTTCTTCAGAGGATTATAGAACATCTCAATAATATTGAGGCTAATAACTAGATTCTTGGTGGGGGAGTGAATGATAGGAGACCTCTTGTGAAAGGTATTAACCTTCCTATAGAAGAAGATCTAGTTGCAAGAGCTCAGCTCAAGGATCTTTCGAAGATGAAAGGGCCATTATTTTATGGTATGGAATAGGGTACAGTGGTAGAAGCTTGGTTGCTGAATATTGAGTGATGTTTTGTCTTACATCGTTACTTGAGTAACATGAAAGTAAGATGGACGGTTATGCATTTGAGGGGATTTGGTTCCTTGTGGTGGGAACAGGAGTTGGAGAAGCTAGGCATTGATATTTCTCTAGTTACTTGGGAGCTCTTTGTAGAGCAATTCAAGGAGAGGTTTATGTCTGAATATTGGCATCAGGCCCGTCCAGAGGAGTTCTTTCAAATTATGCAGTTTGGCTCTACAATGGAAGCTTATGAACATAGGTTCTACAACCTTAAAAAGTTTTCTGGTTGGGTAGAAAATGATAAGGCCATGATACAACACTTCATCAGAGGACTTATGCCCAAGATTGGGGAGGAAGTGAGAACTTTCCAACCTTTAACTATGCAGGAAGCTTCAGAGCGAGCAAAGCTGATTAAGATGAAGTCTAGATATCATGGGGCTTCATACAAAACTAGCATGAATCCACCTACTCTGAATGTCAGTAAAAGTCAAAAGCCTCCACAGAGTAGTGCGAGATCAGGATTTTCAAGTGGGAAATTCAAGAAGAAGAAGTTTGATAAGGACTCCAAAGGTTCATCACAGCCTAGACCATCTCAACCACCTCAAAGTGTGTAGAGTAATAAACCATCTCCTAATCCTTCTGGTCAGAACATGGGATTCAAGAAATCTATTGAGTGTTTTCATTGTGGACAATTAGGTCATTATCAGTTTCAGTGCCTTAATTGGGATAAGTCGAAGGTTGGACCTAAGCCAGCTAGGTCAGAAGCGATAGTTGGTGATTTTGCTAGGAACCATCATATTTTTGCAACTTTGGATTAGAAGCAGGCCGAACACCAAAACATGGTTATTGAAGCTCAGGGAAATACTCAAGGTATGAAATTATCTATCTTATTCAACTCTAGAGCTACAGACTCATTTATTTCTTCTGCTTTAGTTGCATATAGTAGAATACCTGTGGTTAGGGCAATGAATAGATGGCAAGTGGAGTTAGCGTCAGGTTCTAGGGTGAACACTAATATTTTTTCTCCTGACTATAAGATTCGTATGAAATCTTTTACTACTTCAGTAAACCTTAGGGTTATACCTTTAGGATCGTATGACATAGTTTTGGGAATGGATTGGTTAGAACAACATCAAGCTATTTTGGATTGCAAGGATAAGTCAATCAATTGTGTTGATGATTTTGGATCAGCTAGGGTTATTGCAAGAATCAAGAGACCCATCTCTTTGCAAATAATTTCTGCCAAGCAATTGGCAAGGTGTGCTCAAAAAGGCTGCAGTTTGTTTGCCATTTTGGTAAATGATTTAGAAGATTCTATGGTTAAGAGATCTTCTCTTGATCATCCAGTCTTACAGAGTTTTTCAGATGTTTTTGTTGAAGAGATTCCTAGAATACCTCCGAGAAGAGAAATTGATTTTCGAATCAATTTAGTGCCAGGAACAGAACCAATTTCCAAGACTCCTTACAGAATGACAGCTCAAGAGCTAGTTGAACTTAAATTTCAGTTGGAGGAGCTTTTGGAGAAAGGTTTGATTCATCCTAGTGTTTCGCCATGGGGTGCTCCAATAATATTTGTCAAGAAGAAAGACGGCTCCTTAAGACTTTGCATAGATTATAGACAATTAAACAAGGTCACTATTAAGAATAGGTATCCTTTGCCTAGAATTGATGACTTGTTTGACCAATTCAAGGGTGCCCGAGTCTTTTCAAAGATTGATCTAAAATTTGAGTATCATCAACTTAGAATCCAAGAAGCTGATATTTATAAGACAGCTTTTCGCACTTGATATGGGCACTACAAATTCACAGTGGTACCTTTTGGGTTAACAAATGCACCTTCTGTCTTTATGAGCCTAATGAATGGTGTGTTTAGAACTTGCCTAGAGAAGTTCATAGTGGTTTTTCTAGATGATATTTTGGTGTATTATAACTCTTTTGAGGAGCATGAGTAGCATTTAAAGCAAGTTTTGGAATGCCTTCATAGGAACAAACTGTATGCCAATCCTAAGAAGTGTGAATTCTTCAAATTGGAGATTTTTTACTTAGGGCATATCATTTTAGGGGATGGAATTTCTATAGATACATCCAAAATTTAGGCTATTGTTGATTGGCTAGCACCTACGAATGTGTTAGAGGTTCGAAGTTTCATGGGCTTAGCAAGCTATTACTGCATATTTGTATTAAACTTCTCTAGAATAGTGCATCCTATCACATCTCTTTAGAGAAAAGGGAAGAAAGTTGCATGGACAGATGAGAACAAGGTAGCATTTCAAAAACTTAAGGAATGTTTGACCAGTGCACCAGTTCTGGCAGTCCCTGATTTAGCTAAAGAGTTCGTGGTTTGCACTGATGCATCATTGGATGGCATAGGGGCAGTATTGATGCAAGATGGATGTGTTATAGCTTATGAGTCTAGAAAACTAAAGATTCATGAGGTGAATTACCCTACTCATGATCTCAAACTTGCTGCGATTATGCATGCTTTGATCAAGTGGTAGCATTTTCTTTTGGGTCAACAATTTGAGTTACATTCTGATCATCGAAGCCTTTAGTATCTTTTCACACAACCAGACCTCAATGCTAGGTAGTGAAGATGGATGGAGTTCTTGTGTGAATATGACTTCGAGATTAGATATGTACAAGGGAAGGAGAACATGGTTGCTGATGCACTTAGCAGAAGGCAACATGAATTATCTTCTTTGATCCTAACAGTGGATCTTAAGGATAAGATTTTACGGAACCTTTCCACAGATCATTGGTTTCAGGATGTTAAGGTTGTTATGGATAGTGGAAACATCTTGGAAGGGCATTTAGAGGGGTATTCAGTAAACCCTGAAGGTTTACTATTGTATAGAGGGAGTGTGTACATTCTTGTGTTAGGAGATTTGAGAAATCTGGTTATGTTTGAGGCCCACAAAGCACCATATTCGGCACATTTGGGTGTCAAGAAAATGCATGCTAACCTTAAGCAACATTACTATTGGCCTAGAATGAAGAGAGACATAGAAGATTTTGAGGCTCGATGTTTGGAATGTCAGTGGGGAAAGGCTGAATATCAGCACCCTGTGGGTTTATTGCAGCCACATAGTATTCTAGAATGGAAATGGGACACCATTTCTATAGATTTTATTACTAGATTTCCTATTACAGCTCATAGGCATGATGCTATTATGGTTGTAGTGGATCAATTTTCTAAGGTTGCTCACTTTATTCCTATTAGATCATCCTATAATGTAGCAACGATTGCCAAGATTTATATGGAACAGGTAGTTAAGTTACACAGAATTCGTAAAAAGATTATTTCTGATAGGGATCCAGTGTTTACTTCTTCTCTTTGGAAATCCATGTAGTGTGAATTAGGTACTCAGCTGAATTTTAGTTTAGCTTATCACACAGAGACTAACGGACAAACTGAACGTGTCAACCAGATTCTGGAAGACATGCTTAGGATGTATGTTATGGATAGATAGAATAAATGGGAGGAGTATCTACAGTTGTTATAATTTGCCTATAACAATGGATATCACAGTTCCATAGGTATGGCACCATTTCAAGTATTGTATGGTAGACCTTGTAGGACACCTCTCAGTTGGGATAATTTGGAGGACAGGACTCTTTTAAGACTTGATATGTTGCAAGATTTGGAGCAGCAGGTTAAGAGGATCAGAGAGCACCTTATTACTGCTCAAGATAGATAAAAGAAATATGCTGATAAGCATAGAATTGACCATCAATTCTTGGTTGGTGATAAAGTGTTTCTCCGGGTAAGACCACGTAAGAGTCCAATTCATTATGGAAAGGGATCCAAGTTAGCACCTCGATTTGTAGGTCCGTTTAAAATTTTGGAACAGATTGGACCTGTTGCCTACAAACTTGCCTTGGCACCAAGTCTTTCTTGCATACATAATGTATTTCATGTTTCATTTTTGCGTAAATATATACCTGATATTGCTCACGTACTTGATTGGAAAAATTTGCAAATTTTGGATGGTCAAATAATGTTGGAACCAGTGCAGATCATGCAAAGCAGAACTATGAGTTTAAGAGGAAGAGAAATAAGGCAGGTAAAGGTCCTATGGGACTCCAATGATGAAACATCTACTACTTGGGAGGACACTAAAATGATGAGAGCAGCTCATCCACACTTATTTTTTGACTTCTAGGAGAAAGTCAAATCCTAGTGGGGGAGGGTGTTATGCCTGACCATTACTTCTGTTCATCAAAATTTTAGACCTTTCTGTTTGGAGTTCATTTCGGTAGATATGTTGTCTTTGATTATAGAATTTGGTTCAGAACTATTTTATTAGTTTGAAGGACACTTATGAATTCAAGATTTGAAATTGGTATACTTATATATATTTATATTTGCGTGCTGTTTGGTAACAATTATGTTTATTTGGTTTCAAACTTGATGTAAACTGCATTCTGTGTTGAATAGATATTGGAAACAAAGTTTAGTTGTATGTTTAACTTGTTATTGCAAATACAATTGTGTGTTATTATGCTTTATGTGTTTGAATTGTCACTATATTTTCATATGTGTGACTGAGAAGGGATTTGATTATATGATGTATATTAATTTGTTAATTATAACTTCAGTTAGCTTTGCAAATATACTTGTGATGGAGAGGGGACTAAATACCTAAGTGGAGTTTGGCAAAAACATATTTTTTCCATTTTCTATTTTTTTTTAAAAAGGTTTAATTACCTCATATTGTCAAGTAACCCTAGATGGATGTCGAGTGCTATGAAAGGTAATATATATATCTTTTGTTTTCTAAGCCATATATGGTGGTGGGTTGTGACTTTCATTCATACTCGGCATAGAGAAAGTGTTGCAATTGTATTAAATGCATATTTATGAGGATTTATGTCATTGAAGTTTGGGTCGACCATTTCTGTATGAGAATTTGGATTTTCTTGTTGAATTGGGCTGGAAACTTGACTGCATTGCTCTATTTGGTATGCATCTGGTATGTTGGTTGCTAAGAAATGACATCATGGAGGAATTAGTCAAAAGAGCATTCATGTTTATGAAGTCGAGCATTGTTTGGGTTCTCCCTATCAATGATTGTCTTTCTCTTGCATATCGGTGTTTCCAGTTTTGGAAGTGTGCTTTTGAATTGGGGCTTTGGCAGTGAGTTTATTTGCAAAGTTTTTTATTGAGCATATTGGGAACCTATTGTGATTTGAGGTAGGGGGCATTTATTAACGTATTCCTTTATGGTTGTTTAGGTGTTAATTTTTGTGTGAAGGAATTAGTACATGCTGTAGTTTTTAAAATATATATATCAATACCCAAGTATGGGTGTATGCAGGATTGGGCAAAACTGGTGCTGGGTTCTGTGTATATCTATGTTTGGTTATGGGTATTAAGTATTTTCCATGTATTGTTGCTTGCATTTGGATTATGATGTTGTTTAAATCGGGTTTTCATATTTAGTTTTATATAACCCAAGTACTCTTTGTACATTTTATCTTCATGTGTGATATGAGCATTCTGTCATATAGTTGACACATGACTTAGGTCAGAGTTTCAATTTAAAAGATGATTTTATTTTGGGCTTGGTTTTAATGTATAACAGTTTTTGCTTATATACTTGTGTTTTTTCATGAGTTATTAAGTGGAATCACTGAGTTTCTCTTATGAAAATATGAGCACGGGTTTGATGTGCAGTCTGACCCATAGTGGTAATACTAAAAACACCAGTATTAAAACTTATATGGTATGCTAGTTTCAAGAAACCAATAACATCGACAAACTATCGTATATCTATGTCAAACCCAAGGTAGACATTTTGTTGAACAAGTATTTGGGAATGAGGGTAGGCATTTGGTCAAATGGTTGTCATGAAACTTATAAAATGCTGTAACAGCAATTGTCGGCATAGTGTATTGTATGTTTGATATGTTGTTAATAGTCGAGGTTATGGAAATTTGTTGTGATTTGGATTACTTATCAATCGATGATAATTGGTATCTTATATTTAAATGCTATTCTCCAATAATAGTCATGACATTCCATCAAATAGTTGAGAGGTAATTTGGAAACAAGTAGAAATTTTATACAATAGCATAAGTCATTTATATATATATATATATATATATATATATATATATATATATATATATATATATATATATATATATATATATATATATATATATATATATATATATATATATATATATATATATATATATATATATATATATATATATGAATTTTTTTTGATTAGGGATTATGAATTAATATTTAATTGAGATTTAGATGTTGGATGGTTATGATTTATGTTAGATATCAAGGGAAGTTTTATGAGAATTTTTTTTTATATGAAGCTCGAAATTAATAGTGATAACATGGAGATAGCTTAATTTGTCCATTATAATCTGATGGTAATTAAGTCATTATTAACTGATGTTTTGAGAAATAGTTCGCAACTGTATATGACATTATTTGATAAACAAAGACATATGGAGATGTTGTTGTTTCAATGTCAATGTAGTCATTATGTGAACAATTAGTTTACATCTTATAGTATAGGGAAAATTACATTCTAATTATTTTGATTATTGGCATGATAAAGTTACAATGCAAATTCTATGAATCGCATTTTATAATGTTTTCAGATATTATGTTTTTATATGCTATTGTATTTATAATTGAGTGGTGGCTTTTTGTCAAACAGAGGTGAAACTTCAATAGACACTTGCATTTTAATAACCTCGTTAATGATGATTTTTTAAGTATTGACTATACTTAGTTTCTATTATGTTTAATTTTGACTATGAAGTACTTTAATAGCATTTATGGATCATTTTGACATAAGATGTTTGAAATAGAATTTGTTTATTATAAAGATGTATTTCAGTTCATAATTGAAATGGAAAGTTGTTTCGTGTATGAGGCAGATTTATGATATATGTTTGATGATGTGTCAATTAAAGAAAGAATATCATATGAGCATTGTTTTATTATCTTGGTCATTTTGAAAGATAAGTTTAGTTTATAATAATAGTAGGAATAAGTAGTATAGTACTATGACTGGTAAATATCATTAAATTTATGTATCAGTTTAGTTATATTTACAAGAATGTAATATTGTAGTATTTATTTCTGTTGTTAAAATAGTCTAAGTTTACTTTTGAATTTGGTAGTAAAAGATGAGATTTTCAAAGGATGAAGAATGTAATATCCTAAGAAAACTGAATTGTTATTTGTTGCTTGTGCATTCTTAGAATATCTGTTTGATGTGTATTGTAGAATAGTAGTGATGAACATATATCGGGGTGGCTGAATTTGGTTTATCCTATTCAGTTAACTAATTCAATGATAACTTTAAAATGAATTGGGTGGGTTAATTACATATAAAAGATAATTGGCCTTACCTAGTACTTAAAACTATATGGTTAAGTACGGAGAACAAGGCATATCTCTATTCTGTCATTGACAAGTCTAATAGAGAATACCGTTATGTGTTGACTATGAGCATACCATACATGGATGCAGAATCTTAGTGCCATAACGATGACACCTCAGTATAGATATGATTCATTTACGGGTTATTCTTAGTGCGAGTTTAATTTTGCATTGTTAAGTAAATGTTTACTTCTTGCATATTAATTATGGAACTGCACTATGTTAAAATGAATTAGATATCTGCATTATGGTTATGTTTATGCCTGTTATAACGTGTATGCAGTTGGATTATTCTTTTTAACTTAGTGTGTACTGAGCTCTCTTTTTGTGTTGTGTTGCATTTCTATTTGTTTTCCAAGTGCTCCAAGTCATTTAGCAAGTAGCTAATGATGATTGTTGTAGTTACTTCTTGAAAACAACATTTAGGGTCCCTATGTTGGACGTAGGTGATTAGAAATGAAATTGTACTTCATTATTGTACTAAACTCTATATGTATTTGCATTATAATGGATATGTACTTGGATGATATCATCTTTCATATTGAGGTTTTCAGATTGAGAGCGGTTCAATCTATGTATTTGTACTTGTATTAAATTGATTTAAATAAAAAAAATTATTGTGTTTTATGTTCTTGTTCTTTGTTTCAAATCTATCGGTTTATGCTTAGTGTAGCATTAAAAAAGCCACCAATATAATCTCACACCAGTCCAAACAAGACACTAGTATATGATGTTCACATAGAAACAAAGGTTAAAGTGCGAAGCCACAAGAAAAATGAAAGAGTGTTGAGCCACTAGTGATGTAACATGATAAGAGAGCATATATCACTTGTGATGTGATAGGCATCCACATCAGAGCCTTCATAGAAGAAAAGGTTGACATCTACACAAGATAGGACTCTATGTCGACTAGAAGGCCTACTAGTATATGTACCTATTCATGAGTAGGTAGTCACAAGAATTATGTGACTAACTTGTATGTGCAATTCAAATTTGAATGCACCATATGAGAAAGATATCTGAATTGGGGTTTGCCACCTAGAAAATGTTAAGCATAAAAAGAAAATGTTACACTAGGACTATTAGTGCTGAATGTTATCAAAGTGAGAGAGTGTTGAATATAAGTTGTAGATCAGAGGAAGCAAACAATAGATAGGTTTCTCAATGAAAATAGGAACAAAAAATGGTACTTGATGATACAAGGTTGATCACAAGGAAAGACAAAGGAGGAGAACGAGGTTAGAGAACCTTCAAGAATTGAACAAAAATTCTACAAGGTAGGTTGTGTCATTCTCTAGATAATTGATTTAATTGTGTTTTATTACCATTGAAAAAATATCTATGAATGCTAATATTTTAAGGATTTATAAATCTTCTAACAAGGTACATCCTAGAAGGAGTGTTGTACATCCTTTAATTCAAATATCTTTCTCACAAGTTGATTGTATTCCTAATAGGTTACTAGAATTCTTCACAAGATGAGTTCTCAAAAGGAACAATTGTACCTCTTATCAAGGCAACCTTTAACATGTAGTAAAAGGCTAGTGGGTACATATTTAATCCCACTATGGTTTTCATCCTTTCACTATGAGTTTATATGTACAAAAATCTATGTGTTAGTGATGTATGCCTTCTTGTGTGAGCTTGCATGGTTGTTGATTAATCATAACTCTATTGTTAAAATTACTAGTATGCAATTTATTTGAATTATTATCTCATCCAACCAATTTTAAATGTTGAAATGATTCAACCCCCACCCCACCCTCCCCCCCTCCCACCCCCACCTTAGTATTATATTGGGACAAAATTTGGTATCAGAGCATAGGCCCTAAGAGAAATGAGATTAATAGCTTGAGGGAATATCTAATGGAGGCATTCAAGCTTCCAAAACAATAGGATGCATCTCTCACTACTATTGATCATTTCAAGGAAAAATTAAGGGCTTCCTTGAACAAGAGAAGGAGACTAGCACAGAAACATAGTGAAAGTCAAGATCTCATAGATCATCTTGAAGACCAAAGTGAATAAGATGAATCTAAATATGCCACAACAAATCACATGGCTGAAAATAAGAATTTGACCAAAAACATTGTGATGTTGAAGAAGGAAGATGAGGAAACATCAATAATAATTGGTGAACCATTAGATGAGAAATGTATGGCCATTGAGGCCAAAGGTGAAATTAAGGAAACAATGAAAAGAGCCCAAGAGTCCAAGAAAATAGTTGAGGAGGTTGTAAGGACACAAGATGCAGAGAGAAAAAAAATGAAAGATTAACACTATCATATAAGATTGGAGATAGTATCTTACATGAGTATGAACATAATAAAAATAAAATGAGAACTACTAATTGAAGAAAATAAGAAACTAAGAGAACAAATACATCAGCTAGCTAATGAGATGAAAAAATCAAATGAGAGAGATAAAAAACTAAAGAAGTTCAATGAAAGAATTGGAAAGATAGATGAACAACTCAAAGCATAGAGGAGCAAAAAGATCACAACTAATCAAGGATATAAAGGTGACAAGAAGAGTAAAAAGGGTGAGTCTTCTAGAGAAAAAAAACTTATAATAACCATCAAGGAAGATCACCAAAAAGTATGAAACCCAACAAAATCACTTGCTATTTTTGTGGTAAAGTATGACATACTTCAAATCTTCATCAGCACAAACAAGCTGCCCCTGAAATCCCATATACCTTTAATGGATATTAACACAATTGATATTGGTATGGTCATACTACACGTTAATGCATGTCTCATTTCATTGAGAAAAAAATTGATGGGTATTATTACCATTATAACAAGTATGGGCACAAAGCTGAAAAATGTGGATCTAAGGCAAGATCAAACCATTCATCTCCAAAATTTGTAAGTCCCACTAGAAGGGGTAGGTTTTCCACATAGATGTGCTCAACCTCTAGAAACCATGGCCATCTTGATGTATATTGCAAGATGATAATACGTTAAAGAGTAATGAAAGACCATGGAGAGGTGTAGGAATGACATGTCACAACTATCAAAAATTTGGACATCTTTTTAGAGATGAAAAGGAAAGAATTAGGTCAAACACTCACCTCCCTAACAAGAAAGGTAAGAAAAAGACAAAAGATAGGAAGGAACCCAAGAAGGAATTCAATAAAGTATGGAGCAAGAAGAGTGATGTTCTAGAGGAAACAAATCCTATAGATGTTGAGATTTCACTAATTAAAGGTGGCACCTCTAATTCATACTAAGTTTACTCTAGCTTAAGGGGTTGCATGCAAAAGGAAAAATCATACATTGGTTTCTATATCAAAATAGGTGAAGTTTCACATTGTGACACAAATTGCTAAGTGCTAGTTGCACTAAAATATATGTTGCGCCTCTTGGAAGATAGGAAGGAGGTAAGAAAATGACTGTTAGCAAATAGGTTACAACATTTTTTACTCAAATTAAAGGGTAGGTAATCACTTTCTTTACCATTATAACCCTAAAATTATAATTCATTGATATAAATAGACTCACATCATGTCATTCACCACTTTGAAAATTTGAAACCTACTTGATCTTTTTTATTTGTGAACCCTAGATTTCATTGTACGAGTATTTTGAAATTACTATGGTAAGTTGTGTCAAAGAGAAAGGTAGTTTGATTGGTGTTATGTGGAGTGTTTGTGATCAAGTTGACAAGTAGTGTTTACCAGTCACTATTCAAATAGTTTAGGAAATCCAAAAGATCATGTTGTTTGATGAACAAACAAAAAAGCATCATGTGTATGTGTTTCTTCCATTGAGGGAAGATGTGAAAGATATGTTTGATGCCCTATTTTCACTTCTAGGTAATATTCTTCTCTCTATGAATGTAAGTTCATTTATTTAGATTAAGATAGAAGAATTGGGTGAAAAGGAAATTCAAAAAATATTCTCATAATTATACCAGGATTGAGTCTTGAATAGAAAACACAAACATCTAAAAGACAACCCTACATTATGCCATAGATATTCATGATTTCTTCCATGTAGAGTCGGTAAGATTCATGCTTAGTAGAGTGCATGATCAAAACATGTGGCTAGAAAATCCCTAAAAAATCATAAAGGAGGTTATTCACATAGTTATTGGGTTTAGTTTCACTAGGAAGGAACTCAAAAGAAAAACCATATAAAAAAAAAATGCTACAAAGATGACCAAATATTAGTAAGATAGGTGAGATTGCATAATTACCCATATCACATATGTTGAAGTGAGATACATTGTAATGGTGATTGCATATAGGATTTATCATTCAAGCCATAATAATAGTGTACTAAGAAGAGCAGTCTATAGGGTACATGAGATGATAAATAACCAATCTTTGGTTTACCTGAGTGGATGGCTTCATGTTCAAATGATGGAATGATGAAGGTATGCTCTGATGCCACTGACGAAGGGCCACACCACCCTTACCAACTTGCAAAAAATAACATAACAACATGGATATAAAGAGAAGATAATATGATTCACAAAGCATATTTTTATTATACTTTAAAAGCCTTACAATATTCTCCAAATGAGAGAACTCCAAATTCTTACAATATGAGAGATCTTCCAAACTAAGAACTTCCACTAAGAGATCTTCCACAAAGAAGAACTTACAACCAAAGAGCTTGGATTCAAAGAGCATCACCAAGAAGAAGTTTCCAACTAAGGTTTTACACACTAAGATCCTTCACCTCTAAAAGATTCTATGACAAGAGCTTCCACTAACTAAGATCTTCCACCTCAAAATCTTCTACCACAAAGATATTACACCTTGAGAGCTTTCTTACAAATGGTCATAGGCCTTTCTTATATAGGCACTTACCACCCAAGATATTACAAAAATAATCAATGTGGGATACAAGGTAAATGCAACTACCTTACAACAAATATTAAATGCCCACTCAATGGAAACTAAGCACCACCATGTGGGCCAATTAAAATTTACATTTCCCTTTTTGGATCACAAAAAAATATTAAATGAGTGTTTTAAGGAACTTTCCACAAACTTCTAAAATACCACCTACACACCTCGATAAATGAAATGACAACTATTTTTATTTTTTTTAATTTTTATGTCACCCATGCATCTTGGTAAATGAAAAAGCCCTTTTTTACCTCTTTTTCAATTTTTTATTTTTTAAAATAATTTTTTCACCAATTTTCATCACTTTCTCTCTTCTCCATAATTTTTTTTATTTAGTTTTTTTTTGGATCATGCCTCCTTTTAATTTATTGATGCAAGATGCTCTTGAATCATGGAGAATATTCATAAGATTAAGAAGGATTACACAAACCATATTCTCAAACATGGGCCAATTTCACTTTTCACTTTTGCTTTAGGAAGGATCTCCCTAGATTCAAACTCTTCACCTAGTCAAATGAATGACCCATCAAAACTCAAATTATTGGGATATATAAAAGGTTGGAAGGTAAATTTAATGCCACATTGTGGGGTTACTTCAATCAATCATTCATTGGTAACTATAGCTTTCTTCCACCCATTCAACCCCAATAGTCATCACATACATGTTCAAAAACAAGGGGGAAATTAATTTGTATTTAAAGGAGATATTAATTTTTTTTCATAGAGTAGAGTATGTGAATTAGTATTTATTTTACATTATTTATTCATTATTCTTGGAATAAGTCATAAGACTTATGGGGAGAAAGGGAGAGAATTCTTGTCAGCTTAGTCAAGGAATAGAAGGAGGATCTAGATTTTTTTGCAAGTAAAGACTATTTTATGGTACAAGAGGTCTAACTTCAAACCTACTAGTTGATAGAGTTCAAGTGTGATATGAATGGAGAAGTAGCTAGGTTATACATTGAAATTTGTCATGTCCCCTTTTCAAATAATTAAAAATAATAACTTTTGCTAAGGCAAGTAGGTTCAAAAAGTGAAGTTTTGGAAAAAGTGGCTAATCTTTGGAAACCAATGGATTAATAAATGAAAATTATTATTAAAATTTGTATTATTGACCCTTCTTGGTTGTGAGTTAGGGTTATTCTCTCTTAAAATGGATTTGGAGGCATTTTGGGCTCATTCTAGAACTTGATTTTTGCTCATTGCTTTGTTGTTCTTCAAAGGTTGCCAAACCTGTGGAGAAGGAGACCCAAGAATGGGATTTTTTAGGTTTCTAGGGAGGCTATGGATGATATTTTGAGGCCATTTCATGTGCAAGCTCATGCAAATTTTTCTCTTGTGCTGAACAATGCAAATTTGTGAGTTTCCAGGTGTGTTTCTTGTAGGAGTTTGGTGTTTCCAGTTGAGTATTTCATATTAGTTTTTTTTTCTATTGTATTACTAAAATTTAGATATTAAAATATAGCTGAATTCATGTATTGGGTCGTGGTTATACTTGTATGATAGATTATTAGTGTTTTGTGGTGTTTTTGGGCTATTTTGTGTTATTTTCGAGAGCCTGATGAGCATTGTTTTTGTCATTCATTTGGGAGCTATTGTGTAAACTCTATACAGATCCAAAAAAATCATTTTTTGAGATTTTATGCTAGAAAAATTTATGTAAAAATGTCTACTTTCAGATTTATTAATAATATGTGAAGCTATGAAGTTTTTGGCACTATTTCAAGCATACCTAATTTTGGATTTATTGAGAAATTGGTTGATCTCTTGAAATATTGGTTGTTTGATTTTTAAATATGATTAGAGGCTATAAGTATCATATAAAATTAGAAAGGGGACATTCCAGTGGTATCAAAGCTATGATCTTGCTAGCCTGAGGGTTTGTAGAAGTTTATATGCAACTAAGTGAAAGAGAAAAGAGATATTTGCAGTAAGAAAAGAATAAAGAAATTTTGATCAAACCTCTATTTAAAAGGAAAAGTAAAAAATCCAAGGAAGGAAAAAGTATGACTGAACTAGATGAGAAGGCAAATAAATTCTTCTAGAAAATCTAGAATACTCAGAAGCAAACAGTGGATAGTTTGGCAAAAACTAGAGAGGCTTTGTGGATATTGACAGAAAAACTGCAAGGAGTTGCATCTACTAATGAGAAAGGGAGCACTTTAGAGGATCCAAGAAATCTAAACCCACACTCTCTAAATCAAAAAAAGCTATTTTCCTACTTGAAAATGAGTCACTAGTACCAAATCCAACCCTTAGTCCTGTGGAAGAGGTTACTAGTAACTCGATTGCATTAAGAGTTACTTACAATGGCTTAGATGATGACTTTTGTAGTTCAATTCCTTTTAGAGAATATGTGGATATGATGAACACTTTGATGCCCAAGAAAGAGTACAGGAGGGAGCATGACATAAGTGGAAGAGAGTTCAAAAATAAAATAAGCAAGTTTAAAGCACCTACTTTTGATGGAACAAATAAAATTTTAGCTAGAGCATGGCTACAAAAATTACAGACCTTCTTCACACTTAACCCCATGAAGGAAAGTGATGTTGTTCAATTCACAAGTCTACACTTGGAAGATGCAAACTATGATTGGTGGTATCATGGAATGACTACTCAAGGTCATGATCAAGTAACTACATTTGATGATTTTAGTCAAAGAGTGATAGATAGATTTGACCTCAAGGATGATGAAGAGTATTTTAAAGAATTGTCAAAGTTGAAGCAAACCAAATTAGTTAATGAGTATATAGAAGAGTTTCAAAAAATGGCTATTATGGTACCTAATATGAGTGAAAAGAGGATTTTTTATCTTTTTCTTGATGGTTTGGAAGATTCTATTAAGGGTTTGGTTAAGGCTTTCTCACCCTCAACCTTACAGGAAGCTATCAAAAGAAGTTTGCAACTTGAAACTTGTGTGCCTATGATACTAGTCACTAATCAAAAACTCCCAAATCTTTGGCAAAATAAGGGGAATTTTTAGAAAAAGACTTTTCCAGCACTACCACCAAAGAATGTGATAAATGTAGCAAAAAAGAAGGTAGATGAGGAGGCTAGGAGTGAATTATTTCACTTGTAGAGAGCCATAGATTTGAGGACACAGATGTTTGGGAAATGGTCGAGTGCACTATATTGAAGTTTCTTCAAAATCTAATTTGGATGAGCATGAGGAATTTCATGACACTAACGAGGAGGAAGAAGAAGAGAAGGAAAAACAAATCAGAAAGGATGGCACTTTAGCAGCATTATCAATAGTCCCAAGATACCATCCCTTTCAAATTTGAGGGGTACTAGCAAGGCAAAGGTTGATAGTTCTTCTTAATAGTGGGGCAATTCACAATTTTATTGATGAGGGATTTGTCATAAAAAGATCACTTAAAGAAAAAAATTTTGAGGGATTCAATGTTACTGTAGATAATGGATTCACTATGCCTTGCAAACAGGTGGTGAAATAACTCAAGATGACCTTAGGAGATTATGAGTTATGTGATGACTTCTATGTTGTTGGCATTGGGGAGACAAATCTTATATTGGGTGTTCAATAGTTGAATTCTATTGGAGGCTATTACATGAACCGGCAAACTATGGAGTTTGAATTTCATCCCAATGGGAAAGAAGTCTTATTGAGAGGCTTGTTGAATGGAACACCTAAGGTGGTCACTGCAAAGAGGATTGAGAGGACTTTTTGAAGAGGACAAGTAGCATGGGCAATAGGAGTCATAATCCATCCAACAAGCTCTCCAAAGAATCAAGGTAATTTCCATTTTGAAATTCAAAATATTATGATAATCATAGTATAGTTTTCAATGATTTGCCTCTAGGATTACCACTAGATAGAGGTTTTGAGCATGTTATAGAGTTAGAATAGGGTGCCAAACTAGTTATAACAACTCCATACTGCCACCAAGAGGCTATAAGGAAGAAATAGAAAAAAATATTAAGGAACTCCTAGACATGGGATTCATAAGGCCTAGCTCTAGTCCATTCGCATCATCTATGGTACTTGTCAAGAAAAAAGATGGTACAATGAGAATGTGTATAGACTACAGGGCTCTAAACAAGAAGACCATAAAAAATGGGTATCCCATAGCATGCATAGATGAACTCATTGATGAGTTACATGGTGTTATATGCTTCTCAAAAATTGACTTAAGATCAAGGTACCATCAAATCCAAATGAGGAGGGAAGATGTGGAAAAGACCTCTTTCAGATGTCACTATGGACACTTTGAATTTATTGTTATGCTATTTGGCCTCACTAATGCACTTAAAACATTCCAATCTTGTATGAATAATGTATTCAGCAAGCATCTTTGAAAATTTGTTTTGGTATTTTTTGATGATATCTTGATTTACAATAAAACATGGGAAGAGCATCTAAAGCTCATAGAGACTATTTTGGGAATCTTGTAGTAGTAATCCTTCTATGCTGAGCTATCTAAATATGAGTTTGGTGTTATAGAGATCATATATTTGGAACACATTATAAGTTCTAAAGGAGTACAGGTTGATCAACAAAAAATTCAAGCAATTTTGGATTGGCCTCCACCCACTAATCTTGCACAGTTGAGAGGATTCTTTGGGTTGTGTAGTTACTATAGGAGATTTGCCAAGGGATTTTATCAGCTTGCTACCCCCTTGACTAATTTGACAAAGAAAGGAGCTTTTTTTTGGATAGAAGAGGCACAAAAAACATTTGATAAGCTTAAGGAGGTAATGATTTCATGCCCTATACTTGCAATTCCAGATTTCTCTTTATCTTTTTTGTTTGATGTGATGCTTCTAGAGAAGGTATAGGGGCTGTCCTAACTCAAAGGGGATATCCAATAGCATTTGAGAGTAGAAAATTAAATCAATTAGAGAAAGGTTACTCCATCTATGATAAGAAAATATTGGCAATCATGTATGTACTTAAGTTTAGACAATATTTGGTATGTGGGAGATTCATTGTAAAGACAGACCATAATAGCCTCAAGTTCTTCTTGAATGAAAGGGATTTGAATGATTGTCAAAAAAAATGGGTAAGAAAATTGTAAGCTTATGATTTTGATATTGAATACATGAAAGGAAAGAATAATGAATACATGAAAGGAAAGAACAATGTGGTTGTTGATGCTCTCTCAAGGAAGCCCACTTTTTGTTCCTTAACATCTATGTCTGCTGATTGAAAAGTCTCCATAATTTTAGAGTATGCTAAATATTCCTTTGCCACCAAGATTTTGGATAAGTTAGTGGATGATAATAGGTACAAGGTTGTTGATGAATTGATTTATTACAAGAACAATATCTTCTTAGTGCCAGGATCAAAAATTAAGGAAAGGATATTGAGGGCCTTTCATGACACACCTTTGGCTGGTCATCAAGGATACTTCAAGACATATAGGAAACTTCAAGAATGGTTTGCATGGAAGGATATGAAGGAGGATGTCCTTAAACACATTAAAGAATGTATGGTATGCCAAAAAAACAAGAGTGAGCAAATTTTTCCTACAGGGTTGTTGCAACCACTTCCTATTCCTAAATAAAAATGGGAAAGTATTTCCATGGACTTCATCACTAGGTTTCCCAAGGTTCAAGGTAAGGATTGCATATATGTGGTGGTAGATATATTAAGTATGCACATTTCTTTCCCATCACATTTGATTTCAAGGCATCACAAGTGGTCAAACTATTCTTTAAGGAATTTTTTAGGTTACATGGCTTACCTAGAAATATTGTCAATGATCGGGATAGTAGATTCCTCAACTCTTTTTGGAAGGAGCTCTTTCATTTGGTAGGAAATAAACCCACACCTAGTACTAGATATCACCCTCAAATAGATGGATAAACAAAGATAGTTAATAAATGGATAGAGGGATATTTGAGGAACTATGTTTCAAATCAACAACTTGCTTGGGTGAAATGGTTGCACCTAAGGGAGTATTGTTACAATACATCTCATCACATGTCTATTGGTATGCCTCCTTTTCATGCTCTTTATGGTTATGATGCCCTTTCCTTTTTTGATCTAGTACTTTCAGATAGTAGAGTGCCTATAGCAAGTGATTTCGTCAAGCAAAGCCAAGACATAATAAGTTCCCTTAAGGATAATCTACAACATGCACAAAACCAACAAAAGTCTTATGCTGATAGGAAAAGAACTAAAAGATCTTTTGAGGTGGGAGATTTGGTATTTTTTAGGTTGTAGCCATATAAGAAAATCACCTTGAAGAGGAGTGGGGTAGAGAAGCTCAAACCAAGCTTCTATGGGCCTTATAAGATCATCAGGAAGGTAGGAGAGGTAGCTTATGAATTGGAGCTCCCACCAAATAGAAAAATACAAAATGCTTTCCATGTCTCTTGCCTGAAGAAGGTTCTAGGCCAGAAAATAATAGTATCTATAGAGTTACCACCTCTTGATGATGAAGGAAAATTAGTTTTGATAGCAGAAGTAGTTTTGGATACAAGAGAGAAAAGATTGAGAAATAAATGGATCATAGAGCATTTGATCAAATGGAAGGATTACCATTGGAGGATTAAAATTGGGAAGGAGAACATATTATTTAGCATCCCAACCTTCATTTCTTGAGGAAAATTAATATTTGTGAGGGGAGAACTTGTCATGTCCCCTTTTCAAATAATTAAAAATAATAACTTTTGCTAAGGCAAGCAGGCTCAAAAAGTGAAGTTTTGGAAAAAGGGGCTAATCTTTGGAAACCAATGGATTAATAAATGATTATTATTATTATTATATGTATTATTGACCCCTATTGGTTTTGAGTTAGGGTTATGCCCTCTTAAAAAGGATTTGGAGGCATTTCGAGCTCATTCTAGAACTTGATTTTTGCTTATTGCTTTGTTGTTCTTCAGAGGTTGCCAAACCTATGGAGAAGGAGACCCAAGGATAGGATTTTGCAAGTTTCTAGGGAGGCTAAGGATGGAATTTTGAGGCCATTCCATGTGAAATCTCATGTAAAGTTTTCCCTTGTGCTAAATAGTGCAAATTTGTGAGTTTTCCGGTGTGTTTCTTGTAAGAGTTTGGTGTTTCCATTTGAGTATTTCATATCAGTTTGGTTTGATGTTGTATTATAGACATTTATATGTTAAAAGAGAGCTTAATACACATATTTGGTCATTGTTATACTTTTGTGATAGATTATTAGTGTTTTGTGGTGTTTATGAGCTATTTTATGTTATTTTTGGGAGCCTAATGAGCATTATTTTTGTCCTTCATTTGGGAGATGTTATGTAAACTATATAAAGATCTAGAAATGTCATTTTGTGGGATGTTATGCTGGAAAAAATTATTTAAAAATTTCTACTTTCAGATTTATTAATAATATGTGAAGCTGTGAAGTTTTTGGCACTATTTCAGGCATACTCGATTTGGGTTTTATTGAGAAATTAGTTGATCTTTTGAAATATTGGTTGTTTGATTTTAAAATCTGATTAGAGGATTTAAATATCATATAAAATGAGAAAGGGGACATTTCAAAAGGTTACTTTCTATGTCAGTAGATCCTAAATTGCCAAGATTTGGAACATCCATGAAAATCAAGGTCAGAATCCTCAAATAGTGAGAGATGACAATAGAAAATAAGAGACGAAGAAGGTAACAAAAAAATAGGTTCCTAAACGTACACATATTGAGGAATTTCAACAAATTAAAGTTGAAGAAATGGAGGTAGAGCTTACAAATGAAGCTCAATCAAGTCATCATCTCGAGATAGAAGTTGAAGTAGAACTTAAACCTAAGAAATATTTCTCTCCTAAGCTAGAAGAAATAGAAAGAGTAACTAGTCAGAAGGAGACAAGAACAAGCCCACAAATCTTGAAACTTGTAAAAGGAAGAGGAACAAGAAGAAAAGTAAAGATGAAAGGAAAGCTCCACCAAAACCAGAACCTAAAGAATCTTCTAAAATAGAGACTGACATTAAAGTGGTGAAGTTAACAAAAAGAAGAAAGAGGCCACCACCATCACTATCCATAGATGATATTGTTGTTGATATTATGCATAATGGTAATTATAATACCTTGTAAATAAGGTTTTCAAATTTTAATGATGTAAATGAAAGTAAAATAGTCAGTGTTGTACTCAAAAGTATGAGGACTTTCAATAGAAAGACATCAAAGTCTAGGATAAAGTTATGTAAGGAAATATTTGACATTGTAGTTAAGAAATGAAAAGAAGGAATCATTATCTATTGCATAGATGAGGCTAGAGTATACGAAGTAAGAAAGAATGGCATTGGTAGATGCATACATACAATATTTTTAATGCATGAAATCCCTACTAACTATAGATGAAGAAAAAAAGTATTTGAATATGTAGTCAATAAATGGAACACATTGACTAAACAATTAGTGAAATTCATAAAGAAGAAACAAGATGAAGGATCAAAGGAACAACTACCTCAAACTACATACCCAAAATGGAAACACATAATACCAAAATCAAAGAAGAATAAAACTAAATGGGGATTAGGGTCAAGTTAAGACTAAGAAGAAGGAGATGCAAAATAGGTACATGTAGAGTTTAATGTACTAATATCTAGAAGAACTAAAGATTAGCCATGTCCATTACTAGAGTAAACTTATTAGAAAGAGGATACACCTATGAAGGAGAATATGTTAGAGATAGATGTCCCACTAGTAAAGGAGAAGTCATAAAAGAAACTCTAAAAAAAAGAGAATTCACCTAAGAGAAAAAAAACTAGACTAGAAAAAATGAGAAAATAGAGTAGAAGATGACACCAAAGGGAAAAAAAGGAATGGAATATAGTGAAGAAAATGGTTACACCTAAAGAGAATATATTAGAGAAGAAGGAAGAACATTTCAAAGAGGATACACTAGAAAAAGAAGCCACACCTATCAAAGGGGACATACCAAAAAAGGTAGCCACACTAGAAAGATAGGTTACATAAGAGGGGGAGACAACTCTAGAGTGAGAAAAAACATAAGAAAAAGAGAGAACCTCTGAGACAAAGAAAGTGCTAGAGAAGGAAAAACAACCTAGAGAAGAAAGATATGTTGGTAAAGGAAAAAAGTCCTAAGAAATAAAAGAAACCAAAAGGGGAGAGAACTCCTTAGAAATAAGACATACTAGAAATGGAAAATACTCTCAAAAAGGAGAAGACATAGGACGAAAAGTATAATCCTAAGAAGGAAAGGCCACCTGAGAAAGAGGAGTCTCCAGAAAAGGAGTAGACTCTAGAACTATAGAAGGAAGATAAATAGGAGAGATAAGTCACTTGAGAAAGAGTTAACCCCAAAAAAATCTAAAATGTTAGAGAGCATGCCCAAAGTACAAAGAAGCATTCAAAAGAGTGAGTTTTCCAAAAGGGAGTTGAGTCTAGGAGAACATACTCAAGATAATAAGTTGACATGTGTAACCCTCATCATCGTCATCACAAAAAATTCAAGATGAAGGGGAACTATATGAATAGGATGGAGAAGAAAAGATTAAGAAGAACTCAATCAAAGATGAATTATAATAAATAAAGAATAAATTCATGAGCATGAGTTCAAAGGACTTTAAGAAATACTCTAAATCAATTGAATAATATGCATAGCTTGAAAAAACTAGTACACATCAATATAAAAAAAGAGACTTAATTCTTAAACAAACATCGAAGGTCACTTATGACCCAAAAATAGATCTAATTTCTTACCTAAAGAAAATCATTGGAAATATTGATGAATAGATTGAAGACATGGAGAAGGTTACAAAGAAGAAAGTTGAGTAGAATAGATTGTAAAAGCTTAAGGATCTTATTGAGCTCAAAAAGGTGACTCTAGCACAAGTAAAAGAGTAAATTATTGAATCTTTACAAGATATTACCTCTACAGTACAAAATATCTCTAACCTAAGCACCTTTACAAGAGATCTTGAGAAGAATGCATGCCATTCTCCTTTAACCTCCTATGTCAATAGAGAGAGCATCAATGCTACCCATGATTTAGCCAACTTCATTAATTTCGTGTAGATGTAGGTTTATTATAGAATTTGGTGCATGAAAAGGGATAGTAGGTAGACTAGTTTCCCTATTATTGTAAAGATGACTAGAAGTACTAGTCTAGCCCTACTTCTCTGGCTGCACCTATTCATACACTAGGAGTATCGTTAGCCTATAGTTTTTTTGGTCAAGTATGATGCCTTAGTATCTATTGCATGAGCACTTGATGATCTTTTTAGGGCCAATTTAGTTCTCTTTGGTCTTTGTTGCCATAGAATAGCTCAATAGGAGCTTCAAAAATTCATAGGGACTTTTGATCTTATCACTAGTTCATCATCAAACTATACAATATTGGTTCAAGAAAAACCACTCACATAGTTAATAGACTAAGAGATAAATAAGAAAGAATATCTATCAAGATTTTAGAAGTATAAGGTTTCCTATAATCATTGGTTGATATTATTCAAGAATTCTTGAATGAAGCAAGAAAGATGATAAATATTTGACAAGTCAACACACTAAACAACATTAAATAGCACATGGTTGATATTCAAAGTGAGACACTGGCTCTTAATAATGTGAAAAATATGTGGAAGGAGCAACATGAGAGGACTTATACTCTCTATAGAGATGTGTTTGATAGGTTATAAAACCAACTTTTCCCTTTACCATTGTTGAAGAAAAGAGGAAGAAGAAGAAAAGGCTAAGGAGGAGCATTATGTCAAGGGGAAGAAGATGAAGGAAAGGAGAATTATGTAAGGAGAAGAGAACAATATGTAGAGAAGGAAACGAGAAAAAATTACTAAAGAAAGGGGGAGCATATAACATAAAGGAGAAAAAGATGCAAACAAAATGTAGACTACACTTAGGGGGAGTCTCATCAATTTTTTACTAAGTCCACACTTCCATGAAGACATCCACTAGTACAATTGAAGTAATTAGAGGAAAGGGATTTAAACCTAAGGACAAATATTTTATCAAAAAAATTTGAAGCTTTTTCCATCAATGTCAAAGGGGGAGATTGTTGGATAATTTAGACAATTGGCACGATGACTAGAGAAAGCAGATGCTTATAATTTGAAATCATACATAAAGTGTTGTCATTAGTTGGAAACTAGTATCAAAACAATTGGAAGACATGAAGCTAGAAGAACAAGGCAAGTAACTAGTATAATGTCACATTAATCAAGAAAAGACATCAGTATATGATTTTCACATAGGAATAAAGATTTATGTGAGAAGTCATGTGCACAATGCAAGAGTGTCATGTCACTAGTGATGGGAAGTGAAAAAGGAAAAATATCACTTGTGATGTGATAGGAATCTAGATTAGAGTCTTCATAGAAGAAAAGTTTGACAAATATGTAATATAAGACTTTAGGTAGATTGGAAGACCTACATATTTAGGTGCTTATGAGTAGGTAGTCAAGAATTTTATGTGACTAACCCATATGTGTAGTTCAAATTTAAATACACCATATGAGTAGGATTTTTGAATTGGGTTTTGGCACTTGTAATATGTTAACTATAAAAAGGAAATTTTACATTAAGAATGTTTTGGACCTATCAATCACATTGGCATGAAGATCAAGGAACTATGATGACTAATACTTAGCATCACAAGACTTTTAGTGTTATCATTGATGGTAAAATGATTGAGGAAGATGTATAGGCTTCAAGTTAGTGCAATTACTAGTAGAATATTGTATCATTCAAGATGTGAATTGTGATTTAGTTGAAGTCACAATAGGTAAAACATGCAAAGTGAACAATTAATCAAGGATCTAGCATGAGGGGTTTCCAATAATTAGACCTAATTAAAGGATAGTTAGGAAGAGTAATTTGATAGGCATCCAAGTTGAAGTGGTTGTAGGATGTAAGGTTAGAACATATATATAGACCCACAAGAAGACAAGTAGGCCTATAGATCTAAGAACCCATTCATAGGTAGTCACAAGTGCTATGTAATAAGTACATATGCTATTTAAATTTGAATGTGAGCAAGATTTTGAAATTGGTTTTGGTGCACAAGGTTTATGGATTATAAAAATAGTGTTACATGATTTTTTATGATGGGGACACAATCCAAGAACAGAATGGACACAACAAAAAAGGGGAAAATTATATTAACTGAGAAAATAAGCTAGTACAAACAATACAAAGAAAATCAACTTCAAAACATGCCCTGAAGGCTTACAATAGCATAAATCTGGAGATAATTTCTCCTTTCAATACCTCCTCTCAAACTCCACTCCGAACTGCCTTTTACAATGCCAGAAATCTCCTTAAATAGATCCCAGAGGGTTAAGGACTAGGAGTACATTCTAGAAAGTGCTAGTAGGCATCCACTAACCAAATAGAAGGTTCCAGAAGCTGCATTAGAAGTTGGTGCAAATCTAGAAGAATCCAGAAGCGGTAACCAAACTTTCAGGAGGCATAACTTTTGAACTGTAGCTCCGATTGATGAACCGTTTACATTTTTGGAAAGGTCTCAAAGTGTTCTATAGCCCTATGGACCAGCTTCACTTGTCCCCCATTTTTTCAGCCCTTTTCAAGGTCATTTAATGCCCCTAACCTGATTTTGAAGCATTCTTAGGAGGTCTCCAAAACTTGAAAAACTACAATAACTTTCAAACCGTGGGGCCTTTTGACCCGATTCTTTTTCTGGAATGCTCTAAATTACAATTACATTCATCTAGCCAATTTACACCTCTTAGTTCACCAAAATGATGGCCCAATGACATGCTCCTATTTTTTTTGGGATTTTCTAGCACACTGATAGTGGAACTGTGAGAGTTGGAACCTTTATTTGACCCAAATGGGTATCCAAAAATAAAAACACATGAAACAAAAACTAAGTCTAAGTACATTTTTTTGGGTGACATAGGATTACCCTTATACCTCTGGATGCTCCTGCATCAGACACCCAGGGTAGATTGAAAAGTGACCCTGTCACTTTATGAATGGTAGAGGAGATCCCAAATGGGAAACTTCAGGTGCTGAAATCCAAGTTGAGTCCTCGATCGATCATCCTTTCCATTTGACCAAATACTCTTCATACTGCCTATTTCTAGTACTCCTACCCACACGATGATCTAGAATGTCTTCTATCTCCTCCTTCTTAGAAGCAGTAATTAGACATGGCTCTAACACTAGCTCCTCATCTACACCATCATCATGATACTCTGTCAAATCTGCAATGTTGAAAACGGGAGAAATGTGAATACCGTTTGGCAGCTCCACTTCATCTGCATTCCCTGAGTCATGTTTCTTCAAAATTTTGTAGGGGCCAAATTTCTTCATTTTCAGCTTGTTGTAAGTACTGGCTGGAAATCTTTCTTTTCGTAAGTGCACCATGACTAGATCCCCTACTTGGAATTCCTTATGTCTTCTCCTTTGATCAGCCCTAGCTTTATACTCTTGATTCATCTTGGTAATGTGTGCTTGAACCTCCTCATGTAGACGTTTGATATGTTCAGCAAATTCCTCAACTTCAACACTTGTCCTCTCCCCTTGTTTTATCTTCCTCAATTCTGGTGTAGTTCTTGGGCTATTCCCATATACAATTTGAAATGGTGATTTTCCAGTACTCCCATTTATAGAGTTATTGTAAGCAAACTCTGGTTTTGGTAGAATCAAATCCCATCCCTTGGGCTTATCCCCAACTAAACATCTCAGCAAATTGCCCAGACTTTTGTTTACCACTTCTGTTTGGCCGTCAGTTTGTGGGTGATGTGTGGAACTGAATTTCAAGTCCGTTCTCAACTTTTTCCACAATGTCCTCCAGAAATACGCCACAAATTTAGTATCTCTATCAGAAACTATACTCCTTGGAAGACCATGTAGTCTTACCACCTCTTTGAAAAACAAGTCTACAATATGGACAGCATCATGAGTTTTGTGGCATGGAATGAAATGTGCCATTTTGGAGAACCTATCAACCACCACAAATACTGAGTCATTACCCCTTTGTGTCCTCGACAATCCAAGAACAAAATCCATACTTATGTCCTCCCATGGCCTTGATGGAACAGGCAATGGCTGATACAGGCCAGTATTGTGACTAAACCCCTTGGCAACTTGACAAACCTGGCAACTCTCTACAAACTTCTTCACATCCTATGAAATTTGAGGCCAAAAATAATGTTCTCTAAGAATGGCAATGGTCTTATCTCGACGAAAATGTCTTGCCATCCCTCCACTGTGTTTCTCCTTAATTAGATTTTCCCTCATGGAACTCCTTGGAATGGACAATTGACTACCTTTGACCAACATACCATCCTGAATCAAATAGTCTAACCACTTGGTTCTATCTACAGCAACAAGTTCTTTACAAGCTTTCCAGGCTTCAGCAAAATCAAGATCCTTAGGGTACAAATTCTTGAGTTCATCAAACACAACTACTTCAACCTGCATTACTATAAGTAACAACTGTCTCCTACTTAGTGCATCTGCAACCCTGTTAGATTTTCCACTTCTATGCTTCAACACAAATGTATAACTCTGCAAGAACTCTACCCACTTCATATGCCTCTGATTCAATTTACCTTGGCTATTTAGGTACTGTAATGCCTGATGATCAGTATACAAAACAAATTCCTTTGGCAATAAATAATGCCTCCATTTCTTTAAGGCCTGAACTATTGCATAGAATACTTGACCATAAATAGAATACTTCTTCTTTGCATCATTCAATTTTTCACTAAAATATGCAATAGGCTTACCTTCTTGGCTTAATACAGCCCCAATAGTGCTGCCACTGGCATCACAATCCACCTAGAAAACCTTTCTAAAATCTAGAAGTGCCAACACAGGTTGTTCTGTTACCTTCTTCTTTAGCAATTCAAAACTTCTCACAGCTGCTGCAGTCCATTTGAACTCTTTTCTATCCCCTCTTATTGTATCAGTTAGGGGTGCACATATGCTACTAAAATTCTTAATAAACTTCCTGTAAAAACTAACTAGACCATGAAATGATCTTACCTCAGTAGTAGACCTTGGAGTAGGCCATTCCAAGATATCTTTTACCTTCTCAGAATCCATTTTGAGACCTTTAGGTGATATAACAACCCCAAATAGACTAACTCCCTTTTTGCAAAGTTACACTTCTTCAGATTAATTAACAGTTTCTCTTCCCTTAGCCTTTCAAGGACACTACGAATATGCAATAAATGTTCTTCCAAAGTCTTGCTGAAAATTAAAATATCATCCAAGTAAAAAATAACAAATTTTCCCAAGAACTTCTTAAGTATCTCATTCATGAGCCGCATGAAGGTGCTTGGGGCATTCATCAATCGAAAGGGCATGACTAACCACTCATAAAGTCCCTCCTTGGTCTTGAAGGCTATTTTCAACTCATCTCTTTCTAGAATCCGTATCTGGTGACAACCACTCTTCAGATCTATCTTTGTGAAGTACTGAGCTCCACTCAAGCAGTCCATAATAGCATCCATCCTTGGCAAAGGAAATCGGTACTTGATGGTGATCCTATTTATAGCTCAAGAATCTATACACATCCTCCACTCTCCATCCTTCTTTGGTGTGAGTACTGTAGGTACTACACATGGACTCAAGCTCTCTTGAATCAAGCCCTTCCTCAACAACTCCTAAACCTATCTATTTAGCTCCTTTGTTTTAGTAGGAGTCATCCTGTGAGCAGCCTTGTTAGGCAAACTAGCTCCTGGAATCAGATCAATCTGATGACTGATTTGCCTTATTGGTGGCAATCCATCTGGAACATTATCAGAGATAATATCTCCAAACTCCCCTAGTAAATTTGAAACTTCAACTGGTATTTCACTACTACCTTCTTTATCTTTCCTAGGAATCAAAGCATAGCACATATGTTGATGTTTCATGCCATCTAAAAACTTCCTTTCATCAACAAGACAAATCCTAGCACTACTACATACCTTTTCCCCTTCCTTTTTCATGGGATTCAATTTGTGGCAAACTCCATCCTTTGTCAGAGAGTATGTGTTTGCATGTCCATCATGTACTGCATGTCTATCAAACTGCCATGGTCTACCCAACAATAGATGGTAGACATCCATCGAAATAACATCACTGAGAACTTCATCATGGTAACTCTCAATTTTGAATTTTACTAAACATTGTTCACTTACCAGGACCTTATGATCATCTTTTACCCAAGAAATTTGATAGGGCTAGGGATGTTTCTCCCTCTTGAGCTTCAACTTAGAGGCCATCTCTTTTGATACCAAGTTATCAGTGCTACCACCATCAATGATCATGTCACAACATTTATCCTCACACTTGCATCTGGTACAGAACAAACTCCTCCGTTGTCCTGGTTCAATCTCACCACTTAGTAGGACTCCTTCATTTACTGAGGTCTGTCCTCTTTCTACATCCTCTAAATGTGATGATTGTGCATCCTCATATACATGAGCAACCCTAGCTTGGCCCTCAGCTCTCCTATCTATCCTTCTTTGTCATTGAGGGCATTCAAAGGCACGATGACCTTCTTCATTGCAATGGAAACAGGTACCACAGAAGCCTCCTCTTCCTTGTCCATGTCCTCTACCTCTTCCTCTTTGATTTCCAAAGTCTTGATCATGGGAGCAGTTGAAACCCTCATTCCTTTGGTTCCTGCTAGTACCCAAATCTTCATTTTTCTTTTGGGTTTCATTGTGGCCTCCAGATGATCTACAACTTCCCCTTCCTCCTTAACCGTGCCCTCTTTGTCTTCCTTCAAACCTTTTATTCAGCTTCTCTTCAACTCGTAGGGCAAACTGGTATGCCTCTTCAACGCTGGTCATTCTTACTAGACTTAATTCCTCCTGGATGCTAGGTCGCAACCCACTGATATAACAAGCAACCTTCTCCTTATTTGCTTCTACATGTCTCGCTCTAATCAAGAGTTAGTAAAATTCCTTTGTATATTCTTGGACTGATCTTCTTGCTTGCTTTAACCCATGCATCTTCTTAAACAAATCAAGTTCATAGTCCATAGGAATGAACTGCTTCTTCAATTTGTCCACCATGCGATCCCATCTTGTGATCTTCTCCTTTCCTCTTCTGTTTCTTTGCAATTGGACCTCTTTCCACCAGATTTTGGCATGGCCTTTCAGTTTGGCCTTTGCAAACTTAACCCTATTTGGGTCCCTGATATCCTCATACTCAAAGTATTCTTCCAGTTCATTGATCCAATCGATCAACTCATCTGGTTTCAGATTTCCTGAAAATACACCCACTTCAATTGTGGGTCTTTTCCCAAACTTAGTAATGGCCCTAAAAAGCCTTTCCTCTGCATGATTCAGAACTTCCCCATCAAATTCCCCTTCTAGTTCCATTACTTCTTCTTCATTGTCATCCTCACTGTCATCACCTACAACAACATTTGCTCCTCTATGGAGCTCCTCTTGCAATGCTTGTACCTACCTTTGGAGGGCTCTAACCTCCTCAGGATTAATAGCTCTAGCCCTTCCACCATGCTCTCTTCGTGGAGGCATCTTCTTAACTCAAACCCACAACCACACAATCCTGGTGCAAACTGCCTCACAGTCGGCGTTCTGTCTACACACTCAGGAAAACCTCTCTGATACCACTTGATGGGGACACAACCCAAGAATAGAATGGACATAACAGAAAAGGGGAAAATTATATTAACTGAGAAAATAAGCTAGTACAAACAATACAAGGAAAATCAACTTCAAAACATGCCCTGAGGGCTTACAAGAGCATAAATCTGGAGATAATTTCTCCTTTCAGTACCTCCTCTCAAACTCCACTCCGAACTGCCTTTTACAATGCCAAAAATCTCCTTAAATAGACCCCAGAGGGTTAAGGACTAGGAGTACATTCTAGAAAGTGCTATTAGGCATCCACTGAACAAATAGAAGGTTTCAGAAGCTGCATTAGAAGTTGGTCCAAATCTAGAAGAATCCAGAAACAGTAATCGAACTTCTGGGAGGCATAACTTTTGAACTGTAGCTCCGATTGATGAACTGTTTACATTTTTAGAAAGCTCTCGAAGCGCTCTATAGCCCTATAGATCAGCTTTGCTCGTCCCCCATTTTTTTGTCTCTTTTCAAGGTCATTTAATTCCCCTAAACTGAGTTTGAAGCATTCTCAGGAGGTCTCCAAAACCCAAAAAACTGCAATAACTTTCAAACCGTGGGGCCTTTTGACCTGATTCTTTTTCTGGAATGCTGTAAATTAAAATTACATTCATCTAGCCAATTTACACCTCCTAGTTCACCAAAATGATGGCCCAATTACATGCTCCTATTTTTTTCAAGATTTTCTAGCACACTGATAGTGGAACTGTGAGAGTTGGAACCTTTATTTGACCCAAATGGGTATCCAAAAATAAAAACACATGAAACAAAAATGAAGTCTAAGTAAATTTTTTTGGGTGACACAAGATTGCCCTTATACCTTTGGATGCTCCTACATCATTTTATGTGTGGGGGATGTAGTTCAAGTTTTTGGATGTTGTGAGATAAAAATAGAGAAGAAATCTAGTTGTAGATAATAGATCATAATAGTAGATTGGTTGAATGTCATAGGTGTGTTACAAAAAGTGCAAGGAGTGAAATTTTGATAGAAGGTGATTACATAGAAATCCATTGTAGACAAAGAAGATAAATGAATCTTTAAGGTTTTCACAAAAGATCTACTAGGCAAGGTGCTCCACTTTTAGATCAACACATCATTACAACTATAGAAAGCTCTTAACTAGGCAGGCTTGAATGTAAGCCTTTATAAATCCTCTAGAAAGATATTTTTCATAAAAAATATTTGTAAATCCTCTAATAGGGCAGCCTTAACAATATTTTCTAATATTTATATATTATATGCAATCCAAACAAGATATGTTCTCAAAAATAATGCTTGTAGCCTTTAGAATCAAACCCTTTTTCTTGCAAGGAAAAGCTCATGGTCATATTATTACCATTGTGGTTTTTGTCCTCATACTAAGAGTTTCCATGTGAAAAAACCATGTGTCAATGATCTATACTCTCTTGTGTGGTTTTATTGTGTTACATTAATCATTACTTTTATTAAGAATTTGGTAGTTAGAATTTATAAAAAACTAGCTCAAATGATCTATTGGGAGCATTATATTGATTCGTCCCCCCTCTCAGTACCATTTTGGGACAAAAAATTGTATTAGAGCTCAAACTCTAACTATAATGAGCTTAATAGCTTGAGGGAAGATCTAATGGAAGATTTTAGACTTTACAAGCAACTTGAATTTGGTTTTGTCACCATTGAATAAATAAAGGAAAAGATAAGATAGTCACTAATGAAGAGAAAGAAACTAAGTAATAAACTCACTGAGAGTTACGAACTCATCAAACATCTTGAGGATAAAAAATGGTCTGATGAATTTGAAGAAGCAACGATTGATCTCATAGTTGACAATGAGATTGATGACAAAGGAAAATGAAGGAACAACAATAAGAATTATTATAGCTCACAATGATAAAGGTAATTCCATTTTGGAAAAACATGAAGTGGTTGAATCCCTAAGAGTAGCCCTAGATTTTAGGAAATAGGATGAATAAGTAGTAAGGACAATGGAAGTTGAAATGGTTCAGATGGAAGAAGAATATTGCTACTTTAGACAACAATGTCTTCTATGATCATAATCATAAATGCAAGCAACAAGCTAAAAAAGTGCACTAGTTAACTAAAGAAATAAAGACAACCAATAAAAGGAAAGGGAAGATGAGAAATTTTAATGAAATTTATGCAAAGATAGATGAGAAACTCAAAGCTCAAAGAAATAACAAGAAAACATCTAGTCTAGGATATGAAGGTAACAATAGAATAAAAATGGGTGAGTCCTCTGGAACAAATGACATGAACTTCAAGGAGAATGAAAAAACATAATGAAGAGGTAAGAAACCAAAAAAACCTACTTGTTACTATCATAGTAAAGTAGGAACCACTTCAAATTTATGTAGGGATAAGCAGGAAACACCTAGCATTCAGTATATCTTTAATGGTTACTATAATTATTTCCACTAGTATGGACATGTCACATAAGAGTGTAAATTAATGAGATAATAATAGAGGGGTATTGTTACTTTTGTAACAAGTATGGAAACAACCTAAAGATTGTAGATCAAAGGCTTGATCTAATAAGTCATTTCCAAACTCTTCAATTCCCACTAGAAGGGACAAGTTTTCCACATGGGTCTTCTCTACATGTCGTAACAATGGTCATCTTATAGCATACTACAAGTTAATGCCATGTCAAAGAAATGAAACTAGACCATGGAAAGGTATCGATATGACATGCTACAAATATCATAAAATTGGACATCTTTCCAAATTTTTCTAGTCAAGAAACAAATCAAACTTTAAATAATTTGATAAAAAGGGGAAGATGAAAATCATTATAAAAAAAAAGGCTAGTAAGAAATTTGCAAGGATATGGACCAAGAAGAGAGCTGAAGTTGAAGAAGCTACACTTGTAGAGATTGTGATCTAGTCATCAAAAAGTGATGAGACTTCTGGGTCAAACTAGGCTATCATAACCTAAGGGGTTATGCACACAGTGTAGATATTACATCACTCTCTATATATAAAGAGATAACTCATGAGATAAGTTGTGGAAATATACCTAAGTGATAGTCACTCACTAGCATACTTTGCTTATGATGAGAAAGGTGGTCATCAAAATTATGATCATTTCCTAAAGGTAAATAAAGCATTAACTGCACGAGGTAAGGAGTAGGTAGGAATACTATTTACTATTATAACCCTACTATTGCTATTCTATTATATAAATAGGCACACCTTAAAATGATTATTACTTTGTGAATTTTAAATCTCTCGAGTTTTCATATCTGCATAACTAGCGAATGTGTGTGGTGTCTTTGTGAGAATGTTGTTATTACTCTAAGTAAGTGGAGAAATGTGATTTGAAAACTTTTTCAAAGAAATATAGTCTATGAAGTTGAGAAATAGATTAGTAGGAAAAATAATGGCTGAAAATTTGTATTATAAGGAGTTGGTTGATGGAAGGGAACATGAGCCACCAATGTTTACACTTGTCCTAATGAATGCTAACAAGAAGGATATGTCTAGAGAACTCTCTTTAATCTAAGGTAATTTTCTCCTCACTCAGAATGTAAGCTCATCCCTTAAAGTAAAAAATAATGAATTGGGTGAAACATAAATTTGGGAGCTATTCCAAATAATTTGTCAGAATTGAGACTTGAAGCCTCAATTCAAATATCTAGAGACAACCACCCTTCATCATATTTCTAATGTCCCTAATTTATTTCAAGATTATTAGATCAAATGTGTAGTGATCAAGATCCATGATCAATACATATAGTTGGATAAACCCTACAGGATCATGAAGCAAGTAATCCAAAGGGTCACAAGGTTTAGTGAAATAAGAAAGGAACTAAAAAAAATATATAATATTATTGGAGGAAGTGGAAGAATTAACAAGGTTTCATCATGATGGATTAATTTTCATAGTGAATAATATCACGAATTTAGATTTGAGGTATCTAGCAATGGAAATTTCATACAAAATCAACTATTCAAGCCAAATAATTAGAGTGTCAAGTGTGTTGGTCTAGTTTTCACTTCAAGTTTATCTTAATGTACCTCTAAGTGAGTATTTTAGGTTCCTTTTGAGAAAATTAGGGTTTGGTGTTTTTAATTTCCTAAATTTGGTTTCATTAAGTGTTTCCCTAGAAATCCTTTGGTATATGCTCGCATAGCATGCCCTTTCAAAGGAGTGCGCAGGAAAAATCTTTTAAAGTACCCCTTTTATTACTTCCTAATTACCTTTTTAAAAATTTATTGGATTATCTAGAAACGTTATCCCATGTCTCCAAAAATTACCTTAACCTAAGCTTTCATTTTAATATTCTGTAGGTTTATGTTTCTATTTGAAAAATCAATTAAATAATGATAACCCTTGATCTTCTTTAAGATCAAGGGTTGTTGCTATGTTTCCATAAGAAATCATGTTCTTTTTATTCTTAGTGAAAAAGAAATATTCACCACCAGGACCTAGTCAATAAAGGAATGAGGTTTTAAACATGAAGCCTATACTGTCAGATCATCTCACAACTTATGGTGGTCACTTTCTCACTATGGGAAACTGCAAGGTTTTTATCCTTGGCGACATAGAAACCTCCCATCACATGGATATGTGGTGAGACTAGTCTTTGAAGATGGCATCATAATTTACATGTCATTAAATGGATTTCAGGCTATTAGGATGTCAAAGGCCATGAGGAATTTTTAATGAAGGAAATGGATTGTTGATCCACACCGTCAGATCTTCTCAAGATCAATGGTGGTTGCCTTGTCACCAACGAAAGTTTCTCAACACTTAGCATTGGTGACAAAGTAAGAACATAAAATGCATCTGAAGGTGTAAGTGGGTCCAATGTAAGTTTCCAGTACTAAAAGACAAGGCTTATGTGGAAAGATTCGATTGGATTGACCACCAACTTGGAGGGTTGAAGTCGAATCATTAAAGGTTTTATTCCTAAGTCATTAAATTTTTCAAAAAATTGACAACCTATTTTAAAATTTGAAAGGTGGTGCCAATTATTTTTCTACAATCCATTTATGAGAATTAAAACTCCCTATGCAAAGTAAAACTTGGAATATAGTGCAAACAATCAAGATTTTCTTTATGCAAATTTATTTCTGGTTTTCTGAGAGCTAGAACTTGTTGAAGATCTACTTTCCCTACCTGGTTAAATTATGAAGAACTTAGTACACAAGATATTCACTATAGAATTTAGAGAAAGAAACCAAAAATCCAAGTAAGTACCTTAGTCCAAAAATAATTCAAGAAATTCTATTTTTATTTCATTATTATCAAATATGCCTCCAAAGAAGGTTTTCTCTAGGAAAGTAGAGTATGTTGGTAGGAATATTTATGATGATTTTCTAGAACAATTAAGTGAATCTACAAATGAATCAACCCAAATGAAGAAATTAATTCCTATAAACCCTAGACTCCAAGTTGAAGATGGTTTCTTTCATAAGGGGAATTGGACTAGGGATGCCATAATCTCAAAAAAAGGGCTCCAATTGTTCAAAAAATGGTTCTTAGAAAGGAAATCAATTTCCTCTCATGGGAATATATGGAATTTTGATTTAGGTAAGTTGGTGGTCCCTACAATTTTCATGGATTCATACCTTCTCATAGTTGTAGCCTAAATTACAACCCAATAGCTAGGATGGTGAGGAGAGTAGATGGGGAATGTTTGATAAAAATCATTACAAAAGAAATTCAAGAGGTTTTTGGATTGGAGCCAACCACGTACTATCATAAGGTCATTGGCTTTCAGGGATTATAGAAATAATATTTGTCTCAAAAAGATCAAATCAGTCAAGGTACATTGAGAGGATATTTGGTTACAATTAAAAACTTGACCTTTGTTACAACATTAACTAAAGAGCCTTTTAAGAAGTAGTTTTTCAATACTAGGGCCATTGATATTTAAATGAATTTATGTAGGGTTGTTTGTGAGGATGAACAAGATTTTATGCCAATAAAGTTCATGTATATGATGACATAGATATCTTCTTTTGGTGTGGATATTATTTTTGATTTTGCATCTTATTTAGTAGAAGAAATTCACATAGGCCTAATTGGAATTGCAAAGGGAAAAGTTGAGAAAACCTCTGGTTACTACTCTTTGTTGATGCATATATGTTTGTATAAAGGGGATACTTACTTTGAAAAATAAATGCTGTTGAATAGAGAATTTGAGGGTAGCTGGTTATTCAAAGGAGGCCTAGCTACAATATCATTCAAAATAAGAGGTTTGCAATTGATAAAGGTAAACAGATAGTTGGATCAACCAGTGTTTTCATGGAGGAGAGACCTGATGAGCCAATGCCCAAGAGGAAAAAGATAGAAGAGAAATAGGTGCCTCAAATAGAGGAGTACTCACCCACTCATTCCCCATTGCATATAGGAGATGAAAAGCTCACTATGGAGAAAATGGAGCAACTAGAATCCCAAGGGGGAGTCTTAATTACAATTTTAGAACTAGAAGAAGGGAATCCTAAAGAACCTCCTATGCCAAGCCTTGAGTTAATTGTTGCTAATTAAAGAGGAAGGGAGCTGGACCATATTGTAAAACAAGCTAGTCATGAATTTATTTCTGATGACAACTTTAGTAAATCTAGAGCCTTTTATCGATTTGCATAGAGGACTAATATTGAATTATTTGAAAAGATGCAATAAGACAAAGGTAGAGCATCCTAAGATGGAAGAGGCTTCCATACAAGTCCAAATAAAAGATGAGATGATGCAAGAGTTTAAGAGCTTCACCCCTGAAGATGGAAGAAAAATGATAAAATCATCTGGGGTCTTGCTTCTACCAAATTGGGACATTGCAGATGCAATGGTTTTTAACTCTATGACTAAGAAGTTGAATGCGAATGAAAAAGTAAAAAAGGAGATGAGAGGTGCCAAATTTAGTGAAGATCATGTTGCATTAGTTATCTAGTCTATGAGAAAAGGATTTAGAGCTAGCTCCTCTTAGCCTGATGATAATGACTTGATTGGAAATTCAATTGTAAAAAGGGTAGAGGATACTCCAAATGAAGAAGCCATAGAGCTAAATATTGGAATAGCCAAACTCACCTTAGCCACAACCTTAAGAGAGAAAAAGGATAGATTAGAATTACAATAAAAATATGAAAAAGTTTTGGTAGCTTATAGTAAAGAAGACCAAAAAAGAATAGAATTGGAAAATAAGATGATGGGGCACCAAGGACAATATAGTAGGACCAAAATTACTTATCCTTGTCCACTAGTGGAGCCTTTTAAATCCACTCCTCTAATTGAAATTCTAGATACACCACAGAGACCTCAGTATTATACTACAAAGGATTTTGAAGAA
The DNA here is from genome assembly GCA_028749045.1 of Cupressus sempervirens. NCBI lineage: Eukaryota > Viridiplantae > Streptophyta > Pinopsida > Cupressales > Cupressaceae > Cupressus > Cupressus sempervirens. Next base: position 132,822,381 of record CM053788.1, on the reverse strand, counting down.
GAAAAGAGAAAATTGTGGACATTACATATAGAATTAGATATCCAATATGAGGATAGATTGAGGAAATCAATTATGTATTTGGTTGATAAAATTGGTTGGCCAACATTCTATGAGAAATTATCAAAAATAATAAACATATGGGATGAGCTAAAATGAAGCGATGATGCTCTAAAGCCAATTATTAATAAATGGTACAAAAGGGACAACAATGTCACTCTTCTATGTTTTTTAGTTATCAATTTATCTTGTGAACAAATAGAAAGGACTTTTGACTTAAAAAATGATCTCTCCAATTTTGATAACAAGAGAATTGTATTGCAAAGGAAAATCATAAATTCTACTGCCAACTATAAAAGTAGAAACTTTGAACTCTTCCTTCATGCCCTAAATAAATATGATAAATTAAAAAATAAAGAGGAATGAGCCCAAGAATTGGATGACATATTATGTCTTAGGATGAATAGGGTCATAAATGAGAAGGGAAATGCATGGTGGGAAAATAAAACTGAAGAAGTTGTAAAAGTGTAAATATTTTATGATTCTTTAAGAGAATATTTTATTGAGATTGATAAATTGGGAAAATATGTGATGAAGAAACAACATGAGATCCTAAGTTTTAACTAGCCAAATGATGCACTTTTTGACAAGTGGATGGTAGATTTTGTACATGTAAAATAGTTGGAACTTGGTGAAACCGATGATGATGAAATGGATCAAGATGATTTGCAAATAATTAACACATCAGTAAATGTACAAGAAGAAAAAGGAATACAACCAATTGCAAAGACAAATAAAAATGTTCAAAATGATGACTTGGCAATAGGACAATCAAATGTGAGTGTCAATTTGTCAATACAAGATGACAAAGATGGAGAACCCTAAGTTTAGCTTAACTTTCAAGTATCAGAATAGGGCCCATCACATATAAACCCAATGACTACATGCTCCAAGGAATGATTATTATGATAAAGAAAATCACAAACTCCTTAGCAAAAAGTGCAATAGAAGTGGTCCCACAAAAAAATATTCATGATGTAAACCATTCTATTGCACCAATTTTCATCTTTTATGACATTAAATCTTGTAAATATCTTGCTATCTTAAGGACAATTTTTAGTACTCTCTAGGCTTGAAGCCTTTTGCATCTAACACTATATAAGTGATATTCCAAGGCTAGAGAAAGGGTCTGAACTATTGTATAACCTTTAGTTTTTTAATAGTTTCATTCGGTCCAGTTTCCATGATGTAATTTTTCTAATGTATTTTCTCTGCAAGTCTAAGAATGCATTAATTTTCAAGGATCATGGTGTCTTGTCTTGAATTGATTTGAGTATTATTCCATTGTTGCATAATTTTCAAAGAGAATTAATACAAAGATGAATCACTACCATATTTATTTTCTTTGAATCTTGTCTCCATTTTTATTAACTGGTTATTTTGAGGTTGTATGGGCAAAGCCTTTCTCAATTGAATGCAACTAGGATAGGTTGTATATCAGTTCACTATTGATTTTAATAAATGGATTAAGTAAACGCTTTAGTGAATGTGAGAGGATTTCCAAGTAGTAAAAAGGAAATGCAAAAGAATAAGTTTTAGGGAAGGTTACTGATAATATTGATTGTAATGCAATCAATCAAGTAAAAATAGTTGGATAGACTTTGAATTCCAAAGGATGAGGCACTAATCAATTATTTTAGCTAGCATATAAAGATATAAGGTATAAGCATCAAGAAAAATATTAAAATCAAAACCAATTTTACTTTAAATGTATAAAGGGTATCATAGCTAGTCAATACTTGTTTGCATACATTCTATGTGTTTTGGTTAGTTGTTGTTACCCAGAATTACTTGTAAATCTAAGAAGAATTATGACCAATGTGCTACGGGGATGAATATTGCAATAGAATGAAATGTGAAGATAGTAGTAATCTTTGAATCTTTTATCCCTCAAGTGCACTAACCTTGGTTTTGTAAAGCCAAAAGAGTAGAAAATCTTTATGATTTTGTTGAAGTTGGGTCCAGATATGAAGACCATCTAGCTAAATATAGGAAGTAATAATCCTTAGGCAGTTAAAAACACCAACAAAGTGGATTCATATATGGAGCATATCAAGTTTCCCATGATCTTGCAATGCTTGACCTAAGTGGATGGCTATAAATGAAAATACTAGAGAAATTACAAAAGATAAAAAAGAGACTATAGTACTTTCACATTCTCAAGTTTGGTGTTATACTTAAAAAGAGTTCGCTAGGCATAATCCATTTTAATTGAAGAGAGATAGACCTATCTCTTCCTAGAATAAAAAGTTATATAGAAAGCTAGAAATTGAGGGAAATGAGTTGTTGGAGGAGTATTTCATAAAATTTAAGCTAGAAATGCAACAAAGGGAGAGGATTCCCTTCATACTAGTAGAAGGATTCACGAAGGAAGTATAATTCCTCTCTAATAAAAACTAATGAATGGTTCAAGTGGTTTAACCATGAATCCACTAGCTGACAGATTTACTGTATAAGGTTGAAGAAGTGTCAACTAGGGCTCATATAGAGAGTCTTTATTCTATGCCAATTGAGCATAAGGTAAAAGGTTTGGAACAAACATAGTGATCAAGTAACAACATATGAAGAAACCTAAGATAGTTGTAGAGAATATAAAATTGAGGAGGAAGAGTAAAGGTGAGTCTCTAGTAGAGACAACAAGGTGGATGTTGATAAGGTAGATAAAGAGATGATTGATGAAGCTAAAGAAATTCCTCAATTGAAGATACAAGTTGAGATCAAAGTGGAGTATTGACCTAAACTCTAATTATAAAGAGTAGTGACTAGAATGAGGATTACTAATACATTCAAACCCCTAACAATTGATATATACAAGGAGAAAATAATGAGAGAGATGAAAAGAAGGTTTCACCAACACCATAGATGGATGTATAACTAGAAGAAATTGAAGTTGAGGCTCTAGGATTTCCAGAAGAAGGTAAAAAAATTAGTTTTTATGATCTATGAGTAGATATTATGCATAATGGAAATGATAAGACTTTGAAGAATAGGTTTTCAAATTTCATTGAATATAGGTAGAACAGAATAGTTAGTGATGTTCTAGTAAGCGTGAGAACTTCTAGAAGAATTCTAGTAGACATTAGACCATTTGTACACAAGGAATTGGAAATAATAGTGGCATAAATGGAAGGATGGAATCATCAAGTTGAAGAGAATGATGAAGTGCACTATCAAAGTTGAGACAAAAATATTGTGAGCCAAAAAAGGTGGCATTGATTGCTGCATATAAGAAACATTTAAAAATGGTATATAATGTATCCTTAGTCACCACTAGTCAAGAAAATGAATCTTATGAGAATGTATAAAAAACATGGACAAACCTACCCATTCAACTTGAATAATATTAGACGAGGAAAAAAGTTGAAAAAAATAGGATATAGGAAAAGGTAGAGGTAACATGTTGCCTTAGACAAAGGAACCAAAGAATGCAAAGGAAAGAGGAACCAGTAGGGACTCTCATGAAGTTGAGATTGAAAAAATTCCACAAGTAGAAGTGGACTTGAATCCACTCAGAACCTCCAAGACTTAATTACATCCATGTTCAACAAGTGAACAAGTGTTAATAAGGGAAAAGAAGAAAGAATAAAGCATGATAGAGACTCAAACTCAAGTACCAAAAGTTTAATAGACTCTAGAGAAGGAAGTAGAATAAAGAGTCATGCCAAATAATCAACCAAGAAAAAGTCACGTGTTAGATTAGAGGTGAACAAGGATGCTAAGAGCACTAAACAAGTACAATGTGCACAAGAAAACAAAAAATCACTTGAGTTAGAAATCAACAAGAGGAAGATATTATATGAATGAGAGAAATATCTCTTATAATGTTGGACATTCCAATAATTGATACAAGTCTAGAAAAATAAAATAAGATAGAAAGTAAAGGAACTCAAGACCAAGCTCAGATAGGTGAAAATATAGAATAACCAAAAGAGAGACATAACAGGTCCCAATAAGGGAAGTAACACTTGAGAGATAAGCCATGACTAAAAAGGAGCCTAATCAAGAATTGGTTAAAGCCCCAAAAAGGAAGGAAGAACTAGTAAGAAAGAAGACTCCAAAAGTAGAGAAAGTATGAAGACATTAGGAAGTGGCATCTTTCAAAAGAGACAAGACATCAATAAAATAAAAGCCATTTGATAGTATGTAAAGAGGACAAAAAAGTGTCAAAAAGTTAGATCAAGCCAAGAGGAAGTTAATCTTAGAGGAAGACTAAAAAAGAAAGAAGTTCCACAAAGGTAGATAGAAGTTATCTACCCCAACCTCATCATCCACATCTAAAGATAGAGGAGAACTTTATGAAGAAGGTGTTGAAAAAGAAGTGTAGAATAATTCCATATTTGAGAAGATGCAAAATATGAAAGAACACAATGATGGATTGGATCACAAAGAAATACACAAGGTTAGACGAGAAATATGAAAGGCCAATTCTAACTAGTAAAAGATATAAAAGAGTGAGTATACTAGCTAAAGCTAGAGATCTCATTAGTGAATTGGCACCAGGAGTCTCATGCAATCATAAGAATCCTCTGCTAAGCTAGATCAATGAGCTTGATGGCCATTTATATAGAAGGATGGATGATTTCACAAAGGTCACAAAAATTATGATAAAGTAACCAATCTGGAGAAATAAATAAGTCTTTTTGAAGACAAGAAAGAAGTTGTGGCAAAGATCAAGGATGAGATGTCAAAGGAACCCAGGGAATTCACATCGGTGTTCATGAAACTATGTACGTCAAGAACCTTAATAGATGATATGGAACTATGCAAAAAGAAATCTCAATAGGATCTTTGTGAAGTAATCAAGACTTATGATCTACTATTGAGATCAACTTCAAAGCACACAACTAAACTCCAAGTAACAATTTACTTGATTAATTAGTTAAGAATGAAAGAAGATAGGGGAGAATTTGGACAATTAGAGCTACAATGTTTCTTCTCACCATTGGCAGGAATCCTCCAAGAGCACATCAAGGCAATAGAAATTTTGATTTCAAATCCATTGAAAAATTCTTAGGATGGTAGAGAATAAAAACTAACTAAAATCCAAGAAAAAGACTCTTTCTCTCACAAATCTAAAGGATTTGTGGGAAAAACAACTAAATAGTGCAACAAAAAGGTTCAAATATGTATTTGAAAATCTATGAAAGATCGATGCCCTTTCTCATTGAGCAATAAAAAAGAGGAGATGGTGACCAAGAAAGGGGGAGATGATGAACAAGATAGGAGGAGACATTATTGTTGGATGAACATACATAAGTTGGATGAATGAGATGAACAAGATGAACAAGCAACTAAAGGGGGAGATAGAAGAAAGAGGAAGACTAAAGAAAATTGTAGGGGTGCAACATAAAGGAGACTATTTTGGCCATAATCTTATTAGTTTTTTTATTAAGCCCAAAATTACTATTCGAAGAGAGAAACAAGACAAGGCCAAGTAAAAAGTGGTTGATAAAGATTTTGCAATTAATTCAATACAAGAAGAGTATTGAACCTATTAATCATATTGACATGAAGATGAGAGAATAGTGCTGACTAATACTTAGAATTACAAGACTTTAAACTTTTTTGTTGATGGAAAAATGGTTAAGATGAAGAGTTTTCAATTTAATGAAACCACCACTAGGATCTTCTACCATTCAATATTTGAATGGTGATTTAGTCAAAGTAATGATAGGTTATATAAGTAAAATAAATAATTAATTGAGTATCAAGAATGAAGGGTTAGTAACTTTTTGTGAAATGACAAAAGGATAATCAAGAAGAGTGATGTGATAGGAATCCAAGTTAAAGTGGTTGAAGGATATAAGGAAAAAAATCTAGATATAGACCTACATGCAAATAGGTAGGACTACAAAGCTAGGTACTTGGTCATAGGTAGTCATAGGTGTTATGTGACAAGTACATATGTTTATCAAATTTGAATATGAGAAGGATTTTGAAATTGGTGTTGCATCCAAGTTTTATAGAGTGTAAAAAGAATTTGACACACTTTTTCATGTGTGGAGTATGTAATTAAAGTTGTTGGATGTTTGTGGATGAAAATAAAGAAGAAAACTAGCTATAGAGAACAAAATCAAATAGCATATAGGTTGAATGTGATAGGTGTATTACAAAAAGTGTGAGAAGTGAATATGTGATAGAAGGTGATCCTAGGATAGGTGATTATTGACAAAGAAGATCAAGGAATCTTTAACGTATTCACATAAGATAAAGTAGGAAAGATGAACCACTTTTAGGTCAACACTTTAGTTAGCTTTCTCATTATTGCAACTACCGTAAGCTCTTAACATGGAAGGCTTGAATGTAAGCCTTTGTAAATCTGCTAGAAAGGTATTTCTCAGAAAGAGATTGGTAATCCTCTAACAAAGTAGCCTTAACAATATTTTTTAGTCCTAACAAATTATATGCATTCCTAACATGATGTGTTCCTAAAAAGATCAGCTATAGCCTTTAACATGGCACCATTTTACTTGCAAGGAAATCCTTGTGGGTATATTACTCCCACTATGGTTTTCATCCTCACACTAAGGGTTTACACATACAAAAACCATGTTTCACTAATGTATGCTCTCTTGTATGATCTTGTATGATTTTATTGTGTTACACTAATTGTTACTTTATTAATTAAGGAACTGGTAGTTAGGACTTATAGAAAAGTATCTCAATTGAATGGTTGGAAATATAATATTGTTTCACTCCAAACCCTCCCCCTACCCACTCTCAATACCAATCTAGGATAGGAGAATTTTTTTTTAATGTTATCGAAGTGAGGGAGTTCTAAAGATAAGTTATAATGAAAAGGATTTGAACAACAGAAAAGTTTCTTAGAGATAACAAGAATAGTGAATGTGATTAGTGATACAAGATTGATCATAGGGAAAGCCAAAGAAAAAGAAAGAGGATAGAGAACCTTACATCATTGAGAAATGGATCTACAAGGAAGGTTGTGGCATTGCCTAGATCACTCATTTAGTTATTCTTACATACCCTTGTATCTATATGTAACCCTTAACTTGGCATGCTTATATTGTAAGCATTTCTAAATCCTCTAACAAGGTACCTCCTAGAAGGAGTATTGTAAATAATTTAACAAGGTAGCTTTCACATGGGATGATTGTGATCCTAATAGGTTACTGGACTTCTTCACAAGATGAGTTCTCAGAAGGAACAACTGCAACTATTAACAAGATTTATCTATAGTAAAAGCCTAGTGGCTATATTTACTCCCATTGAGCTTTTTATCCTCTCACTAATGGTTTTCACATTAAAAATATATATGTTTTATTTATGTATGCCTTCTTGTGTGAGCTTGCATGGTTTTAATCTTTTGTATTTATCATTACTCTACTGCTAAAGTTACTAGTATGCAAGTTATCTAAAGTATCAACTCAACTAGCCAACTTTAAAGGTTATATTTATTCATCTCCCATCTCAGTACTAGTTTGAGACAACACATACATATCTACATGCATATATGTATATACATTTATAGACATATACATATGCATACATATGTATGCTTACATACATATAAATTAAATCAAGAAAGATATCGAGACTTTAGTATCTTAATTTAATTTATTTTTAAAAATTAATATATAAGTTTAATAATTAATTTAATAAAATATTTAAACTTATTATTTGAATTTTTCAATTTTTATAAATTTATTAATAAATTTATTTAAGTTAGCACATAGAAGAAAATTATCATTAATTAAAATATAATATTGAGTTTATGGTAACATTAACCACCCTAATTCAGTTATATTTGTAACTACAAATTGTTTCATAAATTTAGTTCAAGTCTAAATCTAACTCAAATTTGTCTAGTTTTTAATAATGGGCATTATTTAATAAGTGTTGTACACAAATGTTATGTAATTCAATAATAATTATGTATTGTATGACTAGTCCAAGTTAGTTCAAATAATTTTATTTGTGTAGTACTAATGTTATGACAAAGTTTATAGAATTACTAGGAATGGTTTGAAGTCATGAAATCTATATAATTATTATGAATCTATCTACTTTTTAGTTAGTTTTGAAACTAAACAATAATTATGTGTTGCATGTTAGTTCAAGTTAGTTGATTGTAAATAAAAGAATTTTGTACATTAATGTTATTATGATGAAATCTCTACAATTATAATAAGCTATTTAAATTCTATACAATTATTATGAATAATTTTTATACATATTATAATTATTATCTGTATAAAGTATCATATATATTAATATTTATTCAATACTATTCAACACATTAATTCTTAATAATTTACATAGCTAATTATAGATAAGATAATTACATAATTAATTATAAAACATAAATTTATACAATTTTTAAGTATATTAGAAAAATTAACAAAAATATTTATACTATATTCTAAATTATCATTAAAATATATAAAGTTTGATGTGACACATATTAATGTCCAAAATTTAAATATATTAATATATTTATAAATATTTTATTTCACATTGCTTTCTTTAGTTTATTTTGAAGAATGTTTATTTTATTTTAGAATTGTTTAAATTTTATTTTATTTTATTTATTAGAAATAATAATTTTAATTTTAATGTGTGTGCGTGTGTGTAATTCATTACTTTTATGGATTATATTGTGAATATTACTTTACATTTATATTTTTTATTAATAAAAATTTATTTTATTTAAATAATGTAGACCCTTAAAATTTATCACTTGTTTCTATTCAATTAATCTATATTTTATCTAGTTACACATCCTACATGTTAATTAAGTAATACCATTTATAATTGATATTTCTATTTACTTCTTTTTTTTTAAGGTCTACTGCAAGAAAAATCATTAGTTTTAAGTATTTTTGTTTTTTTATATCCCTTTCCAATTCCTTTTTATTTAATTTATCTCTCTAATGCTTCATCCTATAACTTTTTCTATTTAACCCTTAACCAAATCCTAATTTACCAAACACTTAAACCTTACTTGTACATGGGCCTTGTCTCCTCACATACTTCAATAAAAATTTTAATTCTTTTATTTGTCTCAGTCCTTCTCTTTTGGAATGTAAGGACAAAATTGCCTTTATGAAAATATCTCTTCCTAAACTCCAAAGTACTAATTTCCCTCACATCTTACCTTATGATGTTACTTGGGACCATCCTATGAGATGAGGGACCAACTAATCCTCCTCTATAGATATTCATGTTGCAATCTAAACCCTCCATATTTTTCATCAAAAATCTAACAATCTATAAAACTTCAACACTAATCATTTTTATAACATTCACTTTCTTTCTAATCTAGCATCATTATGATGTCAAAATTATTAGTGAGTGTACATCCAAATCTTTTATCTTGGGAAAATATAAAAAATGAGGTATAAAGTAGTTTAATTTATTTTATTTTTACTATATTTGCCTAATCATAATTGTACATTTTTTATTTGTGTTGTTTGGATGAATGCCCAAACCATTTAGTGTCATACAAATTTCATGTATGCATCCTTAGCATTTCTTGATGGTACACACATCATGGGTCTACTGATCAAAAGTTGGTCAATTAATATATTTTCTACATTTGAGATTATTTGTGGGATGAGCTTCCAATAGTAGGCTCCACTTTTTTGAGCATCATGAATTTTGTTAAAATTACACATTTTAGGAAAATATAATGATTTAAGCCTTGATAAGTCCTTTTTGAAGAAATTAACTGACAATAGTTTGAGAAAAGCCTCGCGGATCAAAAATATATTTGATATAACTTCTCCACTCCTTAGTCATACCTAAAATGATGTATCATTTATATCTATTAAAATGCTAGTGAAAATTCACATTGACTTTATATTTTGGGGGATCAAATGAATTCATTTGAAAAACTTAGATGTAACATATGGTTCTACCAAAAAAATTATTTCCAATGAATATATTGAGTTTATTATCTCTTCATATTTTAAGTTTTACTAAACATAGATTTTTTACCATATATCAAATTTTATATTTAATGCTTGTGGAAAAATAGTAAAGTAAGCAAAAATAGGTGAAAAATATATTAGCACTAGGTCTTGATATCCTCTTTCTATCAAAAACGAAAAAAATGAATTTCAATATACACAAAGAAAGTTATGCATTAAAAAATAAACTTATCTCCAAATTATAGTTAGCTTCACACACACACACACACACACACACACACACACATTTTAATCGTTTAGGAAAAAAAGTTATGAACTACAAAGTGAATGTCACTTCTTAAAATGTTAATTTTAGTTAAAAATAGATTTTGAAGGAGATAAAAAAAAGGATACAAATAATTTTTTAAAAATATATCTAAGATATAAACACAAAATGCTACAAATAATTAGTTTACATAATCTTCAAATTCATAATAGTTTTGCATCAATAGGTATATGACTGAATATTTTTAAGAATATTTATTTCAATATCAAAGTTGGCAAGAAGAATGCAACCCACTCTTGTGGGACCATCTTGTATATGTATGTTATATCCCCTTATGCTATTCAATGGGCTAGGGATTAGAAATCACAAACTAATCCATATCTTGTTGTGTTATTCAAGGAATTCTAGAAATATATGACATCTCCAGTAGGGTTGTGGGAGTGTAGGGTTTGTCTAAGCTATATAGTAGACATACCCAACCCACAGTTGTGATGAACTAACATTCATGAATGTGCCTCGTGTACCTTTTTTATATTACAAAGACTCATTTAAACACATATACATCCTAGCATGGGAATCTTTCTACTATTAGATAGTGTGATGGAGGAGTTGTGTATGTTACTCATCATACACATGTATCTATGTAGATATGATTGATTTGATAGGGGTATTATTTGTTGAATCACACTAATTTTCAAACATATTTGATTAATCATACGTTGTATGCATATTCTCGATGTATCTTTGAGTGATTACCAAATATGTCTTTCATTATAAAAAATTTCTAATCTCAATTCTTCTAGTAAACCATTGTAAAGTGTTAATTTTAACCATAGTGTGTCAAAAAAAAGGTATTACAATTATATTTTTCTTAGCATTTTATATAATGTTCAATATTTTTTTTTAATGGGTGGTTATGCATTGATTTTTTTTAATTTTGTTTTTTTTCTATATTTGATTCATTTCAAGAATTTATTATGGTTAAACTTTTGACTTTCAATTCATTCTTCTATTATTTCCTTAAGAGAGAATTAAAATTATTGACAATTTTTTTTTTTTTTAATTCTTTGTGCTTGGGTAGTATACACTCAATGTGACCCATGTCCTTGATTGGGGTACCTTGTATGTATTGTAAGAAAAACTTTCTTTGGAGATAATATACATCCTTAAACATTGAAGTATGGCCATTATGGGTCAAGACATGGAGTATCTAAGGGTTCATTAGAGCCCAAATAATGATACTTTAACTACCTAGGAGGATGGAACACAATTGAGTTATACCCTTATCATTTTGCAACCTTTTAGGAGTAATCTTAGTCCTTGTGGGAAGAATTTAGTACCCCTATGTTGTCATCTTTCTATTTCCTTATTTTTATTCAAGTTAGACTTTATTTATGCTATATCTTTTTACTATGTGTATATTATTCTATTGATATTAACATCCATGTGATGCATTTGATTATAGTCATATTATTTTGTTCATATGATATCACTATAGATGTTGATAACAGGTTATACTAGTGTGATTTAAATGATGATAATATATTCATGATGACACTATGATGATGTTGTGTGATGATTTTGGTACTAAAGAAACAAAAACTAGGGCTTTGTCCCTTAAGTATAATATCCTAGGGGGCGTATAAATAAATAAAATAATAGTAACATGTGTGACGATGTGTCTATGTATACATGTATGTATATATACATGTATATATAATGTATATATATGTATGTGTATATATGTATGTATATACATACATACATATATATAGAAACACACATATATATAGACATATATATACATCTATATATATATATATATATACATACTTACATACATACGTACATACATACATATGCATATACATATATGTATATATACATGTATGTATGTGTGTGTACATATATATAGATGATGTTTTAGTCATATGTGTTGGTTGTTGGTTCATTAGGTAGATTAATATGATATTATGTTGATGATTACATATTGTTGGGTCATGGATCTAATTTGGGTCTTAGTTTCCATTAATGATATTTAATGATTGTTAGTATATTTTGAATGAAGATGATATTAGTATTGTATTGTTTACATGACAATTTGATGCAGGAGCATCCTAGATGTAAGAGCAATCTTGCATCACCCGAAACTATTTTATTTTTAGTCTTTTCTATTTTAATAAGGACCAGTAGACAAGGTGGTTACTATTTATGGGAACTTGCTATTTTTAGTAAGTATGTCATACGAGCTCATAATATTCTCATTTTCTACATGAAGGTTCATTCTAGACTTATAAGCCTACCATAAAAATTTCATTGCTTCAACTTAAGTATCAGAGAAGTTATTGCAGATTTTTAGTGTAAAAATTTGTAGAAAAATCTTCAGCCTCACCGTTGGGGGCCTTAGAGTTCCTAGATGAGGTCCAAAAACTTAATAAAATGTCATTCCAAGCCTATAGATCAGGATCTGGCATTTCCAAAAAGTAGTTACAATAGCCAATCGGGCCAACAGTTCATGAGTTATGGCCTTTCAAAGTTGGGCTAATTGAAATATCTAAAATAATTTTCAAAGATGTATTTGGCTGACTCTATATCTATTGATAATGTCCATCAACCCTAGGTATTAAGTTTCAATGTCTAGAACCCTCTCAGGCAGCATAAAATTGCCTATTTAAGAAAGGCCCAAACATTGTCTAGGACAACTCTGGGTGGTAGTTCGTAGCTAATCTTGCAGATTACTATAATGAAGGTGCCCATGTGGGTTAGCATATTGTACTTGTGAATTTTGTAATTTTGCATTTGCAGCACAAATAAGAAGTCCTTTTTTTTTCTCATATTTTTTATTATTTCTTTGTTTCTATTATGGTTTATGGTATTAAGGGAAGCACCCTTCATCATGATTTTATGTGAAAAGGGCTGGTGGTGTAACATTAAAATATATAAGAATCATTATATTGTTAAAATTTACTTTTTAGCCATTTATGTTAATTGCATAGTTTACATGTGTTTTGAGTATTTTATACACTTGGTGTGTGAATGCTTCAACCATAGAAGGTACCATGCATTGAATCCACCTAGCTTCATAGCTCTAAATATCCTTATATCCTCAATGATGGCTACCAAAGACAACACAATGGTTACTTTTGTTACTCAACCTAGCCATTGTTCCTAATTTGGAATGGTATCCTTATGTTACACATATTTACCCTTTGGTTACAATTTTAGGTAATAATATTTACCCTTGTATATACCTATGAAAGACCTATAATAATTTTCTTTTCATAGTTTTTTAATTGAGGTGAAAATAGGTTTTCAGGGGACCCAAAATCCATATACAAAAAACCAAAATTAGAACATGTTCAATGGAATTAAAGTCCACCTAGGTTTTACAAGGACTTGGAACCTACAGTAATGCTACAAAACTAGGAAAATTGTAGAAGTTGAGAAAACCAACCTCATAGATCATCCTCAAGAAAACCTACATGAAAATATCCTACAATGAAGAGAAACTAGAAAATGGAAAAATAAGAGCTTAGAAGTTCTCAAGAATGTGAGAGCAAAAATGTATTCTAAGTTATGAAAAAAAAATACAAAAGTTCAATCTTTAAAGGTGAACAAAACCCTAGAGGGAAAAAGAAACTAGGTTTGTACAATATAATTAATATAAAATATTAATTATATACACCTAAGAGAGCTAAAGAAACTAGAGTAATAAATAACTTACTCTAAAACCCCCCCTTAAGTGAAGCTTAGGAGGAAGATAACCTAGAAAAGCTATGAAAGCAGGAAAAAGGGTCCCGACAACAAGGCCTGATCAGGTACCCAATACAAGGAAATCTTTATAAATTGGAGACAAAGGAGAAAACCCAGTGGGAAAAAACCCTCACCAAAAAGAGATAGAGCAAACATGCTAAAAAAAAACATGAAGGAAGGAAGGCCTCAACAAGACCCCCCAAGGACAACTTCCAAAATCCCAAGCATAGACCATAGCTCAAGATAGCGAGGTGATGCAAATGACTTGGTGAAGATGTCAGCAACCTATTCATTATTAGAAATGTACTCCAAAGAGAGAACACTGTCCTAGATCAGATGATGAATGAAATACATATGAAGCTCAATGTGTTTAGTGTATTGATGCTCCACCAGGTTGTGAGAAATATGAATAACACTCTGATTATTGCACCATAGAATAGTGGGACGATCAGGAGGAAAACCAAACTCAGTCATCAACTACCAAAGCCATAAAATCTCCTAACTAGCAAGAAATTTGGCTTGATACTTAGCCTCTGATGAAAGTGTGTGAGCCTATTGCTTCTTCTATGACCATGTGATAGGACTAGAGCCAAGATAGAAAAAAAAGCCAGAAGTAGACTTCTTATCATCAACATCACCGACCCAATCTGAGTTATTATAGCCAACAATGTGAGGATTCCCTATTGTGTAATGAATTCCATACATCAAGGTGCCTTGAATGTATCTCAAAATATTCTTGGTAGCTTGCCAATGACTCTCATGAGGCTCATGTGAAAACTAGGAGACAAGACCCACTATGAAGGAGAGATCAAGACAAGTGTCTGTCAGGTACAAAAAGCTACCAACCAACTACCTTTACAATGTGGGATCCACTAAAGGTGAAGTGCAAGAGGTAGACAAAGTAACTCCCAACTAAAAAGGTGTAGAAGTAGGCTTGAAATCAAGCATATCAAAGCATTGAAGCATGTCAAAAGCATACTTCTATTGGTAAACAAAGGTTTGAGCAGGTGACTGAACAATCTAGACACCAAGAAAATAGTGTAGTAGTCCAAGATCAATCATCTCAAACTATTCCATCAATTCTCTTTGAACATCCTTAATCATAGAGGATGAGCTACCTATGAGAAGAAGATCATCAACATATAGCACAAGGATCAAAACCTCAGCCTCAAGATGCTAAATGTAGATTGTAGGATCAGAATGGCAATGAGTGAAGCCTGTAGAAAGTAGAAAAGAGTCCATCTTCTCATACCAAGCCCAAGGGGCCTATTTGAGACCATACATGATGCAAGAGCATCCAGAGGTATAAGGGCAATCCTGTGTCACCCAAAAAATGTACTTAGACTTAGTTTCTTTTTCATGTGTTTTCATTTTGGATACCCATTTGGGTCAAATAAAGGTTCCAACTCTCATAGTTCCACTATCAGTGTTCTAGGATAGAGTATTTGAACACCTTGGGATACATGTAAATGCCAAAAAAATAGGAGTATGTAATTGAGCTACCATTTTGATGAACTAGAAGGTGTAAATTGATCGGATGATTGTAATTGTAATTTAGAGCATTCTAGAAAAAGAATCAGGTCAAAAGGCCCCACGGTTTGAAAGTTATCGTAGTTTTTTGGTTTCTGGAGACCTCCTAAGAATGCTTCAAAGTTAGGTTAGGGGCATTAAATGACCTCAAATAGGGCCAAAAAGTGGGGGAAAAGCAAAGCTCATCCATAAGGCTATAGAGCGCTTCGAGAGTTTTTTGAAAATGTAAACGGTTCGTCAATCGAAGCTATGGTTCAAAAGTTATGCCTCCCGAAAGTTCGGTTACCATTTATAGATTTTTCTAAATTTGTGCCAACTTCTAATGCGACTTCTGGAGCCTTCTATTTGGTCATTGGATGCCAACTAGCACTTTCTAGAATGTATTCCTAATCCTTAACCCTTTGGGGTCTATTTAAGAACATTCCTGGCATTGTAAAAGGCAGTTCGGAGTGGAGTTTGAGAGGAGGTACTAAAAGGAGAAATTATCTCCAGACTTATACTGTTGTAAGCCCTTAGGGCATGTTTTGAAGTCTATTTCTCTGTACTAAATGTATTAGCATATTTACATAGTTCATAAAGTTTTCCCCTTTCTTGTTGTGTCCATTCTATGCTTGGGTCATGTCCCCATCAATACAATGAGTGTCAAATTCTATAGACCAAGGTGGAATCCTGCACAAATCCCTGAGGCTACTCCATGTAAATCTCCTTGGTAAGATCACCATGCAAGAATGCACTCTTCACATCCATTTAAAAAATGGGCCATCCCTATGAAGCTATGAGGGTAGAACTTCTACATGGTATCAAAGTAGAAATGCTACTTCCTCATCTGAAGATTCTTGAAGCCACGATTCAGAGTCAAAAACCCCAACTTTATCAGAGTTTTTTTCTTCAAAAGGGTGAAGGGCAATTTTTGGGGGCACTTTGGGCCCAAACAGACACCTCCATTAGATCTATAAGGATGTTTGTAATCAAGAAACATATAAAACTTTTTGTTTTAAGCTACAAGATGCTTTGGAAAAAAATTTGGCCCCATTGGTATAGTTGTACAGATGCAGGGTTCAAAAAAAACTTAAATTTTTTTTTAAAGTGTTGTTTTTGGACGCTCTGCCCATGAGCCACCCCAGTGCCACTCCATAGCCATTAGAGCATCAATCACACTTGACCTGTGTACAGTGGCCTATTGGTGGCGGCAGGGCGTTGGCTGCCATGTGGGTGCTACACTGGCTGTTGGCCACTGAATGCAGGTCGGGTGTCGGCAGTGCTTTGGTGGCGCTGGGGTGGCTCGTGGGTGGAGCACCCAAAAACAACACCTTTTTCACCTCATGAGGTGAATTGGTGAGCACCTTATTTACTTCACAAACACTAAAAAAATTCAAAAACAAAACACTTAAAACCTTTCAAAAAGCTAAGTCAAAACCTCATGAGGTGCACTACTATGCACCATAAAAATAAACATAATAAATTGCACAAGTCCAAAATGAGGTGCATAGTAGCACACCCCATGAGGTGTACTAATGTGGACCTCATTATGCTGAAGTTTTCTTATTAAAAATGGGTGCACTAGGCACACCTATTAGGTGTGCTAAGTGTGCAAATTTTTGCATTTTAGGGCATAAACTAGGTTTTAGATGTTTTTCGAGTAGTCTACTTTTTAGGGTTTTTGTGCAAGTCAATATAGGGTCTTAATTAATGAAGATTTATTCAATTCTGAGATATTTGACATGCTTTTGTGCAAATACAATGGCATCTTCATCATCCTCCCTTGTTAAAAAGATGGCACCAAAGCCCATAGTATTCAAGTTTCAAGGCATTCCTACAAAATCACTAATCTGATTACAGGACCAAGGCAATGTTATACTAAGTGGAAAATTGCAGAATAAGTGTACAGAAGCTTAATGCCTAATGTTTCACCGAAAATACATTAAACATTAAGAAATGACATGAAGCAGATGGAAGGTAATTACAGAGAACTAATTATTCTGGGAACCCCTGATGTGCTAGTGCAATGTATAAATGAAAGTTAGTAAAAACTTCAAAGCACATTAAAGCACATGAAATAGAGAAAAAGAGAGAGAGAGAACCGGTTTGATCTCAGAGTTCGTCCGGCTGAACGAACTACATCTCCGGGTCTATCTCAACTGAGTGACCGATGCATAAATTATGTTCTAAAAGTTGATAACAACGCGCTACAGTCTATCCACAAAGTCATACAAAATTCAGACTCGAAATCATCTTGTAACAAGCACCAAGGCGCAAGACCGATTTCTAAAGAGTTAGAATGACTTTGCCTAAAACAAGGTCTAACTATAGACTCAGAACAACAGCATCATATAGCAGCTCTCAAAAATTCTCTCCAACAATTTCCTCTAAAATTCTTTCCTCCTCCTTGGAATGCCCACCAAATAGAAATGAATGGGAAAAATCGGGATGAATTCTAAGCCTACATCCCCCCCTTTATATACAAGAAAATGTGCCAAAATTAGGTGAAACAAATATAGGGCTTATTTAATAACCCCATATCTGAAATCCCTTTTTTAGCCTTTGAAATATTTGGCTAAATGAAAAATAGGGGGTGTATCTTAGCCATTTAACAACAAACACCCTTATTTAAAAGGGTTCGTGGCAACGGATAAGGTTTAAAACAAACCTATGCCACAAATACTTTAAGTGCTCATCATGGCGCAGTGGCAATACTTATTTTGGAGGCCCGACCGGTCGGGGTTCAAACCCCACCGACGGCTTTTAAGCCCAAAACCACGGATAGATAAGCTTCAAATAAAAATAGCGCCTAAGTTATTTTGCAGCGCGAGTTTAGCGCAATGGCCATCATATGTTTTGATAAGCTGCCGGCTGGGGGTTCCAACCCCACCGGCGGCCTTCCTTTTTTTTTTGAAATTGTGCTAAGGAATGTTTAAATCTATATTGCTGTCAATGCATTTTAAATGTCATGCATGGTCTAATGGTTAATGTATTAATTTTGGAGGTCATTGGTCATGAGTTCAAATCCGACTATGAACTCTTTTTTAAATGAAAAATAAACCTTCCTTCGAGATGCCATGTGTCGAATGTTGATAACTTTGCTGATGTTATGATGACATCATCAATATTCATCTTTTACTCCGAATTTTAAAATGGCATAACTTTCACGTATGGACTCCTTTTTTGATGAAACAAACACCGTCAGAAAGCTCTCGACAAGCTCTTTGATTTGAAATCCATTGTTGACCACTTTGGAGATGATTATTTTTTCACCTTTTTTGTTGACCTCTATTCTTGGTTCGCTGAGTTGACCAGCCTTTGACCAAGCTTTGACCGGCAATATCTTGCACAAACGGACTCCTTTTTCATCCATTCCAGTTGTGCCAGATTCAGAATTCTGTGTTCTATGCGATGGCACTACTTTCGAGAGAAATTGGAACACTTCAATTTTAGATCCTGAAGATCCTCCTAGATCAAACCTCGCCACTGAAGAACTTTTGGTCCTCCAAAAGTGTATAATTCCTTCAAAACATCTCACATTCAACATCTTACCACTCGCCACAATCTGAACCTCTCGAACACACTGCCGCATCTACCTGGTGTGGCCTTACACATTGGGAATGTAGGAATTTACAACTCCTCATGGTGTAGTTCAAAAATGGAACTTAAAATACCCAAAGCGAGAAGGAAAAACTGGGTATGATGAACCTATCCCCCAGTGCTTCTCACAGGTAGTTCACATTCTGCATCTCTTGCCATCTTCAGACATGCTTCTGTTGCTCCTCCAACTACTCGAACATGGTATCTACGCCTCAGCCTAAAATATTCCTTCACCTTTGTATGTCGGAATAGCTGATTCAAGGCTCCACCATACAGGTCGGGTCATGTTCATATGAAACAATGAGGTCATTGATAACATCCTTCAAGAACTTCAACTGAGTTCAGACGTATCTTCAAAATGGCCTCAATTGAGTCTTTAAGCTGAAAACATACAAGGTCACTGTTGACCATTCTCAACAACTCTGTCTGAAAAGTGCTCTTCAACTGAAGCTTCGCACTAAAAGAAACTACAAGAAACTACAAGAAACAAATTTCTATCTTGCAGTAAGAAGTTTTCAAGTATCTCTTTCCATTGATTTCAAGAAACAAGGCTTCTAAGAGCCTTACAAGTTCTCAATCAGGAAGAAATACAACTTCATAAATAACCTATTACAAACAATTTTAATGAGTTTTATTCTCAAAAACATACTAGCTTACAGTCAACGTTACCCTAAAAAAAGGTAATACTCAAAAAGTTGATACCGCTAGTTGGTAGAAAACTGTTCCCAACTCTTTCGAAGTTGTTCAACGGAACTTCCCTTCTGGGGTTTCTCACTCCTCTGCTGCGCTTCCACTAGGACTACTTTAGGAGTGGTAGAGACTACTGGTGCTGCCTGTGCCCTAGTCTCTTGCTTGGTGGTGTCGGGTACCACCTTGATCCCTTCCCTGCCTGCTCCGAGCTGACTAGATTCTGCAACAAACTTAGGGAAGTGTCAAAGTTCTGGGTGCAACTTCCAACACTTTTCTACACAATGGCCGCTTATCTGGCAATGGCTGCAAAAATTATGGATCTTCCCATGTGACTTGACCTTCTTCTTCATAGAAGACTCAGCCTCTACATGGTCTAGAGAATTCGTCTTTGATAAGGCTTCAGAGTTCTTGTCAATTTCTCCAAATCCCAATCCTAGCTTTCAAGGCCTCTGCTTTGCCTCAATAGGATAGGTGATGCCCTGCTCCTGAATGCCCAAGCCTTTGCCACTGTATCCCATCTTGGACATTAGCTTCCCACTGATGCCCTTCGTGTGCTTTTCAAAACTTCCAATGGAGTGATGTTCAGGTTCTTGCTTCTATTCTAATGCAGAAGATGCTTCTATCCAACCACTATGGTTGGTAGGAGCTTGAAACTGTCTCAAGTACTCCAGTTGTTCGCAAAAAGCACAGTGGCTAGCATTCTCCTCTAAGCCAAAATTAGCCCATGTGCCATGGCCACAAGGGAATCCTTGCTTCGGAAAAGACTTCACAACAGATGAAGCAGACATACTTCCAGGAGGGGTGAGTGGAGAGTATGAGGAACTTCCAGGGGGAGTGAGTGGAGAGTATGAGGAACTTCCTTCTACTCGTGGGCTTGGCACATACATGCCCACACTCTCTGAATGAAGAGGACTCTTTACAATGTTCTCCCTTCAAAACATCTCATGCAAGATCTGCTTCTCACGATTAGCTTCTTCTAGAAGCCTTCAGAGATTTGCATTCTCCAGTCGAAGTTGATGATTGGCCTCCTCCAATTCTTGGATTCGATCATCTTCTTCTCGACGATCTTGGATGAGTAGTTCCACTTTCTCTGTGATGGAGTGAATACTCACCATCATAGCTGGAGTTACTTCCTCTCTTTCTGATCTCATTATACCTACAATCACTTATATACAATCTGCCAAACTGGGCTCTGATACCAAACTTGATCGGTTTACAGGACCAAGGCAATGTTATACTAAGTGGAAAATTGCAGAATAAGTGTACAGAAGCTTAATGCCTAATGTTTCACCGAAAATACGTTAAACATTAAGAAATGACATAAAGCAGATGGAAGGTAATTACAGAGAACTAATTATTCTGGGAACCCCTGATGTGCTAGTGCAATGTATAAATGAAATTTAGTAAAAACTTCAAAGCACATTAAAGCACATGAAATAGAGAAAAAGAGAGAGAGAACCGGTTTGATCTCGGAGTTCGTCCGGCTGAACAAACTACGTCTCTAGGTCTATCTCAACTGAGTGACCGATGCATAAATTATGTTCTGAAAGTTGATAACAACGCACTATAGTCTATCCACAAATTCGTACAAAATTTAGACTCGAAATCGTCTTGTAACAAGCACCAAGGCGCAAGACCAATTTTTGAAGAGTCAGAATGACTTTTCCTGAAACAAGGTCTGACTATAGACTCATAACAACACCATCATATAGCGGCTCTCAAAAATTCTCTCCAACAATTTCCTCTAAAATTCTTTCCTCCTCCTTGGAATGCCCACCAAATAGAAATGAATGGGAAAAATCGGGATGAATTCTAAGCCTACATCCCCCCCTTTATATACAAGAAAATGTGCCAAAATTAGGCTGAAACAAATATAGGGCTTATTTAATAACCCCATATCCGAAATCCCTTTTTTAGCCTTTGAAATATTTAGCTAAATGAAAAATAGGGGGTGTATCTTAGCCATTTAACAACAAACACCCTTATTTAAAAGGGTTCGTGGCAACGGATAAGGTTTAAAACAAACCTATGCCACAAATACTTTGAGTGCTCATCATGGCGCAGTGGCAATGCTTATTTTGGAGGCCCGACCGGTCGGGGTTCAAACCCCACTGGCGGCTTTTAAGCCCAAAACCACGGATAGATAAGCTTCAAATAAAAATAGCACCTAAGTTATTTTGCAGCGCGGGTTTAGCGCAATGGCCATCATATGTTTTGATAAGCTGTCGGCCGGGGGTTCCAACCCTGCCAGCGGCCTTCCTTTTTTTTTTGAAATTACACTAGGGAATGTTTAAATCTATATTGTCGTCAATGCATTTTAAATGTCATGCATGGTCTAATGGTTAATGTATTAATTTTGGAGGTCATTGGTCATGAGTTCAAATCTGACTATGAACTCTTTTTTAAATGAAAAACAAACATTCTTTCAAGATGCCATGTGTCGAATGTTGATAACTTTGCTGATGTTATGATGACATCATCAATATTCATCTTTTACTTCGAACTTTAAAATGGCATAACTTTCACGTACAGACTCCTTTTCTGATGAAACACACACCGTCAGAAAGCTCTCAACAAGCTCTTTGATTTGAAATCCATTGTTGACCACTTTGGAGATGATTATTTTTTCACCTTTTTTGTTGACCTCTATTCCCAGTTTGCTAAGTTGACCAGCCTTTGACCAAGCTTTGAATGACAATATCTTGCACAAACGGACTCCTTTTTCATCCGTTCCAGTTGTGCCAAATTCAGAATTCTATTCTCTATGCGATGACACTACTTCCGAGAGAAATTGGAACACTTCAATTTTAGATCCTGAAGATCCTCCTGGATCAATCACAGTTTTAGGATGAGTATTCAAAGATTCAAGACATAGATTTGGGTCACATAGATTTGGGTGTGTTCTTAAAACTGTGCAACAAATTGACTAAAAGGTCTCAAATGATATCTGCATTGATCTAATCAAGGCTTTTCAATGCAACATCACACCTAGTGTTAGTACAGTCCTTAGAGTTAATCATGACACTTGCAGAGCATTTTTTTCTTAAAGAAAGTGTAGTCAAGAGCATTATAGGAGAGATCATTCTCAATCTTCAACCCAAGAACATTGAAAAGGTGTTCCATCTCTTGAGGGTGGATTAATTCATTATACTAACTTATGAGTAAGTAGAGAGATGGTATAGGGAACATATTGATGATACTTCTAAGATGATCCAATCTTCATACCTTATAGAGAAGACTCCTCTACGAAAGAAAGAAGGCAAAGTAGACATGACAAGAAGATACATGAGTGAAGATATTGGATATTCAATTATACTCTTGAGTAGATTTATGGGTTTGCTAACAACCAAACACTTGAATATTTTTATGGTGCATTTTATTGAGACAATAAAGAAAGTAGAGATGTCATTGGGTTGGGCTTCTACTCTCGTTGAGAATTTGGGTGAGTAGCTAGTGGTGGTGAAGAACAATAGGAAATTTTACATAACATCATACTTGGTGTACTTGTTAGATATGAGGGAAAAAAATTATTGATGTAAGGAGTTCAGAGAGTCATAACTTTTAACTCGAATTTGGGTTTTCTTAGATTTTTCCTTCTTTTTTTTCAAAATCTATAGTTGAGGCAAATTGCCAACTAATCTTTAAAATTTAGAAAGAAATTTATAAGTTAAATTACAAAGTAGAAAAAAAAAAAACACCTAATTCATCTTTTATATTTTTTCTACAATATGGGTGGAGATTCGATGCAAGGAGTTCAGAGAGTCATAACTTTCGACTTGGAATTGGGTTTTCTTAGATTATTCTTAGGACTACTCTGTTAAGAGATCTAACTAATTCCCTTGTTAAAATTGCTTAGTGATGATCTTGTGATTAACACTTTGTTTCTTGATGTCAAATCACCTCCATACTTATTTATACTTGATCCTTCTTGATTAGATGTCTCTTTTTTGTTCAGTATTTCCTTCCTCTGATCTCATTTAACTAATTCTATAATGCAATTTTAGATCATAATAACTTGTTCACCATGAATGTCTTGTTTGTGCATGCAAACTCTCCTTCTCACTCTAATCATTCATTCATTCCCTCACCTTAAAATATTTAGGGTTTTTCCTCCTTAAGAAGACCTAGGTGACATAGGATTAGGTATGAATCAACAGTTGTGATTCATCCATATTGCTACTTAAACCTCCCCTTTACCTGATTGGATGCATGCAACACATAGGGATTCACATATAAGATTTATCCTTATCAACAAAATATCATAATTCAATCCTTGAGTCAAACCAAAAATGGTTTAACTAATAGTTTGTGCTAATACAAACAACTATGTCAAAACTATATTAGTTAGCACCTGATGTCCTTGGCGCTTGGCACTAGCTGTGACTTCAATATTGTCACTCAGCATCTAAATGACTTGGCATGCACTTCTTGCTTGGCAACTGAATCACTCAACACATACTATTTTCTTAGCACTTGAGTGACTTAGTATATGAGTGACTTGGAACTCACTATTTACTTGGCATGCTCTAACTTTTATGTTGTGCTCAACATATGTTAGTTGTTCGGCATGAACTAAGTAAATGACTTAAGTTTCTATACTATGCTACTCCACATTATCGTGTACTTCTCCTTAGCATATTTTTCATTTCACTCCATACATTACCTCCCTATCTTTACTCTCTATCTCCATGTCTACACATTGTCTCCTTATATCCTTTCATATGAAGTCTCTCCCCCTTTGACAAAAATGCTTAAGGAGAAATAACTTGTTTTTGTCTTTAAACTTGTGATGCCACTTATGTGACTATTTTACTATATCATGTTATTAACAATATCTTCTTCTTGTGTAGAGTGCAGTGTATTCAAGATTGTCTCTTTCCTTTGCATCTACTTCTACCTTAGATCCATAAACAATGATAGGTGACATGATTCTTTAATTGCAAGTGCATTTTCCATAACAATTAATTTTGTCAATCTAATCCTTTCACTATTGATTCCTTTAGTTCTTTGTTATTTTTTGATAGTGTTGTTTTGGATTTCTCTAACCTTGTTAGAGTATTCCCTATAATTGACTATTTATATGTAGGTCCTTAATAATTTCTTCTATATACATTTCCAACTATTTTGCACTTGATTTATCCTTGTCAATTGTTTTCTTAGGTAGTAAAATCAATAATATACCTACTATTCCTTTTACAAGATTTCTTCTCTATTTATCTTCTATTATGTTTGACATTTAAATTCTCTTATGTTGTCTTCATTCATATAGCTTTCTCTCTTCATAGCTTATTTATGCACCATTCATTCTCAATATTGCAAATTCAGTGTTATTCACTTCTTCTTCTTCCTCATCATCTATTTCTCTCTTCCATTTCTCCTATATTTCTTTGACTAATTTCATGTCATGTAGCATTCTAGAAACCCATAGCTCCAATGATTTTTCTTTGTCTTCCAAAACTCCTAGTATATCTTGTGTTTTCTCTCATGTTGTAACTATGTTGGTCATTTTTTTGATAGTAGGGGTTTTATTAGTGGATGGTATATCTTCTTTTTATTTACTTATATGTCTCCAATTTAACTTTCATTTTGGTTGTTCTTTTGTCTTTTATTGCGGTTTTCCATCTTCTTTAGCTTATTCTTCTAACTCAACACCTATATCTATGGATTTCCTATCATAATCACTTCTAATACTTGTAGAGATTTCTTCTCCAAATAGATCAATGTGTTTACTCTTTTCTAATCTCTCATTGAGTTCATATATTTCTTTGATAGGTGTTTATTCTTCTATTTTAGCCTCTTTAGCATGAAAGATTACATAGTATAGTCCTAAAGTGCCTTTTTTTAACATCTTCATACAATCTTACTATTATTTTCATTACTCTTTTCTTGATTGCAAATTTTCTTACATGTCCCTATAATAACTTTTCAATTTTGGTAATGTTTGTATATGGTTTTCTTAGTATCAATATCCTGTCTTTGGTTGTGGTTGGTCATACTTTGTGGCCATTTTTGTGTGGTTTTGAGCCAAGAAAATTTATTCCAACCTCATTTAGAGTGATACAATGGACACTTCAAATGGTCTAAATGTGGAATTTTATTTTTAAAAAATATTTTGGATCTATTTTTTATAGGTTTTTTAATGTTAAGGGTTCCTTGGATATGTTTTGAATCTATCCTATCACACCCTTGTCCATTGGAGTGACTGAAGTGTTTTTTTCCATGATTTAATTCTTCCAATTAATGATTTAATTTATACTTTAATTTGACAATGTGTTAAATGAATTCTAAACATCCTACAATATATTTAGGGAGCTCATTGGTCATTAAAGATTCACAAAATTAAGAAAACAACACAATTTTCCATATTTGTAGGATGTTAACATGAAAATGAGAACTCAATGTATAAAATGGAATTATGTACAAGTGAAGGAGGAAGACGTGCAAATCATATGGTTCTACAACATGCACTAGTCCAAAATCCAAGCATTTGCCCAAATTGAATAGTTCAAACTGATGCTCGATAAAATAAATATTTTGGGAGCTCTAGGTGTCTATTTGATCCCATTCAAGTTGTGTTACAAAGATATTTGGGTCACATAATCTTTGGGATATCTATAGTAAAGTTATAAGACTATTTGATATATCTTTGAAGCATTTGATTGTAAATCAGTTGTAATAGAGCTCATTTATGACACAAAGGTTTTGGATAATAGTAGTTCAATTTTTCAAGTGAGGATTTGAATCTTTAGATAGGGTATTTGGTGAGTCTTATAATCTTTAAAACCTTATATAAAGTGTTATATAACTATTACTTTTGTTATTGTGTATCTTTGGAGGTTTTTGATCTTCCACTTGTTCATTGTTGTGTACTAATATTGTGAATATAGTGTATAATTCAAACTTAACATCTTTGTATGATGATTATAATTAATGTCACTATGCCCAAAAAGATATTTCATAAATTTTTCAGTACATTTTACCCATATTCCAATGGTTTCCTTCGTAGATAATTACACTATAACTTTAAAAAAGTAGTTCTTTTATATATCTTTTATTGCATCCATATACATATCTTTCATTACTTTTTTTATATTCACGTGGTCCACATTTCCTTTCCATATTAGCAACTAGGTATTTTCTTTATCTCATACACTTCTATTATATAACCATTAACCAATTGACCATCATACATATGTGAGACCAACATAACTTTCCCTCTAGATAAATTTCCATATTACTTAGGTTTTATATTTCACAATTATACTACTTCTCTCTCCTTCCTTAAAAAAGAGATTAAGTTTTCAAAATTGACTATTTTTTAACAACTTTGGACTTTAATAATGTTTCCAATTATAACCATCACTTATCTTATCTAAAACTAGTGTGATAATTCTTTTGAATTTGAATAAAGGGATTAGTTGAACATCTCCCAAAAAAAAATATTTTTATTAAGATCCCTACAAAATATTATTGTCATAAAGTGGACACGTTTTTACTTTCACCTAGTGTGATCAATACATTATTTTTAGCACTATGTTAGCAAAAAGTAAATACACTCCAATTATAATGGATAAAAGGTCATTTAAAAATTTAAAGTAAAAGTAAATAGAGTACACTTTCAATGGAAGCTCAAATTATGTAGAGAAATGGAAACTTGAATTATGTAGAGAATTAAAGTACGTGCCTTGCACATTTCTCCTTTATGATACTTTAATATCTTGGGGTGCATGGGTTTAAAATATTATTTGATAACTTTAGCATATTCATTGACCCAAGACTCAAACATTGCTCCCTTAGGTTATATTTATTATATGAATTTATGTTTTTCTTTCTTATCATAACAATATTCTTAATATAACTTTATTTTTTTTGGATGATATCATGAACATGACTACATAACCTTATTTCAAAACTAACATTCTTGATTTTTAGAGTCACCAATTTTAGGACATTTGAAAATTGTTAGTTTTGTTATGAAAGTTTAGAATCAATTTTCTATGGTTTTTTATATAAATACACATGTTGGTAGGTTATAGGTAAGCTTTGGAGGGGGTGTCAATTTGTACTTGATGAAACTTTGATTTTAAACACTTTTTATAACAGAAATTGATAATTATCAAACACTTTCATTGATATCTCTTAATGTAATTGATAGCAGTGGCGATAAGCTCTATATTATTTTTATGTTGGAAACTACATCTATTATATTTTCATTGATGCAAAACCCTTTTGGTAAGATAGTTGCTACCTGAGTAGAGTTTCATATCTAGATGATTGATGAAGAAGATTTGAGAAGAAGTGATAACAAGAGGACTTGGTGGAAAGGTTGAGTTGTGTGGAATTAAAATGAGCACTTGATCAGTTGAACCTTGAAAAGATAATGTGTTGTTTAATCATAACACTAAGTAGAGAAGATAGTTGTGTTGAAGCTTGGTTGAGAGATCAATGAAGGACCAAATGCATAGGCTAAACTGAGCTATAGAGAAGAATATTAAGGAGCTTATAGTTGAAGTCAAGTTTTATATTATAGTTAAAATAGGATTTGAAGGGACCCTAAAACTGTTTAACAAAGACAAAAAAGATATATCATGATGCACAACCAGATTTTAAAAGGACCTAAAACCTACTATTTAAATAGTATCAAAATCAAGTTTTACAAGGACCTAAAACCACATAATTTTTTTCCAAAAAGTGAACCCAAGTTTTACAAGGACTTGGAATCTAGTTTAAACATTAGATAAAAAACTAGATATTACAACCATAAATAGTAACCATATACCAAGACCAGTAACTAAGATTGGGACTAGAACAAAAACTAGAGGCCAAAGACTAGGAAAAGCTGCTATTGCAGCTCTTTAATCATTTTGACCACTTATTTACCAATCTCCACAGTGTCTTGAATGGAATCAGCAACCGAACCACCAGCAACTTCCATAGCTCTCTTCTTGGAACTCTACCTAGTTCTCTTACTCGGACCCCCTGGTGACATAATTTCTTCATTGGTCAGCTTTCCAAGACTTGCAGCAGTTGCACAAATACTAGATGTAACCTGTTCCATTTTGTTACCACTTTCCTTGATAAGAAACCATAGGTCTTGTTCATAGTCTTTAAGTTTGTTTGGCATGTTTCCCACCTAAATTTCCACCTGATTGAGCTTACCATGGTCCATATCCTAATCTTTCTACAAATTTTCCACTTTCTTTATGAGACTCATTAACTCGTTATACAACCATGAGTCATCTTGCAATATGGTATTGGCTTTTAATTTTGCAATGTGCAAAAAGGAGAGAATGGAATCTCTATGTGGTGAGACATTCTTATCCTTCTTGACATCAACTCTAGCTGGAGACATCTCCTTATCAGTCCAATCCTCCTCCCTTAAATTTTCCTCCTTAGCCTACTCTATCTCCTCTTTGTCATCCCTTAGTTCTTTCGAGTGATCAACCTGGTTTCCCCATTCTCCAACATTACCCATTTTAGTATTTTCGTCACTATTCTCCTTCTTATCCTCTTTACTACTTATTTCCTTACTATCTAGGTAGCCTTCCAGATTAGAGCTAAAATCACCCTTATTCATATTTTCTTCTTCCTACTAGTTTTTGTCCTCCTTATTTTTTGAGTTCTTTGATTCAATGGCCTCTTCCACATTGTACTGAGGGGTATTGTGGGTTTCATATTTTAGACTCCTCTTCTTACCCGTAACACTTTCATCCCCCTTACTCTTCCTAGAGTAGGTTTTAGTGGTAGAACCCTTCTTTTTTTTTACCAAAGGAGAAGAGACAATGGCCATATTTTTATAATGATCTTCTATGAGAAGAATCAACCCTTCATGCAATATAGGATGCATCTCTTTTTTCCTATGGGCTTGCAGACTTTGAAGAAGAGAGAATCTCAAATAAAATGGAATTGAAGTCAAGTTGTGCTAGTGTTTATTGAGTGAATAGTAGAAGATGAGAAAATATAGTGTCAATCAAGAACCAACAAAGACCAAGTATCAACAAAGTTAGACTAACCAAAGACAATATAAGTCAAGCAAGAAATCCTAGTGATGACCAAGTTATCTAGAGATGAATAAGTTCAAGGAACACAATATTGATTGAGTGTTTGCACTTATTATTTTGTGAAGGAATTGAGATTCCTAGCCAATATAGTTGAAATTTTAGATTGTTCAAAGCACATGAACAATAAGTATTGATGAGATGGAACATTTTATTCAAGATAAACCATGTTTGAATATTCCTAGACATGGATTCAAATAGAATTTTTGAGAATTTTCTATAAGGAGAAGGAGGAAACAAAATGATAAAAGGATTCAATGAATCTGACCTAACCCTAAGATCAACAATGATGTTTAAATACCAAAAGATCAAAGTTACCAATTTGAGGAGGCATAAGGATTAACCTAAAGAGGATAGCAGTTGCTAATTTTATTGACTAGTGAACTAGAGTAGAAGGTTGAGAAGAAGAAGTGGAGAGTGACTACTTGAAGGATTTTCAAGTAGATTAGAGATAGTGATGGAGACATGAATAGAATTTAAGTAATAACTTACTAGATGAGCTACATTGTGATCTATATTTTCAAAGTGAGTTCTATTTATCAGATCAACCTATTATTACTTTCTAACCACTGTATCTATTAAAATCCTTTAATCAAGGTTGACCTAACATTCATTTGTAAATTCTTTAATCAAGGTGAGATTCTAATGGAAAGTTCTTAAGTCCTCTAGCAAGGCTACTCCTAATGAGGTGATTAAATCCTTTAATAGTGTCACACATAACAATGTGTATTTTAACCTTTAACAAGGTTGGCTCCTAATAGAGCTCACTTTAGAAGAGTGAAAATTTGGTAACACTTTACTAGTAGTTTTTCCTAAATAGGTTTTCCACATTAAATCCTCATGTTATACTTGTGTGAATGTTGTTTGATATGTTTTACTATTTAATTTTTTACATTCTACAAGTTAGTTATTATTGGGATAGTGGACTGCAAGTTTTTGTTACTGATAAGTTTCTATAGAGATTAGGTGGATTAAAGAATAGATCTAAGTTATTTGAAGAGTTCAAAAGTTTAATTGGTACATCTAGATCTAAGGATTTTTGATTCACCCTCCCCACACCCTCCCCCCTCTTAGCTATTCTAAATCATTCTAAAAATTTTAATCAAATATTTTGGTGCTTGTGGTTAATTTTTTTAAGGGACTTAAAGCTAAAGATTAAGATATATAGAAAGGAGGTACCTAATATGAACAAGGAAAACTTCCCTACATGGAAAAGTTTGATGAAGTTACATAATGATAGAATTAAAGATGTAATATACTACTTGGATAATGAATATATAACAATAATATCACCTATGACAATCCAATAGATAAAGGAGAAACAAGATAACAATCATTAAATGTTGAGATTGCATCTTCACTAAGCTAGTCATAATTTGATGATATAAAGGACCATAACACTACAAAGAAGATGTGGGAAAAGTTGAAAAAGATCTATGGTGGATATAAGAATGTACTAAGAGCCAAATTAGAAAGCTTGAGAGGAAATTTAAGTGACATGAAGATGGTAGAAGGTGAGAATATTGCTCAATATGTTGCAAGAAGCAAAGAAGTTGTGAATGCTATCAAAAGAGTAGAAGGACAAATTAGTGATGAGATTGTGATCAATAAGGTACTTAGAACATTACTTATTATTTATTCTATTAGAGTTTCTAAAATACAAGAACTTAGATATACACTTGTTAATGACTTAACCTTGGATAGTCTAGTTGGTAGAGTTACTACTTTTGATTATCAAATTTTGATAATTTTACTAACCCTACTATTGAATCTACTTTCAAGTCATGATTCATTTTACATAATTCTAAAAAGAAGAAAGGAAAGTAAGAGGATAGTGAGAGTGAATATTTTGATGATGATCTAGAAGATCTTGAAGCATTAATGGCTAGAAGGTTACCAAGAGGGAAAGGAAAATTCAAAGGTAAACTTCCTATAATCTAATTTTCATGCAATAAAGCTGGTCATATTGCTTCAAGATGTGATGACAAGGATGAAAGAAAAGAAAGAAACTTCAAAGGAAAAAGAGATTTAAAAGACAACAAAAGATAGAAAGACTACAAGGGAAAAGGTAAGAATTCTTGTTACACTATTGAAGAACATATTGATGATGATTTGGATAGTCACGATGAAGAAGTTGTTTATGTTTCTATGAAAGATGATGCTAATGAAGATGAGAAAATTGCACTTATTTCATATGTGAGTAAAGGTTATAGATTTATAATTGATAGTGTTTTCTTACATCACATGATTAGTGATAAAATGAAGTTTGAAACCTTAGAACATTCTAAAAAAGGTAGTCTTAAGTTTGGTAATGATGCATGATGTCTTGTGAAAGGTAAAGTATCAATAAGATTGACTAATAAGATCAGATGTGATAATACTTATTATGTTGAAGGACTTAACTAAAAAAATTTAAGTGTGCTGTAGTTGAATTATTCAAGCTTAAAAGTTGAATTTCAGCACAAGAAGGTTAATATCTACAATGGTTTTAGAGAACTAATTGAAAGTGGAAACTGAACAAGAGGTAACTTATTCTATCTAGACCTATTTAATGATACATTCTTGTTTGCATAATGTAATGATATATGGTTATGGTATAAGAGGCTACATCATGTGAACTTTGATAATTTGGTAAAAATAAGTAAGATATAGAAGGCAAGAGGATTACCAAGATTGGAGAAACCTGATAATGTGATTTGTAATCAGTGTTAATTGGTAAAAATGACAAAGTCTAGTCTCAGGAGAAAGACCTATACTTCTAATGTTATTTTAGAGTTGGTTCATACTAACCTTTATGGATTTATTGGAGATCAAATGTACTATGGTGACAAATACTTTATTCTATTTGTTGATGACTACTCTAGAATGATGACTATGATTTTTCTTAAAGAAAAATCTGATGCATTTCAAATGTTTAAGTGGTATTTGGATAGAATTCAAAAGGAAATAGGTAAAAGCTTGAAGTGTCTGAGATTAAATAGAGAAGGTGAATTCATATTTGAGGAATTGATAGATATATGTTTGCACTAAGGACCCCTCCACAGAATGGTATAGCTAAAAGGAGGAATAGATCAATCATGGACTATGTTAGGAAATTGATGATGCAGAAGAATGTTGTACCTAAGTAATGGAGAGAAGTTGTAAGTATTGTAGTTTGTACCTTGAATAGAGTACAAGTTAAGCAAGGTACAATTATCACACCTTTTGAGTTATGCTATGGATATGCACCTAATATGAAATATTTCAAAGTTTTTAGAAGAGAAAATTTTATACTAAAGGATAAAGACATGGAAAACTTGATAGAAAGAGTGATTAAGGAATATTCTTAGGATATTCAACTAAGAGGAAAGCATATAAGTGTTTAAATTCTAACACTAACAAAGTTGTTGAAAGTGAAAATGTGAAAGTTGATGAATATGTAGAAAACAATGAAGTTTAATGTAAGAAGGAACCTGAAGATTACATAAATTTTACATACATTGATGAAGTGAGCCCAACACTTTACCTAAACCAGAGAAGAAAGTTAGTGAGCAGTAGCAACCGGTGCATGTTGAGCACTAGGCAATTGTGTAAAATGTCATGAAGAGCATGCCAAGCATTAGCAAGTGACGTCGAACAACCAAAAGAAAAAGTTGAGATACATGAAGCATTACTTGAAGCCAATCTACAAGATGAACTTGAAGAAGTAAGAAGAAAATAATGTACACTAGTAAAATATGTGAGAAGACACCATACACATGATCAAATCATTAGAGACAAATATTCATGAATAATGAAAATAAAAAGACTAAAGAGTGATATATGCTTACTATGTGAATTTAATTTTAAAACAATAGATGATGCTTTGGATAATGATGAATAGATTCAAGCAATGGCTAAAGAGATTGAGAAAATAGAAAAGAACAAAACCTAGTCGCTAGTACTGAGACTAAAGGACAAGAATGTTATTGAAAAAAAATGGCTATTTAGAAACAAGCTAATGAGAAAGGTGAAGTCAATAGAAACAAAGCAAGAGTAGTTTGTAAGGGATATGCACAAGATCAAAGTATTTACTATGGGGAGACATATGCCCCTATTGCAAGATTAAGAGTGACAACTCTACTTGCTTGTGCTACTTACAAAGGATTAAAACTTTACCTATACACACAAAAATGTGTACTTCTCTAAACTCTTCAGTCCAAGGGTTCTCATGAATTGAGAAGCTTGGATGGTGGCTTAGAGATCCCTAGTAATGATGTGTAAATGGTGTGAATGAAGTGTTTGTGATCTTAGATGAGCCTGGAACAAGAAATGGGAGGTTTGAGAATAAGAGTAAGAATGCAAGTGTTCAAGAAGCTCTATGAGAATGCAATTCATATGAAGGCTAAACTATGTGAAGATGTAAAATACAAACTAAGATAATAAATGAAGTATAAAAATCTCCTATTTCACAAAAGTGTGTTATGCTTTTTGATAAAAGGAAACTAAGATAAAAATAAGTATGCAGCTATGCTAATGCTATGCAAGAAATTATGTGATGCAAAAATTATCTGAGAAGCTCCAAATAGCACCTATGATTCCTACAACATAGTGTTAGTACAAAAAATATGGATTTGAGATGAGGAGTGAGCTTTCCATTTTGAAGAGGAATGATCCAATGGGATCATGAGGAAAGATGCATCTAATAAAGGGTGGAGGATGAAAGTGAAGTGATCCATGTGCACAATTGTGCCCACGACTCATTTTCAAGAGTTGACTTTTATGCACCATGAGAAACAAAAAGATTTTTCTTTTATTTTTAATTTGGAAAATGCTTTTACGTGTACAACTTAGGATAAGATATGAGTGGGGTCTTTTATTTAATTAAAGGGTGAAACATTCCTTTTAATTAAATAAGAACTTAGGATATAGTAATCAAACTATAGGATAAGTTGAATAAATTATTTTTGAAGATTTGATCAAAATAAGTGATTTAATAATTTTAGCAAAAATGTTGAGAAGGGGGTCAATAGTCTAGGTGACCATTTTTGGGTGATTACAATACCAAATGGATGTAAAGTCTAAATTTCTAAATGGAATACTAGAAGAGCAAGTCTATCTTGAACAACTAGAAGGATTTGTTGACCCAAACAAAAGTAGTATGGTATGTAAGTTACACAATGCACTATACAGATTGAAACAAGCCCCTCAAGTATGGTATGAAAGATTCTACACATATTTCATAAAATTGGTTTTCCAAGGACTAATGATAATGGAATTCTATATTTGAAGATTGAATATGAAAATGGGATACTATTAGCTAAGATATTTGTGGATGATATCACATCTAGAGAAAAAGATGCATTGTGTAAGTCATTTGTAGATCAAATGAGACAAGAATTTGAGATGTCTATGTTTGGAGAGACCAAATGTGATGTAGGAGCATCTAGAGGTATAAGGGCAATCCTGTTTCACCCAAAAAAATGTACTTAGAATTAGTTTTTGTTTCATGTGTTTTCATTTTTGGACACCCATTTGGGTCAAATAAAGGTTCCAACTCTCATAGTTCCACTATCAATGTGCTAGAAAATCCTAAAAAAAATAGGAGCATATAATTGGGCCATTATTTCGGTGAACTAGGAGGTGTAAATTGGCTAGATGAATGTAATTGTAATTTAGAGCATTCCAGAAAAAGAATCAGGTCAAAAGGCCACATGATTTGAAAGTTATTGCAATTTTTTAGGTTGTGGAGACCTCCTAAGAATGCTTCAAAGTCAGGTTAGGGGCATTAAATGACCGTGAAAAGGGCCAAAAAATGGGAGATGAGTGAAGCTCTCCATAGGGCTATAGAGCACTTCAAGAGCTTTCCAAAAATGTAAATGGTTCGTCAATCAGAGCTACGGTTCAAAAGTTATGCCTCCCGAAAGTTCGGTTACCATTTTTGGATTCTTCTAAATTTGCGTTGACTTCTAACGCAGCTTCTGGAACCTTCTATTTGGTCGGTGGATTCCTACTAGCACTTTCTAGAATGTACTCCTAGTCCTTAACCCTCCAGGGTCTATTTAAGGAGATTTTTGGCATTGTAAAAGGCAATTCGGAGTGGAGTTTGAGAGGAGGTACTGAAAGGAGAAATTATCTCCACATTTATGCTATTGTAAGCCCTTAGGGCATGTTTTGAAGTTTATTTTCTCTTTACTAAATGTCGTAGCTTATTTTTTAGTTAATACAATTTCCCTTTCTATTGTGTCCATTATGGTCTTGTCTTGTGTCCCCATCAAGTGGTATTAGAGCGAGTTTTCCTGAGTGTGTAGACAGAGCGCCGACTGTGAGGCAGTTTGCACTAGGACTGTGTGGTTGTGGGTTCGAGTTAGAACATGCCTCCACAAAGAGAGTGTGGCAAAAGGGCCAGAGCTATTAATCCTGAGGAGGTTAGAGCCCTCCAAAGGCAAGTATAGGCATTGCAAGAGGAGCTCTGTAGAGGAGCAAATGTTGCTGTAGGTGACGACAATGAGGATGACAATGAAGAAGAAGAAATGGGACCAGAAGGGGAATTTGATGGGGAAGTTCTGAATCATGCAGAGTAAAGGCTTTTTAAGGCCATTACTAAGTTTGGGAAAAGACCTACAATTGAAGTGGGTGTATTTTCAAGAAATCTGAAACCAGATGAGTTGATCGATTGGATCAATGAACTGGAAGAATACTTTGAGTATGAGAATATTAGGGACCCAGATAGGGTTAAGTTTGCAAAGGCCATGCCAAAATCTGCTGGTGAGAGGTTCAATTGGAAAGAAATATAAGAGGAAAGGAGAAGATCACAAGATGGGATCGCATGGTGGAAAAATTGAAGAAGCAATTCATTCCTGTGGACTACGAGCTTGATTTGTTTAAGAAGATGCATGGGTTAAAGCAAGCAGGAAGATTAGTCCAAGAATATACAGAGGAATTTGATCGACTCTTGATTAGACTGGGGCATGCAGAAGCAAATAAGGAGAAGGTTGCTTGTTATATCAGTGGGTTGCGACCTAGCATCTAGGAGGAATTAAGTCTGGTAAGAATGACTAGTGTTGAAGAGGCATATCAGTTTTCCCTACGAGTTGAAGAGAAGCTGAATAAAAGGTTTGAAGGAAGACAAAGAGGGCGTGGTCAAGGAGGAAGGGGAAGTGGTAGATCATTTGGAGGCCGTAATGAAACCCAAAAGAAAAATGAAGATGTGGGTACTAGCAAGAACCAGAGGAATGAGGGTTTCAACCGCCCCCATGATCAAGACTTTGGAAATCAGAGAGGAAGAGGTAGAGGATGTGGACAAGGAAGAGGAGGCTTTTGTGGTACCTATTTCCATTACAATGAATAAGGTCATCATGCCTTTGAATGCCCTCAATGATAAGGAAGGACAGATAGGAGAGTTGAGAGCCAAGCTAGGGTTGCTCATGTGGATGAAGATGCACAATCATCACATTCAGAGGATGCAGAAAGAGGAGAGACCTTGGTAAATGAAAGAGTCCTACTAAGTGGTGACATTGAACCAGGACAATGAAGGAGTGTTTTTCATACCAGATGCAAGTTTGAGGATAAATGTTGTGACGTGATCATTGATGGTGGTAGCACTGATAACTTGGTATCAGAAGAGATGGTGTCTAAGTTGAAGCTCAAGAGGGAGAAACATCCCCAGCCCTATCGGATTGCTTGGGTAAAAGATGATCATAAGGTCCTGGTAAGTGAACAATGTTTAGTGAAATTCAAAATTGGGAGTTACCATGATGAAGTTCTCTGTGATGTTATTTCGATGGATGTTCGCCATCTATTGTTGGGTAGACCATGGAAGTTTGATAGATACGTAGTACATGATGGACATGCAAATACACACTCTCTAAAAAAGGATGGAGTTCACCACAAATTGAAGCCCATGAAAAAGGAAGGTGAAAAGGTATATAGTAGTGCTAAGATTTGTCTTGTTGATGGAAGGAAGTTTTTAGATAGCATGAAACATCAGCATATGTGCTATGCTTTGATTTCTAGGAAAGATAAAGAAGGTAGTAGTGAAATGCCACTTGAAGTTTCAAATTTACTACGGGAATTTGGAGATATTATCTCTGATAATGTTCCAGATGGATTGCCACCAGTAAGGAAAATTAGTCATCAGATAGATCTGATTCCAGGAGCTAGTTTGCCTAACAAGGCTGCTCACAGGATGACTCCTACTAAAACAGAGGAGCTAAATAGACAGGTTTAGGAGCTATTGAGGAAGGGCTTGATTTGAGAGAGCCTAAGTCCATGTGCAGTACCTGTAGTACTCACACCAAAGAAGGATGGAGAGTGGAGGATGTGTACAGATTCTTGAGCTATAAATAGGATAACCATCAAGTATTGATTTCCTTTTCCAAGGATGGATGATCTTATGGACTGCTTGAGTGGAGCTCAGTACTTCACAAAGATAGATCTCAAGAGTGGCTATCATTAGATATGGATTCGAGAAGGAGATGAGTGGAAAATAGCCTTCAAGACCAAGGAGGGTCTTTATGAGTGGTTAGTCATGCCCTTTGGATTAACGAATGCCCCAAGAACCTTCATGTGGCTCATGAATGAGGTACTTAAGAAGTTCTTGGGAAAATTTTTTATTGTCTATTTGGATGATATTTTAATTTTCAGCAAGACTTTGGAAGAACATTTACTGCATATTCGTAGTGTCCTTGAAAGGCTAAGGGAAGAGAAACTGTTAATTAATCTGAAGAAGTGCATCTTTACAAAAAGGGAGTTAGTCTATTTGGGGTTTGTTATATCACCCAAAGGTCTCAAAATTGATCCAAAGAAGGTAAAAGCCATCTTGGAATGGCCTACTCCAAGGTCTACTACTGAGGTAAGATCATTTCATGGTCTTGTTAGTTTTTACAGGAAGTTGATTAAGAATTTTAGTGGCATATGTGCACCCTTAAGTGATACAATAAGAGGGGATAGAAAGGAGTTCAAATGGGCTGCAGCAGTTGCGAGAAGTTTTGAATTGCTAAAGAAGAAGGTAACAGAACAACCTGTGTTGGCACTTCCAGATTTTAGAAAGGTTTTCTAGGTGGATTGTGATGCCAGTGGTAGTGCTATTGGGGTTGTATTAAGCCAAGAAGGTAAGCCTATTGCATATTTTAGTGAAAAATTGAATGATGCAAAGAAGTATTTTGTTTATGATCAGGTGTTTTATGCAATAGTTTAGGCCTTAAAGAAATGAAGGCATTATTTATTGCCAAAAGAATATTTTTGTATACTAGATCATCAGGCATTACAGTACCTAAATAGCCAAGGTAAATTGAATCAGAGGCATATGAAGTGGGTAGAATTCTTCCAGAGTTATACATTTGTGTTGAAGCATAGAATTGGAAAATCTAACAGGGTTGCAGATGCACTAAGTGGGGGACAGTTGTTGCTTACAATAATGTAGGCTGAAGTAGTTGGGTTTGATGAACTCAAGAATTTGTACCCCAAGGATCCTGATTTTGTTGAAGCATGGAAAGATTGTAAAGAACATGTTGTTGTAGATAGAACCAAGTGGTTAGACTATTTGATTCAGGATGGCATGTTGTTCAAAGGTAGTCAATTGTGCATTCCAAGGAGTTCCATGAGGGAAAATTTGATTAAGGAGAAACACAGTGGAGGGATGGCAGGACATTTTGGTCAAGATAAGACCATTGCCATTCTTAGAGAACATTATTTTTGGCCTCAAATTTCACAGGATGTGAAGAAGTTTGTACAGAGTTGTCAGGTTTGTCAAGTTGCCAAGGGGTTTAGTCATAATACTGGCCTATATCAGCCATTGTCTATTCCATCAAGGCCATGGGAGGACATAAGTATGGATTTTGTTCTTGGATTGCCAAGGACACAAAGGGGTAATGACTCAGTATTCGTGGTGGTTGATAGGTTCTCCAAAATGGCACATTTCATTCCATGCCACAAAACTCATGATGTTGTCCATATTGCAAACTTGTTTTTCAAAGAGGTGGTAAGACTACATGGTCTTCCAAGGAGCATAGTTTCTAACAGAGATACTAAATTTGTGGGGTATTTCTAGAGGACATTGTGGAAAAAGTTAAGAACCAACTTGAAATTCAGTTCCACGCATCACCCACAAATGGATGGCCATACAGAAGTGGTAAACAGAAGTCTGGGCAATTTGCTGAGATGTTTAGTTGGGGATAAGCCCAAGGGATGGGATTTGATTCTACCACAAGCAGAGTTTGCTTACAATAACTCTATAAATAGGAGTACTGGAAAATCACCATTCCAAATTGTATATGGGAATAGCCCAAGGACTGTACCAGAATTGAGGAAGATAGAACAAGGGGAGAGGACAAGTGCTCCAACAGAGGAATTTGCTAAACATATCAAGCGTCTACATGAGGAGGTTCAAGCACACATTACCAAGATGAATCAAGAATATAAAGCTAGGGCTGATCAAAGGAGAAGACATACAGAATTCCAAGTAGGGGATCTAGTCATGGTGCACTTACGAAAAGAAAGATTTCCAGCCAATACTTACAACAAGCTGAAAATGAAGAAATTTGGCCCCTACAAAATTTTGAAGAAACATGACTCAGGAAATGCATATGAAGTGGAGCTGCCAGATGGTATTCACATTTCTCCCATTTTCAACATTGTAGATTTAACAGAGTATCATTATGATGGTGCAGATGAGGAGCTAGTGTTAGAGCCATGTCCAATTCCTGCTTCTAAGAAGGAGGGGATAGAAGACATTCTAGATCATCGTGTGGGTAGGAGTATCAAAAATAGGCAGTATGAAGATTATTTGGTCAAATTGAAAGGATGATCGATCGAGGACTCAACTTGGATTTCAGCAGCTGGGGTTTCCCATTTGGGATTTCCTCTACCATTCATAAAGTGACAGGGTCACTTTTCAATCTACCCTGGGTTTCTGATGCAGGAGCATCCAAAGGTATAAGGGCAATCCTGTGTCACCCAAAAAAATGTACTTAGACTTAGTTTCTGTTTCATGTGTTTTCATTTTTGGACACCCATTTGGGTCAAATAAAGGTTCCAACTCTCACAGTTCCACTATTAGTGTGCTAGAAAATCTCAAAAAAAATAGGAGCATGTAATTGGGCCATCATTTTGATGAACTAGGAGGTGTAAATTGGCTAGATGAATGTAATTGTAATTTAGAGCATTCCAAAAAAAGAATCAGGTCAAAAGGCCCCACAATTTGAAATTTATTACAATTTTTTGGGTTGTGGAGACCTCCTAAGAATGCTTCAAAGTCAGGTTAGGGGCATTAAATAACCTTGAAAAGGGCCAAAAATGGGGGAGGAGCAAAGCTGATCCATAGGGCTATAGAGCGCTTCGAGAGCTTTCCGAAAATGTAAACGGTTCATAAATCAGAGCTATGGTTCAAAAGTTATGCCTCCCGAAAGTTCAGTTACCATTTCTGGATTCTTCTAGATTTGCATTGACTTCTAACATAGCTTCTGGAACCTTCTATTTGGTCGGTGGATGCCTACTAGCACTTTCTAGAATGTACTCCTAGTCCTTTACCCTCTGGGGTCTATTTAAGGAGATTTCTGGCATTGTAAAAGGCAGTTTAGAGTGGAGTTTGAGAGGAGGTACTGAAAGGAGAAATTATCTCCACATTTATGCTATTGTAAGCCCTTAGGGCATGTTTTGAATTTTATTTTCTCTATACTGAATGTACTAGCTTATTTTTTAGTTAATACAATTTCCCTTTCTATTGTGTCCATTCTGTTCTTGGCTTGTGTCCCCATCAAAATGTTTTGTTGGCTTGCATGCATATCACATAAAGAAATTTGTCTACATTACATAATCAAATTGTATCAAGTAGATACTAAAAACTTTTGTTATGGAAGGCTCAAGACTAGTTTGAGCACCCATGGATACTAGACATAAAATTTCAAAGAATGATGATTACACTGTTGTGAATCAAAACATATATAGATCAATAATAGGAAAACTACAATATTTTATTCATAGAAAACTAGATGTTACACAAGTAGTTGGGATAGTTGCCATATTTTTTGCAAATCCTAAAGAAAGTCATATGATGACTATGAAAAGAATACTAATATATCTAAAAGGAATAGAGAATTATGGATTGTATTATAAGTAGAATGAAAAGTTTGAATTGAGAGTCTAAACTAATGCATACTGGGTTGGAAATATTGATGATAGAAAGAGTACAAGTGGTGGAGATTTCTTTCTAGGAAAGAGAATATCTTCATGGGCAAGCAAGAGGTAGAATTGCATTTCTCAATCTACCACAAAAGATAAATATGTAATTGCAACAGTTAATTGTTCTAACATAGTGTTGATCAAGAAATTATTGAAAGAAATAAAGGAAGAGATCACTAAACCTATTGATATATTCTATGATAATGTTGTCACAAAAGCTTACACCCTTGTCCAAAATTTTTACCTAAGGACAACCTTGTGAAGCATGGAAACAACTCCAAGTTGTGGGACTTGAACAATGAGGTTGAGTCTCCAGAGAAGGTCAACTTCCTTTGATATCAGGATGCACCTAAACAATACTTGAGAGGAAAAGGGAGGGAAAATGCATGAAAGTAAGCTACCTAATCTATTATAAGGAGGTGATTCACCAAAATAATTTTTTTAGACTAATCTCTACCCATACATGCATAGTACAACTATCATGATAACCCAAAGATATATAGACTCAGACTTTTTTTAACCCAATAGCCACATGTAGATTAGACAACCAAATGAGTGACATAAGGAAGAAGAGGTTACTTTATATCATTCATAGGCCAAAAGAGATACAAGCATGTAGGTTACAAATATCCGCAATACATTGAAGAGAGGCCATTATAGCATGTATAGTACATCGATGGTTGAAAGAAATAAGATAGAGTGTCATATAATTTAGAGGTGAAAGGGAATTTACAGCAGTATGCCAAAGCAATACCAGAGAAATAGAGAAGGTCCAACCCTAAGAAAGATTAAAAAATCTAATTTTATAGTGTAAGCATAACTTAGATAGCTTCTACCCTAAGATAGAACTTCAACAACTACATTTGAGCTTGTAGGGAATATTTATTGCAAACTTTAAAAGATTTGATCATATGTGAGGCATCACCCTGACCTGTATTAGCATAGATATTTTAGTCACATTTTGATATTTGAGACTTTGATATTTTGATAGCTATTCAAGACTTAGATGGATAGTGGATTATTTTATCTATTGATTTTGGAACTTTAGTAGTGTTTTACATTATGATATGCACTAAGAACTTGACATTGTGTATGAAATGATCAAACATATGGATGTAGTTTTATGACATGATAGTATTAGATTATAATGCGATGCAAAATATCAATTAGATTATGATACAAAGATAAATGTTAAATTGAATATG
Source organism: Cupressus sempervirens (assembly GCA_028749045.1). Classification (NCBI taxonomy): domain Eukaryota; kingdom Viridiplantae; phylum Streptophyta; class Pinopsida; order Cupressales; family Cupressaceae; genus Cupressus; species Cupressus sempervirens. The sequence continues at coordinate 132,779,213 of CM053788.1, read as the reverse complement.
ATGATTTATGATATGCAGATAAATGTTAAATTGAATATGATGACTTATAATATGAAGATGGATGTTAAATTTATTATGATGGTGTATGATATGCAGAATTGAGATTCTAACACCTTGAATGATTTAACTAAAATTATTAGGAAAGGGAATTTAATTTGAATTATGTTAATTTGGATTTCATAAAGTTTGAATTATGCATTTATGATATACATTTTATATGACCTCATTGGATTACTGATGCTTGAGTTTAATGTGCAAGAAGTGGAACCATGGAAATTCTTGGGGGGGAAACTTTCAAACCTATGTGAAGATAGTTTAACTAAGCTGAATCTTTGGAAGATTCAAAAAGCCTCGTTGTGAAAGTAATTTTTTTCGTAATGTAAGTTTTCTTGTATGAGGAAATGTTTAATCATAAAGATGCATTAGGGACATGTCATGGTCAAGTGTAATGTATTTTAATGTGTCACTTGACACTTGTAATTGCCCATGTGTTAATGACATGTCACCTAGGATGTTGTTCATAAGGTCACTAAATCTTAGTCTTTTTCTTTTTTTAAATAAATGTTTAAGTACACACACTTAGGAGAGAGTGTTAGGATGGGTCACCATCATATTGATTTTCAAATTCAAACTTGTCAAGGATTTGAGGGGGGCTAAATGTGACCCTAAAGTGTCATATAACATGTTAGGGGCCTAAATTCAACCATGTTAGTTCTTAGCTAACTTAGGGGACCCTTTAAAAAATGCACTCTTGCACCAATTCAAAATTTGGGGTTCTCTCATGAGTGTACCCTCACAATCCCACTTGGTCAAACTTTCTTACTTTGAAGGAACAACAATGTACGAAATAGGGGGCTTGATGTTCCTACTAAAAAACATTAGCAGAGAGTCTTTTTAGCGGAGTGGTGAAAAATTAGAGGGTTGTTCACCCACTCTCTAAGTTTAGAGATAGTTAGGTTTTGGAGGGAGATTAAGGGAAATCTACAACAACTATCATTGTCTTTAGCTTGGACCAAGGTTGGTGTTCCAAAACCATGTTTCATTTTCTTTATTTTAGTATTACAAAATAAATCTGCAAGTATGGAGAATTTTTCAAGGGAGCATGCATTGTATTTTGAACCTTTTCATTGTGGATTTTGGTATTGTGTTGTGGTAATGTGAATGTATATTGTGTTCTTGTAGATTTCCTTGTTTTTCCTTCTTGATTTTATTGTTTTGATTTGAATGTTGAATGTAATCATGGGTATGAAGGCTTCACTTACCCCTGGGAGGGAAGAGAAGGCTTGGGTGAAGGGATTAGTTGGGCTCATGATGAGGAGTTGTTTTCTTTCATGGAGTATGGAATCCATTAAATCCATATACCTTTGTTGTTTTGGGAGATACAAGGGTTTTGTGTGTTAGAAGGAGGAGATTTTTATGATGGCCTTGAGAGGATGCAATTGCAATATGATGTTTATGTTTGGTTATGGCATCTCTTCTTTGAAGAGTCCACCTTCACCCAATATGAAATGATTCCAATGGTGAATCAATGTACAGGCCATGAGAGGGATTTGTTTTGTGTTATGTGTTGTGTGTATCCCATTTGGACCTTGTTTCTCCTACTCGGTGGGTGGCTTTATAGAAGCCTAGGATGGGAGATGAGCCTCCATGGTTCCTCATTTGTGTGTGTATGCAAGTTTTTTGAAGATGGATTCCTTGAAGATATTAGGGTTTCACCCTTGACAAAGTTGAAAAATAAAATAAAGTCAAGTGCGTAAAGAGAGACCAATATTTTATATCATCTCAATTGTGTTCTAATTACAAGTCTCCATTATTATTTCAATGTGATGTAAAATGAAATTTTCATATTATTGTATATTGTGGAAAAGGTGTAAGGATAGATTGAGAAGTTGTAATTGTAAGGAAATATTCATTATAAGTCTTTACATTATGTGATTGATGCAATATGGGAAATCATGTAAATGAAACACTTCTCCTTACAATTCAATTAGTGTAAATATTTCATAGTGGTTGCAATTTTTCTTGAAATGGTTGATTTAATTCAATATATAAATGGTTGTAGTGTAAATGTATATGTTATGCATTCATTATAATGGAAGGAAGATATCATGTTTGATAGTCCATTTTATGTGTATGAAAATTAGTCCATTTGGTTTTCTAAGTCCTAATAAATTCATAGGTTAGGTAACACCATTACATCCTCAAACATATTCATTAAAATACCATGGTAGGATAGGAGGGAAAATAGCTTGAGAATGAATATATAGTTCAAAACCCATAAGGGGACAAGCTTGTAGGTGCACATTAAGAATCTTGTGCTTGGAGGGTTAAACAAAAAAAGAATATATATACTAATTGTAAGGCTCAAATAATAATAATGACTTACTCCCTAGATTGTTTATAAGAAGAGGCCATAGAAATCCCATGACCCTTCTGTCACTATTTTAGAAAGAATACATATATATATATATATATATATATATATATATATATATATATATATATATATATATATATATATATATATATATATATATATATATATATATATATATATATATATACACACACACATATATAGATACATATACATATATATATATATACATATATATATACATGTATATATACATATATATATACATGTATGTATATATATGTATATATATATATGTATATGTATATATATATATGTATATGTATATATATACATGTACACATATACATATACACATATACATATATACATATACATATAGATATGTACATATATGTATATATATATACATATACATATATATATACATGTATATATATACATATATATATATGTATATATATGTATATATATACATATATATATATATATATATATGTATATATATACATATATATACATATATATATATGTATATATATACATGTATATATATATGTATATATATATGTATATGTATATGTATATATGTATATATATATGTATATGTATATGTATATATATATATATGTATATATATATGTATATGTATATATATATGTATATATATATGTATATGTATATATATATACATATATGTACATATGTATATGTATATGTATATATATATATACATATACATATATATATATACATATATATATATGTACATATGTATATGTATATGTATATGTATATATATATATATATACATATACATATATATATATACATATACATATATATATATACACACAGATATATACATATACATATATATATATACACACAGATATATATATATACATATATATATGTGTGTGTGTGTGTGTGTGTGTGTGTGTGTGTGTGTGTGTACTTACTAACTAAGACTATGACTACAAGGAGTCTAGACACCTACCTTATGGAACTAAGAAGTATCCCATAATAATCCCCACCAAATAATAAAGTAATTTCATATATATATATATATATATATATATATATATAAATCCACACCTACCCAAGTGCCTACCTTTTCTTAGGAAGACTTAGGTGCATGTGACAAGAATTTAAGTGGGGGCAAGACATTACTGACATAAAGTGTGTGTGTGTGTACACTTACTAACTAAGACTATGATCACAAGGAGTCTAGACACCTACCTTAAGAAACTAAGAAGTATCCCATAAAAATCCCCACCAAATAATAAAGTAATTTCAAATATAAAAAATATATATAAATCCACACCCACCCAAGTGCCTACCTTGTCTTATGGAGGGGATTTATATATGTCAGTCCCAAACCCCAATCCACCTCCATCTTGGGCCAAGAGTAATGTGCTTGTCTTAGGGGGGAGTGTGATGTACCTTGAAAAAGGTGGTTTCAAACATGAATAGGTTTCATCTCCCTAGGCACAAAGTGTGCGAGGAAAAAAAAAATTATTTAAAATAACAAAGATAAAATTCAACTTAAAGCAATGCATTCCCCTCTTCAAAAGTCAACTTTTGGAAGTTCATGTCATATGTTTGACACTAACATAAATGTTGGAATTCTTTTAGAATAACTAACAAGGGGGTGAACTAGTTATTCAAGGTCTAGATGTACAAATAAAATGTTCCACAATTCAATGAACCTACAAAACATTCATACCCATGCATCCATTCATAGTGTATCAACTAAGACTTATATGTTACTATCAAATCAATTTGCAGAAATGTAAAGCATGGAACACAACACTTCTATCAACACATTTGACACAATTATTTAACATGGAAACCCAATTTGGGAAAAACCACCCATAACATGCTACTCCTTTTTCACTCTTCTAAAGTGATGCCCTATTAAAGGCCAACTGTGTTAAAGGTTACAATACACACTGTTAAATGTGACCCAGTTAAGAGATTTTAGTCACCCTACTAAAAGTGAGCCTTGTTAGAGGACTTTAGGCCATTCACTTGCAATGCCACCCTGTTAAATAATTTTTCAATGACTATTAAGTCAACCTTACTCCAAAGGATTTACCCTAGACTGATGCAATTGTTAGAAAGTAATAGTAGAGCTTTGATCTAATACAACTTACAACCTCACTTGCAGATTATATATCTCTATTCAGTCCACAATTCTACTTTGTTTCCATTCTTTACAGCTCTAACAGCTTGTTCACCCTTCAAGCATTTATCTTCTTAAGCCTTCTTACTTAGTATGGCATTGCAGACTCTTCTCTTGGGTCACTTGATGAAGAAAAACCCCTTTTCTCCTTCTCCTTATTAGATTCTTGCCTCAAACTCTCAAACTCTTTTTCTTCATGACCAAACATTCCTATATATAGGAAATTAGAATATTTTCTTGCTCATTATCCATCATTAAAATTAGGTTTTTTGGATGGATTAGGTAGGATACAATGTATCTACCCCATATCTTGTCTTCTCTAGAAAACTTCTCTTAGAATCCATTTGAATTTTCCTCCAAAATAGTTTACATAAAATTTTGTGCCACTAGCTCATCAATCTTATCTTCCTCCTGATTCACAAGTTCCAAGAAAATAAACTTGTCAACTTTTATTTGGTGAATCTTCAATCTTTGTCATAATGCAACAGCTCAACATTATCAATATTTTGATGCTTGGTACAAACTGCATCACTCGGAATCAACTGTAAAATCACTTGGCATCAACTAGATTTTACTGGTTCTTGACATCAACTAAAGATTACTAAGCATCTACTAACTTGCTCAACATCTACTAGAATTTTCTTTCACTCAGCTCCAACTAACTTTTTTCTCAACTTGAACTAACTTTGCTTGGCACTTACTATCCACTTGGTCAAGCTTGGCAAATGAGCTTTGTTTAACTTTATTCTTCTAAACTTTCTAAGTATAGCTAGCCATTTTGTAACTTCAAGTAGATCATCAATACATTATGTTATCATTGTCTTAACTAATTCTTGTACTTCATTACATAATCATAACTCAACCTTTCTTCTAGGTACTTTTGTTACATCTTGTTGATCAAATCCTTCTCATCAATCAACTAAGTGATAGTACTTGAAACATATAAGCAATTGTCTTACTAGCAAATAGAAAGTTTGACATTAGTGACAAAACAATGATTGAAACACATAGTCTTCTTCAACAATCTTTCTAATCAATGATCTTTTCAATTAGATATTAACAATCTCCCTCTTTGGCATTGATGGCAAACCAGACTAATCAACCAAGTCAATCAAATGATGAACATCTTGTTCCATCAAACTAACTAGGTTAAAATAGTAAGACAATAACAAAAAGAAAATTTGTATTGAAATTTCTCCCTCTATCAGCAACTTCCATCTTCTGATTAGGTTACAAAATGTAACTCCCTCTACATTCCTTCATTATCTTCTCTCTTTCAATATCTCCCTCTTTTGTTATGATCCTTCCTCTAATTACTTTCTACTTTCTCCTAATTTCCACTTCTGATGATGTACTTTGTGGTGCGTCTTGTGTTTTTAGTCTATACCTTGTCTATTTTGATTCAAGAGATACTTGACACTATTATTTTGTACCTTATGATGACCCAAGGGTCAGATGTTATATTTTGACTCAGTACCATAGATGATATACTGCTACATTGTTTTGTTTATCATTTTGCATGTTGATGTTATTTTGAGATGATAGTAGATCTATGATGTTATTTGGTTTTATGGTTTATTGGACTTGTTTATTGAGTATGTTATGAGATGGATTCTATGTTATGGTTATTCACTTCATTCTTGTTTTTTACACTTTCTACGAACATGAGTGATGTAAATGGATTAATTAGTTAATTAATTTTTTAATTGCTTCGGCTATTATATTATATGCTATTGCACTTGATCATGTATTTTAGTGTGTAGGATTTATATCCCTGGAAATGGCACATGGAGTTAGTGATTCAGTTGTTCATATTTTGCCAATGTCATCCCTGTATGGTCAACACACCCTTATTTTAAGTTGTTCTAATCTAAACCCTTCAGTAATTAGTAAATCCAAACTCATCTACATTATGTGATTAGACCAGTGAGTGTTTCTGTGCATTTAGAAGTTCACATTTGTCATGAAAGTATTAAGTGATTTTCTATGTTTTTGAGTTTTTCGGGTTTTAAATATTTTTGAATTTAATTTCTAGCAACTTTTCCTTAGGTGAATTTCTATTACAGATAATAACCTATTTTCATTTGGGTTGATTCAAAGTTTAGCTACTCTAGCTGGCTATTTTTCATAATCGGCTACTCACTCAAAAAAAATGAATAAGTATTGGAAAAGTGAATTCATTATTCACTTCTCACTTTTTAGAATTGGAAATTTGAGAGCCATTTTGGAAATCCTCTTCTAAAGGATTCTTGCTTTGTTCATTCTAGGAGCTGTGAGCATGGGATCTTCACAAGGTTGGTCTCGTTGGATCTGTCTCGGGGATTTTATGCTTTGCCATCATTTTTAGCAGATTTGGCAGGTGATTTATTTTATTGTGCGAGTTTTAGTTTCTACCCCTTTTTGTTGTCAGGTAGGGCTTTCTCGTTTTATGGTTTTCACTCTATTTTAGGTTCCATTTCTTGTAGCAGTATGTTAGGAGGTTGAGAACTAGTGTTCCATTCTATTTCTATATGCTAGTTCTTCCTAGTTTGTTAGGGATGAACATTTTCCCTATTTTTGAAATGGGGGTTTGGGGTTTTGAGCTGTTATGCTAGTCATTTTTGCATACAGTGTCCAATTTCATTTATTTTTAGATTTTTGGAGTTTTTTTACCCAAAGGCTAAATGGGTTTTAATTTCAATTTTTTTTCCAAATTTTGGGGTTTTTGCCTCCTTTTGCATGCCGCCTTATTTTCTCAGGTTTTCTTGGCACAATGTGGGTCGTGGACCTGAATGAGCCAATTGGATGTCTATCAAACCACTTTTGCACTTTAAGTTGCATTAGGATGTGTGTTGCATCCATCCTCCTGAATCTATTTTAGTTGAGTGACTTTGTGTTTGTGTTCTCATCCAATCTTGTTGGTATGATCTTGGTGATGGTGGTGTGCCACACACGAGTACATCTGTTGGTGACCTGCGGGGCCCAATCTTCCGTGGTACTTCTAGAAGTTGTGATCATTTGGGATGGGTTGGGAATTTTCATGCCTACAAGCACTCATTATTAGATGATCATGGGTAGGGTAGGGTAGCATATGGAGGGGGCTTCTACCTCACAACCTAGTGATCATTATGCCTAGAGGGTTGGCAAAGGAAGCTTTAATTAAGTGATAATTAAATAAAATACGAGGTGGTAATAAACTTAAGATATTAGAATATTTGGGATGTTAGAGGCTTTCCGTTGAGGGATATTGAATTTGTACAAGTCCTAGCATGGGCTTTTTGATTCCAAGTGACTCTCCATGATGTTAGTCCCTACATAGTAGCCCATTGAGATGTCTGACCAGGACCTATAGTTTATGCGTTGCCTCTATCTGGGGCTTAGTCATCATACTAATTGGTGTGTGTGTTAGCCATGGATGTTTATTTTGCATGTGTTTGTGGTTGGATCTTTATCTCCATCAACATAGCGGGTGTGGACCTATAGGTGGCACATGGTTGGGAGGCATAGCTACCTTCACCACTACTAGGGACCAATGTATAGAGATGGTCTTGTATCCTAGTGCAACCATTGCTAGATATGTTCAATTGGTACTTTGATTTATTGAGTATGCTTCTTTTGATTTATGCTTTTATTGGGATGTTGTTTATCATGTTTAGATGATGTTAGTTTTAACACATTTCTTATTATGATGATTAGCATATGATAGGTGATGTTATCTATGTGCAAGTTTATCTTATGCTTTACTACTAGCATGTTAGATTTCCTTATGCTTTTTTATTAGCATGTTTTAGTAGTGACATCCCTATTATGATAGTACTAACAATCTGATTAGTGGCTTGGGATGTTATGCATGAGGGATGGCTAGGGCTCACGATGGTCTTATGACACCATTGACAATTGTGAGGAACCACGTACTTGGTTATTCTATACATTGTGATGTTATTTCAGTTATTGTGATTTTTCTTTAGTTCACTGTGATGTTCCTTTTGCACTTTTACTCTTATCTATTAGATGGTTAGATGTTGTTCTTTCTATATTTTCTTATTCAATTTGAGTGTTCTTGCCTCGAGATGTGGATCTAGTACTCCCTGGTGTGGAGGTTTTATACTCTATTTTTTCCTTTTTGTGTTTTCCCTAAGTATTCTTGTGTTTCTATGGGTGACCTTTTATTAGCATGGTGCAACACAAAATTGTATCGCAGGCCCATTGAAATTGTATCGTGTGTCCCCTGATTCTATCACATGCCTTTTAGAGAAATGTCACGCAATACTTTCTAGTATTGCACCTCCTTGTAAGAAATTTTGTATGATACTGCTAAAGTATCACATGCCTTCGCGAGAAGTATCGCCTAGTCCCTAAAAATGTCATCCTCCTTTAGAAATGACACGTGATACTTTCTAGTGCTATATTAAAGTATCGCCCAGGTTTTGTAAAAACCTGTGCAAGTAGGCAATGGGCACTTTTTAGTTTGATCCAAACTTTTTGGGAGATTTTTTGGATACCCTCTCCAGTGTTCTTCAACCCTATGGTGTCACATTTTGGATCCACATTGTTTCTATTCTTAATCCAATTTTGTGACTTTCTATTGTAGTCCTTTGGAGTTTAAAATATATCTTTTAAGTATAAGGAATTAAATATTAAAATATATATCTTAAGTATAAGTAATTAAATATACATCAATTAACTATACATCAACTTATACTTAAGATATATTTTAATAGATGTGATGATTCATTTGAGATGGGTTTTAGACCTCTACGGGCTAAGATAAAGATTCTAGGAAATTTCAAGGCTTCAGAATTCAGACTTAGCCAATTTTTAGGAGTCTAGCTTGATCTTTTAGCTTGGTCGATCTCGTATGTGTTCTTGTTTGTGATTTTGGTATTAGTGGCATTTGGAGATCTATTGGTGTTGGATTGTATGTCAGTCTTTTGTTGTGATATTTATGATCTGTGTATGATTGTTGCTTTGCACTCTTTCTCTTGTTTTTAAAAAAAAAATATCTTGCTTGTATTTCATCCTTGTTTCCAAGGATCTCCGAGTGGGGTATTACATATTTTCTCCATTTTTCCTCTTGCACTTGATTAGTTTAATGTACTTTCTCCCTCTTTGACAACAATGCCAAAGACATATATTCAACACTTGGCATCTTTACTAGATGTAGATATAGGCTTTTTTAGGCTCTTTAATTTCTCCCTCTATCACCTTGCTTGTGATGGATTTGTAGTTCTAGGTCTTTTGATTACTTTAGGAAATTCCTAAAGTAATATCCATTACATAAATTTATATCAAATGAATGTTACCTTGATTGATGTAGGGAACTCCCTCTATCTTTTACATAGCCTTTGATATAGGTATCACCCCTAGTTTACCTCTTGCATACTCATAAGCATCTTTAGGTAATGCTTTTGTGAAGATATTAGAAATTTTCTCTTTTGTGTTAATATATTCCATCCTCACCTCTTTATCTCAAACCAATTCCCTTACATAATGATACTTGATTGCATGGTGCTTTGTCTTTGTATGCATCACAAGATTCTTTGATATATTGATAGCACTTGTATTGTCACAATAAAGTGTCACTAGTTCTATGATTTCTTATTTCATTCCCTTAAGCAGTTGTTTGATCCATACAATGTTTGTATAGTTAATAGCAGTAGCAACATACTCTACTTCAATAGTAGATTGGAAAGTACAACTCTACTTCTTGCTAGTCCGTGTAACAAGTCTTTTTCATAAGAAGAATGCTCCTCCACTAGTGCTTTTTCTATCATTAATGTTTTCAGCCCAATCAACATCAATGTAGGCTCTTAGTTCAAACTTTTCATTCTTCTTATAGTATAAACCAAAATTTTTAGTTCCTTTCAAGTATCTCATTATTTTTTTCATAGCCATCAAGTGATTCTCTCTAGGATTAGCAAAGAATCTTGCAACTATCCCCATAGCTAATGCAATATCAAGTCTATTGTGTACTACATATTGCAATTTTCCAATCATGGATCTATATAATGTTTGATTTACCTTAACTAAATCATCATTCTTTGATAGCTTGAGTGTTGTCACCATAGGTTTACTTACTGGTTTGGAGTCCTTTAGTCCAAATTTCTTCATTATCTCTTTGACATATTTTGACTGAGTGATATATATACCATATTTTATCTGATATACTTGTAGTCCCACAAATAATCTAATCTACAAATATTCTATAATATCATCAACAAATATTTTAGATAATAGTATACTTTTTTCCTTATCTTTCTTCATGTACAAACTGCTATTATCATCAGTCCTTTCAAATCCAATCTTCACAAGATAAATATGAAGTCTCTTGTACCATGCTCTTGGTGCTTGTTTTAATCCATATAAGGCTTTGTGCAATCTAAATACCATGTTCTTGTTAGTACTATCAACAAATCCTTATGGTTGTTCCATATAGACTTCTTCTTCTAATATACTATTAAGAAATATAGACTTGACATCTATTTGATAAACTTTGAAACCTTTGCATGCAATATAAGAAAGAAAGATTCTCAGTTCTTCCATTCTTGCAATAGGGGAAATGTCTCCCCATAGTCAATTCCTTCTTCTTATGTATACCCTATGCAAACTAGTCTTTCTTTGTTCCTTGTCACTTCACCATTCTCATCTAGCTTGTTTCTGAATACCCATTTTGTGCCAATCACATTCTTGTCTTCTGGTCTAGGAACTAGACTCCATGTCTTGTTCTTCTCTATTTGTTTAATTTCTTCTTCCATAGCCTTGTACTAGTCATCATCTTCCAATGTATATTTTCCTGTCTTAGGTAATTCCTTCATGCTTAACAAACATGATTCACTTCTCAATCTATTTCTTCTCATTGGTCTTGCATCTTTGTCTCCAATGATTTGAACTATAGGATGATGTCATTTGACATATTTGGACAATCTTGGCTTAGTTCTTGTAACTACATTTTGTCTCTCAACTTGAGTGTCAGTATGTATATCTACATCTCTTTCATGTATGCTGATCTTAGAATCAAAATGTACATTTTCCTCATTCTACAACTTGAGATCTAAATTCAGCTTGATTCTTGAATGCAACTTGACACTTAGAGGTTGAGACTTTCTATTCATTTGCAACTTGATTTGTAGCATCTTCTTCAGCAGGCATTCCTTCATAGAAGTATACAAATGATTTTTATTCTTCTAGTTCCTTTGTAGGTTCAGCCTCATGTGCTTCTATAAATTCATCAAAATTCACAGTTGCACTTTCCACAATTTTGTTAGCATTAGTATTTAAACACTTATAAGCTTTACTTCTTTTGGAGTAACCAAAGAATATGCCTTCTTCACTTTTTGCATCAAACTTTCCACTCCTAACATCTTTAAGAATATAAAATTTGCTTACAAATAACTTAAAGTATTTCACATTAGGTGGATATCCATATCATAGCTCAAAAAGGTGTTGAATGAGTACCTTTCTTGATTTTCACATGGTTCAAGGTATATATAGCAATATTTACAACTTCTCTATAGTATTTTAGAGAAACATTCTTCTCCATCATAAGTGTTCTGGCATAGTCCATTATAGACTTGTTTCTTCTTTCAACAATTGCATTTTGTGGAGGGGTCCTAGGTGCAGATGTCTGTCATTTGATTCTTTTTTCATTACAAAATATCTCAAACTAATTTGAAGTGAATTCTCCTCCTTTGTCTATTCTCAAGCATTTCAAACTTTTACCTATCTCATTTTCAATGCTTGCCAAGCACTACTTAAACATTTGAAAAGTATCAAATTTTTGTTTTAGAAACATGAATGTCATCATCCTAGAATAATCATCAACAAATAGCATTATGTACTTATCTACTTTGTAGCTTTGCACTTCAATAGGTCCACACAAGTTAGTATGAACAATTTTTAGTATTTTCTTAGAGGTATAAGCTTAACTTTTAAAGCTTGATTTTGTCATCTTGCCTAGCTAACATTGTTTGCATACTATATTATCCGGTTTCTCCAACTTAGGAAAACCTCTAACTCTTTTTATGTTACTAATACTAATCATATGATCAAAATTGACATGACATAATCTCTTGTGCCAAAGCCATACATCATCAAATTTTGCAATAAGACAAGTAGCATCTTCTATATCCAAATAAAATAAATTACTTATAGTTTGATCACCTTTTCCAATCAAGTTTCTATTTGTGTCATATATCTTGGTAGTTTTATTTTCAAACTAAACTTTTCATCCCAAATTATTCAATTGTGACACACTTAACAAGTTATAATTCAATCCTTCAACATAGTAAGCATTGTCACATGAAATCTTATCTGTGAGTTTGATAGACTATTTTCCTTTCATCAAACATGGTGCATCATTACCAAACCTTACAATATTTCCATCATAACAAGTTAAGGTAACGAACTTACTTTTTTCTCCAGTCATGTGATGAGATCATCCATTGTTAATGATCAATTTATCATTATTTTTTACACAAGTCACAAGTACAAATGCCTCATCCTCATCAAATTTTTCCTTCATTGCAACATATACCACTTCATCATCATGTTCATTAGAGTCATTTTCATCAAAAATGTAGCATGACTTATTGCCTTTATCTCTATAGTCCCTACTATCATCCTCTCTTCTATTTTTGCACTCATTTCCTTCTCTATAGTTCTTCTTCTATGTACATCTTGTAGCATTATGACCAACTTCATTGCAATTGAAACAAATGATGGGTTACTTACCTTTGAACTTGCCTTTTCTTCTATAGAATCTTCTTGCCAAAAAATCTTCCAATTGTTCAATGTCTTCCTCATTTGTGTTGCTATCACTGGATGTATATTTTATCTTTCTTTTCTTCTTCTTCTACTTTACCTTCTCGAAATCTTTCAATAATAATTTTTCTTTGAAAGCTGATTCAATACTCTTTGGTTTGTAGTTGTCAAAATTAGATAGCTCAAAAGTAGTGAGTCTACCTACCAAACCTTCAAGGGTTAGATCATTTCTTGGTATACATTTTAACTCTTGGATTGTAGAAACTTGATAGGGACACAACCCAAGAACAGAATGGACACAACAGAAAAGGGAAATTGTATTAACTGAAAAATAAGTTAGTACATTCAGTACAGAGAAAATAAACTTCAAAACATGCACCAAGGGCTTACAATAGCATCAATGTGGAGATAATTTCTCCTTTCAATACCTCCTCTCAAACTCCACTCCGAACTGCCTTTTACAATGCCAGGAATCTCCTTAAATAGACCCTGGAGGGTTAAGGACTATGAATACATTCTAGAAAGTGCTAGTAGGCATCCACCAACCAAATAGAAGGCTCTAGAAGCTGTGTTAGAAGTCAGCACAAATCTAGAAGAATCCAGAAATGGTAACCGAACTTTTGAGAGACATAACTTTTGAACCATAGCTCCGATTGACGAACCGTTTACATTTTTGAAAAGCTCTCGAAGCACTCTATAGCCCTATGGACAAGCTTTTCTCATCCCCCATTTTTGGCCCTTTTTGAGGTCATTTAATGCCCCTAACTTGACTTTGAAGCATTCTTAGGAGGTCTCCAAAACTTGAAAAACTACAATAACGTTCAAACCATGGGGCCTTTTGACCTGATTCTTTTTTTGGAATGCTCTAAATCACATTTACATTCATCTGGCCAATTCACACCTTCTAGTTTACCAAAATGATGGCCCAATTACATACTCTTATTTTTTTAGGATTTACTAGCACACTGATAGTGGAACTATGAGAGTTGGAACCTTTATTTGACCCAAATGGGTGTCCAAAAATGAAAACACATGAAATAGAAACTAAGTCTAAGTACATTTTTTTTGGGTGACACAGGATTGCCCTTATACCTCTGAATGCTCCTGCATCAAAACTCTAATGGCATAAATAGGGAATAATGTCCTCAAGACTTTACTTAGCATAGTATAATCATCTATTTTACCAGTGGCACCTTTTATTGCACTAACAACTTCTTTTATCCTAGCAACATATTGAGCAATATTCTCACCTTCTTCTATTCTCATGTCATCAAACTTACCTTTGAGACTTTCTGACTTGGCTCTTTGAACATTTTTGTTTCCTCCATAGATGGTGGTCAGGGCATCCCACATCTTCTTCGCACTATCAAGACCTTTAATATCATCAAATTCGGCATAGCTTAGGGTAGAGGCAATCTCCAACATTGCCTAATTGTGTTCTTTCTTTTTCATCATATCTTTAGTAGTTACGGCTCTTGCTAGATCAACATGTTCCACTAAAATACAAGATTGTGCATGATCTCCAAGTCCTCTAAGGTGTAGCTTTATCAAACTTTTCCATACAAGAAAGTTATCTCTATTGAGCTTGGGTACTTCTCTTTCTGACATCTTGATCTTTGTACTTCTAGTACCTTAAAACTAATCCTCTTAAGAAGATGGCTCTAATACCAATTGTTGGAATTATTTTAGAATAACTAAGAGGGGGGTGAATTAGTTATTCAAAGTCTATATATACAAATAAAACTTTTCACAATTTAGTGAACCCATCGAACATTCATACCTCTACATGCATTCATAGTGTATCAACTAAGACTTATGTGTTACTATCAAATCAACTTGTAGAAATGTAAAGCATGAAACAAAAAACATCCATCAGCACATTTGACACAATGATTTAATGTGGAAACCCAATTTGGGAAAAACCACCAATAACATTGATGCAAGAGCATCTAGAGGTATAAGGGCAATCTTGTGTCACCCAAATAAAAATATATCTAGACATAGTTTCTATTTCATGTGTTTTCATTTGCAGATACCCATTTGGGTCAAATAAAGGTTCCAACTCTCACAGTTCCACTATTAGTGTTATGGGTTAGAGTTTTTAAGTACCCAGGGATATGTGTAAATGCTAGAAAAATAGGACTATGTAATTGAGCCATAATTATGGTGAGTTAGAAGTTGTAAATTGGAGGGATGATTAAAATTGTAATTTAGAACATTCGAGAAAAAGAATCAGGTCAAAAGGCTGCACAGTTTGAAAGTTATCGCAATTTTTCAATTTTTGGAAACCTCCTAAGAATGCTTCAAAGTTAGGTTTGAGCCACTAAATGACATCATACAAGCTTGAAAAATGAGGGATGAGTGAAGCTGGTCCATAGGGCTATAGAGTACTTTGAGTGCTTTTTGAAAATGTAAACGGTTCGTCAATCAAAGCTACAGTTCAAAAGTTATGCCTCCCAAAAGTTTGGCTACCATTTCTGAATTCTTCTAATTTTGCACCAACTTCTAAAGTGACTTCTAGAGCCTTCCATTTTGGTGGTGGATGCCAACTAGCACTTTCTAGAATGTAGTCCTAATTTTTAACCCTTTGGGGTCTATTTAAGAACATTTTTGGCATTGTAAAAGGTAGTTCAGAGTGGAGTTTGAGAGAAGGTATTAGGAGAAGAAATTATCTCCAGATTTATACGATTGTAAGCCCATAGGGCATGTTTTTGAGTTTGTTTACTCTACACTAAGTGTATTAGCATATTTTCATAGTTAATAAAGTTTCCCTTTCCTATTGTGTCCATTTTGTACTTGGGTTGTGTCTCCATCAAACATGCTACTCCTTTTTCACTCTTATAAAGTGATACCCTATTAAAGGCCAACCTTGTTAAAGGTTACAATACACACTATTAAATGTGACCAAGTTAAGGGATTTCAATCACCTTGCTAAAAGTTAGCCTTTAGACCATTCACTTGGAATGCCATCCTATTAAAGGATTTTCCAATGACTATTAAGTCAACCTTACTCCAAAGGATTTACCCTAGACTGATACAATTGTTAGAAAGTAATAGTAGAAATCTAATCTAATACAACTTACAACCTCACTTCTAGATTATAGATCTTTGTTCAATCCTCAACTCTGCTTGGCTTCCATTCTTTGTAGCTTTAATAGCTTGTTTACCCTTCAAGTACTCATCTTCTTAAGCCTTTTTGCTCAGTATGCCATTGAAGACTCTTCTCTTGGGTCACTTGATGAAGCAAAACCCCTTTTCTCCTTCTCCTTATTAGATTCTTGCCTCAAACTCTCTAAATATTTTGCTTCATGAACAAACATTCCTATATACAGGAAATTAGAACATTTTCCCACTCATTATTCATCGTCAAAATAAAGGTTTTTGGATGGATTAGGGAGGATACAATGTATCTACCCCATATCTTGTCTTCTCTAGAAACTTCTCTTGGAATCCATTTGAATTCACCTCAAAAATGGTTTACATAAGATTTTGTGCCACTAGCTCATCAATCTTATCTTCCTCCTAATTCTCAAATTCCAAGAAAACAAACTTGTCAACTTTTATTTGGTGAATCTTCAATCTTTGTCATAATGCAGTAACTTGGTATTATCAATCTTCTATTGCTCGACACATACTATGTCACTTGGCATCAACTATAAAATCACTCGGCATCAACTAGATTTTATTAGTATTCAACATCAACTGAAAATTACTCGGCATCTACTAACTTGCTCGGCATCCACTAGAATTTTCTTTCAATCAGCTCCAACTAATGTTTTGCTCAGCCTGAACTAACTTTTCTTAGCACCTACTATCCACTTGGTCAAGCTTGGCAAATGAACTTTCCTTAACTTTATTCTTCTAAACTTTCTAAGTGTAGCCAGCTATTTTTTAACCCCAAGTAGATCATCAGTGCATTACGTTATCACTGTCTTATCTAATTCTTGTACTACATTACATAATCATAACTCAACCTTTCTTCTAGGTACTTTTGTTACATCTTGTTGATCAAATCCTCCTCATCAATAAACTAAGTGATAGTACTTGAAACATATAAGAAATTGTCTTACCAACAAATAGTAGGTTTGACATCAGTAACAAAACAATGATTCAAACACATAGTCTTCTTCAACAATATTTCTAATCAATGATCATGTCAATCCAATATCAACAATAAAGTTAGTAAAAGCTTCCCTTGGCATCCATCTTGGGCAATGGGAAGAAGGCCACTCACCTAAGGGATAGCCACCTTGGGGAAAGGGTGTCAAACTAGGGGTAAAAGAAAAGTTTATGGCATGTTTAGGATCAAGGTCAATGCATTGGAAAAAGGATAAGGGGTAGGTGGAAAGTTTGGAACTTGTAGAGAATAGTTGGATGAAGGTTCATTTTAATTATTTAATAAGGTAAACAATGGTTAAGTTGGGATGGGGACATGTGTGGTATAGGTTAGAGGGTGATGTTGGAAGATGGGATTGTGAAAAATAATGTTAGGATTAGGGGTAAATCAACTAAATAATGTATGGAATAAATAGGAATGAATTTTATTAATTGGGAATTATTAGGATTTATTTAATAAATGATAAAGTAACTATGCTATAGATTAATTGTTTTTAGTGAATAAGACATTGGATTATAGAATTAATATAGTAATTATAAATTAACTAATTTATATATAAATATTAATGGATGGATAATAATATGTAATGGTAATGATTTAAGTAGTGGGTAACTAGATGAGGTTTTATAATTAGAATATAATTTTTATTAATTGGAGGTATAAACTAAGAATCATAGTTAAGAGTAACAATTATAGTTGATAAGTAAGAAATAATGTTGAGCGAGAGTGGAGGGAGTGGAGGGAATAAAGGTTTTCAAAATTTGAATTCACGTAAGGGCAAGATTTCTCTAGATCATTGGGATCAGATCCTTGGATTGGAACACGGGTCGCAGGGGGCACAATCAGGAAACTTCAGGTATTGGGGACTAGTTAGAGATTGTAGATGGGGACCCAGATGTCCCCTCCAAGGAAGTGGTCAAGATTCCTTCAATTCCCAAAGTGGACTAGCAAGGAGCTACAAAATGGTCCTCTCTTTTTGGGGTCAAACCCTCAGGTAAGTCCTCTTTCCTGCCTATCAAAACTCTACCTAAATCTGAGGAAGGCTCTTCTATCATTGCCATCCTAGACAAGATTGTGGATCATAACATTCAATCCATGGCTTCAACACTAATTGGGAAATTTCTAGGGCCTAGATCAAACATTGATGATCTCAGGACTTACATCAAGAAGCATTGGGACCTTAAAGGCCAAGTTTTGGTCATGGCTATGGCGAAGGGTTTCATGTCATTTAATTTCACATGCATGGAAGATTTGGCCAATATTCTTTGTGAAAGACAATGGGCTTTTGGTTGATCTACTCTGGTGCTACAGAAGTGGTCCTCCAAACTAAATTTGAGTGACTCCCTTTTTGTTCAAGCCCTTGTCTGGGTTAGATTACCCGAGCTGCCTTTAGAATTTTTGGACGAGGATGTTTTTGTGGGGCTTGCAAGGACTTTTGGTGAACTCCCCTCTATAGATCTGATCATAGCCTCCAAGCATCATCTCAACTATGCTCGCATCTGCATAGGTGTTAGAGAAGGCACAAACATACCTAAGACTATGGCCTTTCATTCCAAACTTGGAGTGCACATCCAAAAACTAATATATGAAATTATTCCTTTCACCTGCTTTCTTTGCTTGAAGGCTGGTCACAAGGCTCACCAGTGCCCCAGGGTAGAAAAATAGAAGACCAAGGAGCTAACCACCCATGACAAAGCTAAGAAGAAATCCATCCCTTCTCACTCTTCTACCAAAGGAAAGAAGAAGCTTATATGGAGGTGCAAACCCTCCAAGCCTTCAGAGTCATGAGAGAGCAATGAAGAAAAGAAAAATGCATCCAGGTAGATTGATGCTAACATGGGTGATCCAGCTCAAATGGTGTTAGCTGATGCTACCCCCCCCCCCCCCCCCCCAACCCTGATGAAGCTATGGCTGAAGAGGGAGGTATATCACTAAAAGAGCTTGAATAGCATGACAAGAGGTAGAATGACAAGAGGAAAAAACCACCCCTCTCCAATGAGAGAGAAGCTCTAAGGATGGAGACCCCCTACTCCAATGGTAGGTAGGACTCTCCTTAGATGATTTCCCCCAGGCCTTTGGCTTCCCCAATCCATCCCTTCGAAAAAAATTTTGGGAAAGAGATTGCCCCATCTATACCCAAGGGATTGGAGGCAAAACTCCTTCAACTCATCAACAACACCTCTCCTAATCAGATCTCTCATTGGGAAGAATGGATTGATAGTTTCTCTCCTGACAGCCTTAATAGCTGGTGCATGACAAAAAAGAAAAAGAAGAACCAACTTCATGACCACCCCCCTTTGTCCCCTACAACAACTAGAATCAAGGTAAGGGCTGATGTTGGGACAACCCCCAAGCAATAAGGAAGGAAGAAATTGAATCAACTATTGCAAGAAGAAACCAAAAGGAACCTGGTAGATGAGAGCCAAAGAACCATCAAGGAATTTTTAGGAAGTAATAAATGAAGGTCATTTCTTGGAACATAAGGGTCATTTCTTGGAACATAAGGGGCCTTAATGGGGCTCATAAATAGGAACTAGTTAGAAATTTGATCAAAGATCAAAGACCCAATTTTTTGCTGATCCAGGAGACCAAGATGAAAAGGGAGTTGGTTAAAAATATTTCTTTTAGAAAACTCATGACCTATGAGGCCACTAACTTAGATGGTGCCTCAAGAGGGGTGATGATTCTTTTTAACAACAAGGCATTTAGGTTGATCCCCATCTTCAATGATGATAATGCTCTCCTATGCAAGGTGTCTCATATCCATAGTGATGACTCTTGGTTTATCTTGAACCTATATGCCCCTAACTCTAAAAGAGAAAGGAAAGCCTACTAGAATAAGATCTTTTCTATCATAACCAACAATGACGTCAACAAAGGGATCATAATGGGGGACTTTAGCTATCCTCTCATTGATGATGACAAATGTGGTGGTCTTGCCCTAGATCAAGATAGCAAGCTTGACCTCTCCAACTATCAATTAGGAGATGGTATCAGTTTACTTTATCAATACCCCTTTGGAGAGACAGAAGAAAATTTCTCGCATCTTGGGAAGTGGCATTGGGTCCCTACTAGCTAGCTATCTTGGCCTACCTATGGGCACTAGACCCTTAGATTCATTTTGGAATAACATCATTGATAGATTCAACAGGAAGCTCATAGGCTAGAAAGGGGCCACCCTAAGTCAAGCTAGCACATGTACTCTAGTTAAATCCATATTCCAGAACCTCCCCACTTATGCCTTAAGCCTCGTTGGTATCCTAGCCAAACATGTGGACAGAATGGAGAAGATTTAGAGGGACTTGCTTTGGTCTAGGTCTAAAGATCACAAGAGATACCACCTTGTTGCTTGGGACATTGTTTGCCTTCCCAAATGCCACAGGGTGTTAGGTATTAGAAAAATTAGACATCTCAATAATTCCCTTTTAGCTAAATAGCTATGGCACATTTTTCAAAGCACAAGTGTTTTGAGGGATATCCTATTTGAGAAATATCTGAGAAGACAATCCCTCATTTTCTTGATTTATGAGACTAAGATTCCCCAGGGGTCCTACATTTGGAATGGGATCTTGAAGGCTAAACCCCTAGCCAAATTCAAGGCCAAATGGAAAGTAGGCAAAGGTGACAAAATTTTATTTTGGCAGGAAAACTAGACATGTCAGGGACCACTAATCAACCACCCTAGCTATAGAAGATGGGTAGAGTAATACATAGAAAGGTTTGGCATGAAAGTGATTATAGATTAGAGAATGGCTAGCACAACCTATTTGTGATATCCTTGTACCTTAACCCCCTGATGGTTTTACTGAATGCCACCTTCATTAATAATGAAAGGGATTCCATCCTTTGGGGAGACACCTTGAATGGGCTTTATTATGTTGCTTTTGGCTATTTCTCTATATGGGACAGGATGGAGAAACCCATTTGGGCCAAAGCCTAGATTTCTGGTCTCACACCTAAAATCAACATTTTCTTCTAGCTCCTCCTACAAAACAAAATTCTCACCTTGGATAATTTATCCAAAAGAGGTCAAATTAGCCCCAATAGATGTTGCCTCTGCAAGCATGAACTAAAAATGGTCAATCATTTATTCATCCACTCCCCCTACTCTTCCAAGGTGTGGGTCTTCCTGACTAAGGATCTTGGATTAAGTTGGTGCCCCCTGGCCAGTATCCTGGATTTCTTCTACTAGTGGAGAAGCCATCACTCTAGTTTAAACTCTCAATTAATGAGCTCCTGGACTCTCCCACACTTCTACCAGGGAATATAGAAAGAGGTCAACAATAAAATATTTAGAGAAAGAGAGTCTCCAAAGTTCATAATCACTAAAAAAATAGGTCTCATTCTAGAGAACTTTGCAATAACTAAAGGAGGAAATATCAAGGAAGGTGGAATTAGAAAATCTAGTAAGAAAGACAAGGCCAAGAGAAGACAAGAAGCAAGATGGTCATTTCCCCTAAGGACTAGCACAATACCAACTTTGATAGAGTAGAAAAGGGGAACCCTAGTCCAATTGGAAGTAGAGGCATAATTAGAAATAGTTTAGGCACAAGAACTATGGCAATTTGATTCCCTCTTGCTCATCAAAAAAACCACTTTGCTAAAGCCAGTGTAGCCAAACATTGTTAAGCTGGCCTTGGCCTCTAGGATCGAGCACCTATGGCTTGAGGGTGACTCCCTAAACATCATCAAATACATCAAAGGTCAATCTATGTCTTCCTGGATGATTTTCAACATCATAGAGGACATCAAATCTGACTTAGGCAAGTTCAAAAAGACTCATGTTAGCCACACTTATCGGGAAGCCAACTCAGTTGTTGACTAGTTTACCAATGATGTCATCACTAGAAACTCGATGATGACATGGACGAACAGAGACAAAATCCTAGTAATGGCAATTGAGTTGATCTGGTAGGATAAAATCTAGGGTACAAATATAATCCCATTTTAATAATGAAAGGATTTTATAAATCGCACATCGGAGGGGAAGTTATTAGAAATCATGCAGAGCCCTTTTCAAGTCATAATTATGCGTAAGGAAGGCACACTTTGAGGGCTAGCAAGAACAAAACCACTAAATATCATAAAAATGTTTTTGTTTTAAGCACCCCAAGGAAAATTGAGCACTATAAAATAGCTAGTGGTATATGATTTGTAGAGCCTCAGAGAGAGGATCAGAAGGGAGCCCTAGGGAGAGTCAAAGAGCTAGAAGGAGAAGGAGAAGGTGTGGCACAAACTCAAAAAAGGTGGTATCACCAGGTTCATGGAAAAGCTTCAATGATTTGAAGTTGGAGTTACCAAGATCATGGTGGAAACATGGAGCAATGAGAGAGTCAAAATTTATGGTGTTACCCATCAAATTTTTGAGGGCTTGATCATAGAGGTGACAGACATTCCCTAGGAAGCCATGAAATTCTACAGGGACAAAAAGATGTCGGTCAATGTAGTTAGCAATTTTGTCAAGGAAAAAATGGAGAAAAATAAACTTCTCAAGATTGACACCTACTACAACATAGAATCCATCAAAAAAATTTGGAGGTATGTTTTGTTTTGTTTTGTTGAGAATGCACCATTTTGTTTTGTTAAACAACTTTAGGCATTGTGTTAAAATTTCTCTTCCCTTTTATCTTTACACTTCCATGTACAAGAGTATTGAAGGTTTCAAGTGAAAACTTGTTACCAACCCTGCCCTCCACGAAGGCCTTCTTCTCCTAGTTTACGAGTTTTTGAAAACTCAAACCAGAGGAAAATCCCTTGGTGACCCGGGTTGTGCTTCAAAGGACACTACTAGTTCCGATTCTAGGGATGTTTAGGTAGTGAAAACTGAGGATGAGGAAAACTCCACCAAAGCCATCTCTAACCACAATCCTCACATTCCTAGTATAAAGAGCCCTAGAAGCCTCCCTCCCCTTCTCCCCAAGCCTGAGCCTCAAGAGTCAGATAGTGAGGAAGAAGAGGAGAGTAACATTGACTTTGAGGATGAGGATAAGGAGCCAGGGAAGGATAATTTGATAGAAGAGGAGAAGGGGAGAGAAAGTGACAAGGAGGAGGTGGCTCTTGATGCCCCCCTGGGAAACCCTAGGAAAAGAAAAGTCAACTAGGCCCTGCCCTAAGAATACCTAAAAGCCCAGTGTGATGAGACCCCTGGCCCTACCCTGCCCACATCACTGCCTAAGGAGATGATTGAAATTATGGTGGAAAAAAAGCTGATAAGTGATTAGGAAGAATAGGAGGAGGGTTTGGAGGAATTTTAACATGGATACTGAAAGTTTGGGTATTGTTAGAGAGCCAATGAACATCTAGGTATTGGAAGACCTTGATAGAAAAATCTACTACGATGAGCTAATTAACCCTACTCTATTGGCCATTTCTGACAATGCACGGGAAACTAGCTTCAACCTCTTGAACAAAGCAAATAATAGCTTGATTTATAACTTCCATTGCATCAAATGGTTGTTTCAAGAAATTGAGGCTCTAAAGGATAAGAAAAACTAGGACAATAGCCAGAACATCCAAAGGCACTAGGTAACCATAGGAAGGAAGAGAGATTAGGAACTCAATTACAATATCTACAGAGGCCAAGACACCAGAGATAAACAAGAGGATAGACTCTCCTTGGTTGAACAAAAAGTCCAAAGGTTTGATTCCATCCACCAGATCATGATAAAACAAATCATGGACATTCTACACACCCTAAATGAGAACATTGTCAATCTAAGGGATTCTCTGATGAGGGCCAACCTTGGTGGGAAATGGTATAGAAGACCAAGTTGGACTTTACCCAAGAAGAGGCTACTTGGAAAGACTCTAGGGACCAGGTGAACCAGGTGGACTAGGTGGAAACCTAGAACAAGAACCAGGAAGGAATGGACAATCAAAAGGATAACAAAGCTATAGAAACTCTGTAGGATGTGGATAAGGACAACCATTAGTCTATTTCTTTTGGTTTTTCTTATAGTTTTTTTTTGGGTTCTAGCTTTTGCCTCCTGGCCTTGGACCTTTTGTTGGTTTTGGCTTTTCATAGCTATTTCATGTTAGCTGGACTTTTTAAATTTCTATCTTTATGCTATAAAAATTTTGGGTTTTAGGATCCCTATAAAACCTATTTTACTTAATAAAAAACAATTATAGTTGATAATAGAATCGTGATTCTCAATTGAATCTTTATGCATTCCTTACTTATTTCATTAAACCATAATGGTATGACTTCTAGATAATAATAAAAGATTGTAAATAGTAATTTATTTCAAAATTTGGAAAATTTATAAATGTTAAACAATTTAAAATACTGTGTTGTAAAATATCTTTACCAAAACAACCATGGAGCCATTTTAACATTGATGTACAAATTGTGCTTCCCAATTTAGTTCATAATATCTCACCTCAAGGATAGGTTGCAAATCATAAATGAGAACATCATCTACCTATTTTTTCATACCTAGATTGTCAATTAATGTTAAAAGATAAATTGGCACAAACATGGAAAATTGAGATACATGATTTCAAACCAAAAAAAAAATTAGTTATGTTTTACCTTGGTAAATTTAGGGCATGACATCATAACACATATCTAGATGTGAGAAGATAACTTATTCACCAAAAAAATCTCTAAGAGAATAGGAACAATGGCCCTTGACCTTTTGACTAAGTAGATAGATCAATAGGTGGTGATGGAGTGTTCCTCATACTTGTCAGGTCTGGGGAACGATGAAAGTGGTTGCAGGAGATTGAAAGATCAGATTTTCAATTCAAGAGTTTCTTATTCCTTGTTACTAGCATGCCAAGTTAGATAAAAAAATGTAGCTCAGCCATATTCAACTATCACTCTATACCTTTATTTCCACCTAATTGGTTGAGGACTCTTCCTTTTCCAACTCGATAAGTGAAGCTCCTTATATTTTGGTTAGCAATAGAACTCATGATCTTGTGATCATCAACTGTGGTCAAAACCCTTCATGTCACCTTTTTCACATAACTTTGACCTTTACAATCTTATGATTGCTATACACATAGCACTAAGCCCATCCTTCATTCTCCTTATGAACTTTCAATAGCAAAAAGACCTATGATCTCACAATAGAATGATGGCATAATAACACTCTTGGTTTAATGTCATGGTACCATCAATCTCCTCTTGTGATGTTATGAACATGGTTGTTTAGACCTTTATGATCTTATGATTGTAGTCCATCATAACATCAGTACTTGTAACAATAACGCTTACAATCCTACGATCATAGTTAACTAAAATTTTGTCATAACCTCAAAAATCTCATCATTTGCACTTATGACCTTATGATAGGGGAATATCTTAAGATCAAAACACCTGATGTCCATCTAAAACTAGCCTCCATCCATTCTTACCTATCTATCTTATGACTCTAAGATCATATGACTAACCTTCCTCTTAAGAGTATTGGTGACCTAGGAAGTCAACCCATGATCCTACGATTACTAACCATTCATGGCATTGAAACACATATTCCTTTGACTCATGATCCTATGAAATCTTCAATGTCATGACAATTTGATGCTACACCAACATGAACCTCATAGCATCTTACCACTACTTGATTTTCCCAATGATCCTCTAATGTAAGGGTTATTGTAAGATTGTGACAATGTTATCTCATTGTGGCCTGGGATTAAAATATAATGTGAGATGGCTTAAAACCTAGGGTAAAAGATAACCTAAGGTTATAATGTACACTTCTGCATATTCAAATATTGGATCTTTGAATCTTGTGACTATTGGATGGGTTTAAATATTTGAATTCAATCTTTTGGCAGGGAGAGCACTTTTGACCAACATTTCTAGTGACTCAAGGGGAATGCAAGTCTCCTTGGCACATGACTAGTAACCATTAAAAAATCCATTGGGCTACAAAGCCTCTGAAACTAAGAAAACTTATCCATTTCATCACCTATGTTGTGTTCTAATCCACAAAATACCCTCATCCCACCTCTGAAACTTTGCAAAACTCCTCAAAATTGTCATTCTAGAGGAACAACACAATGTGCAAGGGACACTTCTTGGAAAATAGGAAGGAACAAAAAGAAAACTACTCTAACTATATACGTGAAACAACATCTTCATAGAAGTAGGGTTTAAGATGTATTCCATTCACTGGAATAGGCAGAATTTCACCATCAAGCTTTCTTAACTAGAAAGCATTGGCCTATTTACAACTACTAATCACATAGGGACCACTCCATAAGACATAAAATTTTGAGTATCTCCCTATCTTCACTTTGTCTATGTCCCATTTGAGAACAAGAACACCCTCTTTGAAAATTCTAACCTTAGCCTTCTTATCAAAACTTCTCTTCATCTATTGTTGATGTGCCTCCAAGGTCAGCATGTCTTTATTTCTTTTCTCTTCTAGCTCCATCAAGTTTGTTATTCTTATAGACATAGCATCATTTTCAATTAGATCCAACTATTGATCTAGTTCTAAGAATGGAAACTCTAATGAAATAGGAAGTCTAGCTTCCTTTCCATACACTATCATGAATGGAGAATTTTCAATAGCCCTCTTGTTAGATGATTTAGCCAATCCATTGCCCTAAGGATAGTAGTTATGATGTGCTTAAGTATATATTATGATCAACTACCCATGTACAAATATGGGCCCCTAGAAGACTTTACATCATGTGAAATAATGGTTGAAGGGGCATGAAACCTAGTCACAATTCCATCAAGGATTTCAAGAACTGAATATTTTATGCCATCCTTCAATGAAACTACCTTTGTCCATCTGGTGAAGTAATTTGTAGTAGCTAGGATCCATTTCTGACTAGATCTAGAAGGAGGATTGATGGGGCTAATGAAATTCAATCCCCATTAAGAAAAGGGCTTATAAACTTGGATGGGATGAAGTGGAAGAGCTACAAGACTCTATTTACTAGAAAAGGAAGTACATTTTTCACATTTTCTATCATATCTATGGAAATCATTGAACAAGTATGACCAGTAATAACTAGCTCTCATTATCTTCCTAGTAGTTGTTCCTGTTGAAAAGTGGCCACCATCAGGACCATCATGAAGCTCCTTAATCATTCTATCCACTTTGTCTGTATCAATACACCTTAAAAAAGCACCATTGAAGTCCTTCCTAAATAGGATACCATCAACTATGGCATAAGGAGTGGACTACAATCTAAACTATCTTCTTTTTGCCTTATCCAATCCCCAAGGACATCCATTGCCTGACAAGAAGGTATTCATATCGTCCATCCAATTCCTTGGATTATCATCTCCTATTTTTTCTACTCTATTGGTACTAAGAAATCTCCTATTTTTATTCTTGGGATGAGACCATCTATCTACATAGTCCTTTCCCTCTTACCAACTTGGTAATCTAGATGTCCACATCATACTCCATCACTTTGGTGATCCAACCATCTCTTTTCTCATTGATGTCTCTACTAAAAATGAAGTCCTTGATACTAGCATTAGGGAGAAAAGATGTATGAACTTATTCAAAGATATTATGACTACAAGGGTCTACTTTTCCACATAGCTATACACGTCTTCATTCTCCTTAAGCCCTTCACTAAAGAAGACAATAGGTTGTTCTTCATTCTTATCATTTGTTTGAGTCCATATAGTAGAAATACTTGACTAACCTCCTAAGGTGTAAAGAATGAAGTCCTTATCAAAATTGGGGTTGATAAGGATAGGAGCTAAAGCTATGGCTACCATGATCTCTTCAAAACCTATCTTCCCTTCTTTTTTCCATTTGCAGACCATGTTTTTCTTAAGCATAGTAGTAAGAGGTTTCACCATAGTAGCAAGATTAGGAATAAATCTTCTTAAAAAATTAATCCTACCAAGGAAACTTTGCAGCCCCTTCTTGTGACTAGGAAGAGAGAGAGAAAGTATTGCTTTTGTTCTCTCTTAGACCCCCTTTGGATACAATGTGTCCTAATAATTTCCCTTGATTAGTGGTAAAGACACATTTTTGTAGCTTCAAGGATACCCCATACTCTCTACATCTTATGAATACTTGTCTAAGATGGCCAAAATGATCTATTACATTCTTTGAATACACAATGATATCATCAAGGTAGACCAACACAAACCTTACAATCATGTTCTTGAAGGCTGTCTCCATTTCTTTTTGAAATGTCACGCCTACATTTTTAGTCCAAAAGGCATATTACTATAGGCATAGTTGCCCCACTTAGTGTTGAATGTAGTATTATGTGTATTAGACTCTTCGACCAATACCTAATTGTAACTCGAGAATCCATACAAGAAAGAGAATCTCTCTAAACCACTAACCTTACACAATATCTATTCCATGGAAGGGAGAGGGTGATGATCCTTAAGGGAGGTTTGGTTAAGATCCCTAAAGTCTACACATAGTCTAATTTCTTTGCTCTACTTCCTAATAGGGATGAGGTTAGCTACCAATTATGAGTGCTTGATAGGAAAAATTATATTGGCCTCAATCAACTTGGATATCTCTTTTCTCATTAATGGCTCAATCTTTGGATCAACTGGTCTCTATTTTTACCTAACTAGTTTAACATTATTAACTAAATCTATGGTATGTTGAAATAAACTTGGGTAAAAACTCTTTAAATCATCATATGTCTAAGAAAATATATTGTCAAATTCTTGGCATAGATGAACAAAAATCTCTTGCTTATTTTCAAATCATACCTTTCCCATATTAAGATTTCTCGCATCAACAACAATGATAGGAATGTAATAATCCTTGCTTGCAATGAGATTCATGCCTCTATCTCTTGCTTGATCATCAGGAGTGAAAACACTTTCTAAGGTAATAAGACCCTTAGGCATCTTGTTGGAGCTGAGCTTGATGATTTGATCCCAAAACTAAACATGTAGCCTTGATTGGTTTCTTCCTAATAACTATGCTTCATTCTACAATAAAATTATAATTTGTGCATCATATTCAAATACCTACCAATTGACATTATATCAGGTATAATAGGTCTAATAACCATCCTAATCTATTTCCTTCTATCATCTTCAACATTTTTTGGTACATCATGAGATGCACCAACTACTGTAAGTCTATTAGCATGTCTATTTTCTTTCCTAGGAATTGTTTGAATATTAATTGCATTGAAACCTTTAAGAAAATACCACACTCTATTTTTAGAAGACTTTAGAAAACTATTCTTATTGACATTCTAATTTCTCACCTAATGAACAATCAGCTCATTATCTCCATATACACTTAAGGCTTGAATTCCTCTTTTTTGAGCAAGCAAGAGGCCTTGAATCAATGCCTCATACTCTGCTACATTATTAGTACAACTAAATTGAATCCTAAATAAGAAGTAGTATCTTTCTAGTGTATGGGAGACCAACATCACACTAGCCCCTGATACATCAAAGTACATGCTCCATAATCCACTAGAATCTTCCTTGATTTTCATTAGGTTGGGAACATGAGCATCCTTTTCTGATATACAATATGTGCCAAGGCATGTCTTAATAGTTTCTAATATAGATTCAAGCTGATATGTACTAGCCCATTCATCTAAGACGAAATTAGGCATCTCTATTAGGGAAGTAGTAGGCTCATCTACTATGTCTCCCTCCTCTTCTTCATAAATGGTGCAATTCATATTGATGGGACTAGGGGTATAGGGATAATTATGATGGAGGACTAGAGACTCTACTCTTATCAAAGCTTTAGTTCAATATCTTGTTCTAAAAAATATGTATGACCACTTGGAGGAGATATAGCCACCTATTTGGGTAGTAATGTCTCTAGAAAGATAGATAGCAAAGTGTGGTTTGACCTCAACAATTGATATAGCTTGAACTATAGTACAACCAAGGCATGCATGTAGGGTCATTTCAACATCCATAAGGATTTCTATAGTCTTGATATTACTACCATCTAGCTGCAATACATTCTTAATAATGGGCTCATATTTCATTCCTAAGATATCAGTAACACATTGACGCATCACTGAACTACTAGCCCCCGAATCTATCATGAAGTTGTGGACTAGTTTATCCCCTATAATTAAAGAGACATATAAGGGAGGAGGTCTAGTTTTCTTACTTGTTTCTCCCTCTTTGCTTGGTTGCACCAAGATTGTCACACTTTCTTCTTTAGGTAGTTTATCTCTGAGTTCAATGCTTTCCAATTCTTGCTAGAGCACCCTCTTCTATGATAGTATGGTAGAAATAGCATCCCACACATAAATGTTTACATTGGTCTTGTTCATTTGATCTACCACACTAAATGATTTATTAGGTGCTTTGGTAGAAACCATGGGAGTTACATGTGTAGAAGGTTGAGATGGAATAGAGTGAGGAACATCCACATCTCTCCTACTATCATTTTGTCTCTATTGCTAGGAAGAATTAGCAAGTTGACTAGCATTGTGTTGTTGGTCAAATTCTCGTACATGAGGTATTGGACTTGATGTTGAGGCCTGATTAGAAGGAGGAGGGGTAGCATCTTCTATAGCTCTTCTTTTGCTCCTAATATTGCAAGCACATGAACCCTGGTTTACATTACAAGGTTCTTCCACTTGATGGTTCATGAAGGAGCAAGTTCCTTATAGAGAAGCATCAATAGGTTGATTAGCATTGTGTTTCTTGTCAACTACTTGCTCTGGTATAGTTAATTCCAAGTTAGATTGTTCCTTCTAACACATACAATATCCATAGGAGTAGTTACAAGAAGGGCAAAAATGTTGATCTTGAGCAAGATTATTTTGAGGGACTAAAGCCCTCTTTAGGTTCCTATTTGTAGCATGGAAGGAGGGGGTTATCAATAAGTCTATTCTAATTGTAACCCTATTTAGGTTTGTATTCATAGCATGGGGGGTTATTGATAGGTCTATTCTAATTGTAACCCCTATTTAGGTTTCTATTCATAGCATGAGAATCGTCAATAGGTCTATTCTAATTGTAAGGGGCATGACTCTAGTTTAGGGATCTATTATGAATGAGACCTTTGTTAGCATGAATTCTGATACTATGGGAAAACTTAGCAGAACATTGTTATAGTGTTTGTTTCTTATTGATGACAATATAGTAAGACTAACAAAGTAATAGACTAAGATTTGTGAATTGAGGATAGCACATTGTATATATGTCCATGTGTAGTTAACAAAAGATACTATAGCATATATTTGACATGTGGTCAAGTGCACAAAACCTAAATCAACATCATACAAAAGATATCAATGATTTACAAAGAACTACAAGGAAACATAGGATCAAGAAAATAGTCTCTATTGTTTGATTAATATAACACTTTGTGTTTGGAATAAAGGGTTGCATAGTTAACTGGAGGAAGTAGCCTAACAACTGATGATATCAACAAGTGCATAGGTACAGAAGCTACACTTGTGAAATTTTATGAACAACTGAGAGATGACAATATTAATTAAATGTGTATTTCATTTAATTAAATATGGAGTCCACTCAAAATAATGTTAAGCATGTGGAGCTGACTCAAAAGGTTAATAATTGAGTATGGTATAAAGGAAAAGTTTTTTCTAAGTTCTAATCATCATTGGTATGATCAAGGAGTAGAGAAGACTTGCAAATTGCAAAGGAAAAGAGTAGAGTAATCTATTACCTTAAGGGTTACTAATGAGTTCCAAACCTATTTGAATGATTTGAAGGTGAAGAAGTTTGATGTACTACACATAGAAAGAGAGAAGAAGATTGTTCCACATCTATTATTTTGAAATGAATAGTACTAAGGTCAATTGGATAGTGATTTTTTTGATTTGATCCAAAAGCTATTTGGACAGTGGGTTCAACTGCCTTCTACAACTCCTAACAGGGTTGGAATCTTCTAATAGGGATTAAATGTCTTCTAATAGGGACTCTTTGTACTAAGAATTGTAACAAACTCCTAATAGGGTCTATCCTCTAAAAAGGAATATTCAAATTAGTACATTATTCTATGTGCATTACTCCCACTGGGGTTTTCCCTCTAATGAAGGGTTTCCCTAGTCAACATATCTGGTGTATTTGTGTATGCACATTTATGATTTCTATTTACTTTGTTTGGTTAAGTGAGAATTATGTGATATTTTTTAATAATTGATTCACCCCCCCTCTCAATTATATTGGTGAACTATTACTTTTAACAATTGGTATCAGAGCATTACATCCTTGAAAGAAAGTTTAATGACTTTGGGAGATCCATGGAAAATATGTTCAAAAAAGAAAGTCCTAGATTTGATGGTACAAAATATGACAACTGGAAGGATAAAATGAAGACTTGTCTCTTGTGCATGGGACTAGGATATTGGCTTGTGACCAAGACATCCAAAAACATTGCAAAAGAAGAAAATCTTCAAACCTACATCAAAGAACAAAGAGAAGTGTTTATGTGCAACATAAGGGCAAGATAAGCAATACTATCAGCACTACCTAAAAGTGAGTACAGTTAGGTAAAACTACTTAAAACATCTCATGAAATTTGAAAAACTTTAGAAGCTAATTATGAAGGTGATACACATGCAAAAAGAGTTAGATTGCAAAACTTACTACGCATTTCAAGATGCTAAAATGATGGAAGATGGATCTATAAGAAGCTATGTTGGGAGAATATCTAAGATTATTGCAGGAATCACATCTTGTGATTGAAAGAAATCTAATGATTAAGTAATATGGAAGATCTTGAAAATTTTGACACCACCTTTCAAGTTAGTAGCACAAATGATTCAACTAATAACACCTTTCACTACTAATTTCACCAAAGAGACATTGCTTGGTAGATTGGAAGTAGCAAAATTTGATTTGAAATAGTTTGGAGAATTGGAAAAAGTTGACACAGCATTCAGTGCATTAAACATCAAGCCTGGTTTAGCAAGAAGCACAAAAACATAGGGAGACATTGCTATTAGTAGCAAATCCATTGAAGAAAAGATCCAAGGAGTGGCTCTTCTTGTGGAAAGAGAAAAGGATGGTAAGAATATCTTTAAATGTTGGACTTGTAATGAATATGGTCATTATGCATCTAAGTGTCCTAAAATAGAAAGGAATTTTAAGGGTAGATTCAAATCTAGAAGATCTAGAAATTGTTTATATGCTAATGAAGAAGAAAATGAAGAAGAATCTAATCAAAGAAAAAGTGAAGATGAATTAGGATTTGTAGCTATAAAAGAGGATGATCTTGATAGACAAATTAGAGAAGAAAGTGTGCTAATTTCACAAGTTGAAAAGAAAGATTGGATCATTAATAGTGATTGTTCACATCACATGACTAGATATATGAGCAAGTTTGTCAAATTCAGAAGCTATCATGGAGGAATTGTCAAGTTAGGGAATAATGTAGCTTGTCATATTACAAGAATTGAATCTATAACACTTGATGTTAAAACATATACTGATGATGTTTATTTTGTTGATGGACTTAAGCATAACTTGTTGAGTGTTAGATAGCTTATGTATAAAGGCTCTCAACTATGATTTGGTAATGGTACATGCATTATCAAGAACAAGGAAGGAAAACTACTTGGTACTAGCACTAAAACCAGAGGTAATGTATTTCAGTTAAACTCCAGTGAAATAACATGTTTAGTAGCAAGGATTGACAATAGTTGGTTATGGCACATAAGATTTTGTCACATAAAATTTGATAACATTGTGAAGGCTAGTAATACACTTGTTGTGAGAGATTTGCCCAAAATCTCTAAGCCCACTGAACTATTTGTAAGGAATGCATTTTAGCTAAATAGAAAAGAGTCTCATTTCTTAGTAGGTAGTTTTGTACTACACAAAAGCTAGAATTAATACATACATATTTGAGTGTTCCTACAAGAACAAGAGGATTATATGGAGAAAGGTACTTTATGATTTTTGTTGATGATTTCACTAGGATGATGTGGGTAGCTTTTCTTAAAGAGAAATCAGAAGCATTTGAGAAATTCAAGATATTTAAGAATAAATTTGAAAATGAATCTAGGCTTAAGATCAAATAGAGGGGGAGAATTCACCTCTAGAGAATTCAATATCTATTGTGAAGAACATGGCATCAAGAGACAATTATCCTCACCCCATACACCTAAGTAGAATGGGATTGCTGAAAGGAGAAACAAATTAATTGCTGAAGTAGTAAGAGCAATGCTATTTGAGAATGATGTACCAAAGGCCTTTTGGAGAGAAGCAATCAATATAGTAGTATACATAATGAATAGAGTACATATTAGAAAGGGTATGGACAAAATACCCTATGAATTATGGTTTGGTCAATCACCATAAGTCAAATACTTCAAGATATTTGGAAGAAAATGTTATATTAGAAGAGATGATGATATTGGTAAGTTTGATCCAAGGAGTGATGAAGATATGTTTCTTGGCTATTCATTAAAAAGTAAAGCCTACAGATGTTTTAACTATAGAACAAAAACTATAGTAGAGTACTCAAATGTTAAAATTGATGAAAAGTTTGGTACCAAGGAAAAGAGAATGGACTATAACTCTGATGGAGATGATTACTCTAGAATGGCTAACAAAGGTAATGAGTTACTTTTCAAGACTAACAATGACTTGCAAAATAATGTACAAATTGAAAATGTGAGAGAAGATCAGAGTGTAGTACCTGAGATAAGAATTTAAGTAGTAACTCCTACTCCAAATAGGAACTTGATAAAGAATCATCCTATAGATTAGATAATAGGTAGTAAGGAAAAAAGGGGTGATGACAAGAAGCAAAATTAATGAAGAACTATGTTTTATATCTCAAGTAGAACCAAGAAGTGTAGATGAAGCAATCAAAGATGATCAGTAGATAAAAGCAATGGAGAAAGAACTCCAGTAGATAATCAAGAATGAAACATGGGAATTAGTTCCTAGACCAAAGGAAAAAGATGTGATTGGCATGAAATGGGTATTCAGAAATAAAATGAATGAACAAGGAGAAGTAATAAGAAACAAGGTAAGACTTGTATTCAAAAGCTATTCTCAGCAAGAAGGAACTAATTATGAAGAGACATATGCGCCTATAGAAAGGATGGAAGAAGTCAAAATGTTTCTAACATATGTAGCAAAAAATAATTTTAAGGTATATGAGATGGATGTTAAGTTAGGATTCTTAAATGGAGAACTAGAAGAAGAAGTTTACATTGAGGAACCAGAGGGTTTTTCATTAACAAAAGAAAAGGATATGGTTTGTAGACTAAAGAAAGAACTGTATGGATTAAAATAAGCATGAACAACCTAGCATGCAAGGTTGGACAAATACTTAGCAAAGCTTGGATTTGCTAAAGGAATAGTAGATAGTAACCTATGTTTGAAGAAAATAGAAGATGGTTTGCTAATAATCATTGTATTTGCTGATGACATCATTTTTGGTGGAAATGATGAAGCCAGTAACAAATTCTCAAAAGACATGGAGAATGAGTTTGAAATGAGCATGATAGGTGAAATAATTTATTTTTTTGGATTGCAGATTGTTCATAACAAAGAAGGTATCATTATTTCTCAAACCAAGTATTTAAAGGAGTTAATGAAAAGATTTGGTTTAGAAAGTTGTAAACCTATTGAAACTCTTATGGTAACTAGTCATAAATTATCTAGCAAAGATCAGATGCCTATTATTGAACAAAAGAAGTACAAATCTATAGTTGGTGGATTATAGTAAACCAGATATAGCTAATACAGTTGGTGTTGGAATTCACAAGTAGGAAGGTTTACTTTTGAGAGGGGGGGTGAATCAAAAGTAACTATCTTTAACCTTTTAAAACATTTTAGCTGAGATCATTCATATGCATCTAACATATCTACTTAACATGAAAAATAAAGACATGCATGAAAATAGATAACATAAGATTTTGGTCACCCAAAAATCCTCCATAATGAGAAGGTAAAACTGGGGTGGGGATGACACCGACAAATTATCACTGCAGCAATATGTAACTATTTAAAGTTACAAAGTTTGACCACTTCCAATCGTCTACCCTATGAAAGGCCTATCTTATTAAATACTTTACACCCTATTAAAAGTGACCTGGTTAAAGGATTTACAAACACTCACTTGGAATGTTACCCTATTAAAGGATTTAGCACCTTGTTTAAAGGCTTACAACATGGTTTTTAGATCAACCAATCATCATAGGGTTTTCATTCCTAATACAATGTGTGAGGCCTCACCCTGACCCTTCATAGCCTTATATGTTACTCTATCATTTTGATACTTACGACTCGAGATGTCGAGACATTATTAGATACTTGAACATATTATTTTATCTTATGTTGTGTGATGTTATGTTTAGATATTTGATGTCCCTTATTTAATGCTTTATGTATATGTATGTTGATGAAATCAGTAATGTAGGCTTGAGACTTTGATTTCAGAGATGTTAAATGGTTAAGAATTAAACAGGATGAAGAAACCCTAATGATGTATGTTTCAATTTATGTGAATTTCTGATACGTATATATGTACATGTGATTTTTGAGACGACCGATGTGTGCAATGAGTGTGCATATATTTTAGTCGAGGAAATTGATGGAGGAACAGAACTGATCTCTATGTGTTAATTTTGGAAACCTTGTTGTTCGTAATTCAAGTATTGTATTGTGAGATATGTATCTCTTTGTGATCAGTAAATGTTAATGTTCATAACTATGTTCTTTTAAGTGTCACTTGACACTCGTGAATTGTGTATGCTCTTCAGCGTACTGATTAGGGTTAGTTGTTCAAACTTTGGACCTTAGTCGATTTTAGTTGGTGTCAGTTTGCTAATTTGGTTGTTAATTGAGTTTAGTCATCCCTAATCCAGATTAGTGCTTAATCTGCATGATAGAGTAGTCAGAAGGTCCTATTTTATTCCTAGATTTTTGTTTGGCTCTAAACCTTTTCCCTAAGGCTTAAAACATGAAATAATTATACCCAAAGTGTATGGGTATGGGTTAGGGGTCTTTTCCAACCCCTAAGCCCCTTTTTTTGACTTTTGAGGCCACTCAAAAAGTCTCTTTTTGCCTTTGTGCGAAAATTGATCATGGTTATCTTGAGTTACCTAACCTCATCTCCACTTAGTGTTTAACCCTAGTGAGAGTAGAGTTAGGAGTTTCTAGAATTGCAAGTGGGTGGGAGAAGTTATTGATCCCTTGGGTGGTTGAGTTTTGAAGCTTATTTAGAGGCCCTTCTTGGACTAGTGGAGGTTGTTACCCAATCTCTACATTTCGAGAGGAGTTTTGAAGATTGAAGCAAGGAAAGGGAAACTCTACTCAAAATTTTTCATTGCCATTACCTCTTGTGAAGGTAGGAAAATCTCATCTCCCTTGTTCAGTTTCCATGTTTGTTTCATGCATATGCTACCTTGTTGTTGTTTCAATGTTTGTATGTTTCTGGGTATGTTGGGAAGCTTTGAAAACCATGTTATTTTTGGATGATTTCCTTTCATGTTTATGTTGCAATTTTGAGATTTTTCTTGCATGGGTGTTTTGGTATTACTCACCTTTGGAGAGGGCAGAAGTGACCAATTTTTGGAAAGGTCTGTTTAGTCAGACTCCAACCAGTGTAGAGTCTCTTCTCAGGATGAGAAGAGGGAGAAAGGGTAGGGTGTTATGTGCCCCTACCTGTCAGCAAAAACCTTGTATGAATATGGTATGTTGAAATGGAAGAACGAAAGTTCTTGGTATATAACCCTGATTGGGCATTTGTTTGGTGTTGTGCTTGACTTCTCCTGGTTGGAAGAATCCACTTTTCCCTAGTGTTGATGTATTGTGAATCTTATGGTGATAACCTTGTGTGAATATGCATGGTTGAATGGTTGAATGGTTCTTGGTCATGCTTGTTGTCACCTGATCAGAATTATGTTCTCTCCACAGTTCTTAGAAATGTGTTGCAGAAAATGATGTTGATCCCTTGATAAGGGACTTGAAGGAAATTTATTTGATTGTTGTAATTGGGATTGATTTCCTATGTAATTTGTAATTTTTTTCAATTTTTTTGTATTGGCCACGACGCCGAGTTTTCTTCCTGGTTCTTTCTCGGCTGAGCCCTTGAATTAGGTTGTTAATAAAATAAGTGATTGAGTAATCTTTGGTTCTCTTGAAGTTTTCATATTTTATTTTGTCGCTTGAATGTATATTAAAGATAGGATGAAACGATGATGTTCAATTATGCAAGATTCAATTTGTAAATGTATGGTATCTCCTTTGAGTTTGAGATGATTTAGTTCATGGTTGGTTGTGTTGAAAGTAAATTTGTAAGAACATGTAGGAAAGAATTATGTCAAGATATCCAAACTTAAATTTGAAACACGATAGAGGAAAGAACTCGGTGTGTTTTGATACTCCCTTCAAAATGAATAGAGCATTGTCATTTTGATCTCTTTATTTTCTCAATTGCCTTAAGATTAGTTAGTCACTATGTTATTCAAATTGTGCTCCATCAGTTATAATAGATAGTTAAATGAATATTTAGATGATTATTCCATGAAATGTGGGTATCATTGAAATGCATAGCATTTGGGGTTCATGGGAAATTATTAACCAGGGATTCATAAGAGATTTACGTAGATTTTGATGATCTTGCAATAGTTGTTTTGTTGAGCATGATGTTTAATAAGATGATAAGTTAATATCATAAAAAAATAATTAAAAACATCAATCCTATAAGACTCCATAGTAAGACTGAAACCAACAAGAGAGTTTCATAATGCATGTAAAAAGGCCTGTAGTAGCACATATATCATTCTGGAAATTGTATGGCAAACACAAATATAGTTGATACTATTACAGACTAATAAAATAATAGACCCTCAATGATTTAAAACCAATACTTTATAAAAATCTAAATATCCTAGCTACTAATATCTTTTCCTACCATATAAACTTTATGTCATTAATTTTTTCCCTCACCTTGGTGGACGTCACTTTGGAAGGATGTTTTAAAAATGTGTTAAATCTTGCAAAGTCAAATTTTACTGCCACTTGGTGACATCACCAAACCTCCACCCTATTCTTGGTTTGCACTAGCCTTGTCTTGTCTTGGCTAGATTACTTTTGGAATGGTTGATGTAACCCTTTTTTTTCATTGTCATTTTTATTGGCTACCTTTTCCCTTAAGAAGGTTGGCGTATGCATGACTAAGGCTTGGTCAGCGCTCATGATGATTGGGCAGAGCGCTGTCCCAAAGACAGCGCTTGGGAAGTGTTGCCCATGTTTGAAGAGTGATGTTAGCATAGGGTAGTGTAGAGTAGGTTGTTGAGTAGATAGATGTTAGGTTAGGTTAGTAAATTTGTTTAGTATAAATTAAGTATGGTTAGTTTAATATTAAATTTAGAATTGTGTTAGTTTTATAAAGTAATGTTAAAAGTAAGTTGGCATTAAATATTATAGTAGTGTTAATAAATTTGCATATTAGTTGTAGTTTTAATTAAAATTGTTTAGGTATGGTTGTTTTAGAATATAGATCTTAAATTTAGTGTAATTTAAATTTAATTTAGTTAAGTATTTTAATATACGTAACTTAGTTTAGCTTTGAAGATGATATTTAAATTAGAGTTAGTTATTTTAGTTACTAAAAAGCTTTAAATTAGTTAGAATTTAGTTAGTTGTTAATTAATATTTAGTAAGATTAGATAGTTAATTTTTTTTTATGTTAAGATAGTTGAAATGCTTTAAGTTAATAAATTTTAGACATATAAATTC
This sequence comes from Cupressus sempervirens, assembly GCA_028749045.1. NCBI lineage: Eukaryota > Viridiplantae > Streptophyta > Pinopsida > Cupressales > Cupressaceae > Cupressus > Cupressus sempervirens. The sequence goes on along the minus strand of CM053788.1, from coordinate 132,739,165 downwards.
AAGTTTTAATTTTAGTTAATTGTTTTTCTTAAAAGTGACTTTACAATATCGATTAGATTGTCAACCGATAATTGTCTAAGAGATTTATAGTTGTTTTTGATTAAATATTTTCAAATAACTTGGAACGAACTCATTTAAATTGTTATTTAAATAATTTTCATGTATTGTTAGAGAGGAAATATAACTATTGTTTTAAGATTAATATGAAACGAAATAACGTCGATATTATTTTAATGACGAGAGCATCAAAATTTTAATGATGTATGCCTTTACAAGATATGTAACTTAAGATGTAATGAAGAGAATCTTTTCATGCACTGTGATCAAAACATATCGAACTTGTGCATTCTTATTATTAATTTATTATTCAAAAAATTTAGTGTGTTTTATCCCTTGTAGTTTGGGCATGACATTTTGGTATCAGAGCCAGTGTTTCAACACTAGGAACCTTAGACCATTATGCTTCTGAAACTTAAAATGAAATATTAAATTGTGTAGGATGCCTCTTGTTACTCGAAGCAACTCACGAGGTAGAGTTCGTAGGGCAAGAGGTGGTAGAGCAGGATAGGGGGATGGACCCCCTCCACCACCTCCACCTCCACCACCACCGAACCCAAACTAGGACATTATAGATGCACTTCAAACTTTGATCGGTGTAGTTCAGGAGAGAGTAGTACCTGTGGTTCAGCCAATTCAGCAGATTCCAGTAGTGGAAGTAGAGGGACCTAAAGGAGGTTGGCCCAGAGGCAGAGAGAGCACTAGGAGTCCCCCACCGAGACAGTTAGAGGGGCAGGATGAGCATGAAGGTGAGTTAATACACCAGAGAAGACCCCCACTTGACAGACCTCCTAGACATGTAGGAGATGATATCAGGGAATTGATTCGACTTGGGCCACCATTATTTATGGGTTCCACTGAGGGGACAGTAGTAGAGGCATGGTTGCAGAGCCTATGGTAGTGCTTTGGATTATGATCCTATGGGAGTAATCTAAAGGCATGCCTAGTAGTTCATCAATTGAGAGTGGATGCCTCCAATTGGTGGCATTAGGACGAGATCATAGGTGGAGTGAGGATGGATACCCTCACATGGGAATCATTCCTAGAAATATTTTGAGAGAGGTACTTGTCAGAGCATTTTTGACAGAAATAGATAGAGGAGTTCCATTCTCTTTATCAGAGAGGTCTTACAGTGGCACAGTATGAGAGTAGGTTTCTCAAGCTCCTTCCTTATGTGGAATACATGAAGGACGAGAAACTACAGGTACATCATTTTATCATAGGTTTGAATTTCTCACTTCAGGGTCTAGTTCGGATGGCCTTCCCTACCACCTTTAGATAGGTAGTGGAGATAACACTAGTGGCAGGGGATACTCAGGGTAGACAGGAATCACGGGATCGGTCTCAGAACCAAAACTCTACCCAATAAAAGCCCCCTTGGAAAGGGAATCAAAATTATACACCAGGGTCCTCTAAGGGCCAACAGTCTCAACAGTAGCAGCAGGAACTCTCATAGGGTTAGCAGGGCTTTGAGCCCAAGTAGTGGTAGTCACAGCAGGATCATAGAGTACATACCCCACAGTCACATTTAGTGCAAACTCAGCAGCCTTCCAGGGGTGGATACGGTGGCTCTAGTAGGTCAAGAGGCCCATAGCAATCAAGATCACAAGATACACGATATTATACTCGAGGGCCATGCCATACTCATGGTGGCATGGGTCATTTAGCTAGAGAGTGTCCACAAGGACAGTCATCTAGTGGTCAAAGAGGGGATTTTTCAGAGCCAACAGTTGGAGACATGGACAGGTCCCACAGAATTTTTATAGTGGTTGACAACCACCAGACTGAGCATCAAGCTACAGATATTGAGGCTACAGGTGGACTTGGTTGGCTAGTTAGTGCTAGAGACTATCCATTTTATTGCTCGATAGACCCTAGCTCCTCGAGGTTGAGAGCTAGACCAAGTTAGGGTCTAGGGGGAATGTCGCGATGAGGTCATGATTTCTTGGGAGGATGTAGCACGAATGCGATCTCTATACCCTTGTCTTTTGATGAACTCCAGGAGGAAGTTCATGCCTAGTGGGGTAGGATGTGAGGCCTCGCCCTGACCCTTCGTAGCCTTAGATGTTACTCTATCATTTTGATACTTACGACTTGAGATGTCGAGACATTATCAAATACTTGAACATATTATTTTATCTTATGTTGTGTGATGTTATGTTTAGATATTTGATGTCCCTTATTTAATGCTTTATGTATATGTATGTTGATGAAATCAATAATGTAGGATTGAGACTTTGATTTTAGAGATTTTAAATGGTTAAGAATTAAACAGGATGAAGAAACCCTGATGATGTATGTTTCAATTTATGTGAATTTCTGATACGTATATATGTACATGTGATTTTTGAGACGACCGATGTGTGCAATGAGTGTGCATATATTTTAGTCGAGGAAATCGATGGAGGAACAGAACTGATCTCTATGTGTTAATTTTGGAAACCTTGTTGTTCGTAATTCAAGTATTGTATTGTGAGATATGTATCTCTTTGTGATCAGTAAATGTTAATGTTCGTAACTATGTTCTTTTAAGTGTCACTTGACACTCGTGAATTGTTTATGCTCTTCAGCGTGCTGATTAGGGTTAGTTGTTCAACCTTTGGACCTTAGTCAATTTTAGTTGGTGTCATTTTGCTAATTTAGTTGTTAATTGAGTTTAGTCATCCCTAATCCAGATTAGTGCTTAATCTGCATGATAGAGTAGTGAGAAGGTCCTATTTTATTCCTAGATTTTTGTTTGGCTCTAAACCTTTTTCCTAAGGCTTAAAACATGAAATAATTATACCTAAAGTGTATGAGTATGGGTTAGGGGTCTTTTCCAACCCCTAAGCCCTTTTTTTTTGACTTTTGAGGCCACTCAAAAAGTCTCTTTTTGCCTTTGTACGAAAATTGATCATGGTTATCTTGAGTTACCTCACCTCATCTCCAGTTAGTGTTTAACCCTAGTGAGAGTAGAGTCAGGAGTTTCTAGAATTGCAAGTGGGTGGGAGAAGTTATTGATCCCTTGGGTGGTTGAGTTTTGAAGCTTATTTAGAGGCCCTTCTTGGACTAGTGGAGGTTGTTACCCAATCTCTACATTTAGAGAGGAGTTTTAAAGATTAAATCAAGGAAAGGGAAACTCTACTCAAACTTGTTCATTTCTATTACCTCTTGTGAAGGTAGGAAAATCTCATCTCCCTTGTTCAGTTTCCATGTTTGTTTCATGCTTATGCTACCTTGTTGTTGTTTCAATATTTGTATGTTTTTGGGTATGTTGGGAAGCTTTGAAAACCATGTTATTTTTGGATGATTTCCTTTCATGTTTATGTTGCGATTTTGAGATTTTTCTTGCATGGGTGTTTTGGTATTACTCACCCTTGGAGAGGGTAGAAGTGACCAATTTTGGGAAAGGTCTGTTTAGTCAGACTCCAACTAGTGTAGAGTCTCTTCTCAGGATGAGAAGAGGGAGAAAGGGTAGGGTGTTATGGGCCCCTACCTGTCAGCAAAAACCTTGTATGATTATGGTATGTTGAAATGGAAGAACGGAAGTTCTTGTTATATAGCCTTGATTGGGCATTTTTTTGGTGTTGTGCTTGACTTCTCCTGGTTGGAAGAATCCACTTTTCCCTAGTGTTGATGTATTGTGAATCTTATGGTGATAACCTTGTGTGAATATGCATGGTTGAATGGTTCTTGGTCATGCTTGTTATCACCTGATCAGAATTATGTTCTCTCCACGGTTCTTAGAAATGTGTTGTAGAAAATGATGTTGATCCCTTGATAAGGGACTTGAAGGAAATTTATTTGATTGTTGTAATTGGGATTGATTTCCTATGTAATTTGTAATTTTTTTCAATTTTTTTGTATTGGCCACGATGCCGAGTTTTCTTCCTGGTTCTTTTCCGGCTGAGCCCTTGAACTAGGTTGTTAATAAAATAAGTGATTGAGTAATCTTTGGTTCTCTTGAAGTTTTCGTATTTTATTTCATCGCTTGAATGTATATTAAAGATAGGATGAAACGATGATGTTCAATTATGCAAGATTCAATTTGTAAATGTATGGTATCTCCTTTGAGTTTGAGATGATTTAGTTCATGGTTGGTTGTGTTGAAAGTAAATTTGTAAGAACATGTAGGAAAGAATTATGTCAAGATATCCAAACTTAAATTTGAAACACGATAGAGGAAAGAACTCTGTGTGTTTTGATACTCCCTTCAAAATGAATAGAGCATTGTCATTTTGATCTCTTTATTTTCTCAATTGCCTTAAGATTAGTTAGTCACTATGTTATTCAAATTGTGCTCCATCAGTTATAATAGATAGTTAAATGAATATTTAGATGATTATTCCATGAAATGTGGGTATCATTGAAATGCATAGCATTTGGGGTTCATGGGAAATTATTAACCAGGGATTCATAAGAGATTTACGTAGATTTTGATGATCTTGCAATAGTTGTTTTGTTGAGCATGATGTTTAATAAGATGATAAGTTAATATCATAAAAAAAAATGAAAAACATCAATCCTATAAGACTCCATAGTAAGACTGAAACCAACAAGAGAGTTTCATAATGCATGTAAAAAGGCCTGTAGTAGCACATATATCATTCTGGAAATTGTATGGCAAACACAAATATAGTTGATACTATTACAAACTAATAAAATAATAGACCCTCAATGATTTAAAACCAATACTTTATAAAAATCTAAATATCCTAGCTACTAATATATTTTCCTACCATATAAAATTTATGTCATTAATGTTTTCCCTCACCTTGGTGGACGTCACTTTGGAAGGAGGTTTTAAAAATGTGTTAAATCTTGCAAAGTCAAATTTTACTGCCACTTGGTGATGTCACTGTACCTCCACCCTGTTCTTGGTTTGCGCTAGCCTTTTCTTGTCTTGGCTAGATTACTTTTGGAATGGTTGATGTAACCCTTTGTTTTCATTTCCATTTTTATTGGCTACCTTTTCCCTTAAAAAGGTTGGCCTGCGCATGACTAAGGCTTGGTCAACACTCATGATGATTGGGCAGAGCGCTGTCCCAAGAATAGCGCTTGGGAAGCACTGCCCATGTTTGAAGAGTGATGTTAGCATAGGGTAGTGTAGAGTAGGTTGTTGAGTAGATAGATGTTAGGTTAGGTTAGTGAATTTGTTTATTATAAATTAAGTATGGTTAGTTTAATATTAAATTTAGAATTGTGTTAGTTTTATAAAGTAATGTTAAAAGTAAGTTGGCATTAAATATTATAGTAGTGTTAATAAATTTGCATATTAGTTGTAGTTTTAATTAAAATTGTTTAGGTATGGTTGTTTTAGAATATAGATCTTAAATTTAGTGTAATTTAGATTTAATTTAGTTAAGTATTTTAATATACGTAACTCAGTTTAGCTTTGAAGATGATATTTAAATTAGAGTTAATTATTTTAGTTACTAAAAAGCTTTAAATTAGTTAGAATTTAGTTAGTTGTTAATTAATATTTAGTAAGATTAGATAGTTAATTTTTTTAATGTTAAGATAGTCGAAATGCTTTAAGTTAACAAATTTTAGACATATAAATTCAGTTTTTAATTTTAGTTAATTGTTTTTCTTAAAAGTGACTTTACAATATCGGTTAGATTGTCAACTGATAATTGTCTAAGAGATTTATAGTTGTTTTTGATTAAATATTTTCAAATAACTTGGAACGAACTCATTTAAATTTTATTTAAACAATTTTCATGTATTGTTATAGAGGAAATATAACTATTGTTTTAAGATTAATATGAAACGAAATAACGTCGATATTATTTTAATGATGAGAGCATCAAAATTTTAATGATGTATGCCTTTACAAGATATGTAACTTAAGATGTAATGAAGAGAATCTTTTCATGCACTGTGATCAAAACATATCAAACTTGTGCATTCTTATTATTAATTTATTATTCAAAAAAATTAGTTTGTGTTTTTGCCCTCGTAGTTTGGGCATGACACAATGGCTAGAGAGTATTAGGGAGTCTTGACCTGATGACTTGCAATCTTCAATTGCTGATTCCAAATCCTTGTTCTGTGCAATCTGATCTAATCCTTCTTGATCTGATATGTCTCTACTCAAAATGTTGATGCTCTATTCTAACCAACTAGATTTTGCAATGCTACTCTTCCTTTTCTAAGTCTTACACCCCAGTAAACATTGCTAGCATTCTCTCATAAACTCTTACTCGTACACGAATAATGGGGTTTAATCCTCCTTTTAAAGGCTTCGAAGACTTAGGGTTAGGTATGAATCCATGATCAATATTCATTCTTCTTTTCCCATTCAATTCTTTCACTTTTCCTATTGGTTGCATGCTTTCTCCATTTTTCTTATTGGTTGCATGCTAATTGCTTAGGGAATGCAAAATATTCAATATTATCTTCAAGATCCTTTGGGATTCATCCTGAGTCAGCTCAAAAATGGTTTACATCTAAGTTTGTGAAGGCACAAACTCATATGTTGATTCTATGTTACTTGGCACTTACTAGTTGCTGATGCTCGACGCATAGGAATTTTGTTTCAGCCAGCTCCTATAGTAATTTTGTTTCACTCGACATCTATGGTGACTTGGCACCTATAGTGACTCAGCATCACTTATCACTTGACACTTGAATGTTGCTTGGCACCTAAAGTTCACTTGGCACCTATTGAATTTCTAGCTTCACACATAATGTAGCTTGGCATCTGTATTATACTCAACTTCAACTTAGAAATTAGTTAAGTGTGTTGACACTCAATTGTCAAAAGCAATCTGAGACCAATAGTGGGAATTGTGGTAAGATTTCAAGCTAATCCTAAAGAATATCACCATGCAACAGTAGAAAGAATATTCAAATATCTGAAAGGAACATCATATTATGGCATTTGGTATGACAAAAGAATTTATTTCACTCTTTGCACTTATATAGATGTTGATTGGGTAGGAGATAGGGATGATAGTAAAGGCACTAGTGGAGGAGCAGTTTTCCTTGGAGGAAGATTAGTTTCTTGGCTCAACAAGAAGAAAGATTGTATCTCATAAAGTACTACAAAGGTAGAGTATGTTGCAGTAGCAAAGAATTATAATCGAGTCATATGGATGAAGAAGATGAAAAAGGATATTGGAATCACATTCATAAAACCTATTATCATTTACCATGATAACACAAGTATAGTCAACATGTCCAAGAATCTTGTTTTGCATTCTAAGACTAAGCACATTGCTATAAAATATCATGTGCTAAAAGAAAAAGTTGCAAAGAAAGAAATTAGATTGGAATACATCAGTACTAAGGAATAGATTGTAGATATTTTCACAAAGGCCTTACCAAAGGATACATTTGTGTACCTAAGAGGTATTCTTGTGGTTATACCCCTACCTACCTCAAAGTAGAAGATGTAGAAGTGCATTAGTCTAGGGTACACAACACCATTGTTAGACTGGACTAAATGGCGATGCTTCTCTAATGGGGGAGTATCTGTGATGACCAAAATTAGTTAAGGACTCTTGGCAATAGGTAATTGGTATACAATAATATCTTTAGATACTTGTGTTATTTATAAAATTATATGTAAAGATTGTAAAGCAACAGATCGGCTTGTGGTCATGCTAATAGGTTGTTATATGTTCAAATGTTATACTACCTTTGACATTGATGTCAACGGGGGAGAGAGTGTGATATGAAAAACATTACAATGGAAAAGAAATAAAACATTAGAATGGGAGAGAGTGATATTACACAATGGGGAGCAATGTTTACATGAAGCAAGATTTGATTGATGAAGAAAACTTATTTGGTATTCTTGGAACTAGATATTTTTCATCTATATTGTCATCAATGCCAAAGAGGGAGATTGTTAGCATGAATTCTGATGCTATGGGAAAACTTCACACAATATTGTTATAGTGTTTGTTTGCAATTGATGACAATATAGTAAGACTGACAGAGTAGCAGACTAAGATTTGTGAATAGAGGACAACACATTGTATATCTATCCATGTGCACTTAATAGAAGATATTAAAACATGTATTTAACATGTGGTCAAGTGCACAGAACCTAAATCAACAACATAAAGAAGATATTAGCGATTTACAAAGAACTACAGGGAAACGGAGCATTAGGAAAATAGTCTTTGTTGTTTGTTTAATATAATACTTTGTGTTTGGAATGAAGGGTTGTGCAATTAACTGGAGGAAGTAGGCTAACAATTGATGACATTAGCAAGTGTACAGTTACAAAAGCCACACATGTGAAATTTTGTGAACAAATAAGAGTTGACAACATTAATAAAATGTGTATTTCATTTAATTAAATATGGATCTAACTCAAAATAATGTTAAGTATGTGGAGCTGACTTAGAAGGTTAATAATTATGGTATAAAGGAAAAGTTTTTTCCAATTTCTAATCATCATTGGTATGATCAAGGAGTAGAGCAGACTTGCAAATTGTGAAGGAAAAGATTAGAGTAATCTACTATCTGTAAGTGACCTTAAGGGTTACTCACGAGTTCCAGATCTCTTTGAATGATCTAAAGGTGAAGAAGTTCAATGTACTAGATAGAGAAAGAGAGAAGAAGATTGTTCCACATCTATTATTCTGAAAGGAATAGTATTGAGGTCAATTGGACAATGGGTTTGTTTATCTGATCTAGAAGCTACTTGGACAATGGGTTCAGTTGCCTTCTATAACTCCTAATAGGGTTGGAATCTCCTAACAAGGATTCAAAGTCTTCTAATAGGGACTCTTTATACAAAGCATTGTAAAAAACTCCTAATAGGGTCTATCCTCTAACAAGGAATATTTAGATTAGTACATTATTCTACGAGCATTACTCCCACTAGGTTTTTCCCTCTAATCAAGGGTTTCCCTAGTCAACTTATCTAGTGTATTTATGTATGCACATTCATGATCATTTTTTACTTTGTTTGGTTAAGTGAGTATTATGTGAGATTTTTTAATAACTGATTCACCCCCTCCCCTCTCAATTATATTGGTGAACTATTACTTCTAACAACCTTGATACTAGAATTGGGGAGATCTATTATTTTATGCTTCCTACTTCTTCATAGTCACCAACTCATTACCCATCTGCTGCATTATTGCACCATTGTCCTCCATCTTCCTTTCTTGATCCTAGAGTCTCTTGTATTTGTTTTGCATCAATGTTGGCATCATGGTCTCAATCTTTTCAACCCCATTAGACGAGGTGGAAGCTATTGGGATCATAGCAAAGGGATGACTTGTAGAAGGGGTATGAATAGGGGCTATAATAGGCTAATGATTAGGTGGGTTAGGGATGAAGGGCATTGGGGGCCTTAAGGCTAACTTCCCTAGCTGTATCAACATATTTTTTTCCCTTATAGCTACCTCATATACATTTGGTAAAGTATCCCCTCCCATAGACTACAGAGTTGTAGCAATATCATTGTTAAAGGCTTTGAGGTAGTACAAGAATGTAATACCAGGGGAGGGCTTTATTCCATTAGGTATTCTATCCCATGTCTTTTGAAACCTATAATTAAAATTAGTCATACATTCATGGGGTGCCCTCTTGATGGTTTTCAACTTCTCTAAAAGTGAAAGATAGTCACTTTTATCTTCAAAATGTTTTCATAAGGCCACTCCTAATTATGAGACAACCCTCTATACCAGTGTAATGCCTTCCCCTTTAAGGATGAGGCTAGAAGTCTAAATTGTACATCATCTTTAGTGATGCCATCAATATTGCAGATGTTAGACACCTCCTAAATATGCTCAACAAGAGAAATGGAGGTTTCACCATTAAACTCAAGTATAATTTTGAGGGCTAACACTAGAATATCATTTCTTTGACCCAAAAGGAGAGGGCTTCCAACATTGAAGGTAGAAAAAGCATGTGCTCTAGCCATATAAATGAGTGGCCTACTCATATGAGTAGATGGTATCTTAGGCTGAGATCTATTTTCAAGAGGGATAGAGATGGATATTGCAAGTGTATCCACTTCCTCTGTACTCCTAACTAGTGATAGAGATAATCTAGCCTTCTTTCTTCTAAGACTTGAAAATAATCTCCACAAGATGCCCTTGTGTGTGCTTTAGGCATGAATCACAACAACCTTGGTCTAGAAACTAGATATGTTTGAAGCTTGGAGTCTCCAAGTACTTGAATAAATGATCCTTTTATAGGCTTTAACACTGAAGTTAGTACTATCTCCTTAGCATGAACATGAAATCTTTCTTTAATGCTAGTGAACTTAGAATGTTTAATATGGAGTCCCACTAGGCATGCCAGAAACTATTGTCATAAAAGCTTGCACCCTTGTTCAAAGATTTTACTAAAGGGCAACCTTGTGAAACATGGAAACAACATCTAAGTTGCGGGACATGAAAAATGAAGTTGAGTATCCAAAGAAGGCTAGCTTCCTTTGCTATCAGGGTGCACCTAGACTATACTCAAATAGGAAGAGGAGGAATTCATGAAAGAAAGCTACCTAATCTATTTTAAGGAGGTGATACACCAAAATAAAGTGTTTAGACCAATTTCTATCCATAGTGCAAAGTACAACTATCATGACCATCCAAAGATATACAAACTCAAACTTTTTTTGACCCAATAGCCACATGCAGATTAGAAAACCAAATGAGTGACACAAGGAAGAAGAGATTCACTTTATATCATTCATAGGTTAGAAAAGATACAGGCATGTAGGTTACAAATATCCATAGTACATTGAAGAAATGAAATTATAGCTTTCATAGTACATTGATGGTTGAAAGAGATAAGATGGAGTGCCTATAATTTAGAGGTGAAAGGGAATTTACAATAGTATGCTAGAGAAATACTAGAGAAATGAAGAAGGTCTAACCAAAAGAAATATTTCAAAGTATACTTTTAGAGTGTAAGCATAACATAGATAGCTTCTACCCTAAGATAGAACTTCAACAACTACATTCAAGCTTGCAAGGAATAATTACTGCAAAACTAGAAAAGATATAATCATAGTATAAAACTAGATGTAGGAAGGTCACTTATTCATGAAAAAAATCTATAAGAGGATATGAATGGTGTTCATTAACCTTTTGACTGAGTAGAGAGATCAATAGGCAGCAATGGAGTGTTCCTCATACTTATCAAGTCTAGGGAATGACAAAAGTGGTTGCAGGAGATCAAGAGATTAGATTTAACATCAAAGAGCTACCTATTCCTTATTACCAACATACCAAGTTAGATTAAAAAAATGTGGGTCAACCATATTCAACTATCACTCTGTACCTTTCTTGCTAGCTGATTAGTTGAGGACTCTTCCTTTTCTAGCTCAGTAGGTGAAGCTCCTTAAATTTTGGTCTACATTGGAACTCATGATCCTATGATCATCAACTATGGTCAAAACCCTTCATGTCAACTTTTTCTTGTAACCTTGACCTCTAAAATCTTACAATCACCTATAACTCATAGCATTGAGCCCATCCTTCATTCTCCTTATGATCTTTCAATAGCAATAAGACCTACAATCTCACAACAGAATGATGGCATGATAAAACTCTTGGCATAAGGTTGTGGTACCATCAATATCCTCTTGTGATGTTATAGGAATTTTTGATTTGACCTTCATAATCTTACAATCGGAGTCTATCATAAAATCAGTAGTTATAGCAATAACCCTTATAATCCTAGAATCATGGTTAAATAACTTTCTATTGTGACCTTAGTAGTCTCCTCATTTTCAGTTTCTACATTACAATAGGGGAATATCATAAGATTAAAAAACCAGATGTCAATCTAAAACTGGCATCCATCCCTTCTTACCTCATGATCTATGACTAAGATCATATAGCTAACCTTCCCCTTCTTAGCATTGGTGAACTAAGAAGTCATCCCCATGATCCTATGATTACTAACCTTTCATGGTATCAAACTACATATTCCTTTGAGTCATGATCCCATAAAATTTTTGATGTTATGACAACCTGATGCTATGCCAATAGGAACATCATAGCATCTTACCTCTACTTGATTCTCCCAATGATCCTCTGATACAAGGGTTATTGTAAGATCGAGAACTTGTGATCTTATTGCATCCCTAAGACTTAAAATACAATGTGAGATGGCTTGGAATGTAGGGTAAAAGATAACCTAAGGTTATAATGTACACTTATGCATATTCAAATGTTGGCTCTTTGAATCGTGTGACCATTGGATGGGTTTAAATATTTGAATTCAATCTTTTGGCAGGGAGAAAATTTGTGGCCAACAAATAACACAAGTGCTATAAACATATCTAAAAATCTTGTAATGTACACCAAGTCCAAGCATATTTCTATCAAATATCATTACTTGAGAGCACTGGTACAAAACAAAGAAGTGAGATTGGACTATGTGAATGTAAAGGAATAGATAGCTGATATATTCACAACATGTTTACCTAAGGATGCACATGAATATCTAAGAGCTAAATTGGGGGTGATTCCCCTAATTGAAGCTACTTAAGCTAAGTTAGAGCTCTACATCAAATGTTTTGATGAGAATATCTTAAAAATTGAAATAGAAGGTCACACTTTAGATAACTGACAATGATATATCCACATGTTGAAGATGTATGAGAAAGAGAAAACTAAAGATGTCAAAGTGTCTTTAGCATTGTTGTCAAAGATGGAAATATTGTTTATATATTTATCATAAGAAAAATTATAGAGGGAGATATTATAGAAGTTATACATGTGAAATAGGGAGAGTATGTATGATTACCTTATAGCAAGAGGGGGCGATTGTGATGAAGTTACCTCATATGAGGATATATATCAGAGAGGGATTTCATGTTTTGATATGAATTTGTGAGATGTTACTATTAATATCCAAAGGTCTTGCATATAAAAGCTACATGAGATAAGAATCAAAATGAAACTACAAGGATACAATCAGAATGAGAATTATAATGAAACTAAGTTTATTAATAAAGATATATTATTGAACATAGAGGGAGTTGATAGAATAAATTCAAGTAGATACTCGAATGACTTTTTCAATTGCATAATAACTTGAAGTTGCATGTTTCCATCAATGCCAAAGAAGGAGATTGATGGAAACTATGATTGGAATAATTATTATATTGACATTGATGTCAAACCTTATTGGTGAGACACTTCCTACCTAACTAGAGTGTCATATCAAGATAATTGATGAATAGGACTTGAGAAGAAGTGCTAACAAGAAGATCTATTGGAAAGGTTGAGTTATGTGGAAAAGTAAAGTTGAAAGTTTAGTATTATCTGATTAAGTTTAGTATTGACCAAGTTTTATATTACTTGAGTCAAATTCTATTTTCACTAAGTAACAGTATGAAGAAAAGAATTGCAAAATTGGAATCTAAGTCCAACCTTTGATGGAATTCAAGAATGCTCAAGAAGTTCAAAGATGTGAGAAAAAGTTCATTACAAGATCAATGATTGGGAAAATTGAAGGAAGATATGATAATGGAGATTGAAGAAGGATAAGGATGGACACAATATTCTATGAAAGTTCTATTTTCTAAGTGGCTACATGCAATGAGCCTAAGATTGATAATTATCATTAAGTCACACTAATTGGGAGAATCTAGAAGCACAAAGACTACTATTTAAGGAGAAGTTGAGAAAGTTTTTTTATTACTGATATTGATGATGAGGTTGATGATTATGTTGTTGGAGAAAGAAGATCAAAGTGAAAAGTTTTTATAGAGAAACATTGAGCTAGGTTAACCAAGAAGACTTGAAGGAAGGAAGAAAAAATGAGTGAATCATCTAGTCAAGATAACAAAATAAAGAGATTAGAGCATAGAGATCAGAAAGAGACTGATCATAAAGGAGATATAAACATGCAAGTTAGTGTTATACTTAAAAAATCTTTTGTACTATTACTTTCTAATCATTTTTAAAAATCCCTTAATTGAGTGGACCTAACAAAGCTTTTAAATCCTATATGGTAACATCAATTAGTGGATTTAATAAGTCCTTTAGATTAGGGAACTCTTTAAAAAAGATCAATGAGTAATAAGGTCTAGATGATCTTTTGGTATAAATCCTCTAACAAGGTTGCATTAATAATGTGTGTGTAAACCTTTAATAAGGTTGGCTCCTAGAAGAGCTCACTTTAGAAGAGTGAAAATTTTGGGTTCTTCATCTATGGTTCTTTTCCCCTTTGCAATGTTTCTACATTAAAAATCTTGGTGTCAAATGTGTAAGTATTATTATGTTGCAAGTTATTTTACATGTTATTGTCATTTTACTACAACTCGGTAACAACTAAGTTAAAGTTCAGTAATAACTAAGTTATATTACTATCAATCAGTTATAACAAAATAGTGAATAAATAGTTTTGAGTAAATTGATTGCATGAGTTAATTGTGAAGTTGAATGAGTATACTAAGTGAATATTTCTTTATGTTTATGAAGTCTATTTAGTATTAAATTTTTTTGAAGGGATTGTACAATAACTAAACATAATAGATTCCCCACCCCCACACCCTCTCCCCCCCCCCCCCCCCCCCCCCCCACTTATCTAATAATTGGTATCAAAGAATAGTGCTTGGAGAAAGAAGTTTAAAGGAACTTGTGAGATAAAGATCACAAGATGTATAAAAAAAGGTACCAAACCTAAAACAAGGAAAAAATTTCACCATGGCAAAGACAAAACAAGGCTACATTTATCTGGAATTAGTTTTAATATTACTAACTTTTTGGATCATGTATATGTTGCACCTCCTTCTCCTATTATAGTGAAATAAATGACTGATAAAAAAAACCACAATAGTTTCATGCTTGAGATTGCATCTACTCTTAATGATGTCGAGTTTGATAATATCAAAAACTACACCAATGCTAAACAAATGTGGGATAAATTGACACTTATACATCTAAGGGATCTAGGATTTATTGTAGTGGTAATTGATTCATCCCTCCCCTCTTAGTTACTCCTCTTATATTTCCAAAAATTGGTATCATAGCTTTTGGTGCTTGCAGAGATAGTTTCAAGGACCTAACATAAAGATCAGGATGTCTTATAGAAGGGAGATCCCCAGGTTGAATAGAGATAACTTCAATGCATGGAAGGAACTTATGAAGTTAAATTTGGCAACCATAAATTATTTGGGTCTAAAATATTTGAATGCCAAGTATGTGGTACCTATGAGAACTATGACTATTGAAGAAATTTCAAAGAAGAAGAATCATAACATTATGATGATTGATATTGCTTCAACTCTCAACTATGTTGAATTTGATGAAGTCAAAGGCTATGATACTTTTTATGAGATGTGGATCAAGCTAAAATACATCTATGGAGGAGATGATAATGTAAGAAGAGATAAAGCTAAAATTCTCAAAGGACAATTTCATCAAATAAAGATGAGAGAAGATGAGAACATTGCAAAGTACAATGATAGAATCAAAGCCAATGTTTGTACAATCAAAGACTTAGGAGAAAAGATTGAAGATGAAATAGTCCTACATAAGTTTCTCATAACAATTATTCCTATGTATGCAATCAGAGTGTCAACAATTCAAGAGATGAGATGCAATCCAAAGAATGATATAACATTGAATGGAGTAGTTGGAAGATTGACAACATTTGAGCTAGATAACTATGATAATTATGTTCCTAGTTCTAGCAATCTTGATTTTGCATTTGAGGCCAAGTTTTCACTCAAGATGAAAGTTATAATGTCTAAAGGAAAACAAATTGAAAGTGAACAGGAAGATAGTTCTGACAGTGATCTTGAAGCCATTGAAGCATTACTTGCAAAAAGGTATCCCAAAGGCAAAGGAAAGTGCAAAGGTAAAATTGCTTTAATTTTTTTTTCTTGTGAAGAAGGTTGTCATGTTATTGCAAGGAATTGGTGTGGTTCCACAAGGCACACCCCATTTTGGTTAGAAAATGGGGACCCCCTACTTTTTTTGGAATTTGGGTCAATTATGAGGCCCAAATCTACATCCTAATGTCAAAGAGTCAAAAAAGAAAAAGTGAAAAATAAAAAAAGGTCATAAAAATCAAAAAATCAAAAAAGGTTAGAAAAGGTGAAAAATCAAAAAAGTAAAAAAAATCAGAAAAGTCACAAAAAAAAAGTGAACTTGGACACCTACAGTAGTGTGTGGTTTGAGAAAGTGTGACACCCTTTGGTGAGGCATAAAGTGCACACCTATGCACCCACATAGAGGCACACTTTGTGCACCACCCAAGGGGTCGGGGTTATATAAACCCCCCTCACCCCCTTCATTATATAACTTGCACTTCAGCCTCAGCTCTACACTTGCTCCCTCTTCATGGTGATTACTCTGCGACTTTGCACCTGTCAAGGTGCGCGAACTCATGGCACAGGGGCTTGTATGCACTAGCACACCTAACTAGCTACACAAGTGCACACTAGATCCCTACATCCCCTCTACATATACTTCAAAAACTTTAAAAAAAAGTTGTGTGCACCTCACCAAGCCGCACACACCACCATGCCATGTGCACCTCACCACTATGCCACACAAAACATCACACACCTGCATGTCATGCACCACCTGTGCCACACACTCGTGTGCTACACACTACCTACACCATGTAGCACAACATGCACCCTATGTACCATGCACCACCTATCATTGTGCCCAATTTTGAAATCCTTAACCATTTCATACATATTAAGAAATGCAAAAAAGAAAAGGGGTGCATGGTGCTTACCCCCTTTTACAATAAACCCTCACTCCATAGGACTACCTAAAGCAAGGTGTGCACTTGCACACTCGAAAAAGTGTGCTATTGTGCACCTCTAAAGATTAAAAATCTTTAAAAACTTAAAAATATTAAAAAATTGCAAAACATAGAAAATGAGTTGCGCAATTGTGCACCTAGTCTGGTGTGCAAGCACATACCTTATTTTTTATTTTTCTTTGATAAATAACAGGGGTTAATTGAATTTTTTTTGCATATTTTAGTATATTTATAATCCTTTTTATGATGGAATAATGAACATCTTTTCTTTGTGCAGAATTATGGTGTCTTCATCTAGTGAGAAGATGGCACCCAACCCTATGGTTTTCAAATTCCAAGGGATCCTGTTCAAGTTAAGATTCTGAGATGACTACATGGAGATAAAAGACACTAATTTAGGACACACAAATTTGGGAGAATTTTTGAGAATCTATAACAATCCTACAAAGAGATTAGCTCTAGTATCCACTTTGATCTAATCAAGGTTGGTAAGTGCAGCTTCACACCCAACCTTAGTACAATTAGTGGAGTTGCTCATGACACTAGCACAACACTTTTTTCCTAAGGAAAGAGTGGTGAAGAGTGTGATAGGAGAAGTTGTATTGGACCTCCAACCTGACAATATTGAAAGGGTCTTTCATCTCCCAAGGGTGGATCAGTTCATAAGACTCTCTTATGAGGCAGTTGAGAAGTGGTATAGGGAGCACCTAAAAGAAGCAATAGAAATCATTCAATTATTTTACCTTACTAAGAAGACTCCTCTAGGGAGGATAATAGGAAAGGTGGACATGACAAGAGGATACATGAAGGAGGATATTGGCTACTCTATCATTCTTCTATGTAGAGTCATGGGTCTACTAGCAACTAGTCACCTCAACATTTTCATGGTCAATTTCATTGATACAATGAAGATAGCAAAAATGCCACTTGACTAGGCCACAACCTTAAGTGAGAACTTGTGTGAACAATTGGTGTAGTCAAGGATAAGAAGAAGTTTTATATGACCTCATACATAGTATATCTGCTAGCAGCAAGGGCCACAAATTATCCTGGACAATACAAAAGAGGCAACATGCAAGATCCCAATGCCTGGCCATACATTTTCTACCCACAACTGGTGAGGAAGAAGCTCTTCAAATAGAGCAAAGAATATAGAATCATGAATAATGCATTTATCTTTTCTATCATCTAATTTATTGAGGGAGATTATATGAAGAGATTGTTTGATGATGCAATTGAAAAATAACAACCCTCAGGGCCTATTACATCCAATTCAAGATGTTCACATATCTATGGGTAGCTAGTGCCTCTATCAACCCTAAGAAGCTCCCTAGATATCCAAGTGATAGGCTAGTTTTGTTAGAGATTGCACGGTAGATGGAATCTATGTATGACAAGGTAAAGAAACAACAAAGACCATCTTGGACATGGCCCCTAGTTATAGGACCATATTAGGTAAAACAAAAGCAAGATATTCCTTCTTTTGACTGGGAGTGGGAACATTATCCCCTTGAGGAATATAACTTTCCTCGACCCTATTTTGATAATATTGGTAAAGTTGAGAGTCTGGCTAGTAGAGAATTCCACCCTAAGGAGTCCATTAAAGACCACTAGATGAATGCAATAAATGACTACAATGTATTTATTAGGGACTATTGTAGGATGACTTTTTATTTAGTGGGGAAGGCTCTCAAAATAAGCATTTTGGAGGAAATAAGGGAGCTACTCGACCCCTTATTCAACTCGAACAAAATTGCAGAGAGACCCATCATGAACGTCGAGATTGATAGGGAGGAAAGCGATGATATTAATCATTGGGTGAGGCATGTCATTAGGATGACAAAGGATTGGATCAAGAAACAATTTTAGCTTGATCTAATGTCTGATACCATGATATTTCACATGCAAGCCTACCAAGAGAAAAGTAAAGGGAAGAAAGTTACAATTCCTACCTTTGTGGACCAGTCTCCCATCAAACCAAAAATAGTATACCAACTTGACCACCCAGTTGGATATTATCACCCTCTAGAGAGGAAAGGAAAGGGGAAAATAAAGAGGATCTCTCCTCAAAGGGCTGAAACAAAAGAAGCTAAAGCACAAGCACTTCCCAAGTGGTAGAAAGAAAATATACAAGGGTTTGAGGATACTGGAGCTGCTCAAGTCCAAGATGACCCTAAATTGCCTCCCTTTGTTCCCAACCAAACTAAATAGGAAGAAATTTAGTAGGTTTCTATCCCTCCTCCACAAATAGAGCTAGCATCCCTTTCTGCCTCCATGAAACAAAAAGGATTAACATATGAATGAAGAAGAGGCAAAAGGTGACTAAAAGAATGGTGCCTTTCCCATCTATCCTCAAGACCATTTCACAAGGAGAAGAGGAAGATGAAGAGGAACAAGTGCCTTTACAAGGAAGAACACAACTAGCTAGAGTCACAGAACAAAAAAGGAGAAGAAGTTTCACAATAACACTACCATCTACCCCAGAGGAATCCTTGGAAGTCTCTTCTTTGGAAGATGAAGTACAATAGTGGGTGGATGAATAGAGTGAAGAGGGCAATGACATATTCAAAATGTTATATTTTGATTTATGCCCATTAGGAAAGAATTGGTTGCTAATAAGATTAGGAGTGCCCTTATAGCTGAACCCCAACAGGAAGACTGCATGCAAATGCTACCAAAGTCACAAGGTCTTGATCTTACTCCCCCATCTCCACCACAAGTCACAGTGGTAGATAAAGGCTCAGTTACTCCTCTACCCTAAAGTTTAGAAGAAGAATAGGTTTAGAAAGAACCTTCACAAGAGCAGGAGTCACAACAAATGGTGATTGATGAAGTGTTGAAGGATGGAAAAATGGTACAATATTCTCAACCACCTTCCCAAGACACTGAGGTGCAAGTTGTAGGGTCTACTAAGACAAAGATGGTAGAAGAAGAGCCCTTACAAAGGGAAAGTACTCTAAGGAGGAGTGATAAGGGAAAGGAGGTACCAGAACATACTCCTTCATCCTTAAGAGGAAGGTCTTTAGCTGAGCATATCCCAAGGTGGCTCAGGAAAGAAATAATAAGGAGCACGAAGCCATAATTTTGTGCTAACAAGGAAGACATGTTTGAGTTGGCTAAGATTTTGAATAAACCTACATCTCTATTACATGAGGAAAGACTGTTAGCATTTTTCAACAATACATAGGATCAGGATTTATTTGCTCAAGTGTGTTGGAAATATAGATGAAGTAACTAAGAGGGGAGGGGTGAATTAGTTACTAAAAAAACAAGTTCAAAAATCCCTTAGATGTCTAAAATGCTTAGTTATTGCTGATACTAGGTAAATAGTCCAGAAATACTTTACCTTGGTAAGTTAACTAGTTACTCTTCATCTAGCATTCAAAGTTATTAATATGCATGCAAAGATTAACTAAATGAACACAAGAGACACCAGATTTAATGTGGAAACCCAATATGGGAAAAACCACCAATTAACTAGTCACCAATTTTCATTGTTCTGAAGTGAGTCCTGTTAGGAACCAACCCTGTTAAAGGTTACAATACACACTGTTAGGTGTGATCTTGTTAGAGGATTTAATCACCCTATTAGGAGTGGCCTGGTTAGAGGTCTTTAGAACAATTCAACTAAACTATCACCTTGTTAGAGGATTTACAAAATGGTTGTTAAACAAACTCTGTAAAGAGATTTTGAATTCACTGTTACAATGATAAGAAAGCAACAATGAAATGACCTAAATGATATACAACTTATCTCTTGCTGATTACAGATCCTTGTTCTACTTTTTTGAATCCTTACTGATCAAATATGACTTTGTAGCACCTCCAGGATATCTAATCCTTCATCAAAATTTTCTCTTCCATTCACTTTTTCACACACACACACTCACACTCTTCCACAACTTGAATATCTATATATATATACCTTTCAGATTTATCAAGTTGGCTCAAATATAAGTTACAATAACTAAAAACATTAGTTGGCTACATTAATTCCATTAAATAATCAAAATAATAAAATCCTTTGTTGGCTGACTTAGCTCGATAATCTAGTGTTAACCAAGTGAAGCTCGGTAAACACTGCTTCACAATGTTTTCTAGTGTTAACCAAGTGAAGCTCGGTAAACACTGCAAAATCTTGTAAAAGTCCTTTGGAGACCAAGTGAGCTTGGTGAGCACTAACTTTCCTTTTTTTTCCTAGTGAACTCGGTGGAAGTTAACTTCTTACCATATTTCCTTTGATGACCAAGTGAGCTCGGTAGACACTAGCTTTCCTTTGCTAATCGAGTGAACTCGATAGAAGCTAACTTTCGTTTGCTAACTGAGTGAGCTTGATAGAAGCTAACTTTTCTTTACTAGCCTTGTGAGCTCGGTAGAAGCTAACTGATGACTAATATGACATTTGTGTAACATCAAAGACAACATTCAATTAACAATTGTATCCAAAAATCTCCCTTTTTGGCATTGATGGAAACACAACATGTCATAGCAGAATGAAATTTGAAAACAAGTCTAGCAAGTCTTTTCTTTAGCAAACTCCCTCTTTCAGTAATCTCCCTCTGTGAAAGAATTACTTAGTAAACCCTTCTTTCAAACAAATTTTAGAAAGATATGATAGTAAAACTCTCCCTCTTTGACAACACATGCCAAAGACAACATAACTCAAATGAATTCTAATGTACCTTTAGTACTAATTCATATGCAATGTTTTCTATCAATGTTGCATCAACTGATAGATCTTCAACTTGGTATGCATTGATGCATCACTAAAGCTTTGTTTTAGTGAACTTCGGACAGGGGAGTGACCCCTAACTTACCTCTTAGATACAAGAATGCATCCTTGGGTAATGGCTTTGTGAATATGTCGGCAATTTGGTCCTTTGTATGGACATATTCCAATCTGATCTTCTTATCTTGCACTAATTCTCTAACAAAATGATATTTTATTGCAATGTGCTTGGTTTTGGAATGCATTATTGGATTCTTAGATATGTTGATTGCACTTGTGTTATCACAGAACATAACAACTAGTTCTTTGATTTCCACCTCCATGCCTTCCAACAACTGTTAAAACCAAACAATATTAGAATAGTTTACTACTGCAGCAACATACTCTACCTCTTCTATAGATTGGGATGTACAATTCTGCTTTTGGCTTGTCCATGAAACCAACCTCTTTCCTAGAAGGAATGCTCCTCCACTTGTACTTTTTCTATCATCAAGATTTCTTGCCCAATCAGCATCAGTAAACACTTTTAAATCTAGATTACCTCCAAATTTGTACAATAAACCATAATCTTCAGTTCCTTTCAAATATCTCATTATTCTTTTGATTGCCATCATGTGATTTTCTCTAGGTTTTGCTGAAAATATTGCTACAATCCCAACTGCAAGGGCAATATCTGGCCTAGTATGAACTACATAATGCAACTTCCCAATCATAGATCTATACAAGGTTTGATCTACTTCTTTTGATTCTTCCTTGGTAAGTTTTAATCCAATACACATAGGAGTTCCAATTGGTTTACAATCTTCCGTACCAAAATTTTTCAATATATCCTTGATGTATTTTGATTGAATGATGTAGATACCATTTTTATTCTGTTAAATTTGAAGACCAACAAAGAATTTTATCTCAGCAAACATAGACATTTCAAATTCCTTGTTCATTTGTTCTGAAAATTCTTTGCAAAGATCATCATTTCCTATGAAAATAGTATCATCTACAAATGTTTCTGCCAAGAAAATTTTATCATCTGGTCCATCCTTTATATACAAGCTATTGTTATCATTAGTTCTTTGAAAACCAATTTGAATAAGATAGTTATGTAATCTTTCATACCATGCTCTAGGGGCTTGCTTTAGACCATATAGTGCCTTATCTAATTTGCAGACCATGTTTCTTTTATCTGGATCAACAAAACCTTCAGGTTGTTCAATGTAAACCTCTTCATCTAGTATACCATTGAGGAATGCTGACTTGACATCCATCTGATAAACTTTGAATCCTTTGTGAGTAGAATATGCAAGTAAGGTTCTGACTCCTTCCAGTCTTGCAACAGGAGCAAAAGTTTCTCCATAGTCTATTCCTTCTTCTTGAGCATATCCTTTGCATACTAATCTAGCTTTGTTTCTTGATACCTTACCATCTTTAGTCAACTTATTTCTGAATACCCATTTAGTTCCAATCACATTTTTATCTTTAGGCCTGGGTATAAGAGTCGATGTCTTGTTTTTCTCTATTTTCTCTATTTCGTCATTCATAGCCTCAATCCAACTATCATTTTCTAAAGCATCTTTGACATTTCTAGGTTCAAAATCAGCAAGTAAACAAGTACCTTTCAACTTATTTCTTGTCATGGTTCCTTCAGATTTGTCTCCAATGATCTGATCTATTGAATGATGTCTCCTAACATATTTTGCTAAAACATGTTCTTTGCCTTTTGAATGAATTTCATTGTTATCCTTTTGCATTTCAACTTCAGGTTATGGCTGGTTTGGCTTGGTAGATATTGGCTCGGGTCCTTCAGACTTGGTAGACACTTGCTCGGTAGCATTTGAGTGTAACTCGTGTTGTTGTAGCTCAGTTTGAACTTTCTGTAACTTGGTTACTGATGACTCAAGAGTAGAAGATTCTTGACTGATTGGTACTATACAAGGTTCAATGAAAACAAGCCTTCTATAATCCTCTGGTTCCCTTTTGCTTTCTTCTTCAGTCCTTTCTGCAAACTCATCAACTTTCACATGTGCACTTTCTATGACTTTGTTAGTAGACAAGTTCAAACATCTATAAGCTTTAGTTTTGCAAGAATATCCCAAAAATATTCCTTCATCACTTTTCACATTGAATTTTCTTTTTCTAGATTCTTTCAAAATGTAGCATTTACTTCTAAACACCTTTAGATAACTTACATTAGGTTTATAGCCATACCATAGCTCATAGGGAGTTTTGAATGAGTCCCTTCTTAGCTGTACTCGATTCAGGGTATGAACTGTAGTGTTGATAGCTTCCTTCCAGTATTTGATAGCAATGCCTTTTTCAATCATTAAGGTTATCCATGATAGATTTGTTCCTTCTTTCAGCTATTCCATTTTTCTCAAGAGTTCCAGGAGCTGACACCGGTCTTTTGATTCCTCTTTCAATACAAAAGTTATTGAACTCATGTGAAATGAATTCTCCACCTCTGTCTGACCTCAAGCATTTCAATCTTTTCCCTATTTCCTTTTCTACTCTGGCCAAATACTATTTGAATTTCTCAAATGCTTCTGATTTGTTCCTTAGATACATGACAGTCATCATTCTTGAGTAGTCATCAACAAAAAGAATGAAGAACTTTTCTCTAGTATAGCTTTCAATTCCAATGGGTCCACATAAATCAGTATGCACAATTTCTAATATATCTTCAGATTGATAGTTTCTACTTTTAAAGCTAGTCTTTCCCATTTTACCAATCTGACAATTCTTGCATAGACCGACCTCAGGTTTCTTTATGTTAGGAATGCCTCTTACTTTCTTGAATTTTCTTATCTTTACCAAGTTATCAAAATTGACATGACACAACATTTTATGCCATAACCAACTTTCTTCAAACTGAGCAATAAAACATGAGCATTCACCAAGTTCAAGATAAAATAAGTTACCTTTTGTTTGAGTGCCTGATCCAATCAATTTTCCTTTGTCATCTAGTAGTCTTGCTTTTCCATGTATGAATTCTACTTTGAATCCATTATTGAGTAGTTGTGCCACACTCAACAAGTTATGCTTTAGTCCTTCTACCCAATAGGCATTATCACATATAAGTTCTTTGGTTAGAGATATTCTTCCTCTTCCTTTTATACAACAAGGTTCATTGTTACCAAATCTTACACTGCCACCATCATATTCTTCAAAATATTCAAACTTAGTTTTATCACCAGTCATGTGATGAGAACAACCACTATCTATAATCCATGTATCATTTTTTCTCATATGGAAAATGAGTGCCATTTCCTCATCATTATCAGACTCATCTTTCACAGCAATGTAGACAATTTCATCTTCTTCTTCATCATTAGAATCATTAAAATCTTTAGCCATAAAACATGTTTTCTTACCTTTATCTTTGAATGATTTGAAGTCTTTCTTGCCATTGTACTTGTAACCTTTCTTGTCATCTTTTTTTTTGCTTGTTTGGGCACCTAGCAGCAATATGACCAACTTCTTCACATGAAAAGTAGATTAGAGGAACTTTACCTTTAAATTTACCTCTGCCTCTACAATATTTCTTTGCTAGTAGAGCTTCAATCACTTCAAGGTCACTATCTAAACTTTGGTCTG
This sequence comes from Cupressus sempervirens, assembly GCA_028749045.1. Lineage (NCBI taxonomy): Eukaryota > Viridiplantae > Streptophyta > Pinopsida > Cupressales > Cupressaceae > Cupressus > Cupressus sempervirens. Next base: position 132,714,099 of record CM053788.1, on the reverse strand, counting down.
ATTCATCTTCACTTCCTGACTGAGATTCCTTTTTCTTTTTGCTTTTCTCCTTAAGTGAAAGCTTGGCTTCGAATTTTGATTCAATTTTCTTAGAAGCTGGAACATAGTTGTCAAATTTGTCTAGTTCAAATGCAGTCAATCTTCCAACTATGGCCTCTAGATTTATCTTGTGATTTGCTTCACATCTTCTTTCTTGAATTGAAGAAACTCTGATTGCATAAATGGGAAGTAGAGTTCTAATTACTTTACTTATTACTATCTCCTCTTTGATATCTCCTCCAGATGCTTTGATTGCACTGACACATGCTTTGACTCTTTCAACATATTTTGCAATGTTTTCATCCTCTCTCATCCTCATTTGATCAAATTGTCCTCTCAGACTTTTTCTTTGGCTCTTCTCACATTATCATCTCCTCCATAGATTTCTTTCAGCTTGCCCCACATTTCAAAGGTAGTTTTGCAATCCTTGATGTCATCAAATTTTTCATAACTCAGAACAAATGCTATATCTATCATCATAATGTTTTGAGTATTCTTTTCAACAATATCATTGACAGACAATGTACCACCAGGTTCTTCATATTTTTCATCAAGGTACTTCAGTCCTGTATCACCAATGGATGCTAGGTGAAGTCTCATCAGTCCTTGCCATGCAGAGAAGTTGTTCCTATTGAGTCTAGGAATTTTTCTTTTGTAAGATATCCTGATCTTTAGCTTAGATCCTTGAAATCTTTTTCTGAAAGCACCAAAAGCTCTGATACCAATTGTTGTAAATATAGATGAAGTAATTGAGAGGGGAGGGGTGAATTAGTTACTACAAAAACAAGTCCAAAAATCCCTTAGATGTCTAAAATGCTTATTTACTGCTGATACTAGGTAAATAGTGCAGAAATACTTTAACTTGGTAAGTTAACTAGTTACTGTTCATCTAGCATTCAAAGTTATTAATATGCATACAAAGATTAACTAAATGAACACAAGAGACACCAAAATTTATGTGGAAACCCAATATGGGAAAAACCACCAAGTAACTAGTCACCAATTTTCACTCTTCTGAAGTGAGCCCTCTTAGGAGCCAACCTTGTTAAAGGTTACAATACACACTGTTAGGTGTGACCTTGTTAGAGGATTTAATCACCCTATTAGGAGTGGCCTAGTTAGAGGTCTTTAGAATAATTCAGCTAAACTATCACCTTGTTAGAGGATTTACAAAATGGCTATTAAACCAACTCTATAAAGAGATTTTGAATTCACTGTTACAATGATAAGAAAGCAACAATGAAATGACCTGAATGATATGCAACTTATCTCTTGCTGATTACAAATCCTTGTTCTACTTTTCTAAATCCTTACTGATCAAATACGACTTTGCAGCACCTCCAGGATATCTAATCCTTCATCAAAATTTTCTCTTCCATTCACTTTTTCACACACACACTCACACTCTTCCACAACTTGAATATCTGTATATAAACCTTTCAAATTTATCAAGTCAACTCAAATATAAGTTACAATAACTAAAAACATCAGTTGGCTACATTAATTCCATGAAAAAATCAAAATAGTAAAATCCTTCACTGGCTGACTTAGCTCAGTAATCTAGTGTTAACCAAGTGAAGCTCGGTAAACACTGCTTCAGAATGTTTTCTAGTGTTAACCAAGTGAAGCTCAATAAACACTGCAAAATCTTGCAAAAGTCCTTTGGAGACTGAGTGAACTCGGTGAGCACTGACTTTCCTTTGTTGTCCTAGTGAACTTGATGGAAGTTAACTTCCCAACATATTTCCTTCGATGACTAAGTGAGCTTGGTAGACACTAGCTTTCCTTTGCTAACCGAGTGAACTCGGTAGAAGCTAACTTTTCTTTGCTAACTGAGTGAGCTCGGTAGAAGCTAACTTTCCTTTGCTAGCCTTGTGAGGTCATTAGAAGCTAACTGATGACTGATATGACATTTGTGTAACATCAAAGATAACATTCAATTAACAATTGTATCCAACAAAGTGGTCATCCCTCCTGATGATACAAATGCAAAAAGCCTCAGTCCTCAAGACTATCAAATCAAAGAAGTCATGCTTGGGAGGCCTAGATGGGATACAACCTGATTGATGGTGACCATGGGGATCAAGGAAGTTTTCATAAACATGGAGCAAGAAGAGGTCAAACTTTGAATACTTTGAAGGCAAAACAAGATCCTAAGGTAATTTTTAGCCGAAGTGGTTGGTCCTCTAGATCCTGAGCACCCCAAGGAGAAATTGAAAACCATACTCAGAGAAGGGGGAACTGTATATTTAGATCCATTTTTGAAAGCCTACCAATAGTGGTAGGAAATTTTTTAAGATAAGGGCATTTTGATTATCCAAGGGAACCTAAAGTTACTGCATGCTACACAAGAGAACATGGATAAAATGGTGGCAATTTTGAAGTAGGACCTTAGCATTATGGATGAGGTAAGGGCCTAGAGTAAGGACTAACAAGTTTTGCAAGCAATAAATGGGAAAAGCTATAGAATTTTGGTAGATGTATATACAGAAAAGGAATTAGATTTGATTGATGATTGGATAGAGAAGATTGCTAATAGTAATAAATTAATGGAAACATTGCATTTGGAGATCCATAGGCTCAAGGATCAAGCCCAAGAGCGAATTTCAGAAGCAAAGAAGCATTATAGTGATGCATTCTTAAGGATTTTTGAAGATGAGGAACAAGAAAAGTTGTTGCCTATAGAGGTAGTAGTGGAGAGTTTTAAGAAGATTTTTGAGGAAACTTCCAATGATGAAGACATCCAGCAGGCTTGTACAATAGAAGAAGCCTTATTAGAATTGAATACCAAACTTGAGGATTTTATTGATACTCAAATTGAAGTAGACAATTACATACAGAAGATCAAGGAAAAATATGAGGCTTTAGATTTACTTGATGCATCAAAGATTACTGAGATTATAGAGAAATTTAAGGGCAAACATCCAAACATAGCTTTGGGATGAAGAGAAACAAAACTTAGATGCCAAAATTTTAATTTTGACACTTAGTAAAAATTTTAGATTTTGTACCATTTTGAGGTGTGCAACTCCTTAGGTCCACAACTCCATAGGTGCATAGATCCATAGGTGCACAGGTCTACTTTTCTAGAAGTGCACTTATAGTTAACTACCAGTTCTAAAAATAGAGCTTTCCATGCTTCAAAAATGCATTATGATGATAGTTTAACTCTGAAAAATGCCCAATGAAGGGTTAGCTTCCATTTTTGGCACTTTTAGACACTTCCACTTTGACTCAAAGCTTTCTCATTCTTTCTTCTCTGATAAATTCTTTGTTTTTTAACATGTAAAGGCTCATGCACCAATTAATGAATAAAAATGGATGGAGTCCTACTTAGCACTAATTAGATTTTTAGTTTGTATATAATTAGTTTGTTTTATTAAATTAAAAGCATTTTTTGCATGAAGATATCTCTGACTCTCAACACAAATTGAGGAGACAATTTCTTACAAATACTCCATTGAAATATGTAATTAGGACCACCATTATTTTGCAATAAAATTATACTTTTGGTGCTCACATTTGGAGTGGAATAATTCTTGCCTGAATGTGTCATATATTTGTAGATGTATGTTCATGAAATTTTGATTGAGCCAAAGGTTAATTGCTTTGTTTCTAGTCATGCAATTTATTAGTTCTAGTGTTTGTTATGGTTTTGATGAATTTCGCTGATGTGCCCACATAACTTTTTATCTTACATGAGTGCACTTTTTGTGGCCTTGCAATTTGATGAAGGGTGAAACATCTTATGATCACTAAGTTTCTCACTAACGATTCCATCAGTGGAATCAAGGAAGAGTCACTCCTCTTTTCATTGGTTATCTACCAATTTATTTAAAAGCTTGATTCATAGATGTGTAATTTTCCATAGCTTATGTCCATTAGAAATTTCAATTTCATATTATTTTCTTTAATTTTTTGTGATTTTCTTTGCTAACCCCCCTTTATTAGAATAGGACTTCATTCTAGGTGCATGGTTAGATTGCATTCATAAAAAACATAAAAATACAAAAAACATAGTTCTTTTGCGTGTTTTATTTTGAAGTAGTGTGTAGATTCTTCATCTTATCCAAAATAAAAACAAACCAGCATAGGCCTCCTTGTGAACAAATCGCATTTATCTTCAACTAAATGGATTCTAGTAGGTTGCAAGATCACCTAGAACCTTGGAGTTGATCCTTGGATTAGCTTTTCAAGAGAGGAGTTCACAAGAATTCCTACCATTTGGCATTGCGCATAACAACAACTCAATAGAAATGGCAGTAGAAGGAGGGACACACTTTTGATTCTCAAAAAAATGAGGAAAATTTGTGAAAGTTTCAAAATTTTGCACTTTTCATGAAAATTTATGCTTCCTACAAATTTAAGAAAATTTCTAAGTTTTTGAAAAATTCAGGTTTGTAGGTGTGTAGGTGCATAGGTGCACAACTCTATAGGTTCATAGGTCCACAAATCCACAACTATGCAAGTGCATAGGTGCACAAAGCTCTATGGTGCACCTAATTTGTGAGAAAGTGTACTTTTTTAGAGGTGTGCTTTCTCCAGAGTTGGTGCAAACTGGAGGGTGTCATCCCCACCCCAGTTTTGCCTTCTCATTTTGGAGGGTTTTTGGGTTACCAAATTTGTGTGCTATCTATTTTCATGCATGTCTTTATTTTCGTGTTTATTAATTGAATTTGATGCATGTGGATGATATCAATTAAAAGGATTTGAAAAGGTTAAAAGTTATTTACTTCTGATTCACCACCCCCCCCCCCCCCATAAGTAAATCTTCCCACTTGTTAATTCCAACAATTGGTATTAGAGCATGATTCTCACAAGGAGAAGCTTTATAGCTTGGAGAAAAGATCTAGAAATGGAAGTCTACAAACTTGGAAAGATCATAGAGAATTAGAAAATTGACATACAACTTGCTTTACATGCTTTGGAAGAAGCCAGAGGAGAATTGATAAAATCCTTAAAGAGAAAAAGAGAGATTGCCATAGCTAAAAATGACACACAATACAAGGAGATTGGCACCTCAAATATATTTTCAAATGGAGATTCCAAAGAGTTTGATGCAGCAATATCAGACTTGAAGGAGAAAAATAGAGGTCAAGTAGAAGAAATCAGAATGCTCAAACTTGAACAAGAATCACAAGCCATGATGCTTTGTCAGGTGATTGAACAAAAGAAAAGAGCCATTGAAGACAAGGCTATGCTAGAAGAAGACAAGAGAAACCTTGCCAACAGACCAGAAGAAAATTCAATTGAATTTGCATGAATCTCAAACATATAGCTAGACACCTTGAGTGAAATGATGAATGCACATCATGAACTAAATGTCAAGGATATTGAGATCTCTACATAGAAGATACAAAATGAACAACTACAAAATGACCTAAAAAGAGAAAAGGAGATTGTAGAGAGCTTCAACAAACCTAATGAGGCCATCAAGTATTTTGAACAGCTACTAAAATCACCAAGGGCAAGCAATGATACTTCACGACTAAGTTACATCAGCATTGAATAAGGAGAATCATCCAAGACTGTAGAAGAAAGGAGTAACAAAGGGAAGAATACTAAACCTACTTGTCATTTTAGTGGTAAAAAGGGACATACCTCTAATATGTGTATGAGCAAGAAAACCCATCAATATGACAAGCCTAAGAATGCAAGTTATTGTCATAAGTGCAAAAAGCAAGGACATCAAACACACAAGTACAAGACTAGGACTATTAGAAGACCAAAATTTGAAGGTCATTGCTACAATTATAAGAAGTATGGACATAGATCTTTTGAGTGCAGATCAAAGGCTATGTGGACATCAAATCAGGCAGTAAGGGAAGGTAACCATGGACATCATTACAATTGGGACTACAACACCAGATATAACTATCATTACTATCAGGAATATTGACACATTTAAAATGAAACTACAATAGATGGTTGAGCCAAACCACATGTTTCAGTTGCTTGAAGACTAGTTATATCAGTAGGACTTGTCCAACAAGGTCAAAGGCATCCAACATAAAGAATGACAAAGGAAAAGAGAAGGTAGATGTTGAAAAAATCAAAAGAGAAATGAACAAGACATGGAAGAAGAAAGATGGGAGTAGCACATCAAATGAAGGGATCACTTCACCTAATAGGTCAAGTGGTCACACTTCATCAAACTAAGAAAGAGAAGGCATAAAGGACAAATTTACAAAGTTTTATCATATGTCAATTCCTTTAAAAAAAAGTACTAAAAAGAATAGATCAACATGAATAAAGATGCAAAGTTAAAAATTCAAGATTTCACAAGTGTTGCCAAGTTGCCCTCAGATGCCAAGTAAAAATCTAGTACAAGCCAAGTTGATTGTCAAAATAGTAGGAGCTGAATGATTAGTAGGAGCCAAGTTGGTAAAGGAAGCTAAATGAAGAGGAAATTCAGTTGAAGCTGAGTATGTACTACTCCTATCGAAGTTGAGTGGTGAAAAAGCAATAGAAGTTGAGTAATGTAGAATCCTTCAGAAGTTGAGTGGATAGTTGTAAATGCACTAAGCATTAAATGCAATAAAAATAGGGTATATTATTGCATTTTGAATCATTTTTCCCTCATCATGAATGAAGAGAAAAGATGAGAAAGAGTGCAGAGTGAATTCAAAGTAGATAATTTAGTGTATAAGAAGATTTCAACAACATTCCAGCATGATTCCATAGATTTCAAGGTATTTACATCTATGTCGAGTTACGTAGTTTCATATTCTCTTTGTATATAAACCCTAGATTACAAAAATGGCTTCTAGCTCTAGGAAAACATAGGAGAAGGAACCATTTGAAGTTTAGCTAGTATCCAAAGAGGTTAGACAACCTAATTTCCACCCAATACTTGAACTTTCATATAAGAATGATCTAGCTAGAGCCCTATCCATCATACTCCTCAAGGTTGTAATGGTTTAGGATGTAAGGAGATGCTATAATTGCAAGATTGGAGCCATAAGTGACATGGAAATCAGAAAGGCCTATGAAAAATTATGTGAGAATGGAGTATTGAAAGAAGAATTTTAGATTTTTGAAAGGAAGGGTTTACATGAGCCCTACAATTTCCCACCATTTTCAAGATTGAATGGATTACGCTAGTGCTAGGAAGAATGCATGATGGTAACTTATGGTTGGAGGATGTCCCTATAAAAATCACATAGAGAATTGTACATAGAGTGATAGGGTACCCAACCCTAGATCAATCAAAGACTCTTAGAAGTGATTCTAAGGAGGAAATTGAGAAGAATATAGGTGCTAAGTGGAATAAAAGAGGGATGATGATTGACACTATACAAGACCCTCTAGTTGACTATGTTGTTAGGGTCATTGCACAAAAATTCTAGCAATCTAGCAGACTCAATAGTGTGTCTTGAATTGTAGTAGATGTAGGCTATAAAAGGATCATACCTATGATCTTGCAGAGCTACAACTACAATAGATTAATGAGAATCTACTAGCTATCAAAAGAACCAAAGCAGCCCAATGCAAATTTGGTGCCATTTTGATTTGCATTTTCTTTTATGGTCAAAATGAATTTCCTTCTTTTGGAAAAGTTGCATTGAGAACTAATAGGTCAATAATAGCTTAGGTTAATGAATATATAAAATAGATGGGAGCTAATTTTGAGACCTTAATGACTAGCTATTTTGAAAACTTTAAGAAGTCAATGAAGCAAAGGCTAAGATTACCAATTTTCTTAGTAGAGAAACATGTAAATGATATATGTTTTCTTGTAGATATAGACTATACATACATACAAGCTTCCATACCAAGAGTGAGATGGCTAAGACCTCTTGGGTATGAAATAAACATAGATGAAGCATCAAAAACAATAACTGCATTATTAACAAAGGAAGTTGACAAGGATGCACCACATTTTGGAACTTATGATGTGGTGAGATCAAAAGTGGATATGGAGTTAAAGACTGTCTCCACTCTAAAAAAGAAAGACAAACTTGTAAAGAAGCTAAAAGCTAAATTTGGGGAAAGTATTACAAAAGAAGTAGAAGAAGAAGGTGAAGATGCCAAGGGTGAAGAAGAAGAACAAGATCAGGGACCACTTGCCTTAACCCAAGGTATGGGAGAAGATACAGATGAGGAGGAATGTGTTGATCAAGAAGCACCAAAGGCTGAGCCAAAGAAGAGAAAAGCTCAAAAATAGCTAGCTACATAGCCCAAGGGAAAGAAGAAGGCTACAAAGCGAAGCCCAGCTAAGACAACTACAAGGACTGACACTAGAGCAACAACTCAAGGAGCAAAAGAGTAGGAGAAATAGAAGGCAATAGAACAATAAGGAACTATAGAGAAAAAGAAAAGAAGAAAGTATGTTGTACCTCCTAAATTAGACGAAGAAAGGACAGAGTCTGATGAAGATCAATACAGATTAGTAAGTCATTCTACCACATCTAAATTGGAAAGAATTTGTGATAATATTAGAGGAAATGCTGATTTAACTAGTCTAAATACCATAGATTTCAATAAGTTGTCAAAGGAACAATAGAACATAGTGGAAGAGTCCATCTACACTATGATGGCTAAGTTCAAGACCACTCCACTTGAACTAGACAACTCAATGCCCAAGGAGCTAAACTCATTGGTTGAGAATAAATAGCATTATTGTATAAAAATAGAGAAAGAAGTAAGAGAATCTACATTAGCTCATGTAATGCTAGACCTTACAAAAGTTCAAATAACAAAGGCTAGCAAGAAACATGGGAGAAAACTTGCACCCAAATACAAAACCTTCAAAATTGTGCAGAACCAAATAGAAGATGTTGTCCAAAAGTCCACACAAATGTGGAAATTAATATATGGATTGACAACTATGAAAGAAGGGTAGGAAGACCCGTTTGAAGGTAGAAATGATGAAGAAGAAGGAGAAAAAGAGAAATATGAGGAAGGAGAAAAAGAGAAAGATGAGGAAGGAGAAAAAGAGAAAGATGAGGAAGAGGAAAAAGAGACAAAAGAGGAGATAGTGGAGAAGATACATGGTGAGGAGGCAATAGCTAAATAACAATAGGAAGAATAGAGTTTCCAAGAAACCCAACTGCCACCACCAATTCCTCCACATATAATGCCTGTAGAAATAATAATTGTAAAGGATGTTCCTAACACCACAGGTTAGAACATCAATCCTTTAACTACAGAGGATCTCAAGAAGATTCTTCATAATCTACATTGCAAGCACAACTTTGTACAAATCTAGTTTTGGTGAGTGTTGATGAGTTGCGGAAAGTTGTAGTAGAGATAACAAGGGAGAAGGAAAGCATACAAGAAAAATCTACACAACCTCCCATAGCTATAGCATATCAACCCAAAGAGCAAGAAGAACAAGAAAAAATTGGTAAGGTTGGTTCTACAATAAAAGTGACAACAACTACCAAGGATCTAGCAAAGGAACAAACAAGGCAAGATGTTCCTACTATACAAAGTCAAGGTGCACCTCCTCAAATTATCATTATTGATCAAGGCAGTAGAGAAGAGGAGAAAGAAGAGGAGAATACCCCTAAGGAGCAAGAGGAAATACAAACATTGGTGAACTTGCCTACCTTAGGGGCTCCCACTAAGAAGCCGAGCACTGATGCAATACCATTGCAAATTTTAGCACCAAGCTCGAGCTCTACCAAGGTTGCAAGGTTACTTCACTAGACCTTGCACTTGATGAAGAAATAGTCATACCTAGTTATGACTCAAGAACCATGAACCTACAATAGATAAACGAAGTGCAAGAGGCACTAGAAAGAAGAAAGAAACAAGAGATACTCAAAAATGAGTGTAGCCAGAAGCAAGCACTAGTGGAAATTAAAGATATATTTCTTGATGCATTTAGCTTGCAAGTACTTGATGAAACCCAACCCATCATAGAGAAATGGTCCAACATTGTGGACTAGGTACAGAACGAGGACCTAGAAATTAATGTAAAATTATTAGAATGGTCAAAAAAGAAGTTTTAGATGAAAGTGAATGAGAAAATATAAAGCAATATAGCACTTTCACAAGTAGAATTGGCTAAGAAGATTAAAAAAGTGAAGAAAGTACTTGAGAATGTATTCTTATTATACAACAATTGTGATTCATCATATTTCAAACAAGAAACTAGCCAATGGATAATGAGCTTGGAACAAAATTTACGCAGGCAAGAGGGTGAATAACTAGGGCCAAAGGCTCACCCAGCTATCCAAACCACCCTGCAAGAGTTAACACAACAAAAAAAAAACAAAGATAGCAACCAAATGAGGAAGAAGAGTGAATTACTTTTATTGATTCATCAAAATATCTTCATACATGCCCAACTGTAAGGCCTTCTGGGTTATGGCCAATTACAATACATTCAATTACAAGGATCCAACTACAAATTTGCACTTTCAGTTCTCCTCTCTAATCTTCTTCCAAAAACTTCTTCTCCCAAAAATTTTCCTAATTCTAAGCTGAACATTCTATTTATACTTTCCAAAATGGCTTATAGATCATTCTAGAATCAATACATAAGAGGAAGGCCAACCCAACAATGGTCTGGACTCATCCCAAGAAAAGGTCTTAACATAAATGTCATGAATGAAATAAATCCTGCAAGTCGGCTCACAAAATCACGTCCAAATACTGACACTTGGCTTACACTAGGTAACTCAGCACATGAAGAAACACTCAACATGTACTGAGTAACTTGGCACATGAAGAAACACTTGGCATACACTGGGTAACTTGGTACATGAAGAAACACTCGGCATACACTGAGTAACTCGGCACATGAAGAAACACTCAACATGCACTAACTCAGCACATGAAGAGTGCTACAGTAACTCAGCACCAACTATAGAATGAACAAAAATGAGCAAGATAACAAGGCAACCCAGGATGCTCCTGCATCAGACAATCGAGGTTGAAAGAAATGATTCTCCTGAATCATTGAGATGTCCCAACCTGAGCTGAATCCAACTCAAATTGAGAAATCTATGAAGCATCTTCAACAGGTCTATTCTTCCACTTGACCAAATATTCATAGTAATATTTTCCTCTTGTACTCTTGCCAACTCTCTGATCCAATATCTGTTCAACTTCTTGAATCCATTTCTTAGGATAATCATCTGGTATAACAACTTCATCATCTGACTCATGATACTTATACAAATCAGCAATATTAAATATAGGAGATATATCCATGTCATCAGGTAACTCAACTTCATAAGCATTACCACTATCAAACTTCTTCAAGATCTTACAATGTCCAAATTTCTTCATCTTTAGCTTACTATATGTTCTAACCAAGAATCTTCCTTTCTTTAGATGAACCATCACCTCATCACCAACTTGAAAATCATGGTGTCTTCGAGACTGATTACCATTCTCCTTATACTTCAGATTGCTTTGTTCCAACCTCAACTTCAGTTCCTTATGCAAAGACTCCATAAAATCAGAAAATTCTTCTCCTGTAGCACTCTTTTTTTCTTCACCAGCAACATCTCTCAAATCTGATATACCTCTGGGATGCATTTTGGTAACAATCTCAAAAGGTGTCTTCCTTGTACTCCTATTCACATAATTGTTATATGAAAATTCAGCTTGTGTCAATACCATCTCCCAATTACTTGGCTTATTCCCAACTAAACATCTCAACAAATTTTCCAAGCTTCTATTCACAACCTCTGTCTATCCATCTATTTGTGGATAGAATGTAGAACTAAACTTCAGCTCAGTACCCATCTTTTTCCACAAAGTCTTCCAAAAATAACCAACAAACTTACTATCTTTGTCTGAAATAATGCTTCTTGGTAATCCATGCAATCTCACAATCTCTTTAAAGAAAATTTTAGCAACATACTCCACATCTGATGTCTTCTTCCATGGTATAAAATGAGCCATCTTAGAAAATCTATCCACTACAACAAATATGGAATCATACCCTTTCACTATTTTAGGCAATCCAAGAACAAAATCCATACTGATATTAGTCCAAGGTTTCTCAGGAATAGTAATAGGTGTATACAAACCAGCATTTTGACTCACTCCCTTTGCAACTTGGAAAACTCCACAAGTCTTTGCAAATTTGTAAACATCCTTATACAGGTGTCGCCAATAATACCTCTCTTTCTGCAAACTCAATGTCTTATCAATTCCAAAATGTCCAGCTAATCCACCACTATGCTTTTCCTTAATCAAATTCAACCTCATAGGACTTCTAGGAATACAAAACTAAATACCTTTGAACAACATACCTTCTTTAATGAAATACTCATCATACTTACTTATGTAATTTGTTAGATTTGGTGCTCTGCACTCTCTCCATGCCTCAAAAAAATCAGGATCAACATTATATAATTCTTTCATTTCATCAAAACCAAGAACTTCAACCTTCATTTCAGTCAAAAAAGAATGTCTTCTACTCAATGCATCAACAACTTTGTTATTAACTCCACTCTTGTGCTTGATCACAAATGTAAAACTTTGCAAATACTCAACCCACTTCATATATCTTTGATTCAATTTAAGTTGACTTCCCAAGTACTGGAAAGCTTTATGATCAGTATACAACACAAACTCCTTAGGCATCAAATAATGTCTCCATTTCTTCAATGCTTGAACAATGGCATAAAATTATTAATCATACATAGAATATTTCCTTTTAGCATCATTCAACTTTTCACTAAAGAAAGCAACAGGCTTACCTTCTTGACTTAATATGTTTCCTAATGCATTACCACTTGCATCACATTCAACTTGGAATACTTTGTTGAAATTAGGTAAAGCCAATATAGGTAATTCAACAACCTTTTGTTTCAAAGTCTCAAAACTCTTATCAGCTCCATGTGTCCACTTGAATTCCTTTTTATCTCCCCTTATTGTTTCAGTCATAGCATTACAAACAGCACTGAAATTGTTTATAAACTTTTTCTAAAAACTAGCCAAACCATGAAATGATCTTACCTCACTCACATTCTCAGGTGTATGCCATTCCAGATTGCTTTAACCTTCTTAAGATCCATCTTCAAATCATCAGCTGAAATCACAAATCCCAAATATATAATCCCCTCTTGCATAAAAGAACATTTTTTTAGATTAATCAACAACTTTTCCTTTTTCAACCTCAACAATATTTGTCTAATATGCTCAAGATGTTCTTCCTTAGTCTTGCCAAATAATAGAATATCATCCAAATAAACAATCAAAAATTTACCCAAGAATCTTTTTAGAACTTCATTCATCAACCTCATGAAAGTACTAGGTGCATTAGCCAAACCAAAAGGCATAACCAACCATTCACACAAACAATCTTTTGTCTTGAAAGCAGTCTTCCATTCATCACCTTCTCTGATTCTGATCTGATGATAGCCATTCTTCAAATCAATCTTGGTAAAATACTTTTCTCCACTCAAAAAATCAATTATGTCATCCATCCTCGGCATAGGAAACCTATATTTCACTATTATCTTGTTAATGGCTCTGGAATCAGTAGACATTCTCCATTCTCCATTATTTTTAGGTACTAATATAATAGGTACAACACATGGACTCAAGCTTTCTCTGATCAAACATTTCTACAACAACTCATGCACTTGTATGTTAAGTTCTTCATTCTCTATAGGTGTTAATCTATATGGTGCTTTGTTTGGCAAACTAGCTCTAGGGATCAGATCCATACAATGACTTATACTTCTTACTAGAGGTAAACCATCAGGAATATCATCAACAATAATTTCTTTATACTCATTCAACAACTCTACAATTTCTTCTAGCACATGATCAATACTACCATATATCATTCACTCACCACTAACTAGCACTCGGTTAACAATATTTTCTTGCACTCGGTCTCCATTGATAAAATTCAATTTTTTTGGAATTATAGAAAAATAGACTTGATTCTTTTTCATTTCCTTTACAAATTGTTTCCCATTAACCATGCAAATTTTTATAGCAGTACAATTAACCTCATCTGAAACTTCAATCAAAGGCAACAATGTTTGTTTCTTCCCATTTACCTAAAGAGTATATTGATTCAATCTTCCATCATGTACATCATATCTATCATATTGCCAAGGTATACCCAACAAAATATGACAACAATCCATGGGCATAATATCACTCAAAACTTCATCAAAGTAATGTCCAATTTTGAACTTCACAAGGCATTGCTCACTTACCAATATCTTATGCTTGTCTTTGATCCATGAAACATGATAAGGTTTGGGATGTTTCAACCTCTGCAACTGCAACTTTGTAACTAGCTCTTCTGATGCTAGATTTGTAGAACTTCCACTATCAATGATCACTTTACAACATTTTCTAGCCATCTTACATCTTGTCTTGAAATAAATTCTCCTTAAAATAGGTTCCTCATCACCTTCCTTATTACATAAGGTTCTTCTCACCATCAAATTTTCTCCAGCCTCAGGTCCACTTGGTGAACTCTCAATGTCTTCTTGAATCATAGCATTTCTATTATTCTGCCCACCTTCAAAAGATCTACATTCAAAAAATATATGCCCTTCTTTGACACATCTAAAAAAATTACCATGAAATTCACCTCTAGAATAAGAATTACCTCTTCCTCGGTAAGAATTAGTACCTCCTCAGTAAGAATTACCACTTTTCCATTCAGTCTTGCCTTTGTCATCATTCTTCCATTCATATTTTCCTTTAGCCTGCATAGAACTATCAAATCTGCCACTTTCTCCATAAGATCTATCTCTGCCTCTCTGGAATCTACCACCTCTACCTCTCTATCTTTGTTCATGCTTCTTTGTCAAGATCTCCTCAGCTTTTAAGGCATATTGATATGCTTCTTCTACACTTTCCAGCTTCAAAAAACTTATTTCATCTTGTATTCCAAATCCCAATCCATTAATATACCTTGCAATTTTCTCAACATCATCATCCATATGTCCAAATCTAATGTCTAATCTATAGAATTCCACGGTATATTCTTTTACAGTCATGTCCTTTTGTTTCAAATTTTGCATCTTTCTCAACAATATAACTTGGTAATTAGCAGGAAGGAATTTGTTCTTTACCTTGTTCACCATCTTTGGCCAAGTTCTGATCTTCTCCTTTCCTCTCCTTTGTCTATCAATTTGCAAGTGCTCCCACCATAGTGATGCATGACCTTTCAGCCTAGTGACTGCAATCTTCACCTTTCTATTATCAGGAGTGTTTTCATACTCAAAGAACTTCTCCATATCAGAGATCCAATCCAACACAACATTGGTGTCCAATTTTTCATCATAAGGAACAACTTCTACAACAGGCTTTGAATTTTCTCTAGACAATACTCTCAACAATCTTTCCTCATCTTGATCTCCTTTAGGTTCTAGATTATGGTTCGGTGCTACCGTTGCTTCATCACTTACATCATCAAGATGTGATCCTCTCCTTTGGGCTATCTCCACAACATCTAATCTGGCTACAATTTGTCTCAACTAATCCAATATAGCATTATCAACATTATTTCCTCTACCACAAACCATCTTTACAAATCAAGTTCCTACAAGATCGTAACAGTCTGCAAGTTATAGGTCAAATCTGTAGATCTGCCACCCTACAACCAAATCCAAATTAGGGTTCTACACAATCCAATCTCCACAAGGATGAACCTCAAGCTCTGATACCAACTGACACATGCAAGAGGGTGAATAACTAGGGCCAAAGGCTCACCCAACTATCCAAACCACCCTGCAAGAGTTAACACAATGGAAAAAAATACAAACATAGCAACCAAAGGAGGAAGAAGAGTGAATTACTTTTATTGATTCATCAAAATATCTTCATACATACCCATCTATGAGGCCTTCTATGTTACGGGCAATTAGAATACATTCAATTACAAGGATCCAACTACAAATTTACACTTTTAGTTCTTCTCTCTAATCTTCTCCCAAAAACTTGCCTAATTCTAAGCCTGAACATTCTATTTATACTTGCCAAAATGGCTTACAGATCATTCTAGAATCATTACATAAGAGGAAGGCTGACCCAACAATGATCTGGACTCATCCCAAGAAAAGATCTTAACATAAATGTCGTGAATGAAATAAATCCCACAAGTCGGCTTGCAAAATCATGTCCAAATGTTGACACTCGACTTACACTGGGTAACTTGGCACATGAAGAAACACTCGGCACACACTGAGTAACTCAGCACATGAAGAAACACTCAACATACACTAGGTAACTCGGCATATGAAGAAATACTTCGCATACACTGAGTAACTTAGCACATGAAGAAACACTCAGCATGCACTAAGTAACTCGACACATGAAGAAACACTTGGCAATCACTGAGTAACTCGACACATGAAGGAATGCTATAGTAACTTGGCACATGAAGAGTACTATAGTAACTCAGTACATTAAGAGTGCTACAATAACTCGGCACCAACTATAGAATGAACAAAAATGAGTAGGATAACAAGGCAACCCAGGATGCTCTTGCATCAAAAATCTCAAGATTTCAAGCACTCAGCTACCCAAAGATCCAGCTTAGAGTGAGAAGCATTTTGCAACTACGCTTCACACACAAAAGGAGTTAGCTATATTAATAGTAGAAGAGGCCAATATTAAGGCTTAATTGATGAAAATTCAATCTTCCATTACCCCACATCTAGAAGTAGTCCATAAGGAACAAGCCTATGTAGAGAATGTTCTAAAGAAACATCCTAATTTTTTTACTTTAGAAGGTCTTGTTCATCTTGCAGTAGAGACAACCATCCAGCACAAATCATTGGAGATTGCCTTAGATAATTGGGATGCTTCTCTCAAAATGATTATGGAGGTAAATAAAACATTTTTGGCTAAATATTCTATTTATCCTTAGGACCCTTTGACATAAGTGTCAAAAAAAGGGGAGATATAATGTTTTAGGAGAGATGTGAATAAGAATGGGAAATAATACATTCTTTGATGGAAGTAATAAAGAATATCCAAAGGGGGAGATATTCAAATTCACATTTTGAGGAAGTAATAAAAGCCAAAAGGATACAAAACTGCAAAAAGATGTGAAAAGGGAATAGATATAGAGTACAGGGAGCATAAATAAGGTACAAATAGATACAGAGTGTAGAAAAGGCAAAAAGTATCAGATATATCAACATGAGACACATCCAACTCAAGAATTTTGGTTACAAGAATGGAAATGACACATTAGCTCAGGGGAGTTACAAGATTTTGAGGTATACACAATTTTGAACAAATTTTTGAAGTCTTGTACATATGCCGAATAAAATATGTAGTATACTCATAAAGATCAGATTTTCAATGTCAAGTGTTTTTGCCACTCATGTCAAAGGGGGAGATTGTTAGTCTCAGATTGGTTTTGGCATTTGAATGTCAATAGACTTAACCAAATTCTCAGTTGATACCGAGTATAATATAGAAGTTGAGCTACAATGTATGCTGAGCAAGAAAATTCAATAGGTGTCGAGTGAACTTCAAGTGTTGAGTGAAGCTCAAGTGCCGAGTGAAGTATAGATGTTGAGTGAAATAGTATTGCTACAAGTGTCGAGCAAGAAAAAATTTCTATAGGAGCCAAGTGAGCTAGTTTTTCTATATGTGTTGAGCATCAACAACTAGTAAGTGTCGAGTAACACAGAATCAACATATGAGTTTGTACCTTCACAAACTTAGACGTAAATCATTTTTGAAGCTGACATGGGATGAATCTTGAAGGATCTAGAAGATAAGAATGAATCTTTTGCATTACCCATGTAATCAACATGTAGCCAATGAGAAAAATGCAAAAGGCATGCAACCAATAGGAAAGGTGCAAGAAATAAGTGGGAAATGAATATTTAATATTGATCGTAGATTCATACCTAACCCTAAGTCTTCAAAATCTTTAAAAGGGGGATGAAACCCCATTATGCAAGAGAGAGGATGTGCAAGAAACAAGTGTATGGGTGAACTATAGCAAAGTATAGAATGGTGAAAAGACTTAGAGAAGAATAGAGAAGCATAGTAGAATCTAGTTCTTGAAGAATAGAGTATCAGAACCTTGAAAAGTGACATATCAAATCAAGTAAGGATTAGAGAAAATAGAGCAGAACAAGGATTTGGAATTAGCAATTGAAGATTGCAAAGCTATCAGGTCAAGACTTTCTAATACATTCTAGCAATTGTATTAGATATGGAAATCCTATGGACTCAAGTTGGCCTAGCAGCCATTTGTAAATCTTTTAACAGGGTGGCATTCCAAGTGAATGTACAAAAGTCCTTCAACCAGGCCTACTTTTAGTAGGGTAGTTAAATCCTTTAACTAGGTCACTTTTTACAAGGTGTAAAGTCTTTAACAGGATAGGCCTTTTAGAGGGCAGACCATTGGAAGTGGTCAAACATTGTAACCTTGAACAATTACACATTGTTGCAGTGATATTTTGTGGGTATCATCCCCACCCCAATTTCACCTTCTCATTTTGGAGGGTTTCTGGGTTACCAAATTTGTGTGTTGTCTATTTCCATGCATTTTTTTACTTTCATGTTTATTAATTGAATGTGATGCATGTGGATGATAACAATTAAAAGGATTTGAAAAGGTTAAAGTTAGTTACTTCTGATTCACCCCCACCCCCCCCCCCCCCCCCCCTCAAATTAAATATTCTCACTTGTTAATTCCAACACAATCAAGGGCTCAATATATACATTCATATCTTTCACTTGGTACTTACCTAGTTGAATGAACATAAATAAAACATAATTATTATAGCCATTTTGATACTATGTTTATAAATTAATTTAGATGATTATTAAATGGAAAAATACTTGGTACAATCATTTCCAACATTATGTACTCTCTCTTTACAAACATTCAAGGAGGATTATTATTATTATTACTATAAATAAACTAGACCAAGCAAACAGATCACATCTCTCCAAATGGATTGACACCATTTGTTACCAATGAAAGCTTCAAATTATGAGGTTCTTCTTTAAATAATAGCTATCTATCTTCTATGTCCTTAAATCTATAACCCTCTACAGGCATTCACATAATGTCATCTTGACTTCTATTGTGTTCATGGTAATCCATAAATTGTCCCAAGCTAGTGTACCTGAATAATCATTGCAGACATGGAATAATGGGAATGTATCAAAGAACCTTGTGTGGCTCCTTTTTGTTTATTTGATTTGATCAATATCTACTAATGTGACAATTAGGGCATTGTATTGAAAATTTATGTTGTTTATGATATATAATATGATCATTGAGACATGCATGTATTGTTTGATACTCCATTCCAATATCTTTCATAATGGCTGATAATTTTCAGTAAGAGTGAGGTAGAATGTTTGATGGTGGTAACATACACTCACCTATTAACCTATTGAAAAAAAAATTTAATATAAAGAAAATTAATGGTACTCTAACATAGAAGATGATAAAAATGACATTATACCTTAGCATATATGATATTGCTACATTGGATATACCATTCATAACCTTAAAGTTTACTAGCAACAAAACAACAGAGAGAAGAATTGTTTGTGAACCTTGGTACAAGGGCTCATATTCCTTTTCAATTATAGGTGTATCAAGGTTCTCTTCATCATCATCTTCATCATCTTCATCAGTTGCATCAATAACATCTTCTTCAATCCTATTCTCTAGCACATTATCAGCTATACCAATACGAACATTTTTAATTTTGTTCTCTACCTTAGGATCATCTTCTTCCATGGGAGAATTAAATTCTAATTTGATATTCACACCTCCATGTTCTACTAATTTGAAATCCACATTCAAAAAAGGACAAAAATCCTTTCCTCCTTCAATGTGATCACATTTCCTACAATGTGTCTGAGTTGTTATGATTAGAATTCTTCAATTCTTTAAGCCCTTGCATTTTTTGCTAGTACAATAAAATTTTCCATCACCTTTTCTTTTGAACTGAGACCACAATCTAGCTATTGTCACCTTATTTCATTTTGGGTTCATATTGTTAAGCATGGACTTTCATCACAGGAAAATATTCAGGCTATAAAATTATATCAAATATAAACATGGAAGCATTAGTAGAATCTTATATATAATCAAAAATAATTAAATATTACTATCTCTTTAGTAAGGATGGCATCTAAAAAAATCAAATGAATTATACAATATAAATATATATAATAATAAGAAAATCTTTCATTAAAAAAAAATCACTCTACAAACATAGATACACTAGTACATTTGACCCCATTTTTAGACCAAAATTTTCAACCATCTATTAAAATGTTTTAGATGGGTCAGAATATGCAAGGAAAAATATCTTTTTTTTTAAATCCATTCCCATGTTGGTAAAAATTTTGACCAACATGGGCTTCATATTGTTTTTAAAATGAAAAAGGTTGTGCCCTATTTCATTGTTATGCCAAACACGGGCTTCATCTTTGATCTGTCAAATTCTTAATTTCCCACTTGACCCTCAAACCTTTGAGTGTAGTGAGAATTGCAGATCTGACTCATTTGCACCACTTTGTGGCATTGAAGGAACTCTATAGAACCTTGGGCATGCATTGAGGTTTTCTTCCAACTGGTCTTCTTCCAATCTGAGATGTCAAATCAACATCCAAAGAGCAGTGTAGAATCACTTTGCTAGTGGCCAAATGAATGAGAGGCTTTATGCTTTGTGTGCTTTTGTTCCCAAAATCACCAAGGTAGTATTCCAAATTAGGGTTTTCTTTTCTTTTCCAGTTTCTTTTTCTTTTGTTTCTTGAAGATTCTATGTGAATTTCTCTATTTATTTGTTCTGAAAGGGGGTTCTATTTTTTATTGTGTAGATGGACAAGGCATCGATTATTGGAGACACCATTAGCTATGTACAAGACTTGTAGAAGTAGGTGAAGGACATTAAAGTTAAGATCTACAATAGACATTGAACTCTTTTTAGGTATCTTTCATTCTCATCCTCTTAATGGGTATGTGAACGAAATCAAACTTCTTCAACTCATGTCAATGTCTAAAGGCCTTCACACCACTAAATTCTCTCAAGGTTCAATCTCAACATCTTCCTTTTACAAGAGCACAAATAAGATGCTATCTCAACATCCCCCACTTATTGTCAAGGAACAATGGGCATCTGTATTTTCAAATTCCTTTTAGGGTATATCTCAACCTAGTCTTTTTAGCAAGTACAAGAATAATCAAACTTCTTTGGCTTAGTGTGAGGAACTTATAGTCCCCAAGACACTAAAGATCATACCCTATCCCTCTAATGGTTTCATGAATAACCAAAATTCTTTGAATTAGGTCCAATAAATGAAGGGTTTCCATACCACTAATTTTCTTAGAGGTATAATCTTGACTAGTACACAAATAATCAATTCTTTTTAGATGATCCCAACATCATCTCTCTAACAAGTTCCTAAATAATTATAATAATACACAATCCTAGCCCCATTTCTTTAGCAATTGATGGATAATCAAATGTCTACCCCATCTTGACCTTTCCATTTTATAAGTAAACAAATAATCAAAACCCCTTACACCTAATATGAAGGACTGAGGGGTATTCATGCAATCAAATTTGTTTTAAACATTGTCTTGATCTAAACTTCTCTATGACATTGCCTTCATCTCTTTTATAGGGCCACAAATAACCAACCCTCCTCAATATTGTGTCAAGGATATAATAGCTTCCATGTTGGGCCATGTCTAATTCATTAAAAAAATTAAATTAAATAATTGGTCTTCTTCAACTTATTATCAAGGATCGATAGGCCTTTGGACTACAAATTCTTTCAAGGTGCAATTTTAACCCCATCCACTTAATAATAATCAAAATTCATTAGTTAGTGTAAGTGTTGATTGAGTCTATAATATTAATTTCAATAAGGGTATGATCTAAATTGTGTTTTTTCACTACACAACATCACTACACTCCAAGAAAATCTTAAGACATAATATCAACTCCATCCATTTAATAGATACCCAAATAATAAAACTCATTTGTTTTAGTATTGAGGCTTGATTGTATCCATATCATTAATTTTAGTTAGGGTATGATGTAAACCTCATCTTTTCATTGTAAGAGTCAATACGCCCCAAATAAATTGTAAGATACAGTTTGAACTCCACCTATTTAGCATACATACCAATAATCAAAATTATTTGATTTAATGTCATTTATTGATATCATGTTCCATACTATTAATTTCACTTAAGATGCAATCTAAAACATATCCCTTCAAAATACTAACTAGATCAATACACTCAAAACCAAATGTATCCCTTCATAATACTAACTAGATCAATATGCCCAAAACAATTATTAATGTTTAACAAACTCCTTACAACCCATAAAACTTCACCAACCAACCCAAAACCAATTTGGAATGATGATTTTTGTTATCAGTTATACTAGCTTTAATCATTTAAACTTGAGAATGAGTTCCTCATTTTTGTCAAGATCATGATTAAGGGGGCATTGCAAGAATGAATTTCTCTATCGTAATTCTAACCCAAGTCCAACACACCAATCTAAAACTTGTCACTATTTTGTCTTCAGTGTGTGCTTTGACTAGAATTACCATAGATGCTTTCATCTACCATCTCAAAAATTATTCCTTGCAAACATTCCATTTCTAGAATTCTTCTTTTCTCTATTTATTACTTTACATGTTGCATATGATCTAGATCATTTCCTACAAACATTAAAATAGAATGTTCCAGCCTTAGTAGTTCTAGACTCTAGTGTTTTTGTTATTGGTTCCTCTATTCTACTATAGGTAAAATATATCATATCTATACTAATTCTTTTGAGGGTGACTAACTAATAGTATTGACTATTCTTGGCTTTAAGCATATTATATGTGGGTAAGCCTTATTTTGGTTTCTTCAAAATTTTAATATGCTTCATGAAAAGTAGGTTTTTTAGTTTTTTTTTATTTTTCTCCACCTTGATAAGATTTATTGTTTATGACAAGTTGGTCATTATTGGATGGTTTCTTGTGATGAGAACATTTGTTCTTAGTGGTGTGCTTATTGCACTTAACAAGTAAGTTCCCATTTGTTGAATGTGAGTTTATTATAAATGTTTTGGTTATTAATCTATATCTACTTTGCCTCTAAGTTTGTTTGGTTAAAAGTAGGATTCTGAAATTTGTTGGTGAAAAGAGATTTAGATTTAAAAGGGGTTAGTGTTATTTCTATAAAGATTAGGATCTTAAAATCCTTTTACTAGAGATAAAATCTGAGGCTTGATTACAAGTTTATTCAACTATCTACGGAAGTAACAAATAGCCTAATTAGCTAGAGTCACTTTTTGTATCTATGAGGCTTTAAAATGACTAGAGCATGGATATTTGGACCTTTCCTAAGGGGATCTATAGCCATTGGATTATACCTATTTATATTTATTTTCTTCCTTCATAGCTATCTTCATATGAAGATAATTACAGATAGAATAGTATACTATTCTTTCTCTAGGTCTTCACTTCAAGCATTATGCTTTATTGGATAGTCTTATACCTCAATACTAGTGTTTTTTGTAAATCTAAAAGGATGAAGCTACAAAAACTTGATTTTATGCCCTAGGGTATAACAAACATTTCAAAATTTGCAGCAGACTTTTTCTAAGATATCTCAATATTTGAAAGTTGAAACATCTCCTTCCATATTCCCCAAATGTTTTTTCCTGTTTAATTCTCCTAATCTAACATTCTCTTCATTTTAGGATTCATATTGATCTTGATTTGATTCAACCATACAAGAAACAATAAAATAATGATGGAACTAAGCCTTTTTAGATATTGGATTTCTGCATTCATTCATACCTTTTTCTTTTGTAATAAACCTTGCTCCACTCACTTTTATCAGGTAATGAAATGGTTATCAGATGTTGGTAGATACTTCTGCACTCTTATGCTTTAGCAACTAAATTGTTTTTTGGATATAAAGAAAGTGTTATGTTTCACTAGGTGATCACCAGTAACACCCATTCCACTAGGCTTCTACAATGTTGTAGATATGATTTTCCTTACATGCACTCAAACAAAAATTAGTGCAAGCCTCATTATGTATCGTGGAGACAAGATCTAATCCAAAGAAAACTTACAAAGTTTTGACTATTATAGTAAAATATTTCTATTTCAAAATTTATGCTTCAATTGGTCTTAAAGCCAATTTAATCTTGAAGGTTTCAAAAATTTACTGACATCATAATATGTACTTTGATTGTTCTTAAAACCAATTTAACCTTGAAGATTTCAAAAAATTATTCATCTTTAACATACCCATGGAGGATTTCTACATAAGATAATATATGAACATTGAAATTAACCATTACCTGTCTTAATACATGCTAAAGACACCACTACCATGAATCAAGTCATAAGTTATGGGATATGTTGAAAAGGCCTCACACATGCAATCCAAAAACATGCCTTTTTCATACCATCCAAATAGGCTTAATAGCATACTCTTGGTGAGTCCAAGTACCAAAACCATGTCATCTCATGTCATACAATTTATGTTAATATTTTGGATGGCACCTAGGTAGTAATTTTTCATGGAAGGGGTTTGTGGAAAGTCATAACTTGAAGATGTGTGAAGGTTACATCCAGGTTTAACTTTGAAGAAAAATTGGCCAAGAAATTGTTAGGGACTTCTTACGTTAAACAAAAAAAATCTTCAATTTGGGAGTTGTTCATTCAGTTCTCATTTCACCTTAACTCTAATCATGAGGTGTAGCAAGGTCAGATGCTATATCAAATTTTATAAACAATCACAATATTATTGCGTAACTCTGGATTTGATTGTAGTGTCCATTTTTTATCAACACTTTAAATCATATTCTATGATCAATCATTTATATATTCATATGAATCACAGTATGTTTTGTAACCTTTAACAGGGTTGGCTCCTAATAGGGCTCACTTCAAAAGAGTAAAAATTGGTAGCTAGTTACTTGATGGTTTTTCTCATATTGGATTTCCACATTAAATCTGGTGTCTCTTGTGTTGATGTTATTTATTTTATGCATGCATGTTAAATTTCTATGAATACCTAAAGATCAGTAATAGGTTAACATCTATCGAGATACAACATTTTTCTATGTGGCTATAGAGCGACGACAGTATCTAGTTTTATAAGACATCTACAGGATCTATGGATTTGTTTTCATGGTAACTAATTCGCCCCCCCTCTCAATTACTCAATCTATATTTCCAACAATTTATATCAAAGCTTTTGGTGCTTGTAGGAAGGATTTCAAGGATCTAAGCTAAAGATTAGCATGTCTTACAAGAAGGAAATTCCAAGGCTTAATAGGGATAACTTTTCAGCATGGCAAGGTCTCATGAGACTCCATCTGGCTTCTATTGGAGATACAAGATTGAAATATCTTGATGAAGAATATGTGACTCCTTCTAGTACACCATCTGTCAATGACATTATTGAGAAGAAGACTCATAACACTATGATGATAGACATTGCATCTGCCCTAAGCTATGAAGAGTTTGATTAATGTCAAGGATTGTAAAATTGTTTTTGAAATGTGGAACAAGCTGAAAGATATCTATGGAGGTGATGATAATGTAAGAAGAGCCAAAGAAAAATTTCTAAGAGGAAAATTTCATTAGATGAGGAGAAGAAGGAATGAAAACATTGTCAAATATGTGGAAAGAGTCAAAATAGTCATCAGTGCAATCAAGGCTTCTGGAGGAGACATTGAAGAGGAAATAGTTGTAATTAAAGTTCTTAGAACATTACTTTCCATTTATGCAATTAGAGTTTCTAAAATTCAAGAAAGAAGATGTGAAACAAATCATAAGATAAATTTAGAGGCCATAGTAGGAAGATTGACTACATTTGAGCTAGATAACTATGACAATTATGTTCTAGCTTCCAAGAACATTTAATTAGCATTTGAAGCCAAGCTTTCACTCAAAGAAAAAGGCAAAAAGATAAAGGATTCTTGGTTAGAAAGTGAAGAGGAATTATAACAGAGTTTTGACAGTGATCTTTAGGTGGTTGAAGCTCTACTAGCAATGAAATATTCTAGAGGCAAAGGACAATACAAAAGTAAGGTTCCTTTGATCTATTTTTCATGTGAGGAAATTGGACATATTGCTACTAGGTGATCAAACAAGCAAAATAAGGATGAGAAGAAAGGTCAAAAGTGTAATGGCAAGAAAGATTTCAAATCATTCAAGGAAAAAGGTAAGAAAACATGTTTCATGGCTAAGGATTCTAATGATTTTGATGATGGTGAAGATGAAATTTTTTACATTACTATAAAAGATGAATTTGATAATGATGAGAAAGATAAAATGGCACTTATCTCTCATGTGAGCAAAAATGATACATGGATCATAGATAGTGGTTGCTCTCATAATATGAATGGTGATAAAACTAAGTTTGAACATTTTGAAGACTATGATGTTGGTAGTGTGAGATTTGGTAATAATGAACCTTGTTCCATAAAAGGAAAAGGAAGAATCTCTCTAACCAAAGAGCTTATATGTGATAATGCCTATTTGGTTGAAGGACTAAAACATAATCTGTTGAGTGTGGCACATCTACTCAATAGTGGATTCAAAGTGGAATTCATGCATGGAAAAGAAAGACCGCTAGATGACAAAGGAAAGCTGATTGGATCAAGCATACAAACAAAAGGTAATTTGTTCTATCTTGAACTTGGTGAATGTTCATGCTTTATTGCTCAAGTTGAAGAAAGTTGGTGATGGCACAGAAGGTTGTGTCATGTGAATTTTGACAACCTGGTAAAAATAAGAAAATTCAAGAAAATAAGAGGCATTCCTAGTATAAAGAAACCTAATGTTGGTCTATGCAAGAATTGTCAGATTGGTAAGATGGGAAAGACTAGCTTTAAAAGTAAGAACTATTAGTCTAAAGAAGTTTTGAAAATTGTGCATACTGATTTGTGTGGACCTATTGGAATTGAAATCTATATTGGAGAAAAGTTCATTCTTTTTGTTGATGATTACTCTAGAATGATGGCCATCATGTATCTAAGAGAGAAATCAGAAGCATTTGAGAAGTTCAAATGGTATTTGGCTAGTGTAGAGAAGGAAATAGGAAAAAGACTAAAATGCTTGAGGTCAAATAGAGGTGGTGAATTCATCTCCCACGAGTTTAATAACTTTTGCATTGAAAGGGGAATCAAAAGATAGGTATCAGTACGTGGTACTCTTGAGAAAAATGGAATAGCTGAAAGGAGGAAGAAATCTATCATGGACTATTCAAGAACCTTAATAATTGAAAAGAACATTGCTATCAAATACTAGAAGGAAGCTATTAGCACTACAGTTCATACCTTGAACCAAGTATAGCTGAAGAAGGACTCATTCAAAACCCCCTATAAGTTATGGTATGGCTATAAACCCAATGTAAGTTACCTAAAAGTATTTGGAAGAAAATGTTATATTTTAAAAGAATCTAAAAAAGGTAAATTTGATGTGAAGGGTGATGAAGGAATATTTTTGGGATATTCTTGCAAGAGTAAGGCATATAGATGTTTGAATTTATCTACTCACAAAGTCATAGAAAGTGTACATGTAAAAGTTGATGAGTTTGCAGAAATAACTAAAGAAAAAAGAAAAAAGGAACCAGAAGATTATAGGAGATTTGCTTTCATTAAACCTTATATAGTGCCAGATACATCTGTCAATCAAGAATCTTCTACTCCCAAGTGTTTAGCCGCCAAGTTTCAATAAGTTCGAACTGAGCTACAGGAACCCGAGTCACATTCAAATGCTACTGAGCCAATGCTTATCGAGTCTGAAGGACCTGAGCAACAATCAGATCAACCAAAATAGCTAGAACCTAAAGTTAAAGTACAAGAAGATGACAATGCAATTTGTTCAAAAGGTAAGGAACTTGTATTATCCAAGTATGTTAGGAGACATCATGCACCAGATCAGATCATTGGAGACAAATTTGAAGGTATTATGAAAAGAAGTAAATTAAAAGGTACTTGTTTACTTGCTGATTTTGAACTTAGAAGTGTCAAAGATGCATTAGGAAATAAATGTTGGATTGAGGCTATGAATGAAGAGATGGAGAAAATAGAGGAAAAAAAAACATGGACTCTTGTACCTAGGCCTAAAGATAAAAATATGATTGAAACTAAGTGGGTATGCAGAAATAAATTGAATGAAGATGGTAAGGTATCAAGAAATAAAGCTAGACTGGTATGTAAAGGCTACTCTCAAGAAGAAGGAATAGACTATGGAGAGACTTTTGCTTCTGTTGCAAGATTGGAAGGTGTCAAGACCTTACCTACATATGTTGCATACAAAAGATTTAAGGTTTATAAGATGGATGTCAAATCTATATTTCTCAATGGTATACTAGATGAAGAAGTCTACATTGAACAACCTAAAGGTTTTGTTGATCCAGATAAGAAGGACATGGTCTACAAATTACACAAAGCATTCTATGGTCTAAAAAAAGCCCCTAGAGCATGGTATGAAAGATTGTATAACTATCTTATTCAAATTGGTTTTTAGAGAGCTAATGATAATAGTAGCTTATATATCAAGGTAGGACCAGAAAATTATTTTGGTAGAAATATTTGTGGATGATACTTTGTTTATAGGGAATGATAATCTATGCAAAGAATTTTTAAAGAAAATGAACAAGAAATTTGAGATGTCAATGTTTGGTGAGATCAAATTATTTGTTGGTCTTCAAATATAGCAGAGTAAGAATGGTATCTACATCATTTAGTCTAAATACATCAAGGAGATATTGAAAAAAGTTTGGTATGGAAGATTGTAAACTAGTTGGGACTCCTATGTGCACTGGACTAAAGCTTACCAAGGATGATGAATCAAAGGAGGTAGATCAGACATTATATAGATCAATGATTGGAAAGTTGCAATATGTAGATCATACAGGGCTAGATATTGCTCGTGAAGTTGGTATTATAGCAAGATTTTCAGAAAAACCAAGAGAAAATCACATGATGGCGATTGAAAAGATCATGAGATATTTGAAAGGCACTGAAGATTATGGATTGTGGTACAAATTTGGAGGTAATCTAGATTTGAAAGTGTTTATTGATGCAGATTGGGCAGGAAACATTTATGATAGAAAAAGTCCAAGTGGAGGAGCTTTCTTTCTTGGAAAGAGGTTAGTTTCTTGGACAAGTAAAAAGAAAAATTGCACATCTCAATCTATAGCTAAAGCAGAGTATGTTGTAGCAGCAGTAAACTATTATAATATTGTTTGGTTCAAGCAATTATTGGAAGATATGAAGGAGGAAATCAAAGAATCTGTTGTTATGTTTTGTGACAATACAAGTGCAAATAACATATCTAAAAATCTAGCAATGCATTCAAAAACCAAGCACATTGCAATAAAATATCACTTTGTCAGAGAATTGATACAGGATAAGGAGATTAGATTGGAATATGTCCATACAAAGACACAAATTGCTAACATATTCACCAAGCCATTACCTAAGGATGCATTCTTGTATCTTAGAGGTAAGTTAAGGGCCATTCCCCTATCTAAGGCTCACTAAAATAAAGTTTTAGTGATGTATGAACAAGTACCAAGTTGAAAATCTTTTCATTTGATGTAGTGTAGTCATGAGAACATTGCATATGAATCAGTACTTAAGGTACATTATTACTCATTTGGTTTGTGTTTTCTTTGGCATGTGTTGTCAAAGAGGGAGAGTATACTATCATATCTTTCTAAAATTTGAATTTGCTTGTGAAAAGTTTGATGTTTGAAAAGATGCTATGTAATTCCTTCATAGAGGGAGATTACTATATTTAAGAAGTTTGTGGTATAAAATCTAAAAGGCAAAAATTTTTTTTAGGAAAAGACTTGTTCTCAAATTTCATTCTTCTATGACATGTTGTATTGCCGTCAATGCCAAAGAGGGAGATTGTTGGATATGATTGTTCAATTGTGTGTTGTCTTTGCTGTTACACAATTGTCATATCAATTATCAGACAAAGTCTACCGAGCTCAGTTGGTCAGCAAAGCAAAAGAGAGAGTCTACTAAGCTCATATGGTTAGCAAAGTGATTTACAGAGTCTACTGAGCATTCCTTGAAGTTACACTATAGAGACAGTTTCTACTGAGCTCACTCAAGTTTTGAAGGTTTTTGTAGCAAAAGTTAGTTTCTACCGAGCTCACAAGGTCAGTGAAGGAAAGTTAGTATTTACTGAGTTCACTCAATCTCTAAAGGATTTTATAGAATTCTCAGTGTTTACTGAGCTTTAGAAGGTTAACACTAGAAATCTTTGCTGGAGCAATGTTTACCGAGTAGGGTCAGCCAATGAAGGATTTCATTATTTTGGAAAATAAAGTTTAATTGTTTCATGTAAAGTTTGTAGCTGACTAATGTAATGATTATTGGTAATTGTAATTTGTAAATAAGTCAACTGGACAATTTGTAAGGTGTAAATAAAAGGTCAAGTTGTTAATTCTAAAGTATGAATGAATGGATGCAATGAGCAAGCATGCAAGTGAGTTAATTGTCTGAAGAGGAAAGTGTGAGAAAATATTGAAGAAGGATCAGATATCCTTGAGGAGCAAAAAAGTTGAATTTGATTAGAGAGGATCTAGTGAAGTAGAACAAAGATCTATAACAGAAAATTTTAGTTGCATCTCATTCAAGTTACTTATTGTTACTTTCTCACCATTGTAGCAGTAATTCATAAATCTCTTGATAGAGTTGGTTTAACAAACATTTTTGTAAACCCTCTAACAAGGTGGATAGTTCTATTGAATTTTTCTTAAGTCCTCTAGCAAGGCCACTCCTAGCAAGGTGATTAAATCCTCTAACAAGGTCACACCTACACCTTTAATAGGGTTGGCTCCTAATAGGGCTCACTTCATAAGAGTGAAAACTGATTGATAGTTACTTGGTGGTTTTTTCTATATTGGGTTTACACATTAAATCTGGTGTCTCTTGTGTTGATGTTATTTCTTTTATGCATGCATGTTAAATTTTTGTGAATGCTTAAAGATCAGTAATAAGTTAACATCTACCAAATTATAGCATTTTTCTATGTGGCTACCGAGTGACAGCAATATCTAGTTTTATAAGACATCTAAGACATTTGTGGATTTTTTTTTGTGGTAACTAATTCACCCCGCCTCTCAGTTACTCCATCTATATTTCCAACATGAAAACACATGATTGGCATACCTTCATTAAGGTAAGTCATGTTCTATATTTATAGTATATTTTCAGCATTGAATGTACTACCTATTGCATTATTTAATAATATTTTGAAATGATCATTTTTTAATTATTATAGTACATCCTACCTCTATCCCTTCCACACCAATTTAACAACAATATTAAACAAGCTATATATGATCTTAGAAAATACATGAGGTTAGAAGTGTTTTTTTTTAAAATTTGTAGCTTTTTATTTGAAATCTATTGTATAATTTTATTTGAAATTTCTTTTATGTGTTTTTGCATGTTGACTCTTTTTTAGGTGGTTATCATCTAAAGGAATTGATAAAAAAGATATAAAATATTGGAATAGAAAAATTCCACAGCTTATGTGTGAAATTCAAAAGTGTTTACCTCCTACCTTTTTCAATGCTCAAGAACACTACCTCATACATCAAGTCGAGGAGATTGAATTGTGTGGACCTATACAAACTAGGTTAATGTGGATGGTTGAGAGGCACTTGAATTTATGAAGGGCTTCATTCGACAAAGAGCATGTCCTGAGGGTTCTATAGTAGAGGGATATATGGTATACTAGACCATGGTGTACATTAGTGAATATCTTCCAAAGTTTACAGAAAATAATGTAAATCGCATTTGGGATCCCAACTCTAATGACAAATTTGAAGGGGAGTACCTGATGGGGAAAGGTAGATTGAGGAGGGTGAGAGGTAATTATAAGTTTTTTTTGGTAGTTTAATAATTCTTATCCATCATCAATATATATAAGTTGTTTCTAATTAGTGTAATTGTCTTATTTATAATTGGTCATGAGTGGGATACACTACATTTTTATATTGCACACAATCTTGATTGGATAACACTAGTATGGATTGAACAATCTCAAGAAAATTGTTACTCATTAACATAGGATGGTGTTGCATCATTGGTTAAAGAAGCTCATCGTAATGGAGATCCCAATGTTATGCCAATGGTACTTGATCTATTATATGGCTTAAGAGATACAAATGTATGCATAAGATTACTAATCATGAGATATAAGTTTAATATCAATTCATAGATCGATGCAAATAATCTTAACATGTTTGAATAATTGCAGGTCAAACACCACAAAACTATATACTACCATGGCTATAAATTATGCACAAAAAAGTTAGACAAAACAAAGAAAACATGTGATTTTGGGATAAGTGTTGTCTTCATGGTCACCAATATTTCATCTAGAACTGACATACATCCTCAGCAATCTAAAAATCAATACTATGGCATTTTTGATGATATACTTGAGTGTGACTTTAATTCATTCAAAATAGTTCTATTTGTCATCAAATGGTTTAGGCTACGACTGAATTGAAATGATCTTGATATGACTGTTATTGAACATGATAGTGGATTTACTATGATTAATACAAGGTCATTTGAGCCAGTAAGAGATGAGCCCTATGTTCTTCCTAGCCAATGTGAGCAAGTGTTTTACTTTGGCATTCCACACAAACTAGGTTGGTCATTTTTTGTTAGACATGACCCAAGAGAAAGGCCGATAAAGTATAATGTAATGGAAGAAGAAGATATTGAAGAAGCACAAGATGAAGTAAATGATTATCAGGAATGACAGTTACCCAGTGATGAAGAGGAAGAGGATGGTGATGATTTTGTTCATGCTAACAATAATGGTGATAATGATGATGATGATGTTGATGATGATCATGATCATAGTGATGAAGATGGTGATGATCGTAGCAATGATGGCGATGAAGATGATGATGATGGCAATGAAGATGGTGGTGGTGACAATGATGATCAAAGTGACAAGTACAATGATGGTGATGATGATGATGATGATGATGATGATGATGATGACATGGATAAAGATCAAGATGATCAATGAAATTTCTAGGTAGGATCAATGTCAACTATGATGGGGTCATGTACGACCAAATTTTTCTTTCCAAACTATATATACAGATATAAACATTAAGTAGAACATTTCAAATATTTTTTTAGATATACACATTAGTTACACCAAATTTTTGGCTAACTTAAGACAAATGATTTACATATACAATCTACTTTATTATTAATATTTTTTTTGGTAAGTCTATTACTTTAATTTCACTACTAATTTCGAAGACTAACTAATTTTTTTCATAGGGCGACATGGATGCACCATCTTAGACACCTTTAGTGGAGGTAAACATTAATTATTGTACTTTTTAATGTTAATATAGAAGCAAATTTTGTATTATTATGTTCTATTTTTTATGGCTTTGGAGTTATTTTGATAAAATTTTACCGATATTTGATGTCACAAATGATAGGAAAAAGCTAGAATGACCATTGATCAAATGCAATCTAAAATACAAGTGTCATTTCTACATGGCATTGCCCTTAGTGCTAACCCTATGTTCATCACCAAGAAAATTAAACAAAGATACACTGATGAAATTGTTAACATTATCATCGAGGGTGACACAAGCAAGGATAAAGAGGCACTGAGAAAAGAATTGGACTATAGAATCTAATCTTTGAAGGTAAGTAGTAATTCAACTAAAGCAATAATAGAAGTTCAATAGATGTTAATATTTTATAGTATCTTATAGATTATGATCTCTAATTTTATGTATTCTTATATAAAAATATTTGATAGTTGCAACATCACATGGTGAACATGATGAGGGTTGTAGTGTACAACCTTCGTGTAAGTAACACTTTCTTTGTTTGTTTTCATCAACATTATAACACTTACCTTATTTTTTGTGGATTCTTCTAGCTAGTATCCCATTTGATCTTTATCCATTGCAAGTGTCTTTGCTAACAATATTGTATTCTTCAGATCATGATGAAGTGTAGACTCCTCCTTCAGTTGGCGATCTAGTATTGCCTGGTGCATTGTCGAAAACAAGGACCATGCAAACATCCTCATCTATACCCCCTAGAACTGGTAAAACCTTGTTTTGCTATATTTTGTAATGTGCTATATTTTGTAATGTCTATGCCCTCAAGATGTTATTATTCTATTATGTTATCTCTATCTCGAGCTTATACTTCTGATATATGATCTTTGGTATTACATATGTAAGTTGTAGGTATAATGTATATTTTTTGATGTTAATAGGAGCACTTTCACTGAAATTTATTATATCTTGAAGTCTTAAATAATGTCTACAGAAGCATATTAGTGCTTAAATGATGTCTATAGAAGCACACATGCCAACCACATTCCAAAAAGACATTATTTGTTTGCACTTCACATCCAATACCACATTGTACCAAAGTATGGCTAATGCACCTTTATTTTCTTTTTCAACTGAATAATGATGGACTCTAATGATATCAAGAATTTTGAAGTTTGAAACCTTTTTGAAAAGTAAGATCATAAATCCAAATTATTGTTGTGTTAACTGTTATATCATCAACTATGAATCTAAATCACAATTTTTACCTATGTTTTGCTACAATCTATTGATGTCACCACCATAATGATTGATGTTATTGCTACTAAACTGCTATTGCCTATCATGATATATTTATTGCTTCTTTTATTATGCCATCATGTTATACTATTGTAGCAATATTGTCATGATATATTTAAGAGTCCTCTGAGCCCTATTTAATGTTATCAATGTCTTTTTTTCAAAACACTGAGCCACCTCAGGGATGGCTAGGCATCCTCTAACTACTTCCCGACATACCCTAATGAGATACATTTCTCTAAGACATTTCTTGAATTTTTTGGTTGGGGGAGACACCAGGAGGACATCCTCCACCATCTTTAAATTGTTGTAGATGGGGATGGAGGTTTAAGGGATGGGGAGGTGTCTCTATCTAACACAGGTTTTTGCTAGTTCAAGAAATTTCTCTAAGCCTACTATTATTTTTCAGCAATTCCACAATAATGTAGTATTTTTTTACAATTCTTCTTATATGAATAAAGTGGTTAACTCTCTGAGTAATGCTAATACTGCCTATCTACAATTTTCATCAAAAACATCATGTCAAGTCCATAACCATTCCCAGATCTAAATTCTGAAGAGTTGTTGCATAAGCATGCAAGTTGAAGTGGACATTCCTTGTTAGAAATATTGCATCATAGATGCACAAAATAATAATGTGGTAGGACTGTCATGGGTTATTGTAGATTATTGTAGTAGTGGTGTGAATGTTTTAAGTTGTTCAAATAGCCCTATATATTTGGAAAAGCTATTCAAAAATCTCCTATAATATATGAGGTTAAGCTCCTATATAAGTATACTATATTTGATTGGAAAATAAAAGCATATTATGTGTATAAAATTTTATGTATAACTTCTTCCTCAAATTTCTAACCCTAATTCTACTATGGTATCAAAGCAAGAGATCAGGGATGAAGTGGAGAAGTGTGTGTTGGAGGATATGGAGGCACCTATGGAAGTGTTGGGCCAATTCTTTTGTTGAGGTCAATGAGTTATTAGGTTAGATTTATGATTTTTTACAAAGTATCTAAGAATATTAAACATTCAATCTCTAATCTATTCTCTATCACATTTCTGAGATTTACAAAGTAGTGTTGTGGGTAGTATATTGGATAAAAGGTTTCTCTTGGGAAAATTTTGTGATATTTCTTGATTGTTTAATTGCATGAGAGAATCTTACAGACCCACTAATCTATTCCTAGGCCTAGAACTCAACTACAATTTCAAAGTGAGATTCATACTTGTGTGGTGGACTGACTAAAGTGAATCCTCCATTACACTTGTCTATTTATAGATTGATAGTAACACCCAACAATTTCTACTAAATTAGCATCAAAAGCATTAACATAAATGCAAAATGCTTATCAATTTGGTGTACCACCTAGGTCATATTTAGATCAAAGCATGAATTATTCACTGTCGAAAGTTTGGGTTGCATGACTTGAGGGATATTGGCCTACTTGAGGGAAAGCACTATCAAACCACCTTGTAAATTGTGTGAACTTTGAGCAACTAATATTCTGACAACATCAGTATAATTTATTTTGGTAAAGACTATAGGCCTTGGAAGTTCTAGTGCTAAAAAACCACCGAGTCTCTTATTTATTGTGATTGGTAAGAAAAATCTAAATTTGGAACTCTGTGAGCAAGATCTGATGCATACACACCATCTCTTTAAAGAAATCATGTTTGGGTGCATTCATGGTGTTTGCACTAAAGATGATGTAGGAATACATTTTCCATTGTACCCAAAGATTGACCTATTAAGGTTCAATAAAAATGCTAGAGATAAATGGATCCAACAGAGGTGGTTAGTACATGTTCTGAATCTAAAGGGGGACATTTTGCATTGGTCCAACCAACCCCCTCCCCCAGCCCCCACCCAAGTGTCACTTGAGGGATTCAAATCCATGACCTGACTTTCACACCAGCTAACTAGGATAAATGCTAAAATAGATGATAATGATTCAAAAGCTATTTTGTTGAATAGCATGCCTCCTAGTTATGAAAACATTATTTTCACATTGAACAAAGTAGATGCTATCCTAGAAGAAATAATATCTACTTTAAATGATGAAGGAGCTAAGAAACTAGGGAGAAAATTGTAATACAAATTAGTAAAGTTGAGCAGCTACAAGTTTGTCATCCAAAAAACTAAAAGGAGAGTTTTATCAAAGCTTGAACCAACATTTTTAGGTTTGGAGGATGAGATGAATGTTAGCAGCCATGTTGAGAATCTACAAAAGTGAAACTCATATCTACACTGTAATATCATTTGCAGTCTTGCAACAGGCACCCCAATTCAATCTAGTGTGGGACCAATGCCCAAAGAGATGATCATGTAAACTACCATTAGGCATGTATTTATAGATTATGATTCTCTGGCAGCCCTCTAGAGAAATAGGGGCCATGCAAAAACCCTTCAGTGTCACCAAATTATAGTGCCAAATACTAGAAATCACCTATACCTCATACACAAAACTTGCATCACCCACTAGAGTACAATTCTTGAACCTCTTCATAGAAAAAATTGATCCATCTGACAAAACCCCCTTGTAAACATTCCTATACCCCCTAACACCAATA
This sequence comes from Cupressus sempervirens, assembly GCA_028749045.1. NCBI lineage: Eukaryota > Viridiplantae > Streptophyta > Pinopsida > Cupressales > Cupressaceae > Cupressus > Cupressus sempervirens. Next base: position 132,676,913 of record CM053788.1, on the reverse strand, counting down.
ATATTATCTCTATGAAAATTCTTTGTGGCTACCTTCATGTCCTCAATGTTAAAACAAACAAGAGTATTGTTAGGGTGCATGGAGGATTGCTCAGCAAAATGAATATGAATATCCTCCACTAAGGCTCTTTTTTTTCATTGCTCTCCTTATTACAAAATTTCCTAACTATACTAGTTGTGATTAACATATTATATGAATAAAGCATTGAAAATAAACTCTCCTAGAACTTTGAAAATTAGGCCTCACAATCAAAATAAACATCAATATCCCCCATTCAATTTCATGATATTCACTACATAGGTTTGTTTTTACTTGTATTCATTATTGTTGTGAATGTTGAACATTGATTGTTGCACTAAACTTATGATTCTTTCCATGATGCAAATGTTGATTATTATTCTTGCAATGTTATTTCCTTTCTTTCACATAGGTGTTATCTATTTCTCAATAGATGTTCTTTTCTACTATGAATGCAATAAAAAATAAAATTCATCATTTAGTACATCTAGATTGTAATTTTGATAAAAGTGTGACTGGTGGTGTCTCTTTGTCTTTCATTTCATTTGGTGTCTTCTTTAACTGTCATGATGTTTCAGTTGATAGAGCAATAGAGACCAATACTTCTAAAGTTGATCCATTTCTTGGAGCCATCCATGTGATTAGTACTAGTTTATATGCAGGGACATTGTTGCTAAACAAGAAAACTATGTTTCTATTAAAAGAACAAATGCTTCCACGTGCTTTAAAATTGTTATTATTTAAAGTATAAATTTAGTTTACTTTTACATTACTCATTTTGGACTGATAATCCCTTTATGTTTTTGTAGGTAATAATGCTTTCCTTGATCATCTTTTTCATATGACATTGAGACTATTTGGACCCACCATACATAAAAGGTACGTAGTTTCATATCATTGCTAAATAATTTTTATTTTCTTCCATTTATTGTACTATATTAAAATTATTGATCTAAAAATCTAATTTTTTTTTAAAGGTGGAGTTTACAAGCTATGGAATTAAAAAATCAATTGATTACATCTTTTGAGAAGAAATTTGGAAAAAAAACATTTTTGACACTGGCCTACTTCTCAAAAGAGCATCAAAGCATATAAATATTGTGAGGGATCAATATAGAAGGGCTCTTAAGGATAACCCAAAGTATGACCATCCTTCTATGATTCCACCAATGGAGTGGAATGAAATAATAGAAGATGCAAAGGAGAAAAGGCTATGTGAAAATAGACTAAGTAAAGCAACACAGGGCAAAAAAGGTATGTCGTGATAGTATTAAGTACATTGTATTCATGCACTAATTATTAATATTTGTAAATATATAATCTAAGATGTTTGAAATTGTTCATAGATTGCAGGACACATCCGTGGCTACAAAAGTAGGACTAGAAAAGTTTGGCCAACACAAACTTTTCTCTGGTGGCTATATAAATCTCTAGTCTCGACTTGTAAGTAAGAGCAATGAAATTTTATATTTATTTTTTTATATAATGTTGCAAAAAATTTTGTTTAATGAAACCATACATGGAAAATTGACAATATTAAGCAAAAAATACAAGGCACAGAATTCAATGTGGAGCTCATAGATGAAGATAGAAAAATTGCCTTGAAGGAAGGCTATAAATTCGTGGCTACACACCTACACAAAGAATCTGAAAACCTTGCCCAAGAATCTAGTGCACCAAATAATATCTCACAGGTAAATTAGTCAGATGAAAAGTAAATGAAATTGAATAGTTGAGAAGATTCTTTTTTGGTATTAGTTTTGAACGTAAATTGACTGCATAACAATGTGCATAACATTTTACTACAGTCTTCATATCCTATCACAGAACCTACTCATGATGAAGGCCATGATGTGCATTATACTGGTGGAGGTATTAATTTTCTATTGGAAATTAATTACACAATTATGAATACAATTTAACATCTTCAATTGCAATTTGACGTGTATCCTTTTTTTGAATATTTCAGAGCATGTTGAACATCATGGTGAAGGAGTGGAGCATGTTCCACGTGTTCAACATGTTGACATGGTAGCGGATCAAAATGTTAATGTACATGATGTGGAATTGTTAGTAAGAAAAATGCATGTTATGTTGTACTAGTACTTAATTATAGACTTGTAACAATTAAAAAAAGAAAAAGAGTATGCCAATTTATCCCATTTACTTGTTCTTGCAACAGAGCCCCCTTTAGTGCAGTAGCCTCCTACTCCTCCAAAGAGAAGGAGCCATCATAATTTTACATTACACGTGCCAAAAGAGGAGGAGAATGACACAAATATGGATGCTCCTATGAGGACTTTTCTTAAGAGAGCTAAGAAAAATAAAAAGAAGAAATGATGTTTTAAAAAAGCTCTTTGATAAACCTTGTTGGATAATGAAAGAAATTTGTTCTAAGTAATTATCTATGAATGATGCATATTAATACTAATTTTTATTTTATGTTAATCAATATTGTTATGTGTTAATGAAGTCTTGATTAGTATTGTGTATTAATGAATTTTATATCATATTAGTGAATGTTATGTGATTGGATTGGTTGAAAGTTATAGTTCATAAATAGATGAATGAATGAATGAAGTATGTAGTTAGATGATAATGGGTAATTTAGATTGATGTTAGGGGGAGGGGGGTGAGGCCAGATGAGCTTCCACCTTCACATGGTTGGCCTTGTTAAGTAGAGAATATTATAGTATTCTAGAAATCAAGTGAAGTTTAAACTAACATGCCCTTTGTGAGATATCCATTCTAAGGATGATATCTTAGAATCTTAACATTGTAAGGTAAAGAACACATTGTATCTCAAAGCTAGCAATTCATTTACATTGATTTAGATTGAATGCATTATTTCTCAATTCCAATGATTACTCTGTGTTTATTTACATTGTGTGCATTATTTCTCAATGACAATAATTCCTATGTATTTGTTTACATTTATTGGGGGCTAATTAAAGAAATTATGTAGGTTGCTTGATGTCCATCACATGAAATGTAATGATGGCAAACTCTTCATCTGTTTGGTATTTGAATACATGGATTGTGATCTCAAGAATTACATTGACAAACTATCCAAGGAAAAAATACCTCATGATCTTATTAAGTTATTTTTCTATGCTAAGAAATAATGTTTCAACTTTTACATATTATAAATTAAAGTTTCTCATGAGTTAAGGTAGATACCAAGTGTTGCATTTGATTCAAATTCTTTATACTTTCTTTTGTAATAAATCAATGTTGGTGTATAATCTTATGTTCTAAGGTTCCTTAAGAACTAAGGAAACTCTTGAGGAAAATTATGGTAGTTTTATTTAGATTATCTATATGAATCATTGGCTCTTTGGTCTTGTTGCTAGTATTTAATTCTATCTTGCTTTAGTCCCCAACCCCCTTCTTATTAAGGAGTTATTATGTTGCAGATCTTCATGTACCAATTGTTGAAGGGATTTTCTTACTTCCATGGTCATGGTGTAATGCACAGGTGCTTCTATTTGTTTCACATGCATTGTGTGGTGGGTCAATTTTGATTTTCTTTTTTGACAAATTAGTGATGGAGAAACTTCATGATGCACTTTGGGCTGATATGATCACTTTAAAAAGTACTATTGGTATGTCTCCCTTCCAATTGGTATATGATGTAGATGCAAACATTCATTTCCTTTAGAACTCATTCCCTGAATCTGTAAAAGGCAATAAAAGATGAAAAATTCCAGTTTGGTATTGAGAAGAGAATCATGTACTTAAATCATCTAGAATAGAAAAGAGAAACAGTGTTGGATATTATTGATAAACATCATAAAAATGTAAAGAAGATATTCAATAAGATATCTTGAAAAATATACTTTTAAATTGGAGATATGGGTTTTTTTGAGATAATTAAAGAAATCTAAAGGATTGTATAAATATTTTGACTCCTTGTAGAGGAGTCCTTTCAAAATAAAAAAGGTGCTAGGTAAAAATTCCTTCCATTCGGAATACCCATATGGTACCAATCTTCCCCTTTCCCACAATGGGCAAGATTTAAAAACTATCTAATCTAGTGCCCCCCTCTTTCCCTTGTACACAATATCCTTCTTTATTCTATTTTATGTGTCTATTCATTTGTGTTGACTCTTTTGACCTCGGTCATTTGGATTATCTTTGTCTTGATATTCCTTCTCTCCATTTCGAGCTATTTTTAGTTACATTCCATTTTTCTTTATTTCTAAAGTTTTTTTTTTTTGATAACACAAGTCTAACTGACTTTTTGTGGTCTCAATAAGCTTAAAATCCCCAATTACTAGTTAGAAGTCTAGGATAATAGGTGACTAATTGACTAGTGAGTTGCAATTTACAGGGCTTGAAATCCAATTTAGCTAACTATAAGGCACTTTAAAATTTGATGGAGTAGCAATTTCTAGAATCTTTTGAATGAGAGAGAGATTCTCTAGTAGCACAACATAAGAGCTAGATGGAGGCTTCCATAATATTCCTTATTTGTGTATATGGCTTGCATGAATCAACTCCTAATGCTACACTTGCAAATCTACCCCTCTCCTATATTGTGTCAAATACTAAGGCTATTCCAAGATGGAAACAAAGCTCATGCATAGAAATCAAGTGTACTTGTCCAATTTGGATCCCTCATTTGATTTGAATGGCCCTAAAATGAGACGTGTGCCCTCACAAAGAAATCTGAATAATCACTTGGGAGGACTCGTACATGCATTATTATATACATACATATATAACTATGTACATCTTGAGGAATCCCTTAGATTGGCTTGGCTTGGATGATTTTGGATGATACTAGAATTTACTATCAATGCTAAACCTCATGTTCTGAAATGCTTTTAACACAAGAACTATTATGAGATGGAAAAAGAGCTCATACATGGCAGCCAACCGTCCTGAATGAAGTTGGATCTTGTGCCCAATTCACATACCTCCCAAACATGATTTTTGTTGTATAGGAACCTAAGTGATTCCTTACAAGGTTTGGCACATGCACATTTTTGGTCTGTCATACTATCCAAGCCCCTCGTTGGGACTCCAAAACAAGTTCTTCTTTTCATTGCATGTGGTCTAGCACCCTACTCAGATCACTTCCTAGCTCTAAACTATTGCAGCCCACTGCTATTTCTTATAAAAGAAACTACCATTATCTTCACTACACACTAGGTTGTATTTTTCTACACTTTGCTATAGCACACTGAATGCTAATTTAAAAGTCCTCGATTGCCCCAACATAACCCTTCTCCTTGGAAAAGTTATTGCTTTGTATGATGCTAACACTGTAGCTATAGGAATTTTCCTATAAGAGTTATTTGTTTAATTCCCAGGCAATTGAAGGCTTGGACTATTTTCAAGTTCAAATAACTACTTTGTGCTAGAAACTTTCTATTGTAGCATTCACAGAGTGGATGTTATAGATTAATGATTGAATTCATGTGGTGATTGACCTAGGCTTATTAAAGTGTTGTTATGAATCTTATTAGGTAGCCTAGGTGATTTGTGAGTTAGTTGGGATTTAAAAAACAAAAGAACGATCAAAACCATCTTCTTAGATTCATAGAAAGTTGAAGTACTACTATGTATACAATCTTGTGAAAAATTGTTTTCTTGAGCTAAAGGTTCAAATGCTATGAAATAGTTGGTTTGAGTTCAAACAATGCAATCTCTAAATTAAGGCAAGAAATATTAACACTCATCCTTCAATAACATCTCCTTTAGAAACTCATCTCTAGAATGAAATTTTCAACCATTAAATGTTTAATTTCTAGAATGAACAATAGTTTGTTCAAGGTCAATCTACGACAAATATTGAAAGATTTTAGGACCTAGTTTCAGCTCTCAATTGAATAAATACTTTCCTCTTGTTTCTTGAATGAAGGATATCTATAGCTAGGAGTTCTAATTGAAAAGCTCTTGAATATTGTAATATCTTCAATAGTTGAAAAGCTCAATGTCACAAATTTATTAGTGGTTTGGGGTAGCATCTTACACCCTACTAAACTATACATTAGACAAAATGAAGAAAATAGAAAATTAGAAAATCATTTTTTTCTCAAAAGAATTTAACAACATATTTAATGGCAAGCAACTAAGGGACTTGTAGAAGTAGGACTCTATGTAACTGAATTACACTTGGAGTTCATCAAAATTTTGGTTGGTCTTTGCGAGTTGATTCATATAGATTTTCAATTGCCTGGACTCGCATTTTCCCCAGTATGTCATAGAATATTCTCTCTACTCAGGTTAGTATAATTCAAAGAAAACATAAAAAAATGAACAAGTTAATATAATATTTGATAATTCTTAGGATGATTTTTTTTATTCTATGGATTGTCATTACAAGTAATGATCGAATGGTATGTCTACATTTTTTGTACCAACATGATTTTTTGTGGAACAATGGTATTTTGCATTTTGTTGATAGTTTTTGGCATTATGGGTAGATATCATTTGTTTATTCAATAGGTATTTGATCTTTATTTTAGCTTAAACTTGAGAAATTACAATGGTTGGTTTTTAATTACTCTATTGATTAGCAACTTCTTTTCATGAACAATTGAGAGGAAGGACACCCTAGTTAGCTACTTAATGTGATATGCTAGAATACTTATCCCAGGCATTTACCTAACTAAATGTCTCATTATTATATGTGGTTGAATGGATTTCTATTGGAATTGTTTACAAGGCTATGTTGTTTTTATGTCATGCAGTGAATAATTCATGTCTAGAAGTTTGTTATCATGGGAGATTAGGATTCCCATTCTCCTCTAGTTATTGACTATGCTTCAATGGACAATACTAGTATTATGCCTGATACAAACAAATATGTTCTAGACCATGAGAGTGCACTGCTTCAGTGATCTCTAGCTGTAGAGTATGCTGCAAATGGTGTTGTTTTGCCTAATGGAACTTCGCACCCCTCTACTACTTTTGAGTCTGGAGAAGGGTCTTCTTTATCTGGTGGAATCAAAGGAATTACCCATCAAGATTTTGTGATAAATCAAGGGCCTCAACCTCTTACCTTTGTAATAGAATATACTACTACTTTTAGTGATGGAAACAAATCTATAATAGGGTAGGATGCTCCTATGAAACAAGTTACTCAATTGTTATTGTATGAAGGTATGGAGGCATCTGTGAATTATGACCTGAATAAATACATGGGAAATTAGGATCTAACTACAAATCAAGAAGCTATTAATATAGTAGATATAAACCAATATAATTTAGTAGAGTATCATGTGGATGGGAATGGTAGTATTGCAACTGTAGAGAACAAGGAACCCGAGCAAATTCAATATGAGGAGCCCCTAGGTACTATTTTTATTTTGAATTTTTTAAAAATAAGCCTTCCAAACTAACTTGAAATTTTCATTGCAACCTTTTGAGACTTTTTCTATATTTGGTTTCCATATATCAGTGATTTCATCTTGTGAATTGTTGTGGGACATTAACGTCATCTTATGCAACACATCATGATTGAATGTGTTTTTTATGTGTTCTCTGAATTTGTTCAATCTGTTATGTTATTTATCTTTAGTTAATATAATTGTTCATTATTTAATAAAATAAACTACTGTAATCTATTGAGTCAATATACTATCTCAATATTATTTCTTTTAATCATTTATATGAATATATTGGAGAGTTTAGTGTTGATGTTTTTTTTCTTCATATGCACAGAGAAGATTTTGTGAAGTATGTAGACATGTGCTTTAAAGCATTTGGTGATAGAGTGAAGGATTCGGTAACAATAAATGAGTTGATATGTGTGAGTGTGTATGGATACAACTTTGGAAGCCTTGCACCTGGCTGCTACTCCAAGTTAGTTGGAAACTACAGTGCTAAAAACTTAGCTATTGAGACATATATTGTCAATCATCATTTGATTCTTTCACATGTTACCACTATTAAACTATATAGAGACAAGTATCAAGTATGCCAAGTTCTTCAATAATTGTTTTTACTCAAAACTTCACCTTTGTTTCATCAAATGGGTTTCCTTAATATCTTATTCATTGCATAGATATTGAAAATGGGTAATCTATCTATTGTAGAAAACACAAAAGAGAAATATTGGCATCACACTTGTAACCCACTGGTTTTTGCCTCATAGCAATTCATTGGTTGATGGAAAAGCCAGTTCATAGGCTCTTACTTTTTTCTTTGACTAGTTTGTACCCATCCTTACAACTATAAACATACTACTTTATCTATCAATAATATTTCTGGTTACTAGTAAAACTCAATGTTTTATCAGTATTAAGTAGTTCATAAGAATATATTTTTATTTTTAATATGAATGAAATAAAATATATAGTATCTATCATATTTAGGTGATCTTTAGTTTTATTTATAGTTGGGTCTTAGTTTAAAGTCATAACATATTAGTACTCCAAACTAAGCTACTTAACTATAAAATTTCTTGATACTGTTATTAGAATTCAATATTTTATGAATAGCACTAGCTCATAATCTAATCTATCTTTTATTTGAATGAGATAAAACATTCAAATTTCATTGTATCTAGGTGATTATTCTCATACAAGTGCAGCATTAGGTCTTTACCTATTCTAATATAAGTAATATACTCCAAATCAAGTGCATTTCCTATAAAACTAGACCTACTTAACTTACAACACTATCTGCCAACCATGCATCAATGCATTATAAAACCCCTTTAGACTTAACAATTGATAATATATCTCCTAATTATCTATTATAATGTGAATATATATAAAATCCATAACAATTCTCCAACTATGGCTTTTTTCACATTTGAGAGACTAAATAATAATGTTATGGGTTTAACATGTATATGGATCCTCTAACAAAAGATGAATATCCAGTAAAAATGAAAGGTATATTGGGTGCTTGTTTGCCTCATTTTACCCAAGTGTAGGCAAAGCTAGTGAAAGGTTCATTTGATTTCTTGGGCATCAATTATTATACTAGAATGTATAGCATCGATGACAACTCTACTCAAAACCCATTGAACAATAATTTTTCATAAGCTGCCTAAGCCACATTAGTTTGTGAGTGAAGTATATTTTTTATTATCAATAACCAGCTTTAAATACTTAAAAACACTTATTTCTAGTGTTCAGAAATTGGGTTGAGTAAAGAGGATTCCAATAAAATATTGGATGATATTATTTATTTATTTATTTACAACTCTCCTCCCTTTTTGTAGATGAATGTGATGGTGTTCTAATTGGACCTCAGGTAAGCTTGGAAAAACTAAAGTTATAAAAGTAGTAACTCAGTATTTTTGAGATAATAATGTGATCCAAAGTGGAATAATTTATTAGGGAGGAGCAGATTGGTTGCATCTTTATCCAAGAGGGATTAGGGAGTTACTCAATTATGTGAAATATAAATACAACAATCCACCTATTTATAACATAGAGAATGGTATAATATAGGTATATGAATTATAGTTTTTTTCCCTCACCAAAAGCTTATTCTTCTTTTCATAATAACTTTTTTCCCCATTGAGCATAGTAATCTTCCATTGCTAGGTGTTTCTATTCTTCACACTAAGTATAGCAATGTATGATTCTCTTCCAACTATGTTATTATTATTCATTCACTTATTCCTAAAAAACATTATGATTAGTTATGTCCACTATTCTTTTGTAATTGATATGTTTGGTTAACATGTGATATAATGCAATTGATTAAACTTGTTAAACATAATGTTGTTGCAAATCTTATAAAACTAACTGTCATCTTCTAGAGGACTCTTGATAGAAAGTTATGCTGATACATTGAAAACTCATTATAAATCATAGGAAAACATAGCCAATATCATCCTCAAATGATAGCCATAAACACAAGGAATCTAATTATAATTATTAAATAAGGTTTAGGGAGTTATTTCCCAAATTTATTGTACACCAAACAAATAGGAAGGTAGACATTGAACTAGTTATGGCTCCAGAAAAGGCAGTATAAATCTAAATAAAACCATTTACACACATATGTAATCTTAAAAAATGTTTTCAACCATAACTATATGGAAGACACTTCAAATGTCTATAGTCAATGATATAGGCTCTGTTGGATGCATCCAAATGGGTGATAGTGAAGAACTATTTGGGATCAACAAATACCTTGATACTTTTGCATTCTCAATACAGTTGCATTAAACATAGTACACTAGAACTACATACCATTAGTAGAGTGTGAATCCATGAACCTTGATCCTGTGGATAAAGGGTATGTACGTAGTCTAGGTTATATAAGGGTGTTCCCAGTAGTACTTGAGCATCTTGAATATAGCTAAGAGTGATAACATTATATTGTTAATGAAAAAACTATAACCAACAATCTCCAACATGCCTTGATACTTAGGAAGGTACTTGTACCTACCCAAAAGCATGAAAGCCAAGGGGGGGGCATGACTTAAATGTGACAATTGTGAAGAGCTTAGATGAACACTCATGTCTTATCATGGAAGAAGCATACAAATATAAATATCCTTATGATTGGAAGACAAAAAAGCCTATAATATTTAGAGCAATAGAATATTTCATTTTAAGTATTTCAATATTCTTAGCTTCTTTGAGGCATTCTATAAAATAGTTTACATGCCTTGCCTATGATTTGACATTTTGCATGCATCCTACACTCTGTCATCCTAATGATGGATTATAGAGAGTGGTCTGAAATGATGATGCTAAAAAACACACACAATCAAATCCAAAATGAACTTGCATTACAAATGGATTATGGACATCTAATATTGTTAATTTTGCATGCATGTCTACTAGAATAATCACAACTTAAACATATATAATTACAATTGTCCTAGTAGACATGCATCCAAAATTAAAAATATTAGATTTTCACAATCCATTTGTAATGCAAGTTCATTTTGGATTTGATTGTGTGTGTTTTTTTTAGCATCATTGTTTTAGATCACTCTCTGTAATCCATCATCAAGATGACAGAGTGCAGGATGCATGCAAAACATCAAATCATAGGCAAGGTATGTGAACTATTTTATAGAATGCCTCAAAAAAATATTAACTAACCATTGGTCAAAATTTTGACCAATGCGTGGTAGAAAACTACCAGGTATTGGTCAAAATTTTGACCAATATCTGAAAGTTTTCTACTAGGCATTGGTCAAAATTTTGACCAATACCTAAAATTTTTCTACCAGGCATTGGTTAAAATTTTGACCAATGCCTAAAAGTTTTCCACCAGGCATTGGTTAAAATTTTGACCAATACCTAAAATTTTTCTACCAGGCATTGGTCAAAATTTTGACCAATACCTGCCAAGCATTGGTCAAAATTTGCAACCAATGTCTCGTAGTTTTCAACCAAGCATTGGTCAAAATTTTGACCAACACTTGGTATAGATTACACTAGGACTCTGGGATATTTCCAAAAAATGTATTGGTCAAAATTTTGACCAACCAGTAAGATGGTCAAAATTTTGATGGAAAAAACTTTGACCAATTTGTTGGTCCAAATTTCAACCAACCTGGGTCAAAATTTTGACCAATATTGGTCGAAAAATGGAGTCAAATGTACTAGTGATATTCCACTTTACATAAAGACATAGGTAGTTTCTTCATGGAAAATCATCGGTATATGTAGATGTCATATGTTTTCTTTGTAGTAAATAATATGGGATGTGGGTCTTTATTATGTTCTAGACCAAGTGTTATTCACATTATTACATATTGAGATCGACGTATACCGAGCTCAAAATAATCTATCGATGGATCTTCAAATTATCTATGATGCATATTTGTCTAACTAATATGTGAATTTTATGGGATAGTCAATGAGGAATAGAGAATACAAACTCAAAGAAGCATTGATTTTTAGAAAACTCAATAACTAGCAAACAAAGTTGTTCTATTCAACATGTTTGGAATACACAAATAATTTTTGGTGCTTACAAAGATACGATCCCTATTGTTGTTATCTTTGATTGGAGAATATAAGAAAATTAATCCATATTGAATCTACAACTAGTTTTATTTAATCCATAAGAAATGAACATATCATAGTAACATGTGAAATTGGTGTACACATAGATGACAATGAAATAGACATCTACAAAGGCATCAATCACTAAACATTCAATAGAGTCCATAGGCAGCGAAGAGATCTCAATCATGAGTACAATGTGGTAAGGATACAATGAAAGCCTTTGACATTCACAATTGTGTCACTTTTGTAGGCTGAATATTTAGATTGATTATATAGTGTCATTAAGAATGTCTTTAGATGATGGAATTATGTGTCTAAACTTTCTTATTATATGCATGTTTGCCTGAAAACTTTCTTATTATATTTTTTCTTGTCCAATTGAGAGAACATAAATAGCTTTTATTGCAATGTGTTTAAAATTTAAAGAACTCATTTATATACTAAGAATGTAACTACAAATGGAGGAGAATGAAAGTAGAATTGAATTTTTATGATGTCTCAATGGAGTATACAAACATTTTTGTGTAGCTAGACTCTTTAAGTCTAATTCAAACATTTTAGCAAGGATGTGAGGCCTTGAAAGTGAACAAAAAAGCCAGACCATGATATTTTTTATTGTAAAAATATGCATTATAATTTTTTATTGTAAAAACAAAGACAAACAATGTGCTCAACATCTAATCTTAATCAATTGAAGAGCCACCTTTGAAATCAAATTTTACTAGCATAAGATTGGTCCAAAATATGTTTAATTCATCTAAATTAAAACAATAAAAATAGAATTGCAGTTTTTACTATAAACTCTTTTACCCTAGAAAGTGGAACAGATCTACCTAAAAGAATGACTAAGTGAATAGAAAGTAGAACTCTTTTGGTGCAATGAAGCATATGTTTGTAGACAAGTAAGATCTTGTTTTAAAGGATTACTCTTATGATCCTACAGTGATTATTCCATTTTTTGTAGCCATTTCTTAGATGATATTCATTTTGTTTTGTTATATTCCCAAAACTAGTTTAGTACAAAAAAAAGTGCACTTACCTTTACATAATTATTTTTGAAGTAGTATTTATTATCTTACATCTGTTCTTGAGGGCACTTTTCTTGTGATGCAAAGCTAGGCTCCATTCAATAAAAGAAACACAAAAATTGTCTAGCATAGTGATATCAAGCAAGCCATATATTCAAAATTAACACTTTTCAAAATGAAAATAATGGGAGAGGCATATTTCTATGTAACAACTATTGAGGATCTCAAGCACAATGAAAAGTGGGAGATAACCTATGCACAAAATATGTAACACGTTGAAAAAAAACAAATCGTCAAAGATTGATAAGTGGTGTGACAAGAGCAAGGGGTATAATCAATCAATAATTGAGTTTTATACACGATTTTTCTTACAAAGGTCAAAATAGAGGATGTTATCAAGCCCTCAAGTAGATTCATTTTGACAAGTCAAGATTAGATGGTCTGGCATTGGCAATCAAGTCATTTAGCCAAACAACACAAAAACACTACACATAAAATGAATTTAAATAACCACATATTTATTGATAAAAATAGAATGCCAACATGCATGTGGGACTTCACATATCCATGCCCATTGGCACCACATGCAGACACAAAGGATGTTGTGGGCTTATTACAATGAGTTATGAAATTAATAATGTGCATACAAGTTACTAAATATTAAAGAGGGTATACATCTTGGTACATATTGGTGTGAATCCATCTCAATGTTGTGTTTTCCTTCCAATGTATAAAAAACTCCACCTCTATAAGGCTTAGAAAGGTTATGCATGCTTTTATTATCAAATCTAAGAAAATCCTCTGTTAATTTGATATACATCCCACTATCTTATTCAACATGAAAAATACGACCCCTAAAGAAACTCTAGGGTAAAATGAAAATTCAATTCAAAAATATGGATGAAACAGAATAGACTTGACTTCATGATTGATGAGTGTAGCAAAAATATCCTAATTAATTTAATAGTCAAATAGAAAAGTTGTTAATAATATCCATGCAAAGTCCTATAAACTAGGAAGGATCAGCTCTTACAATAGTTTAGGTACAAACATCACTTTCTAGCATCATTTCTCCTTTCAAAAAAAGATAGATTGTGGTGCACATAGTAATGGAGATACTCTATCTATCCTAGTTATTAATACATGAAAAATCATAAGTATGTGCACACTACCAATTCTTGCTAAATAATTGTGACAATAGGCAATTAAAGATACAACATTCTTGAAGTGAATACACACATAGCACATAACACACTAACTCCAAAGTAGTTTGTGTTATATAGATACACATACTAAACATGCCATAGGTCACCTTCAACCAAAAATTGACTTGTTGGAACATAGATAAATAAAAAAATTAAAATTATGTTCATTCTAAACTATTACATGCTTATGTGTGGAGTTTTCAAATGGGCCAACTTCCACAATAAACCAAATGATCAATCAAGGAACTAAAATTTAAGTCCCTCAACCTCCTACTCATTCTCAATAGAATGAGATTTTAGCTTCAAAGAATGGGTAACCAAAAATGAGAGGATTCACCGATTGTTATATCCTATTGTAAAGTAATAGTATTTTCAAGGCTTGGAAAAACTATGAGAATACCTCAATGGTCTATATAATAAGTCAAAACCTTACAAATAATTACACTTCACAATTTTTAAGAGTTCATAGGTCAAAAAAAAGATATATAGGTATAGTGTTGGTCATTTATACTTGCATTTTGATAGTGCAACATCTACAATTGGTGCGCAGTGTGCTCTCCATGGTAGATGGTTTGTTGGATAAATGATTTATGGCAACATTCATGGTATTTTTCTTGAGTTTTACAAAGATACAATTTTTTTTGTAGGTCGAGTTATTACACCATGATTTAATTATTTGATTTGTATTGTTTCTCGTGTAGACTCTCTATAGCTATGAGGCAAAATTTCCTAATAGCAAATGATTGGGGTGGATCAAATATTCAAAATTATCAAGAATTTTAATTTAGTTTTTAATGAAGTTAAAGGTGAATTGACATCATTTTCTCATGATTACACAAGTCATTGACCACAATATTACTTGATTTGGATGAAAACAAACAAGACACAAGAAGCACTATTTGAAAGAAAGCCCTGGAGCTTTAATATATGTAAGTCATGCACCTATACTAACCTAGCCTCCTACTACTCCCATGGGCCCTAAATGCGTGGATTGTATGTAAGCTACCTCTACTGGGTATGTGCATGATCATGGTGTACCAAACTATGGCCTTAAGTGGTAGTGAAAAATCAGAAAATCAGGGTTATGTCAACTTGACACATAATTTTAAAGTGGTTATGGACTTTATATCAAAAAGTTGTAAGAAAATAATCTGTAGGAAATTGAATTTCGTTTCTAAACTACTAGGCCTTATCAAGAGAAAAAAAAAATTTTGATTGGTCAAAAGTTTGAATTTTAATGCAGTATTACAAAAATTTCAGGGCAAAAATAAAAAGTAGGTGTATATCTGACCACCTTAATCAAAATCAAATGATAATATTTTTTTAATATAATTATAGATATGAAAAGTAGAATCATGCCTGGATGGGACGCATATTTTTTGGTATTTTTATTCCAAATAAATAATTAAATATGAATTTTCTACCAAAAATTTTTTGAAAAAAAAAAAGTCTCGTGTCTAACCACCTTAACTAATAGAAAATTTTACCAAATTTATTTTTTATTTTTTCTTATACTAGGCAAAGCATAGAATGTGACGCAACTTTTAGATTTAAAAAATGTTATACCGTTTGAAAATTATAGTTGTTTTTCAATCAGTATGTCAATCAACACTTTGCAATAATCTTCATTGATAATTAACTAATAAATACTTATTGATCTCAAAATTTGACAGAAATTATATTGATGGAATCTCGAGAGCGATATTAAAAAACCCTTTTCGTTTCATTCAATTTCAATGAAAATAACATTGTCAAACGACTACCTGAAGTCTGAGTATCACTAAAACCCTCTTCAAACACATCTTTTGGGTTGACCGAGTAGGCTTGGTAAATACCAAGCCTAATCGGATATCAGATTTGAAATTGGATATCAGATTTCAAATCAGATATCCGATATGGCTAGGTGAATTTTGGTGAGAAATTTGAAATCCCAACCCATTTTGGAGGGAAAACCGGATTTAAGACTTATAGCTTATGATTTATAAATTATTTTTATTATATTACTATGTAAATATGTATTATAATATATATAATAATGTGATGTAAAGATATAACATCTAATATATTAATATATAATAATATATTATATATAAGTATGTTATTAATTTATATATAATAACGTAATATTTTTATTAAATATAATAAAGTAATATATATATATATATATGTATATATATATATATATATATATATATACATACATACATATATATATATACATATATATACATACATACATATATATATACATACATATATATATATATATATATATATATGTATATATATACATACATATATATATAAGTATGTTATTAATATATATATATATAATAACGTAATATATATTATAACATAATATTTTATAGCTTATGATTTATAAATTATTTTTGTTATATTACTATGTAAATATGTATTATAATATATATTATATATATATATAATAACGTAATGTAAAGATATAACATATAATATATTAATATATAATAATATATTATGTTATTCTCATTATAATATATAAATATAATTTATATTATTATTTTTACTAAATATAATAACGTAATATATATATATATAAGTATGTTATTAATATATATAATAACGTAATATTTTTATTATATATATATATATATATATAGATATATATGTTATTAATATATATTATTATATTAATATGTATGTTATTAATATATATGAGTCAAAGGGGCTCATAGGTCCCTTCAACCCATTACATAACAACATATGTCCCTAGGGGTCCTAGGACCCCTAGTGACATATTAGAATCATTCTTATGGGTCGAAGGAGGTCATAGGTTGACCTATGACCCCCTTCAACGCATTACATGATGACATATGTCCTTAGGAGTCCTAGGACCCCTAAGGACATATTAGAATCATTCTTATGGGTCAAAGGGGGTCATAGGTTGACCTATGACCCCATTCAACCCATTAAATGATGACATATGTCCCTAGGGGTCTAGGACCCATAGGGACATATTAAAATCATTCTTATGGGTCAAAGGGGGTCATAGGTTGACCCCCTTTGACCCATTACTTGATGACATATGTCCCTAGGGGTCCTAACACCCCTAGGGACATATTACAATCATTCAAATGGGTCGAAGGGGCTCATAGGTTGACTTATGATCTCCTTTGACCCATTACATAATGACATATGTCCCTAGAGGTCCTAGGACCCTTAGGGACATATTAGAATCATTCTTATGGGTCGAAGGGGGTCATAGGTTGACCTATGACCCCCTTCGACACATTACATGATGACATATGTCCTAGGGGTCTTGGGACCCCTAGAGACATATTAGAATCATTCATATGGGTCAAAGGGGGTCATAGATTGACCTATGACAACCTTCGACCCATTACATGAAGACATTTGTCCATAGGGGTCCTAGGACCCCTAGGGACATATTAGAATCATTCATATGGGTCAAAGGGGGTCATAGGGTGACCTAGGACCCCCTTCAACCCATTAAATGATGACATATGTCCCTAGGGGTCCTAAGACCCGTAGGGACATATTAGAATTATTCATATGGATCAAAAGAGATCATAAGTTGACTTATGAACCCTTTCGTCCCATTAAATGATGACATATGTCCCTAGGGGTCTTAGGACCTCAAGAGACATATTAGAATTGTTCATATGGATTAAAAGGGGTCATAGATTGACCTATGACCCCCTTTGACCTATTTAATGTTGACATATGTCCCTAGGGGTCCTAGGACACCTAGGGACATATTAGAATTGTTCATATGAGTCAAAGGGGGTCATAGGTTGACCTATCACCCTTTTTGACCCATTACATGATGACATATGTCCTGAGGACCTCTAAAAACATATGAGAATCATTCTTATGAGTCAAAGGAGGTCATAGGTTGACCTATGACCCCATTCGAAACATTACATGATGGCATATGTCCCTAGGGGTCCTAGGTCCCCTAGAGACATATTAGAATTGTTCATATGGATCAAAGGGGGTCATAGGTTGACCTATGATTCCTTTCGACCCATTAAATGATGACATATGTCTCTAAGGGTCCTAGGACCGCTAGGGACATATTAGAATTGTTCATATGGGTCAAAGGGGGTCATAGGTTGACTTGTGACCCCCTTTGACCCATTACATGATGACATATGTTCGTACGACCCCTATGGACATATGAGAATTGTTCTTATGGGTCAAAAGGGATCATAGGTTGACCCATGACCCCCTTCAATGCATTACATGAACACATATGTCGCTAGGGGTCCTAAGACCCCTAGGGAAATATTAGAATCATTTTTATGGGTCAAAGGTGGTCATAGGGTGACCCATGACACCTTTTAACCCATTACATGATGATATATATCCCTAAGGGGCTTAGGACCCCTAGGGACGTATTAGAATCATTTTTATGGGTAAAAAGGGGTCATAGGTCAACCTATGACCCCCTTTGATCCATTACATGATGACATATGTCCCTACGAGTCATAAGACACCTAGGCACATTAGAATTGGTCATATGGGTCAAAGGGGGTCATAGGTTGACCTATGACCACCTTTGACCCATTATATGATGACATATGTCTCTAGGGGTCCTAGGACCCCTAGGTATATATTAGAATGCTTCTTATGAGTCAAAGGGGGTCATAGGTTGACCTATGACCCCCTTCGACAAATTACATAATAACATATATCCAAAAGAATCCTAGGAACCTTAAGGACATATTAGAATCGTTCTTATGGGTCAAAGGGAGTCATAGGTTGACCTATGACCCCCTTTGACCCTTTACATGATGGCATATGTCCTTAGGGGTCCTAGGACCCTTAGGGACATATTAGGATCATTCTTATGGGTCAAAGGGGATCATAAGGTGACCTATGACACCCTTCAACCCATTACATGACAACATATGTCCCTAGGGGTCCTAAGACCCCTAGGGACATATTAGAATCATTCTATGGGTCAAATGGTGTCATAGGTCAACTTATGACCCCCTTTGACACATTACATGATGACATATGTTCGTACAGGTCATAGGACACCTAAGAACATATTAGAATTGTTCATATGGGTAAAAAAGGGTCATAGGTTGACCTGTGACCTCATTCGACCCATTAAATGACAACATATATCACTAGGGCTCCTAAGATCCCTAGGGATATATTAGAATTGTTCATTTGGGTTAAAGGAGATCATAGGTTGACCTATGACCCCCTTTGACCCATTAAATGATGACATATATCCCTAAGGGTCCTAAGACCCCTAGGGACATATTAGAATTGTTCATATGGGTTAAAGGGGGTCATAGGTTGACCTATGACCCCCTTTGAACCATTACATGATGACATATGTCCTTAGGACCCCTAAGGACATATGAGAATCATTCTTATGGGTCAAAAGGTGTCATAGGTTGATCTACGACCCCCTTCGACACATTACATGATGACATATGTCCCTATGGGTCCTAGAACCCCTAAGGACATATTAGAATCATTTATATGGATCAAAAGGGGTCATAGATTGACCTATGATCCCCTTTGACCCATTAAATGACAACATTTGTCCCTAGGGGTCCTACGACCCCTAGGGACATATGCGAATCGTTCTTATGGGAAAAAGGGGGTCATAGGTTGACTTATGACCCCCTTCGACGCATTACATGATGGCATATGTCCCTAGGGGTCCTGGGACCCCTAGAAAAATATTAAAATCATTCTTATGGGTCAAAGGTGGTCATAGGTTGACCTATGACCTGCTTTAAACCATTACATGATGACATATGTCCCTAAGGGTCCTTGAAACCCTAGGGACATATTAGAATCATTCTTATAGGTCTAAGAGGGTCATAGGTTTTTGACCCATTACATGATGACATATGTCCTTAGGAGTCATATGACCCCTTAGGGACATATTAGAATGCTTTTTATAGGTCAAAGGGGGTGATAGGTTGATCTATGACCCCCTTCGACGCATTACATGATGACATATGTCCAAAGGGGTCCTATGACCCCTAGAGACATATTAGAATAATTCTTATGAGTCAAAAGGGGTCATAGGTTGACCTATGATCCCCTTTGACCCATTAAATGATGACATATGCCCCTAGGGGTCCTAAAACCCCTAAGGACATATTAGAATCATTCATATTGGTCAAAGGGCATCATAGGTTGACCTATGACCCTATTCGACCCATTACATGATGACATATGTCCTTAGGGGTCCTAGCACCCCTAAGAACATATTAGAATCATTCATATGAGTTGAAGGGGGTCATAGGTTGACTTATGATCCCCTTCGACCCATTACATAATGACATATGTCCCTAGAGGTCCTAGGACCCTTAGGGACATATTAGAATCATTTTTATGGGTCAAAGGTAGTCAGAAGTTGACCTATGACCCGCTTCGACACATTACATGATGACATATGTCTTTAGGGGTCCTTGAAATCTTATGGACATATTAGAATCATTCTTATGGGTCAAAAGGGGTCATAGGTTGACAATTGACCCACTTCGACACATTATATGATGCCATATGTCCCTAGGGGTCCTAGGACCCCTAGGAACATATAAGAATGCATCATATGGATCAAAGGGTGTCATAGGTTTTCCTATGACATCCTTTGACCCATTAAATGATGACATATGTACCTAGGGGTCTTAAGACAGCTAGGGACATATTGCAATCATTTTTATGGGTCAAAAGAGGTCATAGGTTGACCTATGATTTTCTTCATCCCATTAAATGATGACATATGTTCCTAGGGATCCTAGGACCTCTAGGAACATATTAGAATCATTCTTATGGGTTAAAGGGGGTCATAGGTGACCAATTACATGACCACATATGTCCCTAGGGGTCTTAGGACCCCTAAGGACATATTAGAATCGTTCTTATGGGTCAGAGAGGCTCATAGGGTGACCTATGACCCCCTTCGACTAATTAGATGATGACATATGTCCTTAGGGGTCCTAGGACCTCTAGGGACATATTAGAATCATTCTTATGGGTCAAAGGGGGTCATAGGTTGACTTATGACCCTCTTCGACACATTACATGATGACATATGTCCCTAGGGGTCCTAGGACACCTAGGGACATATTAGAATGCTTCATATGTGTCAAAGGGTGTCATAAGTTGACCTATGACCTCCTCTGACCCCTTAAATGATGACATATATAGCTAGGGGTCCTAGGACCCCTAGGGACATATTAGAATCGTTCATGTGGGTCAAAGGAAGTCATAGGTTAACCTATCACCCCCTTCGACCAATTACATGATGACATATGTCCCTAAGGGGTCTTACAAACCCTAGGGACATATTAGAATCGTTCTTATGGGTAAAAGGGGCCCATAGTGGTACCTATGATTTCCTTCAACCTATTAAATGATGACATATGTTCTTAAGGGTCTTAAGACCCCTAGGTAGATATTAGAATCATTCTTATGGGTTGAAGGGGGTCATAAATCAACCTATAAGCCACTTTGACCCATGTGAATGATTCTAATATGTCCCTAGGGCTCCTAGGACCCCTAGGGACATATGTCATCATGTAATTGGTCGAAGGGGGTCATAAGTCAAACTATGACCCATTTGACCAATATGAACAATTCTAATATGTCCTTAGGGGTCCTAAGACACCTAGGGATATATTTCATCATGTAATCTGTCGAAGTGGGTCATAGGGGTCATACTTCAACCTATGACTCCCTTGAACCCATTAGAATGATTCTAATATGTCTCTAGGGGTCATAGGATCCCTAGGGACATATGTCATCATTTAAAGGGTCAAAGGGGGTCATCAGACAACCTATGACCCCCTTTGACCCATAAGAACGATTCTAATATGTCTCTAGGGGTCCTAGGACCACTAGGTACATATGTCATCATTTAATGGGTTGAAAGGGGTCATAGGTCAACCTATGACAATCTTTGACCCATACGAAGCATTCTAATATGTCCCTAAGGGTCTTAGGACTCTCAGGGACATATGTCATCATGTAATGTGTCGAAGTGGGTCATAAATCAACCTATGACCCCCTTACACCCATAAGAACGATTCTAATATATCCCTAGAACATATGTCATCATGTAATGGGTCGAAGGGGGTCATAGGTCACCTTATTAGCCCTTTTGACCCATAAGACTATTCTAATATGTCCCTGGAGGTTCTAGGACCCCTAGGGACATATGTCATCATGTAATGTGTCCAAGGGAGTCATAGGTCAAGCTATGACCCCCTTTGACCCGTAAGAACGATTTCAATAAGTCCCTAGGACCCCCTTTGACCCATATATATGATTTTAATATATCCCTAGGGATCCTAAGACCCCTGGGGACATATTTCATCATGTAATGGGTCGAACAGGGTCATAGGTCAACTTATGACCCCTTTTAACCCATATGAATGATTCTAATATGTCCCGAGGGATCCTAGAACCCCTGGGGACATATGTCGTCATGTAATGGGTCGAAGATTCTAATATATCCCTAAGGGTCCTAGGACCTCTAGAGATATATGTTGTCATTTAATGGGTTGAAGGGGGTAATAAGTCAAAGTATGACCCCCTTTGACCCATATGAAGCATTCTAATATGTCCCTAGGGGTCCTAGATGTAATGGGTCAAAGGGGGTTATAGGTCAACCTATGACCCCCTTTGACCCATAAGAACGATTGTAATATGTCCCTAGGGGTCCTAGGACCCCTAGCTATATATGTCATCATTTAATGGGTCGAAAGGGGTCATAGGTCAACCTATGACACCCTTTGACCCATATGAAGCATTCTAATATGTCTCTAGGTGTCCTAGGACCCCTAAAGACATATGTCGTAATGTAATGTGTCGAAGTGGGTCATAAGTCAACCTATGACCTCCTTTGACTCATAAGAATGATTCTAATATGTCCTTATAGGTCCTAGGACCCCTAGGGACATATGTTATCATGTAATGGATCGAAGGAGGTCATAGGTCAACCTATGACCCCCTTAGACCCATATGAATGAATCTAATATGTTCCTAGGGGTCCTAGGACCCCTATGAAAATATGTCATCATGTAATATGTCGAAGGGTGTCATAGGTTAACATATGACCCCCTTTGAGCCATAAGAATGATTCTAATATGTCCCTAGGGGTCCTATGTCATCATTTAATGGGTCCAAGGAGGTCATAGATCAACCAATGGCCCCCTTTGACCCATATGAAGCATTCTAATATGTCCCTAGGGGTCCTAGGACCCCTATGGACATATGTCATTATGTAATGGGTCGAAGGGGGTCATAGGGTACCTATGACCACTTTTGACCTATTAAAAGGATTCTAATATGTCTCTTGGGGTCTTAGGACCCCTAGGGACATATATCATCATGTAATGGGTCGAAGGGGATCATAGCTCAACCTATGACCCCCTTTGACCCATAAGAATGATTATAATATGTCCCTAGGGGTCCTAGGACCCCTATGGATATATGTCATCATTTAATGGGTTGAAGGGGGTCATAGGTCAACCTATGACCACCTTTGACTCATAAGAATGATTCTAATATGTCTCTAGGGGTCTTAGGACACCTAGGGACATATGTCATCATTTAATGGGTCAAACGGGGTCATACGTCACCCTATAACCCCTTTTGACCCATAAGAACAATTCTAATATGTCCCTAGGGGTCCTAGGATGCCTAGGGACATATATCATCATGTAATAGGTCGAAGGGGGTCATAGGTCAACCTATGACCCCCTTTGACCCATAAGAATGATTCTAATGTCCCTAGGGGTCCTAGGACCTCTAGAGATATATGTCATCATTTAATGGGTTGAAGAGGGTCATAGGTCAACGTATGACACCCTTTGACTCATATGAAGCATTCTAATATGTCCCTAGATATAGGGACATATGTCATCATTTAATGGGTCGAAGGGAGTCATAGGTCAGCCTATGAACCCTTTTGACTCATATGAAGCATTCTAATATGTCCGTAGGGGTCCTAGGATCCCTAAAGAGATATGTCATCATGTAATGGTTCGAAGGGGGTCATAGGTCACCCTATAACCCCTTTTGACCCATAAGAATAGTTCTAATATGTCCCTAGGGGTCGTAGGACCCCTAGGGACATATCTTATCATTTAATGAGTAAAAGGAGGTCATAGGTCATCATATAACCCTGTTTGACCCATATGAAGCATTCTAATATGTCCCTAAGGGTCCTAGGACCCCTAAGGACATATGTCATCATGTAATGGGTTGAAAGTCGTCATAGGTCAACCTATGACTCCCTTGGACCCATACGAATGATTCTAATATGTCCCTAGGGGTCCTAAGACCCCTAAGAACATATGTCATCATTTAATAGGTTGAAGCGGGTCATAGGTCAACCTTTGAGCCCCTTTGATCCATATAAATGATTCTAGTATGTTCCTACGGGTCCTAGGACCCCTAGGGACATATATCATCATTTAATGTGTCGAAGGGGGTCATAGGTCAACCTATGACCCCCTTAGACTGATATGAAAGATTCTAATATGTCCCTAGGGGTCCTAGGACCTCTAAGGACATATGTCATCATGTAATGGGTCATGAAAAATTTTAAGACATACCTATGACCCCCTTTGACCCATATGAATGATTCTAATATGTCCTAAGGGATCCTTGGACCCCTAAGGACATATGTCATCATGTAATGGGTTGAACGGGGTCTTAGGTCAATCTACGACCCCCTTTAACCATATGAATGATTCTAATATGTCTCTAGGGATCTTAGGACCCCTAGGGACATATATCATCATGTAATGGGTCGAAGATTCTAATATATCCTTAGGGGTCCTAGGACCCCTAGGGATATATGTTGTCATTTAATGATTCGAAGGGGGTCATAGGTCAACCTATGACCCCCTTTGAACCATATGAAACATTCTAATATGTCCCTAGGGTTCCTAGGACTCGTAGGGACATATGTCATCATGTAATGGGTCAGAGGGGGTTATAGGTCAACCTATGACCCCCTTTGACTCATAAGAACGATTGTAATATGTCCCTAGGGGTCCTAGGACCCCTAGCTATATATGTCATCATTTAATGAGTCGAAGGGGGTCATAGGTCAACCTATGACACCGTTTGACCCATATGAAGCATTATAATATGTCCCTAGGTGTACCTATGTTGTCATGTAATGTGTCGAAGAGGGTCATAAGTCAACCTATGACCCCCTTTGACCCATAAGAACAATTCTAATATGTCCCTAGGGGTCCTAGGACCCCTAAGGACATATGTCGTCATCTAATGGGTCGAAGGGGGTCATAGGTCACCCTATGAGCCCCTTTGATCGATAAGAATGATTGTAATATGTCCCTAGGGGTCCTAGGACCCCTAGAGACATATGTCATCATTTAATGGGTCAAATGGGGTCATAGGTCAACCTATGACCCCCTTTGACCCATATGAAGCATTCTAATATGTCCCTAGGTGTCCTAGGACCCCTAGGGACATATGTCATCATGTAATGTGTCGAAAGGGCTCATAGTTCACCCTATGACCCCCTTCAAACCATATGAAAAATTCTAATATGTCCCTAGGGGTCTTAGGACCCTTAGGGACATATTTCATTGTGGAATGTGTTGAAGGGGGTCATATGTCACCCTATGATCCCCTTCGACCCATATGACTGATTCTAATATGTCCTTAGGGGTCTTAGGACCCCTAAGGACATATGTCATCATGAAATGTGTCGAAGGTGGTCATTGGTCACCCTATGACCCCCTTTGACCCATATGAATGATTCTAATATGTCCCTAAGTGTCTTAGGACCCCTAGGGACAAATGTCATCTTGTAATATGTCGAAAAAGTTCATAGGTCATCCTGTGACCCCCTTCGACCCATATAAACTATTCTAATATGTCCCTAGGGGTCATAAGATCCCTTAGGGACATATGTCGTCATAGAATGTGTCGAAAGGGGTCATAGGTCATCCTGTGAGCCCTTTTGACCCATATAAATGACTCCACTAGAAATAATATAGTAAAAATAATAATAATATAGTATAACAATCATATATATATATATATATATATATATATATATATATATATATATATATATATATATATATATATATATATATATATATATATATATATATAATTTATAGATTATAATAATAATAACATAATATATTATATATTATAATTTACATATGATAATAATAATAATATATTATAAATTATAATTTATATATGATAATAATAATAATATGTATTAATAACATATATATAATATATTACGTTATTATATTTAATAAAAATATAGTAATAATAATAATATATTATAATAATATATATTATATTTATAGATAATAATAATAACATAATATATTATTATATATTAATAGATTATATATATCATATATATATATATATAATATAATATTATATTATATTATTATATAATATATAGATTATATATTATTTTATATATAATAGTTATGTTATTATATTATATATTTATAGGTTATATATTATATCTTTACATATTTCATAACTCAAATTAGTTATATCACTTACAAATTTGTTTTTCCCTCTAATTTGTGTGCTTTTTCCCTCCAATTTTTATGCCACTGATATCCGATATGAGATCTGATATCCGATCTCATATTGGATATCCGATCTCAAATCGGATATCCGATAACGCTTGGGGCTTACTTTCCACGTTTGGTACCTGGATAGGTGAAAAAAAGTCAGAGCAAATTTTGAAGTGCTTTTAGATGTGTTCAAACTCTATTTTTTTCACATTGCCACTTTTTGGCACACCATGATCCTGCACATACCCTACTACATTGTGTATAAAAAACCCTTCCTTTTCCTTTTGATTTTCTTTCTTTTCCATTCAAAAAGATCATAGCAAAGACATGGCCAATAAGAAGGGAAGGATTAGTGCCGCATTATAACACAATCATGTTGGAATACGTAAGAATAACTAAAAGGGGGAGTGTGAATTAGTTATCCAAGGTCCAAATATATAAATAAAACTTTTCACAACTTAGTGAACCCATAAAACATTCATACCCATGCATGCATCCATTATGCAATCACTAAAACTTGTATGTTACAATCAAATCAACTTACAGAAATGTAAAGCATGAAAGGTAACAGATTCATCAACACACTTGACCCAATGATTTAAGTGGAAACGTAATTTGGAAAAACCACCAGTAACATGCTACTCATTTTCATTCTTCTAAAGTGATGCCCTATGAAAGGCCAACCCTATTAAAGGTTACAATACACACTGTTAAATGTGACCCAATTAAGGGATTTCAATCGCCCTATTAGAAGTGAGCCTTGTTAGAGGAAATTACTCCATTCACTTGGAATGCCACTAATTTAAAGGATTTACAAATGATTTGTAGGTCAACCTTAATCCAAAGGATTTACCCTAAACTGGTACAATTGTTAAAGAGTAACAGTAAAGCTTTGATTTGATACAATTTACAACTTCTCTTGTAGATTTTAGATCTCTATTCAATCCTCAATTCTAGTTGGCCTACATACTTTGCTGCTCTGATAGCTTATTCACCCTTCAAGAATTCATCTCCTTAAGCCTTCTTTCTTAACATGCCATTGCAGATTCTTCTCTTGGGTCACTTGATGAAGCAAAACCCTTAACTCCTTCTCTTCCTTAGATTCTCACACATGACTTCTTTTGCTTCATGACCAGACATTCCTATAAATAAGAAATTAAGATATTTTCTCACTCATTTTTCATCATCAAAATTAAGATTCAAATGGATTAGGTAGGATACAATGTATCTACCCCATATCTTGCATCTCTTCTAGAAACTTCTCCTAAAATCCATTTGAATTTGCCTCAAAAATGTTTTACATCAAGTTTTGTGCCACTAGCTCATCAACCTTATCTTCCTCCTGGTTCACAAGTTTCAAGAAAAAAAACTTGTTGGCTTACATTTAGAGAATCTTTGATCTCTAATGTAATGTAATAGCTCATCATTATCAACCTTCTAATGCTTAACATATACAGTGTTGCTTGGCATTAACAATAAAATCACCCATCATCAACTAAAGTTTATTGATGCTTAGCATCAACTAAACTTTTCTTAGTATCAACTGTCTTGCTTGGCATCCACTAGAATTTTCTTTCACTTGGATCCAATTGAATTTATACTTAGCTTGCACTAACTTTTCTCGGCACCTACTATCCACTTGATCAAGCTTGGTAGACAAACTTTGTGTAACTTGTTCTTCTAAACTTTCTTAGTGTAGCCATCATTTCTAACCTTAAGTAGATTGTTAATATATCATGTCATCACTGTCTTAATTGATCCTTGTACTTCATTATATGATCATAACTCAACCTTTCCTCTAGGTGCTATTGTTACCTCTTATTGATCAAATCCTCTTTATCAATCAACTAAGTGATAGTACTTGAATCTTATATGCAATTATTTTACTAACAAATAGCAAGTTTGGCACTACTGACAAAACAATGACTAAAATATATAGTCTTCTTTCAAAAATATCCCTCTTTCAATAATATTTCTCAATCAATGATCTTTTCAATCATATCTCAACAAATCAATCAAAATATAATAACTTTTAGTTACCTTCAATAGCACTGAGACCCCTTCAACCCTCTCACATGCCTACACTTTTTTGCATGAAAATAAAATGAAGTTTCACTTTTATTTTTTCTTTACATCTCAACAACATTAAAATTTTGACAAAAGTACTTGAGCATCGTCAAAACAAGAAACTTAAGTCTCTTCAAAATTTTGACAAGATATTTAAGTATCATCAAAATTTTGACATTTTCCAGATCATATTAAAAAAAATATGAATTTTACAAGCCAAATTGGCCTATCATCAAAAATTCAAGTAAAAAATAGGACCCAAATATACTAGTATTAGGTGGTATCAGAGAAAAGTTATTTCTTGTGGATTGGATTATGGAGAACTTTATTGGATTGGTTATAGGGTGACAGATGTGAAGTCTAGCCTATAACTTGTAGAAGGTTATGATCTTGCACGATGGTTCATGGTAGAGGAAATGATAATTCCATTATGGACATGTTGAGATAGCACATAGAAGAGGTGTACATCTTGAAGATGTTAGTGATGAAGAAGAGGTAGCACCTAATCCTAAACCTATACCTAAAGCTAAACAAGATAAGAAAAGACTTTTGAGATTTTTGTCTAAACCTAATTCTAGACCTATTGTAGAAGTTTCTCACTATGATGGAAAATTTGAGACTAATGCACTGTCAGATTGGATATCTGAGATGGACAAGTATTTTGAGTATGAAGGAGCTTCTAATAATAAGAGGGTTGAGATTGTAGTTACAAAGTTGATAGGTCGACATGAATCTCTTTGGTGGGATCATTTGCAAATTGACAAACAAAAGAGAGGAAAAGAAAAGGTCAAAACATGGATAAAGATGCTTGAAAATATGAAGAAGAAGTTCCTCCAAACAAACCACTAAAAGGGGGAAATTTTGATATTCAGTAAGAGTAAGGAAAAGCATCTTGAACATATCAAACAAGTATTGCATAAATTGAAAGAAGAAAAAGTTGTTGATTAATTTGGAGAAATGTTCATTCATGGAGGAAATTGTATACCTTGGTTTTTTAATTATAGCTAATGAGCTGAAGATGGAACTTGAAAAGATGAGAGTTATTATTTATTGGCCTACACTAGAGAATGTGGGAGAGGTAAGATCATTTCATGGACTGGAAAAAATTTATAGGAATTTTATCATAAATTTTAGTTCTATTTGTAATGCTATGAATGAAACTATGAGAGGAGATAAAAAAGGATTTCAAATGTTTCAAATGGACACATGGAGCACAAATAATTTTTGAAACATTGAAACAAAAGATTGTAGAATTACCTACACTTTCCTTTCCTGATTTTAGTAAAATTTTCCAAGTTGAATGTAATGCTAGTGGAAGTGCCATAAGAGTTGTTTTGAGTCAAGAAGGAAGACCTGCAACTTTCTTTAGTGAGAAGTTGAATGATGCTAAGAGAAAATATTCATTTTATGATCAAGAATTATATGATATTGTTCAAGCATTGAAGAAATGGAGACATTATTTGATGCCTAAGGATTTTTTGTTGTATACTGACAAAAATCTTTGCATTATTTGGGAAGCTAGCATAAGTTGAATCAGAGGCATATGAAGTGGGTTGACTTTTTATAGAATTTTTCATTTTCATTGAAGCATAAAATTAGAAAGTTGAACAAAGTTGATGATGCCTTGAGCCAAAGAAGAAATTTTATGATAGAGATAAGAGCTGAGGTACTTGGTTTTGATGATTTGAAGCATTTATATAAGACTAATCTTGAATTTGTAGAACCTTGGAAAGCCAGTAAAGAACAAATAATGAGTGATAAGCGGGTTGATTATTTCATTCAGGAAGAAATTTTGTTTAAAGGAATTTAGTTATGCATACCTAAAGGATCTATGAGAGAAAATATCATGAAGGAGAAACATAGTGGTAGACTTGGTGGACATTTTTGGATTGATAAGATAGTGAAACTAATTTTAGAGAGATAGTTTTGACCACAGATTTATATGGATGTGCATAAAATTGTTAAAAGTTACAAAATTTGTCAATTATCAAAAGGAACTAGTCATAATTTGGGATTGTATTCACCTTTGCATGTACTTGATAAGCTTTGGGAAGATATCAACATGGACTTCATTCTTGGTTTACCTAAAACTCAGATGGGTAATGATTCTATCTTTGTTGTGGTTGATAGATTTTCAAAGATGGCTCATTTCATACCTTGCAAGAAAACATTTGATGCATTACATGTAGTTGAGTTATTCTTCAAGTAAGTGGAAAGATTGCACGGTTTTCCTAAATCTATTGTTTTAGACAGAGATACTAAGTTTATTAGTTATTTTTGGAAGACATTTTGGAAGAAGCTAAATACAAAGTTGACATTTAGTTCTACATTTCACCCTCAAATAGATGGACAAACTGAAGTTATGAATAGAAGTTTGGGTAACTTGTTGGGATGTTTGGTTGGAGATAAGTTTACTAATTAGGGTTTAGTTTTTTCACAAGAAGATTTTTCATTTAATAATTATGTGAATAGAAGTACTAAGAAAATACCATTTAATATTATTACTAGATTTCATCCTAACAGAACTATAAAATTGAGAGACTTAAGCATGGAAACATATTGAGGGTGAAGAATTTACTAATTTCATGAAGAAACTACATCGAGAAGTCAAAGATAACTTAAACACTAGTAATCTAGTATATAAGGGATAAGTGGTTCAAAAAAGAAGACATAAATTTTTTGAAGTTGGTGATGAAGTAATGGTTTGCTTGAGGAAGAACAAATTTCCAATTGGAACTTGCAGAAAGTTGAAAATGAAGAAGTTTGAAAGTGGTAATGCTTTTGAAATTGAATTACCAGAGGATATGGATATTTCACCTATCTTCAATATTTCAGATATTTGTGAGTACCATGAATCAAATCATGAAGTAGCTAATAAACTAGATTATCCTAAGAAGCAAGCTGAAGGTATTGAAAGAATTTTAGATACCAGAGTCAGTAAAAGCACCAAAGGGAAAGATTATTTGGAATACCTTGTTCAATGGAAGCATAAAATAGTTGAAGATAGCTCATGGATAACTCAAGTTGA
This sequence comes from Cupressus sempervirens, assembly GCA_028749045.1. Classification (NCBI taxonomy): domain Eukaryota; kingdom Viridiplantae; phylum Streptophyta; class Pinopsida; order Cupressales; family Cupressaceae; genus Cupressus; species Cupressus sempervirens. Next base: position 132,645,044 of record CM053788.1, on the reverse strand, counting down.
AGTGGACATGTTTTATCCCACAGGGATCACTAGAAATTCTTAATGAGGACATCAATTATTATTAACCCTCGATTGTCTAATGTAGGGACACGTTGAGGCTTTAAGAAATCTTACATCAAACAAAAATAATAATAATAAAATATTTCATGAACATTTATTTTTTTACGGATGTTTTTGAGACACATTTTTTAACCTTCTCCTATGAGCGCATAAGGATTGGATAGATTGTGTTGAAGTTAGAGTTATTTTACCTTGCTATTGGAGTTGTATTCTCTATTTTTACTATGCTACTTTCCTATCATGTAGCCATTAATCCTTAATGAAACATCCTTTGAAAACTTAGTTTCATAAATCATACGTACATCTAATAGTGCAAGTCATAATTCATTTGGAGTTCGGAGATATCATTGTTTTCCTTGGGTATTGATTTTTAACCAGTTTCACGTAAATGTGGAGTTTTTTTGTCTTACATAGTTCTATGTGATGAAATGGGATCTTTCTAAGTTAGGGAAATGTTCTTTGTTCATGTGTGGACCTAAATATAACTTAACATCAAGTATTTTTCATATTTTTTATAGTTTTGGTTTACTCTTTCAAGGTTGGACCTATAATGTAATTAAATGCTTGACTAGCTAACTTGTGGCTTAGGTGGATATATAAGAAGCTTGGGTTGATGTTGAAATCATAATTGGATAATTCCACATCATTAGAAATATATATCATCAGAAGATCCTTGAGAAGAAGATAGATGGAGCTTGCATTCTAATTTCTTAATTCATTATATATGGCCACAACCCAAAAGGCCTTACAATCAGACATGTTTGGATTTATTTTATGAAATTAAATTGATTACATCAGTATGGTTGCATGGAATCTGGTCTTTGGCCCTTTTTTCATTTAATTTTTATGTTTCTTTCTTGTGTAACTCTAAGCATGGGTGTTCATAGGTTTAATTTAGGCTAATCCCACTTGAATATGTCTATCCCTACGTCAATGGTATTCATTGGGCACTTGAATGAGTTGGACACTTGTAATGTAATGTTGGTTTGATTGTTCTACAATCATGTAATATTGTAATGTATTGTGATACACAATCGAAATTGAGTGACAAGGTTAAGGAAGGATGATTGTATACACTAAATGACTATAGTGTTCACTAAGTCATTGCCAAAGTAAAGTTAGAAGTTTAGTATTACACGCGTAAGTTTAGTTTTGACAGAGTGTTATATTACCCAAGTGAAATTTTGTGTTCATTGAGTAACAATAAGGAGAACAAGTTTGTAAAATTACAATATAAGGCTGACTTTTGATGGAATTCAAGAATGTTTAAGAAGTTAAAAGACATGAGTCAAAGTTTGTTACAAGATCAATGACTAGGAAAATGCAAAGAAGATTTGATGATGGAGATTGAAGAAGATAATGATGGACACAAAGTTATATAAAAGTTCAATTTTCTAAGTGGCTACATGCAATGAGCCTAAGTTCAATGATTGTGATTGAGAGGCATTAATTGGAAGAATCTAGAAGCACAGAGACTACTATTTAAGGAGAATTTGAGCAAGTTTTTTAGTTTCTAATATCGTTGATGAGGTCACTAATTATGTTGTTGGAGAAAGAAGATCAAAGTGAAAAGTAGTTGTACAAAAAATTTGAGCCAAGTGAAGCAAGAAGAGTTGAAGGAAGATACAAGTGAATTATTTTGTCAAGAGAACAAATTAAATAGATAAAAGAATATAGATTAGAAAGAGACTAAGCAAAAAGGAGATCTGAACAAGAAAGGTAGTGTTATACCGAACAGATCATTTGTATTGTTACTTTATAATCATTGTAGTAGAAAAATATCTTATCTAAGTGGACCTTATAGGAGTTGATGAAATCCAACTCCACAGCTCACCAAGATCACCTACATGCAAATAGCTTGCTGAAGAGAAACCGAAGAAGCAAGAGCTTGAAGAAAATAATGTAAGAGAAAATATTTCACAATAGAAAAATGAAATTGCTATGTGAATGAATGATTTTACAATGAGAGAGAGATCGCTTATAAAGGCCTCAAGGAAGCTTGTAGAACAAGCTAGAAGGTGGTAGAAGATAAGGTTGACAACTAAGCATTCTTCCACAAAAAGGTGGAACATGCTAGAAGGGAACAAACTCCCATGTTGTCAACAACTCATCACTACAACTATTAAATACATGCATTTACCTAAGTAAGCTTAAGTAAATAGAATAAATAATTAATAATTAATTATTTATTTACTCTAACACCCCTCCTTAAGTGCAACTTAGGGGAATGCCTTAAGCTCACAAAACTAAGATGAAATGCAGAATGGGTCTCGGCAACAAGGCCATGTTAGGTACCCATGTACAATGCAAAGAAATGCAACCTCTGAAAATGGGGAAGAAGGAAAACCTCATGGGAAAAACCCTCCCCTAAAAAGAGGTAAGTACAAACATGCTAAAAAAATGAATGAAGGAAGGAAGGAAGGCCTCAACAAGAACCCCTAAGGACAACTTCCACTGCAAATGTTTCAAGATACTCTCTCAAAACCATAAGTACAACTAGCCCCCCCCATGAGAATAGTCACCAAAGCCCCCCCAAAATGATGGAGCTCCTATAGAAATGATCGAACCAATGAAACTCCAATGTGGAAGGAACAAGGGCACATAACAAGGGAACCCTTGAATGAGAGGGGAAATTGGAAGGCCTAGTTGATGCCCAAAGGAAAAAAGTATGAGGATCCAGAAATGGAATCCCCAAGGAAGGTGTGATGACATTGTCATGAATGTCCTTTGTAGAATCTGCAACAGGTGCACCTAGAGGCTCAATGAATGGAGTTGGAGTATGAGGAAGAGCAGATAAAGAAGAATCCTACTGAAGAGAAAAGTCCTCAATTGGATGTGGTGTGGCAGTCAAAATAGGGCTCTCAAGAACAATACAAAGATTCAAGTATCCTAGCTACACCACATGATGCTCTTGCAAAAGAGAAGTAGTGTGCTTCAATAATGGAGATGGTGGACCAAATTGCAAGAAGGTGTAGAGACGAGTGGAAGGGTCAACTACCCCTATAGCAATAAGAACTCTTGTTACATGATCTTGAATGAAGACTAAATCAACTGTGAACTCAACTGTCTTCCTTGATCCACTGTGTGTAATCTAAGAAATCGAGAGAAGGTTGGTAGACAAAGATGGAACATACAATACATCATTGAATATACCATCCTAGATGTGAACTAAAAATTTCTCGTAGATTGGTAGTGTAGTGTTATTCCCCATGAGAATATGAGGAATAGGAGAAGCCTCAAGAGTAGAGAAGACACCTTGAGAGGATGTCATATGGTGAGAAGCACCTCAATCTAGTATCCAAGGAACCTATGAAGGAGATGCAATGGTAGCCTATAATGCATGACCCTTTCCAAGATCTGATGTAGATGGAAAATATGTGGAAGAAGACTAAAGGGAAGACCCCTATGAGGTAGAAGAGGATGGAGAAGAAATAGTGTTCTTCTAAAGAAGAGCTTGCAAATCTACAATTTGTTTCTCATAGCCATCAAATCTCTTTTGAAAATAGTGTGCCTCATCATGAGATATTTTTTGACAATAGGAATAGGTAGGAGTCTCAATCTTCTTTTTCTCCTTCTTCTTAGAAGATGATGAACCAGTAGAAGAGGGATCTAATATCTACTTTGACTTTTGCTCTTGTGTATCCTTGACAAGCAATGCCTCCGACTGTGAATTTGAAAGTGAATCCATCTAATTGATTTTGGATTGTTCATGAGTTAATCGATCAAAAAATATCTCAAATGAAGGCATCCTATGTCTATCACCCAAGGCATCCATAGTGGAGTAGAAAGTGGAAGAGAAGATTTGATAGTGTCCCCTTAACTTTGAGTATCAAAAAGATATACTCATCATCTATCTTGGTTTCCCCATATCCCTACAAATATGTACGCAAAGATTTGAACTTCATCAAGAAGTCCTCAATTTTGGAAAAGCTATTAGGTGTCAAAGAATTTAACTCTACATCTAGTTGAAGTGCCCAGAACTCATTCACTTGGCCAAACAAAGTCTAAAATTTGAGCCAATAAGCTTGTGGAGTATTCAAACCATCCAAGTGAAATAGTAGACTATCTGAAATGTTCAGTGCAATCAATCCCATGGCCTCATCCATTTTATTCCTATGCTAAAGAACCTCAAATGGGTGTGTTAGAGTAGATTGGTTCTCATCTATACATGACCATAAGCCTCTTGACATGAGAAGCCTTGTCATTTGTGCCTTCTAGGTGTGATAGTTGTGTGGTGTGAGATGAGTCACAGATGGATCCACCACTGAGAGAAAGAAGAAGATAGAAGTAGAAGGGCCTTATTTTGAAGTAAATTATAGAAAAAAAAATGATCCCCCACAATGTATAAATTGGGCACTCTTTACTTAGTGTGATTACAATAGCTAATATACGTCTTATTTCCCAAAGTAGTATTTTTGTCTACAAAACTTATAATCTAATTGTTGATCTAAAATGTAGACTAAAAAATATACACTTTCAAAAAAAATAGAACCTGATTATGTGTCCAAATGAGCTCGTACTAAGCATTTGAAGTGGCAAAAATTGGGAATTGCGAGTTGTAGAAAAATTCAGGAACAAAGATCTCAAACCGTCTACACCAATGTATAGATCATGAAATCCTACCCCAAAACAAAACAAGAAATGATTGAACAAATGAGTCTGTATGAGGGAGATATTGTTGTTTGAAAATCACCTCTGTAGTTATTTTTTCTGAATCGCCATCATCACACCTCGAAAAAATAAAGAAAAACATCCAAAAAATATCAGATCTATTATGTCAAACCCTCTTTCTCCTTTTCTCCAAATACTAAAAAAATGCTCTTTCTCCTGATTGAAGAAAAAATCACAAACAAACTAAGGTTTGTGTCTCCGAATAACAGTGACGTAGGAGCATCCAGAGGTATAAGGGCAATCCTGTGTCACCCAAAAAAATGTACTTAGACTTAGTTTTTCTTTCATGTGTTTTCATTTTTGGATACCCATTTGGGTCAAATAAAGGTTCCAACTCTCACAGTTCCACTATCAACGTGTTAAAAAATCTCAAAAAAATAGGTGCATGTAATTGGGCCATTATTTTAGTAAACTAGAAGGTGTGAATTGGCCAGATGAATTTAATCGTGATTTAGAGCATTCCAAAAAAAAGAATCAGGTCAATAGGCCCCACGGTTTGAAAGTTATTGCAGTTTTTCGGGTTTTGGAGACCTCCTAAGAATGCTTCAAAGTTAGGTTAGGGGCATTAAATGACCTTGAAAAGGGAAAAAAAATGGGGGATGAGAAAATACTGTCCATAGGGCTATAGAGTGCTTTGAGAGCTTTTTGAAAATGTAAACGGTTCGTCAATCGGAGCTACGGTTCAAAAGTTATGCCTCCCGAAAGTTCGGTTACTGTTTTTGGATTCTTCTAAATTTGTGCCGACTTCTACCGCAACTTTTGGAGCCTTCTATTTGGTCGGTGGATGCCTACTAGCACTTTCTAGAATGTACTCCTAGTCCTTAACCCTCCGGGGTCTATTTAAGGAGATTTTTGGCATTGTAAAAGGCAGTTTGGAGTGGAGTTTGAGAGGAGGTACTGAAAGGAGAAATTATCTCCAGATTTATGCTATTGTAAGCCCTTAGGGCATGCTTTGAATTTTATTTTCTCTGTATTGTTTGTACTAGCTTATTTTTTCAGTTAATACAATTTCCCTTTTCTATTGTGTCTATTTTGTTGTTGGGTTGTGTCCCCATCAAGTGGTATCAGAGCTGGTTTTCCTGAGTGTGTAGACAGAGCGCCGACTGTGAGGCAGTTTGCACCAGGACTGTGTGGTTGTAGGTTTGAGTTAGAAGATGCCTCCATGAAGAGAGCATGGTGGAAGGGCCAGAGTTATTAATCCTAAGGAGGTTAGATCCCTCCAAAGGCAGGTACAAGCATTGCAAGAGGAGCTCCGTAGAGGAGCAAATGTTGCCGCTGGTGATGACAGTGAGGATGACAATGAAGAAGAAGTTATGGGACCAGAAGGGGAATTTGATGGGGAAGTTCTGAATCATGCAGAGGAAAGGATTTTTAGGGCCATTACTAAGTTTGGAAAAATACCCACAATTGAAGTGGGTATATATTTCAAGAAATCTAAAACTAGATGAGTTCATCGATTGGATCAATGAACTGGAAGAATACTTTGAGTATGAGGATATCAGGGACCCAGATAGAGTTAAGTTTGCAAAGGCCAAACTGAAAGGCCATGCCAAAATCTGGTGGCAAGAGGTTCAATTGGAAAGAAATAGAAGAGGAAAGGAGAAGATCACAAGGTGGGATTGCATGGTGGACAAATTGAAGAAGCAGTTCATTCTTGTGGACTACGAACTTGATTTGTTTAAGAAGATGCATGGGTTAAAACAAGTAGGAAGATCAGTCCAAGAATATACAGAGGAATTTTATCGACTCTTGACTAGAGCAGGGCATGTAGAAGAAAATAAGGAGAAGGTTGCTCGTTATATCAGTGGGTTGCAACCTAGCATCTAGGAGGAATTAAGTCTGGTAAGAATGACCAGCGTTAAAGAGGCATACCCATTTGCCCTAAGAGTTGAAGAGAAGCTAAATAAAAGGTTTGAAGGAAGACAAAGAGGGTGCGATCAAGGAGGAAGGGGAATCAGTAGATCATCTGGAGGTTGCAATGAAACCCAAAAAAAATGAAGATGTGGGTACTAGCAGGAACCAGAGGAATGAGGGTTTCAACCACTCTCATGATCAAGACTTTGGAAATCAGAGAGGAAGAGGTAGAGGACATGGACAAGGAAGAGGAGGCTTTCATGGTACCTGTTTCCATTGCAATGAAGAAGGTCATCGTGCCTTTAAATGCCCTCAACGACAAGGAAGGATAGATAGGAGAGCTGAGGGCCAAGCTAGGGTTGCCCATGTGGATGAGGATGCACAATCATCACATTCAGAGGATACAGAAAGAGGAGAGACCTTGGTAAATGAAAGAGTCCTACTAAGTGGTGAGATTGAACCAGGACAACGGAGGAGTTTGTTCTGTACCAGATGCAAGTGTGAGGATAAATGTTGTGACATGATCATTGATGGTGGTAGCACTGATAACTTGGTATCAGAAGAGATGGTCTCTAAGCTGAAGCTCAAGAGGGAGAAACATCCCCAGCCCTATCAAATTGCTTGGGTAAAAGATGATCATAAGGTCTTGGTAAGTGAACAATGTTTAGTGAAATTCAAAATTGGGAGTTACCATGATGAAGTTCTTTGTGATGTTATTTCGATGGATGTTTGCTATCTATTGTTGGGTAGGCCATGGCAGTTTGATAGACATGCAGTACATGATGGACATGCAAACACATACTCTCTGACAAAGGATGGAGTTCACCACAAATTGAAGCCCATGAAAAATGAAGGTGAAAAGGTATGTAACAAGGCTAGGATTTGTCTTGTTGATGAAAGGAAGTTTTTAGATGGCATGAAACATCAGCATATGTGCTATGCTTTGATTCCTAGGAAAGATAAAGAAGGTAGTAGTGAAATGCCACTTCAAGTTTCAGATTTACTAGGGGAGTTTGGAGATATTATCTCTAATAATGTTCCAAATGGATTGCCACCAGTAAGGCAAATCAGTCATCAGATAGATCTGATTCTAGGAGCTAGTTTGCCTAACAAGGTTGTTCACAGGATGACTCCTACTAAAACAGAGGAGCTAAATAGATAGGTTTAGGAGCTGTTGAGGAAGGGCTTGATTCGAGAGAGCCTAAGTCCATGTGCAGTACCTACAGTACTCACACCAAAGAAGGATGGAGAGTGGAGTATGTGTATAGATTTTTGAGCTATAAATAGGATAACCATCAAGTATCAGTTTCCTTTGCCAAGGATGGATGATCTTATGGACTGCTTGAGTGGAGCTCAGTACTTCACAAAGATAGATCTCAAGAGTGGCTATCATCAGATATGGATTCGAGAAGGAGATGAGTGGAAAATAGCCTTCAAGACCAAGGAGGGTCTTTATGAGTGGTTAGTCATGCCCTTTGGATTGACGAACGCCCCAAGCACCTTCATGCGGCTCATGAATGAGGTACTTAAGAAGTTCTTGGGAAAATTTGTTATTGTCTATTTGGATGATATTTTAATTTTCAGCAAGACTTTGGAAGAACATTTACTGCATATTCGTAGTGTCCTTGAAAGGCTAAGGGAAGAGAAACTGTTAATTAATCTGAAGAAGTGTATCTTTGCAAAAAGGGAGTTAGTCTATTTGGGTTTTTTTATATCACCCGAAGGTCTCAAAATGGATCCAGAGAAGGTAAAAGCCATCTTGGAATGGCCTACTCCAAGGTTTGCTACTGAGGTAAGATCATTTCATGGTCTGGTTAGTTTTTACAGAAAGTTTATTAAGAATTTTAGTGGCATATGTGCACCCCTAACTGATACAATAAGAGGGGATAGAAAAGAGTTCAAATGGACTACAGCAGCTGTGAGAAGTTTTGAATTGCTGAAGAAGAAGGTAATAGAACAACCTGTATTGGCACTTCCAGATTTTAGAAAGGTTTTCCAAGTGGATTGTGATGCTAGTGGCAGTGCTATTGGGGCTGTATTAAGCCAAGAAGGTAAGCCTATTGCATATTTTAGTGAAAAATTAAATGATGCAAAGAAGAAGTATTCTATTTATGATCAAGAGTTCTATGCAATAGTTCAGGCCTTAAAGAAATGGAGGCATTATTTTTTTCCAAAGGAATTTGTTTTGTATACTGATCATCAGGCATTACAGTACCTAAATAGCCAAGGTAAATTGAATCAGAGGCATATGAAGTGGGTAGAGTTCTTGCAGAGCTATACATTTGTGTTGAAGCATAGAAGTGGAAAATCTAACAGGGTTGTAGATGCACTAAGTAGGAGACAGTTGTTGCTTACAGTAATGTAGGTTGAAGTAGTTGGGTTTGATGAACTCAAGAAATTGTACCCCGAGGATCCTGATTTTTCTGAAGCATGGAAATCTTGTAAAGACCATGTTGCTGTAGATAGAACCAAGTGGTTAGACTATTTGATTCAGGATGGCATGTTGTTCAAGGGCAGTCAATTGTGCATTCCAAGGAGTTCCATGAGGGAAAATCTGATTAAGGAGAAACATAGTGGAGGGATGGTAGGACATTTTGGTCGAGATAAGACCATTGCCATTCTTAGAGAACATTATTTTTGGCCTCAAATTTCACAGGATGTGAAGAAGTTTGTACAAAGTTATCAGGTTTGTCAAGTTGCCAAGGGGTTTAGTCACAATACTGGCCTATATCAGCCATTGCCTGTTCCCTCAAGGCCATGGGAGGACATAAGTATGGATTTTGTTCTTGGATTTCCAAGGACACAAAGGGGCAATGACTCAGTATTCGTGGTGGTTGATAGGTTCTCCAAAATGGCACATTTCATTCCATGCCACAAAACTCATGATGTTGTCCATATTATAGACTTGTTTTTCAAAGAGGTGGTAAGACTACATGGTCTTCCAAGGAGTATAGTTTCTGACAGAGATACTAAATTTGTGGGGTATTTTTGGAGGACATTGTGGAAAAAGTTGAGAATAGACTTGAAATTCAGTTCCTTGCATCACCCACAAACTGATGGCCAAACAGAAGTCGTAAACAGAAGTCTGGGAAATTTTCTAAGATGTTTAGTTGGAGATAAGCCCAAGGGATGGGATTTGATTCTACCACAAGCAGAGTTTTCTTACAATAACTCTATAAATAAGAGTACTGTAAAATCACCATTCCAAATTGTATATGGTAATAGCCCAAGGACTGCACCAGAATTGAGGAAGATAGAACAAGGGGAGAGGACAAGTGTTGAAGCTGAGGAATTTGCTGAACATATCAAGCGTCTACATGAGGAGGTTCAAGCACACATTACCAAGATGAATCAAGAGTATAAAGCTAGGGCTAATAAAAGGAGAAGACATAAGGAATTCCAAGTAGGGGATCTAGTCATGGTGCACTTACGAAAAGAAAGATTTCCAGCCGGTACTTACAACAAGCTGAAAATGAAGAAATTTGGCCCTTGCAAAATTTTGAAGAAACATGACTTAGGAAATGCATATGAAGTGGAGCTGCCAGATGGTATTCACATTTCTCCCGTTTTAAACATTGCAGATTTAACAGAGTATCATGATGATGGTGCAGATGAGGAGCTGGTGTTAGAGCCATGTCCAATTCCTGCTTCTAAGAAGGAGGAGATAGAAGACATTCTAGATCATCGTGTGGGTAGGAGTACCATAAATAGGCAGTATGAAGAGTATTTGGTGAAATGGAAAGGATGACTGATCGAGGACTCAACTTGGATTTCAGCAGCTGAGGTTTCCCATTTGGGATTTCCTCTACCATTCATAAAGTGACAGGGTCACTTTTCAATCTACCCTGGGTGTCTGATGCAAGAGCATCCAGAGGTATAAGGGCAATCCTGTGTCACCCAAAAAAATGTACTTAGACTTAGTTTCTATTTCATGTGTTTTCATTTTTGGATACCCATTTGGGTCAAATAAAGGTTCCAACTCTCACAGTTCCACTATCAGTGTGTTAAAAAATCCTTAAAAAATAGGAGCATGTAATTGGGCCATCATTTTGGTAAACTAGAAGGTGTGAATTGGCCAGATGAATGTAATCGTGATCTAGAGCATTCTAGAAAAAAGAATCAGGTCAAGAAGCCCCACGGTTTGAAAGTTATTGCAATTTTTTGAGTTTTGAAGACCTCCTAAGAATGCTTCAAAGTTAGGTTAGGGGCATTAAATGACCTTGAAAAGGGCCAAAAAATGGGGGACTAGCAAAGCTTGTCCATAGGGCTATAGAGTGCTTCGAGAGCTTTTTGAAAATGTAAACGGTTCGTCAATCGGAGCTACGGTTCAAAAGTTATGCCTCCCGAAAGTTCGATTACTATTTTTGGATTCTTCTAGATTTGTGCCGACTTCTACCGCAGCTTTTGGAACCTTCTATTTGGTCGATGGATGCCTACTAGCACTTTCTAGAATGTACTCCTAGTCCTTAACCCTTCGGGGTCTATTTACGGAGATTTCTGGCATTGTAAAAGGCAGTTCGAAGTGGAGTTTGAGAGGAGGTACTGAAAGGAGAAATTATCTCCAGATTTATGCTATTGTAAGCCCTTAGGGCATGCTTTGAAGTTTATTTTCTCTGTACTATTTGTACTAGCTTATTTTCTCAGTTAATACAATTTCCCTTTTCTGTTGTGTCTATTTTATTGTTGGGTTGTGTCCCCATCACGTAGCTTCAAAAATCCTTCTGACCAAGAAGCGATAAGGGTGCTCTGATACCATATAGGAGTTGATGAAATCCAACTCCAGAGTCACCAAGATCACCTGCATGCAAATAGCTTGCTAAAGAGAAACTGAAGGAGCAAGAGCTTGAAGAAAATAATGCAAGAGAAAATATTTCACAATAGAAAAATGAAATTTCTATGTGAATGAATGATTTTAAAATGAGAGAGAGACCGCTTATAAAGGCCTCAAGGAAGCTTGTAGAACAAGCTGGAAGGTGGTAGAAGATAAGGCTGACAACTAAGCATTCTTCCACAAAAAGGTGGAACATGCTAGAAGGGAACAAACTCCCATGTTGTCAACAAATCATCACTACAACTATTAAATACATGCATTTACCTAAGTAAGCTTAAGTAAATAGAATAAATAATTAATAATTAATTAATTATTTACTCTAACAAACCTAACAAGTTTGTGAAATCCTATATGGTGACATTGATTAATGGTGTTTATAAGTCCTTTATAGTAGGCCACTCTTTAGACAAGATCAAGGAGTGATAAGTTCTAGATGACCTTTTAGTGTAAAACATCTAATAAGGCCACATTAACAGTGTATGTAAACCTCTAACAAAGTTGGCTCCTAGCAGAGCTTACTTCAGTCTAGGTGGTTTTTCCCTTTGCAAGGTTTCCATGTTAAAAATCTTGATGTCAAATATGTGAATTTTATTATGTTGTAAGTTGTTTAAATGTTATTTTCATTTTATGCATCTTCGTAATAACTAAATTAAATTTCATTCATAACTAAGGTATATTACTATTGGTTGATTATCACATAATAGTGAATGAATAGTTTGAAGTAAAGTGGTTGTGTGAGTTAATTGTGAAGTTGAATGAGAATATTGAGCAAATGATTTTGATTATTATGAAGTTTTTTTGTTACTAAGATTGTTTCAAGGGACTATAGGATAGCTGAACATAACTTATTCAACATACCCCCCCGCCTTCCACCCATCTTAGTTATCTAATGTACTATTAAGATATTACAATAATGTCATCTTCTCAATGGTTGTATCATGTTAAAAGTGTTTAATACCTTGTTAGGAGTATCAAATGTCTTGTCATAGACTACTATAGTAAGAGATTTAATCCCACTAATATAGTTTTCACCTTGTTAAAGGATTTTCAATAAGTTCAAAATAATAATTTCTAAGTCCTATTAAAGACCACCTTGTTAAAGGATTTAGCAATCATGTTGACAAACTTGTTAAGTAAAAATAAAAAGCTATTTAACCTATGTTAGCCTTCCTTTACTACTTGATATGTCCTCTTTATAATGTATTGTCTACTCTTCTCCCTGATATCTTGTTGTACTAGCTTTTGATAGCATATTTTTCTACCTTTTGATAGCTATCACTATTCCTTACGCATGCAATACTTCCTCATCATTTTTTCATTCATTCTCTCCTCTTTCTACTTCTTTTTTCACTTATATCCCTTTTCCTATTTCATAATTTAATTTAGGTTTCTCACTATTTCCTTAGACCATTTATTCCATTTTCTTTAGCTTCTTGGGTAAGCTTCTTCTTTTCTAATAGAATGGCTCTTATAATACTATAGTATTTCTGATAACACTTCTGGGCTTTCGATAGCACTATGTTGATAGTGTCCCTTATGTTTAACTTTTCCTTTTTGTCTCTTTCTCTTTTTTCTAGCAATGACAACCTTCAAAATCTTCACTATAGCGCTCCAAAAAAAATTCAAGTTAACAATATCCTCCTTTGGCATTGATGTAAAACTAACCATTCACTATATTTACAAGTATATCTATACTATTGTCCATTTAGCATACTTCTCCTTATCATATTCTACATTTCTCTCTCTCTCTCTCTCTCTCTCTCTCTCTCTCTCTCTCTCTCTCTCTCTCTCTCTCTCTCTCTCTCTCTCTCTACACATTCTCTCCTTATATCCTTTCATATATAGTCCCTCCCCCTTTGAAATTAATTCCAAAGGTGAAAAAAATTCTATTTGTCTAATTTTTTTCTTAAATATGTCACTACTTGCTAGTATCTTTCATCAAAACTTCATTAAATTTTTCCTTTAAACTTGTGATGCCACTAATGTGACTCTCTACCTGTATCATTTTATTGACAATATATTCTTCTTGTCTAGAGTGTAGTGTATTTGGGAGTGTCTTTGTCCTTTGCATCTACTTTTTCCTTAGATGCATATACAATGATAGTTGACATTATTCTTCAATTTTAAGTGCATTTTCAATAAAAATTAACTTCATCAATCCAATCCTTTGACTATTGAGTATTTTAGTTCTTTCTTTTTTTGATAGTTTTGTTTTGGCTTCTGCTAACCTTGTTAGAGTTGTCTCTTCAATTCATTTTTCATATGTGGATCCTTATTCATTTCTTCTATATACATTTCCAACTATTTATCAATTCATTTATCTTTTTTCAATTGTTGCCCTAGGCAATAAACTCAATAATGTACCTACTATTCTTTCTACAAGCTTTCTTCTCTATTTATGTTCCATTATGTTTAAAATTTCAGTTCTCTATTGTATTCGTCATTCATATAGCTTTCTCTCTTCATAGATCAATTTTGAATAATTCATTCTCAATATTACAAATTTAGTGTTATTCACTTCTACTTCTTTCTTGTCATTAGTTTCTCTCTTCCATTTTTCCTATGTTTCTTTGACTAATGTCATGTCATGTAGCATTCTAGAAACCTATAGATCCAATGACTTTTCTTTGTCTTCCAAAACTCTTGGTATATATTGTGTTTTCTCTCTTGTTGTAACTATGTTGGCCATTTTACTAATAGCAAAGATCTTATCAGTGGATGGTATGTCTTCTTCAATTTCACCTACATTTCTCCAATTTCATTATCATTTGGTTTTTCTTCTGTCCTTTCTTTTGATTTTTCATCTTCTTTAGTTTCTTCTTCTTCTAAATTGGCACCTATATCTATGAATTTCCTATCATAATCACTTCCAATACCTATAGAGACTTCTTCTCCAAGTAGATCAATATTTTTACTTTTGAGTTCATATATTGCTCTGATACATGTTGATTCTTCTATTTTAGCCTCTTTACCATGAAATATTATATTCCATAGTCTTAAAGTGCCTTTTTCAACATCTTCATATTATCCTACCATTATCTTCATTGTTATTTGCTTGATTTTAAATTTGTTTGCATGTACCTATAATAATGTGTCAATTTGAATAGTGCTTGTATATGGTTTTGTTAGTATCAATATTATTTCTCTACTTTTCTTTTGCAATACCTTAGCATAGTCCCATCTCACTATGATTTTGTAAAGTAACTCCTTAGGAAAAAAAAATTGAGTTGGCTTAGAAATTGTGAGAATTATGAACTAAAAATGTTTTTGTTCTTTCTATAATTTTATTTTCTTCTTTAGCTCATTTTTTGTACTTGTACTTTGATACATACCTAATAGTTTTGAATTATTTTATTACTTGAGTTAAAATATTTTTTTTGCTTTCTATTCTTGTTCTTGATTTTTTCATTCTTATTTGAGGTTCATTTCTCCTCCTTTGTGTCCTTAGCCAAGTTCCTCCCATAGTTTGACTCCTTGTTCTTCTAGAGGATTAAGCCATTTTTTACCGTGTTTATCATATCGGTTTATGTTCAATAGCACTTTTCTATTTCTCCATATTTCTCTTTATCTGTGCATATGTTAATGGTGTATTAGTTAACCTTTATTTTTGGTTCCTTTTCCTTTAGAATTATTTTCTTTATATGTTATTCACCGATAAACTTCTTCATAAGTTTCATACCTTTTAGTCTCTTCATCACTTGGCTCTATTAGAAAATATTCTATAGGTAGCACCAATTCTTCTTTCGTGACCTCCTAACAAAATAGTGACAACCAATATGTTCTTGCCTCTATTAATTTCACTATGCATGAATGTGTGCTGACTAGAAAGCATAAATCTTCTTTATACTTCTCCACTATATGAGGTGGAATACAATTCATTCTACTCATCTTCTCTTCAAATTTCTACCTAACCTTTCAATAAACCTATTGATCTTGTGTATAATGGGTTATCCAACTATCCAATTTATCATGCCAATTCTACCAAAGTAGTTTTGTACATAAAAGAATATACACACCAGTAATGAACCATACCCAAATCCTAATTTTCTGATTCATCTCAATTTCATCAATAGTTGTTCTCTCAATATTTTTTCCCCTAATGGTTTCATAGATAACCTATATAGCTCCCCCTAGTACCTTGTCCAATTGCTCTACTTGATAAATCTTGTATCCAATAACCATAGACACAAACTTTATTCCTCTATCCATAATACTATATATTGTGAAGGTGTTCTCATCTTTTCTATATCTAATTAGTCTATTGATTTTTAGTTTGGGGTCCAATTCCTTTATGTATTTATAGCCACTCATTGGTGGCCCAGTAATAGTGCTAATAATCCCTTTCGTCATCTCTATTTTTTTGTATTCTTCCAAACATAAGTATTCTCCATGTACTCTTCTCAATTCTGTTTTGATCCAGTCTTCTTCAAATTTCTTTTGCAAATGAACAATATGGACTAATATATACTCATCATTTTGTGGTTCATTTCCCTTAATTAATTCCTCATATGATATTCTTATCTCTTCATTCCCAATTTTGATTTGTTTTCTCTAGATAAATCCACTCACATCCTCAGTCATCATTACTATATTCGGTACCCCTAATGGGACTTTAGATCTAACTATATCCTTTGGCTTTATCAAGAACAACTTATATTTGGTTCCTCTTCATCTGATCTATTGGTTAATATGTTCCATGATGTTCTCTAAATGATTCTAGATGCTAGCTCAAGATCTTTTTGTAACTAACACTTCCAATTTGTAAACTGACAAATACGAACTATGTACAATAATATCTTCCCTAGACTTAAATTTTCTCAAATGAGACTACTTTATGATATATTTCCTTTAAATAGTGATAAAGTCTCCAACGGCTATTCTACCAAATATTTTACTGTGAACCAAAAATAACTAATAATAAATGCATTTACTCGAAGCAAAATATTTTATACCTATTTCCAATTCTCAATATATCTAACACTAGTATATGATTTAATACTTATCTAATCTTTGGGACCTTATATATATGAATTCAATAAAAAATTATGTTCATAAGAATGCACTTACTTTCTTAGTTGGTGGATGAAGTAATTATGCCATCTGACAAAGGTTCTTTAATTTTAGGTGTATCTTCTTCCTTTCTAACCCACATTTTTCTCATTTTTTTCTCTCACTTTTTCTTTATCCACAATATTTTTCCCTTTTCCTTTCTCATCATTATCGATGGAATACCAATACCTATAATTATAGGTACAATAGTTTCTATAATTTGAATATATGTAACATGGTAGTCTAAGAGATCTCCAAGGTCAAATAATCCCCGACATGCATTCAATAGTCAAGTGTCCTAGTTTTCCAAATTTGTAACATTTCACAAGATTGTTTCCTTCAATTTCCTAATAGTACACTATTTTCTTGTTTTTTCATGATCTAGTTCTGTAAACATCATCTTTGTGACTGTATTGGTTCCCCTTGTAGAAATATCCTTTAAAACTCTTCTCAAATTTCCTACAGTTAGCTTTGGATCTAAATTCATGATCTTTATGACCAAATGCATTGCAATTATAGTAGTAACCTTTGGATGGTAGTCTCCTTTCATTTCTTTTATTTTTGGCTTTATAGAAACTTTTTGTGTGACCTTTCTCATGTCAACATTGATAGATAAGATGATAGTTCATCTTGCCCATTTGATCATCTTTAGGCATTGCTTGCTCAGAGTTTGACAATTCACCTTTCCCTTTCGTATTATTGTTGATAATTCCCAAATTGGTAGTTTCCAATGATTCCTTCTATTTTATTAATATTTTATCAAATTCAAGCATACTTCTTTTAAACATTGCAAGTCTCACATTGATTTCTTTCCAAACTTTTAAATTATTACTCATGTCATTGTTTTACATATTCAATTTATGATTTTTCATCTCAATATGTTGGCCTCTCTCATTGATTTTGTTTAATGGATCATCTTGTTCCTAAATTTAATTCCATTGTCTTTCCATGACAAGATCTTTACAATAATTATCTTGATAACTTCTTGAGATTTCAATTCAACAATTTCTTTGTCATCTTAAATAGTTCTCATTCTATCCCATATTTTATGCATTTTAATGGTTTTAATTTCACATTACTTCTTCATTTGGTTTAGCTTTTCCTGCAACTCTTTGTTCTTTTTGTGTAATTCATCATTCTTCTCTAGTAGTTCTTTTATTGTAGCATCAACCTCCTCATAGTTGATACTTCCTTATGATAACCTATCTAGATCATCAAGACTCATTTTTTAGATTCTTAGATTTATTTTCTTTTTGAAAAATATTCTCTTAACTTATCCCTTAATTAAAAAATTTAATCATTAGCATGCTCATGTGCTTCTTCTAATTCATTCTAGTACTTGTAGCTTACTATTGTCCTAGACCTACTCAAGTTATTAGACTTTCTTTTGACAACTAGAAAATTTGATACCAATTCTTGTGAAGTTATAGGTAAGGTACTAAGAAGGTTGGGTGAATGAGTACCTGAAAAAAAAAATCTTAAACACATTTTATAACCTAAACCAATAACTATTAAACACTTTCATCGATATCTCTTTATGTAATCAATTGTATTATTAATAAGCTCTATATTATTGTTATTTACTACAATCTAAATTAAAATGAATAAACCAAACATCAAACTCATAAACACATAAAACGATATTTTGGTCCTACAAAAAGCTCTTGGTTAGAGTGGGGAAACTATGATGGGGGTGGTACCCACAACTCATCACTACAATAATAAGATGCCCTTGTCATGCCCAGTATACAGCACAAAAACATAGACAACAAATTTTTTATTTATTTTTTTAAGTTTAAACTTTAGGGATGTTTAGAGGTAGATATAGTTTTTTCTACAATGCTTTAACAGTTCATTTTAGGTTAGAACCTATGTGTAGGAATAAATCATATATATATAAATTAGTTAGGAAATCAATTATCTATAAAATAAGCAACTCAATACAATTAATTTTAAAAAATCCAAGCATTGAACTTTTAAGTCATATGCAATTCAAGCATACCGACTCATCCCTTTATACAATCTAAATCTTCTTATTTAATATTGATAAGGTTAATGTCATCAAAAAAACTTAAGTATTACCAAAACTAATTGAGATAACAATATATATTTTAAATTTACTTTTCCTTATTCCAAAGTAAATCATCAATTCACTAAATATACTGAAAATATCAATTAAACCTAAACTAATAATACTTCAAACTACAAGTCTATTCTAATATAAATATATTTAACATACTCAATATAGTGAAAATAAATAATTTAAACAACATTGATCTAACCTATAATACTAGAAAGCCTATTAAAACACTAAGATTAAAATAAATATAAATAACAATATTATTAAATGATATATTAATTAAATTTATTACTATTGACAAAAACATAATAAATGCTAACTAACTTTAACTAAATTTACATTAACTAAATTTTTACTAGGAGATCTAACATTTGTTACAAGCTAACACAATATTTAAAAAAAACACATGTATAAACAACTAACTACAATTTAAAAACAAAACAATTGTAACTGTTAAAAGTTTTTTTTTTTTAAATATACTAATTTACTAACATTAAACAAACCCTATACATTAAACATAGAACTTAACTAACTACACTTAAACTAATACTTAAACATTAAACTAACCATACCTACTGAACTAACACTAATACTATTTAATAATTTATACTAATCTTAACTTCAAAAGCTTTTTAAATAAACATACTAACTTAAAAATAATCCTAAACTAACCTACTAACTCCCTAGATTATAACTCAATCCCAAACTTTATCAACCCTTAACACACACACACACCCCCCCCCCCCCCCCTCAAACTTAGTGCCCATAAACCTTTTCCCTCCTCCCATAACACATCCTAACTAAAGGTCTAAATTCGACTACAGGCAAGGAGTGTTTTGTTAAAAGCAACGTAATGTGCTGACATGTTTAAAGAAAGGTAAATGGTGGAGGCTCCCCATTCCTAGCCACCTAGAAACTCTCCCCCTCCAATCCATGCAGGTACAAGCCCCAACCACCCCCTACTCACGTTGTCCAAGGAAAACCCATGGAGAATGTATGTTGATAGCTAGGAAGGAAGTTTAAGGGAAAAGGTATTGTCATGTTTGAAATGATGGCCAAGAAAATGTTCATACACTTGCCTCATGAAAACATTGACTCCAACTCCTTCTCTAGGCCTCAGGTGTACTTGATGTGATAGGGATGTGTAGGTGGGGTTTCTCCATGCACGTGGAACATGGCTCCAATGCTAGGTGCCAAGAAAGGTGAGATGTGCGGAGAGCTTTAAGTGGACTAGTTAAAAGTTTATATCAGATTTGACTTGATGCCCAAGGTAAGTGCCTTGCCCCTTATAAAATCATAGTGTTAAATGCAATTTGTTCCATGTCAAACCTGCCCCCACTTGACATTCGCAGGCACAACTAACATAATTGATTTAGGGCATGAGGAAGACTTGATTGTTTGCAATTTTAAATGAAGCCCTGACCACGCCTAGGTAGAAATGAGTGGGTGCAGTTAAGGACTTAGGCTGGAGGTGTAATAAGTGTATTAGGTGAGTCTTAATATGAAATTTAGCAATCACATTTTTCTAAAGGAATTAATATCGAATATTCTCTATTTTAGGAAAGGAATAATTCATCTCTCCCATTCAAAATCTAGTGAGCATTTTTTCCCCTGGGAGGTGTATTTTTTTCCAAGCCTCATTTTTTTAAAGTGTTAATTTTTGTTTTGCAGCCAATTTAATAACAAGGGGTGTATATTTTTTTCTTTTTCCTTTAAGTTTATTTATAATGTAGAAGTTAAATGTAATGTTTAAACATTTAAAAGGGAGCATTATGCTACTTAGTACTCCCAAAATTATCGAAGTGAAATACCATCCAAATCCTCTAATTTCTCTTTAAAATTTTGAATTTCAAATTGTAAAATTTTATATCATCTTTCTTTTTATCTAAATGACCTTGAATGAGTACATTTTGAAACATAAGATTTCCATATGAAGAGTAAATATAAATTCATTCTTTTATTCGATGCAAAAATAAATATAACCAAAATACAAGGAGAAACTCATAAGAAAAGATATTACTCAATCATTTTATTTTATTTTTTTCTATTAATCAACCTGGTTCAAGGCTCCATCGAGAAAGAACTAGTAAGAAAACCTGACATCCTTGCCACTTCAACAAGAGTTTAAATACATTTTTACATAATATTAAAATACAATTTAAATTCACTTCTAGGTCCTCATCAAGGGATCTTGTTCAATATCTTCAATGCATCATGAGGATCATGGAGAAGACGAGAACTGAACCAGAGGTAAAGCAACATAATATGAAGAACAAATCAAGCATGCATCCCCAACCCAGTTTTGCACAATAGGTTCAAAATTGAACCAAAATAGGGGGGAGGTGGATTTTTTCAATAAGAGACTTCAATCACCATACCATAACATAGCTCTTTCGGGGCTAAAATTTAAGAACTTCCATTCTTCTACAAATGCCCTTTTGAAGCAAATACAACAAAGATTTTCATTCCTTCCCTTCTTCAAGAATTCAAATTTTCATACAAGGTATGTGATGACAAGTAGGGGCCCATCCACCCTACCATCTTTCCCTCTTCTCACCATGAGAGGAGACTCTACACTATTGAGGTCCAACTAAGGCCCTTCCCTTGTACTTGGCCACTTTTCCCTATCCAAGGGTGAGTATTGCCAAAACAATCCCCATGAAATCCCCTCAAAATTTCAAGCAAAGCATAAGAATGACACCTAAGAACAAGTTAAGATCCCTCCCCAAACAACCTTAACACACATGAAAGCAATACAAGAACAACACAATGCCTTATGCATGAATCAAATTATGAACAATATGAAGAACATGATCAAAAGAGTGAAGAACCCTACCTTTGCAAAAAAAAGTTATGGTAAAATGACAAGTTGAGAAGAGCTTATCCTCCCTTTTCTTCAATCTTCAAACTTCTCTCCAAAAACTAGAGATTGGGTAACCCCCAAAACTTTTCCAAAGATGCCTCAAATATGATCCTAACTCAACTAGACATTAGGTAAACATCAAGGTGGAGTTAAAGTCACCAACTCATGGAGGAGACAATCAATTTTCGCAATCAACCAAAATTAGGGTTTTTGAGTGACCATAAAAGTCAACCAAAGAGGCTAGGGGGGTGGAAAATACTCCCAACCCATACCCTTACCCCTAGAGTACTTAGATTTAATGCTTTTAGGCCTTTAGGATTAACCAGAGACCTACCAAAATCTAGGAATATTTTAAGATATACTAACAACCTTCAAAAAGTAGATAACTCACTAATCATAATAAGGGGTAAATAATCTCAATACTAACTACTTAGCAAGGAGGTCACTACTCTAATCCAACTTAGATCTTTAGGTTACTCGATTACTTCTAACTATCATGCTGGAATGCATATACAATTCACAAGTGTCAAGCGACACTATAAAAACACTATTACAAAATGTTAGCATTTACTGATTACAGAATGATACATTTATTCAATCCATGACACAAATA
The DNA here is from genome assembly GCA_028749045.1 of Cupressus sempervirens. Classification (NCBI taxonomy): domain Eukaryota; kingdom Viridiplantae; phylum Streptophyta; class Pinopsida; order Cupressales; family Cupressaceae; genus Cupressus; species Cupressus sempervirens. The sequence goes on along the minus strand of CM053788.1, from coordinate 132,623,023 downwards.
AAATATAAAAAATAGGATTTGCATCTTTCATCAAATTTAACCCTAGTTTCCACAATTGATACATAGGGTTCAGTTATGTTCCTCAGTTGGGTCTCCTGGCTAAAGTATCATGCACACTCATTGCACACATTAGTAGCTCAAGGAAATCAGATACATACATTCAAAACTTATTTGTATAGTTACATAAATCAAAACATGAATCTTTCATATAATCAACTATTTAATTCATTTTTACCCATATTTAATCATCTAAATCACATAATCAATATAACATAACTTATTCGTTAATTCATATTAAAGCACGAGAGTCATCATCATTAGGCATGCATACACCCAATCATCATAACAACACCAATTAAAGAACAATGAACTATCTGAAGCATATACCTAATCATCAGGATACCAAAATCAACACCCTTATCATTAGGTGAAAATGCCTCATAGCATTGTCAATGAAATTTTAATGTTTAAATAGTTGAGTTAATGTAGAAGTTCTCGAATCACTGAGTATTTAAAACATGGATGTGTCAACTACTTCTTAATTTCATTTGGACCTTCACAACTTAAAACATTACTTCAGATCCATTCAAATCTCCTAGAACAGATTTAACAAGAAAATTCATATTTAATAATTACATATGAGGGTCCTGACAGCCCTATTAAGAGATTACAATAGTGTCATCTTCTGAATGACTACACCATGGTAAAAGTGTCTAATACCCTATTAGGAGTATCAATAGTTCTGTCAAAGACTACTCTATTAAGATATTTAATCCCACTAATAAAATGTTCACCTTGTTAAAGAATTTATAATAAGTTCAAAATAAAAACTTCTAAGTTCTATTAAAACCACCTTCTTAAAGCATTTTACAATCTTGTTGAAAATCTCGTTAAGTAAAAGTAATAAGAGATTTGACCTGTATTATTCTTCCTTTATTGCTTGATAGGTCCTCTTTATTCTGTATTATTTCCTCTTCTCCCAAATAGATTATTGTATTTCCTTTTGATTTCATAATGTTCTACATTTTGATAGCTACTCACTATTCCATACATATACAATACTTTCTCATCACTCTTTTATTACTTCCTTGTTCTCTCTCTCCTCTTCTTCTTTTTTCAGCTATATCATTTTCCTATTTCATAATATAATTAGGGTTTCTCACTATTTCCTTAGACCATTTATGTCTTTTCTTTAGAACCTTTGATAAGCATCTTCTTTTCCAATGGCATGGTTCTAATAATACTTTAAGCTTTTCAATAACTCTTCTAGGCTTTTGAAAACACTATGTCGATAGTGTCCCTTATGTTTAACTTTTCCTTTGTGCCTCTTGCCTTTTTTTGCCAGCAATGACAACCTTCAATATCTTCACTATGGGGCTCTAGGATTTTGTCAAGTTAAGAACACATTCATATGGAGTTTGTGTATAATGGAAAGAATAAAATACTAGTATATCAAAAATGTGAAGAAAAAAAAAATTCTTCTTTATAAGTAATAAATCAATATGCATAATATATAAACACCCAACATGAACAACTCCTTCATACTTAATAATTGATGTAAATAAATTATTTACAATAGTCAATCAGATTACAATAGTCTTTAGCAAATCTTTAGGAACTAACTTAACAAGTATTTTTTACTTTGTGGATTAGTATTTATTAGTACCTTGTTATCTCTTTATAATTATTATTATCTTATAAAAAACTTAAATGAGCAACTCCCTCATAATCAATAATTAGTTTAAATAAATTATTTGCAACATTTAATCATTAGATAACAATAGTGTTTAGAATTTTTTTAGGAACAAACTTTTCTAATTATTTTTACTTTGAAAACTAGTATTTATCATTACCTCTTATCTCATTATAATTATTCTTAACTTAATTTTGTGTCTTGAATAAGGCAAAAGGAATCCATGAACTTCAATCCCCATATCAAAAATCACAATGCTCAACCATATTGTTAATCCCCTTATGCCTTGATATTATCATAAGAACATGTTCCAATGATCATTCTAAAACGTATAATTATGCCCTTGGATAGGATCATTGTTGTGACATTTTTCCAAACTCTTGGGTTCTTTGGTTTCTAGTCATCTTAGCTCTTTGATCCTTTATCAAGTTTTTATTCTTAACTTGTAGATCTACTAGAATAGTTATTAGTCAAAGTTGTACAACTCTTTACCCCTCTTATTATAACTTTTAGTACATGTCTAAATATTTCTTTGTTATATTTATCCATTTTTTAAAATGGTTTAAACACTTCATTGGTGAGGCTACAACCAAGATTCAAACCTTTACTAGATAATTGTGTTTTTAATATTTATGCTAACCTTAAACCATTTTTCTCATGGGTTTGAATTTGTGGAGCTCTTTTTTATCTTAAAATCTTGCTTTTAGCACTAAAAAAATGTCTTACTTTGGTTGCTCTAGGTAATTAATGGGGCTCAACTTTAAAAAAATTCCATTATTTAGATTAAGGAAAAGAAAAATTATCGGTAAGAGGTTGAAGCCAACATCAATTATCATTATTTATTGTCATTAATTATTATTATTATTTATTAAGATTGAGTAGATTCAAACCCAAGACCTCCCAGATAAGAGGCTCACAATTTGCAATTGTGTTGTAGGCTCTTGCCTAAGATTAAGGACTTCTTATATATATTTTTAAATGTTATTTTATTTTCCTTCATGTTGGTTCAATATAATAATTATGAGAGTTAAAAATTGAAGGAATGTTTATTTTTTTAATTAGTTATTTTCAATTAATGGTAAAAGCAAGTTTTGAGGGGAATTGAAACCCTATACAAATTAATCTTAAAGGAGATTTAGAACCCCACTAATAAGAAACTTTGACACCAAGTAAACAAACAAACATCTAGCTACCCTCTATAAAATGGAAAACATTATCCAGAAATATAGATCAGAGAAAGACCAACTATGAAAGGGAAGAAATCCTAATCATCCCTAAGGAAAGAAACCCTCAACCTAGTTAAACAAAACACTAGGAATTTCCTTTACCTCCCTTCTTGTGGGAATGAAGATTCATATAAAAAGGGGGAGAGGATTTATTATGGTGTTTTCTAGTAACTGGGATCCAACCAAAAAAACTACCACCAAAAAATCCATAATAAGTAGATTTGTCCCAAAAGAGCCATTAGAAGAGACATGGGCAGATCCAACAACAACACTATCGGCAGAGGAAACAACAATAGTAGAACTAGCATTGACCTTGACATGAACAACCTCCACCCTTGCAGGGGCAACCAAACAATCCACCTCACTACCCATAGAAACACAAGTAGCATCATATATAACTAGAATAGGGAAATGAGAAACAAGAGAAGTGAGCTCTATAAAGGGGGAAGCCTAAGCAAGCTTCTTAGCAATAGTATAGTGATATAAATAAACCCCTTTCCACCAAGAAGAACCCTTATTAGTCTTTGGCCTTTGAAGACTGAAATGACTGCTAAATGTCTAGTGTTGTTTCATTTTCTACATATGAAGGGAATACCTTCATAATCCAATGTTTGAATTTAATTTCCCCACTAGGAAGCTCAACTTTAAATTTCTTAGGTAAACCCTTTAGAATGTCCACCTCAACAAGGATTCTTGCATAACTTTAAATGAAAAATATTTGAAGAATCTTCATCATCCAATAAGAAGTTACTAATAGCCTCGCATACCACTTCCAACAAGGAATCAACCCAAAGATAAAGAGGAAGGTTAGGGAGCCAAACCTAGATGAAAAAATTAGAAAATGATTTAGTAGCATGGGATAAATTTGGATGCCATGGTTTCACCATCAAGAAGTGTTAATTTGACCAAGAAAAAGAAGGGATACAAAGGATCATCTTCCAATCCTCTTTATCACCAAACTTAGCAATGAAGAACCCCTTATCTTTAGGTGGATAAAGCCAAATAGCATTGCTTCTCATACTCTCTAAATACAAGCATGCAACTCTAAAAGACTTAGCCAGAGACCTTGAAATTGAAAGACCATAGCATGTTCAAAAAGGGTGTCAATCTCTTCTATAATATCTTGAACCACATCTATCTCTACCATGATCAAGAAAGGGGAACAAACTCTATAGAGAACCTTCCCCTTAGAGGGACCCAATGACCCAATGTTTCCTTGAACATATCTACCCTTATCCACAAGCAAAAAAGAGGCCATCAAACCCTTCTCTACCTCATTAAGTATCATCCGGGCCTTAGAAGAAGGCAGAAAGGAAGAACAACTTATCAGGAAAGGAGTAGAAGGAAGAATCATTTTCATTTCCACCCACACCTCCAATTCAACCCTATAGCAGAGTTTTCATGGAAAGAAACCTAACAATAATGGAAATGGGCATATTAATTGTTTACTACATGATAAATTAATATTAATATATATATATATATATATATATATATATATATTAGAACAAGTTATATAAAAAATAAATTGTGCAATGGTTCATATCCACACCAAAAAGATACAACTTAATATATAAGTTATAGGTTATTTTTCTATCTTTATATTTAAATTTTCCTTCGAAAAATTCTATAAAGTAGCTTTCAAATATGTATGTGTGTGTGTGTGTGCAACTAGTAATCTTGTAAAATTTGTGCTCATGAGCTCCTTATATAAGATACCCAAACTATACCAGATGATCATCTCTAAATTAATAAAATATAAAATCAATGCCATGGAATGCATGTCCTAAATATAACTAAAAAATAATCATAGAAGGATAAAAATGTTTTTTTCATGCTTAAATAAAAGATTTTATAACTAAAATTTCAACATAATAAAAACCAAGAAAGAATGATGTATCAAAAGTGGTAATATAAATTTATCTTAATTACAAGTAATTAACAATCAATACTCCTTTGACAATATTAGGAATTAGTATTTCTTTACAATCTATGATCAAATTCATTATCAAGGAACAATTTATGCATTATTAGGCACAATTATTTACCAAGTTGCACTAAAATGAATAAAAATTTCTTATGGTCAATTTAACATTCATTTTCCACCTCATATGGTATTTATTACCACCACTCATCTTAATTTTATTATTATTTTCAACTTATTCTTGGTACTTGATTTAGGTGCAACAAGTTGTTAAACTTCAATCCTTGGATATCAATCTTCATAATGCTCCTTATAGCCATCATCTTTTCCTTATCTAAGATATTATCAATCACTAATGTATTTAATATTTTCCTAAGATCAAATTATGTGCAATATATTACCATCGAATCTAGGATACGAGCATGCCCCTACACAAAATCATTATTATGATTATGGTCTAAAGTTTTATATTCTATTATTTAAATTATCTCTTCTATTTAATATTTCATCTAAGCTTTAATATTATAGTTATCAATATTTTCTATTAAGGAAAAAATAGGTTTTATGGGGACCTAAAATCCAATACAAGATCATAAAGAATAGTATTAATTAAGTTCAAAACATACCAATGTATTGGACCAAAATAGACCAATGTACTAGACCAAACCAAAGTCTAGCACCCAGAACGCCAGTAGGCAAACAAAAAGCAACAATCATAAAAACAACAAACCATCGAAATAGCTAGAAATTTTTTCTTTTTAAAAAGACAAGAATAAACTAGAGCTCTTTAGGAGAAAGAGCCACCTCATTTCTTATCTCTATCATATACTTGGCAACCTTATTGAGGTCTGCAAGGTCATCAACTAGAGTCGTGGCCATGAGCTTCCTTTGTCTTTCTCTCATTCATTTACTAGGTTCAATAATCATGTACATGTCCTTATTATCATAAATAATCACCACTCTTTTCTCCATGTTGTTCTCCAGCCTTTGAATGAGGGTATTCATGTTGTCTATAGAAGAGGGCATGATCTTCAGATTGTGATCAAGGATTTCCTTTAGCATATCCTTAATCTTGTTGACCTTTCTAGTGAGAGTATCTAATCACTTCTCCAAAATCCCCCTAGTACAACCTTCAACTTCAGCTAAATCCAAAATTAGTTTATTTTAATTAGTCATCCAAGTAGCATCTCCTTCAATTCAATCTTACCATGTTCCTCAACATTTTGGCTCATTTCCATCTTCTTTGTGAGGGATCTTTATTTTAAATTAAGGTTTTTGATTTCATGAAAGATCCATATGTTAAGCCTAAAATCATTTAAATAAGTACATTTTTCCATATGAAGAAAACCAAAGGGGGACTCAACCTTATCCCTAATCTCATCAAACCATAGGTATGCAGCAACAACCTTTGGCATCTCATCCTCATCATTATCAAAGACATTGGGAGGGACCAACACGTCATGTATAACATTGTGTTAGTAATCCTTTAATAGAGGGATTATATCACGTTTCCCCTATTTCTCCCTCATACTAGTGTTTGAATTATCCTTCTTATCTATGTTAACCTGTGAAAGGCTACCAATACAAACCTCCTTAGGATCTTCTTGACCTACAAAATAGGTTTATCCACCTTGGGTATATCCTCTAACACTTCATTCCCATGGGAGTGATCCTAGAAAGGGTTGACATTAAAGGACCCAATAGTAGGGCTTGCAACACTATCATCAATATAATTTCCCTCAATATCCTCAATTTCTTCTTTGTTAGTAGGTTTTGGCTTCTTCTTCTTCTTAGGATTTTCAATTTTTGATGAAGGGTGCTACCCTTAATACCATTAACACATAATAGAAACAAAAAAGCAACAATAATTGTGGGGACAAAATATGGGCTTCTTATTATCGCCACAAATGCAAAATTATAGAATTCATAATTACAATATGCTAAAAAATTGGCACCTTAATTACAGTAATCTGAAAGACAAAATTGTGAACTATAACCCATAGTTGTCTTAGAAAATATTTGGGCATTTCTTAAATAGGCAATTTTATGTCATCTAGAAAGGTTCTAGACACTCAAACTTAATACCTAGGGCCAAAAAACCCTAAAAATACATATAAAGTCAGCCAAATACATTTTTGACATTTATTTTTGGACATTTTTGTTGGTCCAACTTTGAAAGGCCATAACTCTTGAATCATTGCTCTAATTGGCCATTATAACCACTTTTCAAAAACCTTAGCTCCTAATCTATAGACTTGAATCTGCGCAAGTGCCCATTTTTTGATCTTTTGGGCCTCATCTAGGAACTTTTAGGCCTCTAATGGTGAGCCTAAAGTTTATATACCAAAATTAAAAACCAAAAAAACTATAATAAATCCATGAATATGCATGATATGGCACTAAGCCTCAAGTGGTAGGATGATATATCTAAGATGAATATCCACCTCTAAAATTAGGACATTCCGAGCTCGTATGACTGACTTACTAAGTAGCAAGCCTCCACAAATAGAAACTCTCCATTAAGACAACCTTATTGAAACAACTAAAATGAAATATTTTTGGTTGATGCAAGATTGCTCTTACACCCAGGATGCTCCTACATCAGACACCCAAGTTAATTTGAGAAGTGACCCCATCATGTCTTAAGTATTAATAGGAAAACCAAGATGGTTAACCTCCTCCTTTGCTAGCTATACTAGATGGTTAACCAGGTATTCTTCATAAGTTATGCTTCTTGAACTCTTTCCAACATGACTATCCAGTATCTCCTCAATCTCCTTTCTTGCCAAACTGGCTATTGGAATAATCCACTACGCTTCTGCAACTTCATCTCCATAACCTCCTTTATAATACTCTATCAAATCTAAAATGTTAAATACTAGTGAAATATTCAATTTAGTAGGAAACTTCACTTCATATGCACTTCCAAAATCATGCCTTTTCACTATCTTATATGGTCCAAACTTCATTTTTAACTTATTATATGCACCCACTAGAAAACTTTCCTTTCGCAAATGAACCATGACTTCATCTCCAATCTAAAACTCCTTATACCTCCTTTCTACATCTACCTTGGCCTTGTATAGTGTATTTATCTTTATAATGTGCTACCTTACCTCCTCATTTATGTTCTTAAAATGTTTGGCAAATTAGTCTACTTGAGCACTACTCATTTCTCCTTTATCCAACTACCTCAATTCAAAAGCATTTCTGGAACTACTTTCATATACAATATAGAATGGTCTTTACCAGTACTCCAATTAACAGAATTATTATACGCAAATCATGCCTATGGTAAAATCATATACTATCTTTTTGGCTTGTCTCCAACCAAACATCACAACAAATTTCCCAAACTATGATTCACAACTTATGTTTGTCCATTAGTCTCCCCACTTCTTTGAATATTACTTTGCCACATGAACATCATCACTAGTCTTCTTGCAAGGAATAAAATTTGTCATCATTGAAAACCAGTCAACACCACAAAAACAAAATCATGCCCTTACTAAGTCCTTGGTAATCCAAGAACAAAATCTATACTGACATCCTCCCATGACTTCTCTGGTAAAAGTAATGGTTGATACAATCCCATATTTTGCTTCACTCCTTTCACCATTTGACACACTCTACAACTCTATACAAACTTCTTCACATCTTGTTGAAACTATAGCCAATAATAGTTCTCAACAACCAAAGAAATGGTTTTATCTCTACCAAAGTGTCTAGCCAATGCTCCACTATGCTTCTCCTTGATGAGATTCTCTCTCATTGAACTTCTTGGAATGCACAACTAACTTCCTTGGAACAACATACCATCTTGGATTATGAAATCCAACCACTTCATCATGTCAAGAGTAACAAGTTTTGTACAAGTCTCTCATACTTCACCAAAATAAGGATACTCTGAATAAAAATTACTAAGCTCCTTGAATCCAATCACTTCAATCTGCATTTTTGTTAGCAAAAGATGTCTTCTAGAACTACTACATTTAGGTCCAAATTGTGACAGCCACCCATCACCCAAGTGACACCAATAGGAATTGGCTCTTGTTAGATGGGTGTTAGAAATTTTTTGTCACAAATTAAAATAGCAAGGGTTTCTATCTCAATTGCAATGCCAAAAGCTATCGTGAATTAAAGCCAAACGAGGCCATACACCATCACAATTGTGATAGCTATCCATTGGAGATGTTGTCACACATGCGACATTTGTGTGACAACAATGTTGTGGGTCTGATGGCTATCTATTAGAGATGCCTTTGCATGTGAGTCTTTCCACTTTGTGTTTCAAAATAAATGTATAATTTTTTAAAAACTCAAGTCAATTCAAATGTCTTTGGTTTAATTTTCCTTGACTATTCAAATATTGTAAAGCTTGATGATCAGTATATAAAACAATCTCCTTAGGAAGAAGATAGTAGCTCCACTTCTTCAAAATTCCTAAACTATAGAATAAAATTCTTGATCATAAACATAATATTTTCTTTTGGAATCATTCAACTTCTTACTAAAATAAGCAACAAGTCTACCTTCTTTGCTTAAAATAGCTCCTATTGTAGTACCACTAGCATCACAATCTACTTGAAATGCCTTATTAAAATATGGAAGTGTTAAAATAGGCTACTTTGTAACTTTTGTTTCAACAGATTAATAATCTTATCTACTCCTACAGTCTACTTAAATTCTTCCTATCCCCTCTCATTATTTATTTCAAGGGTCCACAAATATTGCTAAAACCTCTTATAAAATTTCTATAAAAACTAGCTAATCCATGAAAATATCTTACCTCTGTAGCACTCTTTGGAGTAGACCATTCAAGGATAGCCCTCACATTTAGATGTTTTGCTAAGGCTACAAATCCTAGGTACACCAACTTCTTCTTCACAAAACTACACTTCTTCAAGTTTATCAGCAACTTTTCTTCCCTTAACTTATCAAACACATTTCAGATATGCATCAAATGCTCCTCCAATGTCTTAATAAAGATCAAAATATCATCTAGGTAAACAATGACAAACTTACCTAGAAACTCCTTTAGTACCTCATTCATGAGCCTCATAAAAGTGCTTGGTGTATTGGTTAGCCCAAAAGGCATGACTAACCACTCATACTGGCCTTCTCTTATCTTGAAAGTAGTCTTCCACTCATCACCTTCTTTGATATGAATCTAATGGTTCCCACTCTTCAAATCTATCTTGATGAAATACTATGCCCCACTCAAATAGTCCATAATATCATCCACCCTTAGAAATGAAATTTTTTACTTGATTATGATCTTGTTGATAGTGCAAGAATCTATACACATCCTCCATTCTCCATTCTTCTTTAGTACTAATACTGCTAGTACAACACATGGACTCAAACTCTCTCAAATCAACCTCTTCTACAACTCATGAACTTATTTGTTCAACTCTTCACTTTCTATTGGTGTCATTCTGTGCACTACCTTGTTTGGCAAACTAGCTCCTAGAATCAAATCCATCTCATGATTGATCTTCCTTACTAGGGGTAATCCATTAGGTACATTATCTGACACAATATTAGAAAACTCTCCCAACATATCTACAACTTCTGCAAGTACCTCCTCAACTTCTTATTTACCATCTTTTGGAATTATAGCAAAACACATATGCTCACACTTCATACCTTGGAGAAACTCCTTTCCATCAACAAAACATATGTTACTAGCACTACATACCTTTTCTTCTTTCTCCTTCAATGGCTTCAAATTATGTTTCACTCCATCCTTGGTCAGAGTCTAGGTATTTTCTCCCCCATCATGTACAACATGAATATCAAACTGCCACAACCTAACTAGCAACTTATGACATATGTCCATAAATATGATATTACAAAGTACCTCATCTTGGTATCTTCCAATCTTTAACTTCATTGAGCATTGCTCACTAACCATGACCTTGTGGTCATCTTGCACCCAAGAAATATGATTTGGGTGTGGGTGTTTCTATCTCTTTAGCTTCAACTTTGTGACCATCATTTTTGACGCTAGATTTTTAGTACTTCCACCATCAATGATCACATCATAACACTTATCTTTACATCTGCATATTGTGTGAAACAAGCTCCTTCTCTGATCAGGTTCATTCTCATCACTCTATAGGACTCTTCTATTAACTAGGACTTCTCCTCTTTCAACATCTTTAGAATGTGATGATTTAGCATCTTGATCAACATGTGAAACTATAGCCTAGCCTTCTATTCTTTGATATGTCCTTCCTTGGCACTAGGAATATTCAAATGCTCTATGCCCTTCTTCTCTATAGTGAAAATGTTTCCCATAGAAGCCTCCTCTTCCAAATCCTTGTACCTTACCCCTTCCTCTCTGATCTCTATTATTTTGATCATGGAAATGATTGGAATTGTTCCCCTTCTTATTCTAACTAGTATTTCTAGCCTTAGCCTTGTTCTTATAATCATCATTTTGGCCTCCATAAGATCTTCTACTAGATCTTCCACTGTGACCTCTTCCACTATTCTTGTTGTCAAAAATTTTTCTCAGTTTCTCCTTGACTCTTAGGGGAAACTGGTATGCCTCCTCAATACTGGTCATTTGAAACAAACTCAGCTCATCTTGAATAGTTGGTCTTAACCCATTATGATAACGGGCGACTTTCTCCTTATCATCTTCTACATGGCTAGTTCTAATGATAACTCATTAGAACTCTTCAGTATACTCTTGATTAGATTTTCTTGCTTGCTTTAACCCTTGCATTTTCTTGAATAGATCAACCTCATAATCCATAGGAATGAACTGTCACTTTATTTTAGCTACCATTTGATCTAATCTAGTAATTTTATCCTTTCCTCTTTTATTTTGATCCAACTAGATCTCCTACCACCAAATCTTTGCATGACCCTTTAGTTTGGCCTTCGCAAACTTGACCCTATCTAGATCTTCAATATCTTCATATTCAAAGCACTCTTCCAATTCATTGATCTAGATGATCAATTCCTTTGGGTTGAGATTTCACAAAAATGTAGGAACATCAAACTTAGGTCTTTTTCCAATACTGAAAATGGCCTTAAAAGGATTTGCCTCCTCTAGGCCAAGAACTTCCTAAACCTTATCTTGGTTTGCATTTCCTTCTTCTTCTCTTTCATCCTTACTTTCATAATCTCCTATGACAAGATTCATTAATCTGTGCATCTATTCTTGCATTGCTTTCATTTTCCTCTGGAGGGTTCTAAAGTCCCCAAGTGTAACACCTTTGACTCTTCCACCATGCTCTCTTCGTGGAGGTTTTTTCTTTGCACTTCCACTAAAATGCTAGTGCAAACTACCTCACAATCGATAATCTATCTACATGCTCAGCCCAACCCATGGGCCTAGTGTGAATTGCCTCATAGTTTGCAATCTACCCACATACTCAAGAACTGTAGCTCTAATACCACTTGATGAAGGGTGTTCCCCTTTATACCATAAACACATAATAGAAACAGAGAAACAACAAAAATTATGGGGACAAAATATGGTCTTCTTATTATCGCCACAAATGTGGAATTACAAAATTCAATATGCTAACCTACATGGGTTCCTTTATTATAGTAACCTGCAAGACAAAGCTATGAACTATCCACTTCTAAAATTAGGACATTCTAAGCTTGTATGACTAACTTACGAAGTAGAAAGCCTCCATAGATAGAAACTCTACATTAAGATAGCCCTTATTGACACAACTGAAATGAATTTTTTTGGTTGATGCAAGATTTCTCTTACACCTAGGATACTCCTACATCAATGTCACTCTTCTCTAATTTTTCACCTTCATTGGTAGAGAGGTTCTTATTTCTCCTTGAAGTATCCATTTTCATTTTTCTCTTCTAGTTCTTCTCAACTTTGTCCACCTCCTTTTCATAATATGGGTCAAACTTCTTTCTAGAATCTATGGTGGACTCCTCAAGGATAAACTCAACCCAATTCGTTTTATTAGCTAGGCTCTCACCAATTTTGTCCCTTAAATAATTAAAGATTACTAGCATAATGCCTTGATGTAAAATTGTCCTTTTAGAGTTTTTCTTATAATTGTAACTATTGGCATTCAAAGAAGAGACCGAAAAATAAGAGGAGATCCTAATATATTACCTAAAATTACTCAAAAGCACAAAATGAAAATTGTGTATCCTTGAGTATCTCCCTTAAATTGTGATGAATCCTAGCACAACCTTGAGAGCTCACTACCAGAAGGTCTTAATTTTCTAAGGATCACAATATGTATGGTATCCCTTATCAAATTTATCCATCTCCTTAGTCTTGGGGAAATTAGCAAAGGTCTTCTCTTCTCTTTTACAGTCATTGAAGAATTTCTCACCCTCCATGGATATTCTAGTAGTAGCAACAATAAGCTATTCATTTATGGTATATTTCCTTCCCTTAATGGTTAAGAACCTTTATCCCAATCCTCCACAAATAGTTGAGTAGCATTCATGTCATGACCTCCCAACTTCTCAAAAAATAAGTAATACCACCCTTCTTGAGCTTCTTCCAGACATTAATATCTTTGTGTGCATGTTCACATGTATTCATTTCTAGTGAAAATTTGCTAATAGTGATATGTAATCAATGTCATTTATGGAAACACATGATGTACATGATCACAGGAAACCTCAGAAATAAAGATATTTAGTGTTTGGTAATCAAAAAAATTTAAGTATAGAATTTGGTTTATAGCAATGTATTATTTTGTTCATTACTTGTTGTTGATGTCATATTATAACTATAAAAGTTAGATGGAGATAGTATACATATTTGTAATGATGTGTATAACCTCAAAATTCAATACAGACTGTACGAAATAGAGATAATCTTGTTTGAAGCAAAACTATAAGGAAACTTAGGTGTAGAAATAGCTTCCTACACTAATCTCTTAAGAGAACTATGGTGCAAATCCTATTAAAATATTTTACACTTATAGATTCAATATCATGTAAACAACAATATTTCAGCCAAGTAAGCATAAAGAAAATAGACAGAGAAAGAAACACATAACACAAAGATTTGCCAGTGGGGAAAAACCTTTTGGTAAAACAACCCCACCCCTCCAGAACATCCACAATGTATTATCTTCAACACAAGGTTACAATACACTTGCAATGCAAGTTCAACAATGACAACAAAAGACTCTAGTAGCAACTCACAGTACTAAAAATACACTTTTTTGCATACATCTATTCGCAACCCTAAAAGATGGTTATAACATGCACTTCACTTTTAGGGCTACTCCCAAAGGTAACTATATTAGGGTTTTTACCATTCTCTAAGAAAATAGGAACCCCAAAAAAATTTCCACTATTGGGGTAGAGTGTACAATACTCAAATTTATCAATTGCCACATGTCTTCACCTATCATTGAATCTTCCTAACATAGCTCTTATGTGTCATAGGAATCTGTCATAACCATTTTAGCTATGATCTCCTTATATACAATTCAAGATGTTGACACATCAACATTATTTGCAAGAAATACATTTTACAAAACAAATAATAAGAATAAGAATTATCCAAGGTTGAGACACTTTATTCCTAACATTCTCCCACTTGTTGAACACCTTGTAAGAGCAACAAGAACATAATAGGAACTAATCGTTATAGGCCAAAAGGCCCATAGACTCCGAACACCATCTGAACTTCTCAGTGCCCACTGGTTTCATTAATGCATCTGCAACATTCTTCATAGTATCTACCTTTTCAAAATTTACCTTTCCATCTTCCACCATATCTCTCACAAAGTGAAACTACACATCAATGTGCTTCATTTTGGCATGGAAAGTTGGATTCTTCGCAAGGCAAATAGCACTCTGACTGCCACACCAAATAGTAATCTATTCTGCATCAACACCAACATCAAAAGACAATCTCTTAAGCCAAATGGCTTCCTTACAAGAACGAGTAGCAGCCATGTACTCAACTTTTGTAGTGGACAAAGCAACCAAAAGTTGTCGCTTGCTCATCCAATTGATGGCACCCCCAAACCTAGTAAACACATAAGCACTGGTGGATCTCCTACAGTCAATATCACCTGCCCAATTTGAATCCACAAACCTATGAATACAAACTGAATGTGGAGATCCAGAAGAGTTACCATGATAACATATGGAGTAATCTAATGTACCCTTCAAATATCTGAATACTTTCTTAACTGCATCCCAATGTACCCATCCAGGATTAGCCATAAACTGACTCAGGACTCCCACTACTTGGGCAATGTCTAGTCTAGTACAGACCATAGCATACATAAGACTACCAATGACACTAGCATAAGGTACTCTACTCATGTCCTCCATCTCACTAGGAGATTTTGGACAATCATCTACAGATAACTTTGTTCCCACAGGAATAGGAACACATAGTGGTCTACAATCTACCATGTTGAACCTATCCAACACAGACTTCACATTATTACTCTGATTCAACCAAAGTTTTTTGTTAGACCTGTCTCTATTGATTTCCATACCCAAGATGTACCTAGGTGCCCAAAGATCTTTCATCTCAAATTGTGCTAACAACTAAGATTTAAAATCAAAAATCATACCCTTAACCTTCCCAAACAACAACATATCATCAACATATAATGCAACAATAAGAAGGCAATTATTTTCAACTCTAAAATAAACACAATGATCTAATTTTGATCTTACAAATCCAATTGACAACACAAAGGCATCAAACATAAGGTATCACATCCTAGGAGATTGCTTCAAACCATATAGAGATTTCTTTAATCTACAAACTAAGGATTCTTTACCTTTAACAATGTAGTGCTCAGGCTATGACATATAAATCTCTTCCTCCAAATCACCATGAAGGAAAGCTATCTTCACATCCATCTATTCTATCTCTAAATCATATGATGCAGCAAGAGATAACAGAAATCTAATGGATGTCAACTTTGCAATAGGAGAGAATATTTCACCATAATCTATTCCCTCTACCTGTGAATACCCCTTTGCAATCAATCTAGCTTTATACCTTTCAACTACCATCTACACAAAATTTCTTCTTGAACACCCATTTACAGCCAACAGATTTTCTCCCTTTAGGCAAAGGTATAAGGTCCCAAGTTTTTTTTTTCTCTGATGAAGCCATCTCATCATCCATAGCCTCAATCTAGGAACATGCATCTTCCATGCCCAGAGCCTCTTTCACAAATCTAGGCTCATCAGTGTTAGTAATCAAAGCAAAAGCACAACTGGAATCTAACATAGAATAACCAAACCTTTCTGGTTGTTTTCTTTCTCTCGTGGATCTCCTCAAGGGTTGCGGTTGAGGTTTTTCTTCCTCTTCTTCTGAACTATCAGAGCTGATAGAGCTCTCCTCATCATTAGGCCCAACATGGTCTCTCTTTTCAATCTTCTCAAGGGTAGGAGGCAACTAAACAACATCTTTTTCCTTTCCTTTTTCATTTGGTTGTAGCACAATAGGAGAAGAGGTTAGCTCTCTAAAAATAACATTTCTACTATACAACACCTTACTAGTCATAGGATCCCAAAGTTTGTATCCTTTCACACTAGCACTGTACTCAATGAAAATACATTTAACAGCTTTGTTTTCCAACTTAGATCTTTTCTCCTTTGGAACATGTGCATAAGCTTCACAACCAAAAACACAAAGATGTCTAATTGAAGGCTTCTTACTAGACCACACCTCCATGGTTGTCTTACCAACAAGGGCTGATGTAGGAGATCTATTAACCAAATAACAAGCAGTAGTCACAGCTTCGGCCCAAAACCTTTGTTCTAAACCAGCTCCACTAAGCATACTCCTAGCCTTCTCCATCAATGTCATGTTCATTCTCTCTACAACTCCATTTTTCTGTGGGGTATAAGGAGTTGTCTTATGCCTCTCAATACCTTGTTCTTTATAGAATTGTTCAAACTCTGCTGAGAAAAACTCGCCACCATTGTCAGTTCTGACACACTTAATAATCTTACTAGTCAGATTCTCTACAAGGGCTTTAAATTCTTTGAATCAACTAAACACTTGTGTCTTACTTTTAAGGAAATAAATCCATGTCCTTCTACTATAATCATCTATGAAAGATACAAAAAATACAGACTTGGAGATTGAAGGAACTTTTATAGGACCAAATAAATCAGAATGAAAAAGATCCAAAACATTAGAAGATTTTTGAGAACTAGAGTAAAACTGAACATGATTTTGTTTACCATAGACACAGTGTTCACAGAAGTCAAACTCAAGATTGCAATCATTTAACCCCTCAACTTGATTTTTATTTTTTAGGGTTCTGAGACCCTTTTCACCAATGTGACCAAATCTCAAATGCCACAACATTGTCTTTTCTGCAGGAAGCTTACCTTCCAAAGTGTTTGCATTACCATCGGAACCAATAACCATAGTATTCTTCACTGCTCATTCAGATGGTGAGGATGAAGAACTATTACATAGAGGAATACATGCATCTAGCTGAAATAAGGTACCTCTCCTAGTACCCCTTGCAAGCACTATCGATCCTCTCATCATCTTGCATCCTTCTTTCGAAAAAACAACTTGCACACCTACATCATTCAACATACTTATAGCTAATAGGTTTTGTGCCACACTTGGAATGTGCATAACTCCATTGATTCCCTTTACTTGTCCATCAAGAAATTTGATAGTGACCCTTTCGCGTCCAACTATCTTTAGGTGAGAATCATGACCCAAGTACACCTTCCCACCATTGAACTCTTCATATTTTGAGAACCAGTTTTGATGAGAGGTCATGTGAAAAGATGCACCCAAGTCAACCAACCACACATCATCAGATGCATGGGCTGCCAAAGCTATGATGAATGATCTTTCTGAAGTTGAATCTGAACCTTTATTCTTCTTCTTCGGCTTTTTGCAATCTTTACGGAAGTTCCCCAGTTTATCACAGTTCCAAATTTTTTTCCTGGACTTATTGGAAGTCTTTGACTTCCCACAGGATTTGGATCTACCCTTATTGTCAAACTTATTTTCATTTTTCTTCCCTCTTTCTGTGGATCTCCCACGAACAGCAAGGGCTTCTTTTTCCAAAATGGAAGCCTTTCTTTGCATCTCCTCTGATAGCAGTGAAGACACCACATCATCCATTTTGAAAGTGACTAATGTACTTCTGAGAGCCATCACAAGATGGTCCCATGAATCCAGTAAAGAACACAAAAGTGTGTAGAAATGATCCTCCTCCTCTAACTTGACACCAGCTGATGTCAACTATGCAGCCAACAGATTAAATGCATTTAAATGATCCATTAAGGATCCACCTTCCTCCATTTTCAAAGAGTACAACTTCTTCCTCAAGAACAACTTGTTCACCAAAGATATGGCCTAATACATGACCCCAAGTCTTTCCCACAAACTATATGTAGTTTTCTCATCTAGAACATTTAGAAGAATTACATCAGTTAAACAAAGTCTTATGAGATCCTTAGCTTTACAATCTTTGATATCCCAATTTGCTTGAACTACAGTTTCTAGTCTTGTAGCATTTGAAGTCACTTCCCATAGGTCACGATCTTCCAACATGTCTTCATGTTGAGTTTCCACAACTTGAAATTAGTGTCATTAAACTTCTCCACCTCCATTCTTCCATATGATGAACTCGCCATCTCAATCTACAAATAAGATTCAGGATGCTCTGCACAAGACTCCCACTCAACTTGAGATTAGCTCAAAAAACCCTACCCAACAACTAGGATCAAAAGTTGATCAGGCTCTGATACCACTTGTAAGGAAACTCGGGTGTGGAAACAGCTTCCTACACTAATCTCTTAAGAGAAGTATGGTGCAAATCGTATTAAAATATTTTACACTTATAGATTCAATATCATGTAAACAACAATATTTCAGCCAAGCAAACATAAAGAAAATAGACAGAGAAAGAAACACATAACACAAAGATGTAGCCCTAAAAGTGAAGCGCATATTATAAGTATTTTTTTAGGGTTGCGAATAGATGTAATTTAAATAAGATCCAAAACATCAGAAGATTTGTGAGAACTAGAGTAAAACTAAACATGATTTTATTCATTCTGATGTATTTGGTACTGTAAAAGTTCCTTCAATCTCCAAGTCTATATTTTTTGTATCTTTCATAGATTATTACAGTAGAAGAACATGGATTTATTTCCTTAAAAGTAAGACACAAGTCTTTAGTCGATTCAAGGAATTTAACTTGTAAGGAAACTCAGGTGCCAAAATAGCTTCCTACACTAATCTCTTAAGAGAAGTATGGTGCAAATCCTATTAAAATCTTTTACACTTACAGATTCAATATCATGTAAACAACAATATTTCAGCCAAGAAAGCATAAAGAAAATAGATAGAGAAAGAAACACATAACACAAAGATTTAACGGTGGGGAAAAACTTTTTGATAAAACAACCCCACCCCTCCATAACCTACACAATGTATTATCTTCAACACAAGGTTACAATACACTTGCAATGCAAGTTTAATAGTGACAATAGAAGACTCTAGTAGCAACTCACAGTACCAACAATACACTTGTTATTCCTAACAAAAACAAGACAGTGAAATAGAAGAAAAGGATTATTTTGTTTACAAGATAATTACTTGTCCAATCAGGGCCAACATCCTAGATGTTTACTCTAAGTTGGAAAAGTGGATTGTGGTCTTAGCTGACCTAGAAGCAATTTGTGTAAAGGCATGGCATTTATGCAAAGGACATCTTGTACTGAGAAAGGAAGTGATTGTGATTGCAAGTGCTATATTGTAATTGTGATTATATGTAACATTTTATGAAAGTGATATATGCAAAGCTTTATATGAGCTATTTTTTGATCCAAGATTGAGCTTCAGATCAGTGATCAATCAAAAAAGAAGATACAGTACTTATATTCTAGAAGTTAGATTACTTGTTTGGGCAGTGAGCTCTTCTTGTAATTGGAAGTGTGGGTGGGCAGTGGGCTCATCTTGCATTTATTGCACTACAACTCCTAATAGGGTTGGAATCTCTTAATAGGGATTCAAAGTCTCCTAACAAGGACTCTTTATACTAAATTTTTTCATTGACTCCTAATAGGGTCCATCCTTTAACAATGAACTTATATATCAGTATATTATCTATTGGTTATCATCCCCATCGAGGTTTTTCCTTGGCCAGGGTTTCCCTAGTTAACAAAATATGGTGTTATGAGTTATCTTTGTGCATTGTTACTATTACTATTCAACATTACTTTATTTCTTTTTTATGCATGGTGTCAAGTAAGAAATAATATTCAGTTGGCGACTAAAGTTTGTAGATTACTGATTCACACCCCCTCCCCAGTAATCCCTATTTCTGACAATTGGTATAAGAGCACAATTACTTTGAAGAGGCTTAATAGCTTGAGTAAGATCCCTGTGGATATGAAATAGTTGATGAAGAACCTTGAAGAAGCTCTTGAAAAAATTGATCTCCTTACTAAAGAAAGAGATAAGTTGAAGGATAGATATGAAGACTCCAAAGTATACATTGGTCAATTGAAGGAAAATATTGAACATCTCAAATCCAAGCCTGAGTCTACTAAATCTAGAACTAATGATGATGATTATTCAAAGTTGAAGATAGACTATAAAATCTTGAAGCATGAATTAAAGATTACAAATCTGAAATTGGATTTGAGAAATGATACTAGAAAAGCTGAATCTAATTTGAAGACTAAAAATGCAAAGAAAACATATGAGTTTGAAATATTGAAAGAAGATCATGAAGAACTTCATAAGTACAATACTATTATGAAAGGTGAATTAACTCAATGCAAGCAGCAACTTGAGAAGCTTTATTCTAGTGGAGAAAAGCTTGATGATTCAATGTTAATACAGAGATCTACTTATGATAGGATTGGTCTTGGTTATCTAATTAACATGTCTATGAAGAAACTTGAGATTAGATCAGATCCAAAAGAAAAAGATAAATTTGATGATAAGAGTGAATCCAATCAATCTTTTGATAAATTCAAAGAAGTCAAACAAGACAAGGAAGTTGAAGTTTTGGATGAACCAAAGCAAGTGGAATCTGCTAAGGAAACCAGGTATGAATTTAGAGGTAAGTGTTTTTTATGTAATGAAATAGGTCATATGAAAAGAGATTGTACTAATAAGTCATTTAATCATGTTAATGACTGTTAGTGTAAATAATTAATTATTATTACACTTTACTTAAGTTTACTTAGGATAATGCATTTTTATATCAGTTTTCATGTAGACAGTTAGGAATATGCATAGACATATGAGTTGTCTTGTTGACAACATAGGAGTTAGCAACTTATTAGAGCACATGGTGTCTACAACATCTCTTTGTGAGATACACCTATGTAAACTTATCCTCTCATCATCACAAAAACTCATGTGCTCAATGGAGGATTATCCACTCTTAGTGGACATGTTCTTAGTTGTGATGTTTATCTCTTTGCTGACTCGTAGTCATTCTAGTTGTCTTTATATAAAAGGCACTTCTAGTGTGTATTCATCTCATATCCAATCATTTGATATCCATTCTCATTTGTCTCTCTTGTGCTATCTACTGATCTTCTTGATCTTAGCATTGAATTATTGCCTTAGGAAAATTCTTACATGGTATCAAAGCCATAAGAGTTTCATTACATAGCCATTGAAGAGATTTTTTTGCAGGTCAAGATTGGAGCTTGCTGGTGCAAATCAGATATTGGTATCACAATCAGAAGGTCAAAAAATCCCTAAATTGACTTTTGTTTCATCAAAATCAATCATCTGAAGTGAAATCTAGAGTCATTTGAATTTTGGAGGTGCGATGGTGGTGATTCAAGAAAATAATTATAGACATGATTTTCAAACAGCGATATCTCCCTTATTCAGACTCCTTTTTCAAGCAATTTTTTTTGTTTTGGGGTAGAATTTCATGAACTACACATTGGTGCAAGATATTTGAGATCTTTGTTCTTGAATTTTTCTACAAATTGTAAATCGCAATTTTTGCAACTTCAAAGGCTTATTTCAAGCTCATTTGGACACATATTTAGGTGCTTTATTTTAAAGTGCATGATTTTTTGTCTACTTTCCAAATCTGGTATCAGTTTGGAATAATTTTATGTAGACATAGTACTTTCATAATTTGGTCTCATTTTGGCCTATTGGCACTTCTAATTAATTAGATCCTTGAGAGTTCTTGTATCTTACCTTATTAGGTCCGATATAGCTTCATATTTGTTGTTATAACCAAAAAAATTAGAAGTCCACTTAGGCCCTAAATTGGCAAGTGGCCATTGTAATTGTAGTAAATATAAAGTGCCAAATCATGCATTAATGGGGGTTTCTTTGATTTTTTTGGCATTTTGTGGGTGCATACATTATTTTTTCTCATGGAGTCATGTCAAAAGTGTCACTTTGGTTTAAGATTCAAATTAACAAAAAGGAACTATCAAAAATTGAGTGCTTTGATGATTGATCATATAAGAGAACATAAGGAAGTGTTTCCTTATCTATATTCAAAGATATTTCCACCTAATACTAATTGGGGGCATCTTTCTCTTCTTCACTTTATCTATAACAATATGAGTAAGTAATCTCTTTCTTCTCTTAGTAAGGCAAGTAGTCCTCATGACATTTGGATGTGTCTTTGGGAATCATATGGAGATCCATGAGTCCCTCCATTACTAGAGGACATTCTACCTCTAGTCACTCCAATTTTAGTACCTACAATTCTAGTTGAGATCATACCTTATGATGCTCATGTTTCTTCTACTGATCTAGTTCCAACCACAGCTGCTCCTGATTTAGTGTAGTAGGAAACACCATGTCTTCCTATTTCAACTTCATGGGATGACTTCCTTCAAGATATTGTAGTGTTGTTTGTGGAGTCTTACATTGAAGATGTGGGAGACATTATTGATGACATCCATCTTTTCTTTATTGAGGAGAATTCTTCTTCACTTGTTGTGAGGGAACACTCTAACCCTCAACCACTTGATCTTTCTTTTGAGACTCACATGATTGTGAACACTTCTTTTTAGTAGTTGGAGGAGGAGTATTTTACTTCAAGGGAGACATATTAGTCTTTGGAGATTTTATTTCAATTTCCTCAAACATCATATCTTTTGAGGATTCTTCCTACTAGTTGGGGAGCATTCTCTACTACACCTATGGCACTACATCTTCCTACAAGGAGGAACATCATTCAATTTTCATGGTGTAGCTTCTTCAAGGAGCTCCTTTCATGGGGGTGCATTCATTAGTGAGGGGAGGCTACATTTCTTCTCTTCCCATCTCTTCCTATAATGATAATTCCTTGTCTTTTGAATTTGATTAACTTTCATACATGGACATGTTACCTTGTTTACCACCTTCTTTTGGACATCCACTAGATTGGCTTTTGGCATCTACATTCATCAAGGACTTATCAACATATGAGTAGACTTCAGAGGTAGCATTCATAGCATACTATAGTTGAATTCCTCATCCATATTCCTATCCACAATGGGAAGTATACTTGCACCTATACTTGGGGTATCTTTTTCTTAAATGGAGAAATGTTGTTTGTAGGCATTGGATACTTTTTTGTCTTCATGACATCCTTGCAGGAGATTATTCAATATGGAGGATATATGCTTGTATGTGCATGACATATGTCATACTAGGGGGGGTCTTGATTACTCCATACTTGCATGCATCTTGTACTACTTCATCTCTCTTTTTGGAGGAGGTTTTTCCCATGAGGTTTTCCCTCTTTCTCTTTTTTTAGAGAGATTGCATTGCATTGAATCACATTGTATGTAGAGAATTGCATTCATACATGGGTACCTAACATGGCCTAATAGCAAAGACCCACATTGCACTAGCATTTAGCTTTGTGAGCTTAAGTGCATTCCCCTAAGTTGCACTTAAGGGGGGGTGTTCGTGTAAATTATTAATTGTTATTACACTTTACTTAAGTTTACTTACAATAATGCATTTTTGTATTACTTGTCATGTAGAAACTTAGGAATATGCATAGACATATGAGTTGTCTTGTTGACAACATAGGAGTTAGCAACTTATTAGAGCACATAGTGTCTACAACATCTCTTTATGAGATACATCTATGTAAACTTATCCTCTCGTCATCACACAAACTCCTATGCTCAATGGAGGATAATCCACTCTTGGTGGACATTTTCTTAGTTGTGATGTTTATATCTTTGTTGACTCCTAGTCATTGTAGTTTCTTTTATATACAAGGAACTTCTAATGCATATTCATCTCATATCCAATTATCAAATATTCATTATTATCTTGATCATCATTAGTCTCTCTGATGTTTTCTATTAAGCTTCTTGATCTTGGTGTTGAATTCTTGCCTTAGGAAAATTATTACATGGTATAAGAGTTATAACAAATTTTTACAAGGACTCTTATTGTCATAATTGTCATGGTATGGGTCATAATGAAATTGATTGTAGGAAACCTATGTATGATAATGATAGAAGGAATAGTAGAATGTTTAGAAATACTAACCTTGTAGATAGAAGATCTAATGAAAGGACATCGAGAGAAGGAAGATCTTATGAAGATAGAAAATAGATCATGTGTTATAAGTACAACAACTTAGGACACATTGCTCAAAACTAGCATGCACCTAATGATCAGTAGAATCCTAGAAGCAGAACACCACTATGTTAGTTATGCAACAAATTTAGACACACAACAAAGTACTACATAATGGAAAGAAACTTTGGGGATAGAAGAAACAATGGAAGAAACTTTGGGAACATAAGGAATGATGGAAAGAACATCAGAAATGACAAAAGGGACCATGAAAGGAACTTTGGAACCAGTAGAGACAATGAATAACATAGAAACATTGTTAGTAAACTTTGAAAAGAACATAATGAGGAATTTGTAAAAGGAGTAGATATCTCAAAGTAAAATCTAGATGATGATGAGACAGGAAGATCAAAGTTAGTTGTTCAGTTTGATTCAACTATGTTGAATTAAGCTTGTTCAAAGCATTAGAGTTTGAGAACTTTATCTAGAGATTGAACTAAAGGTAGAAAAGTTGGGATAAGGTGTATCCAGTCAAGTTTAGATGGTACCTAAGCTCATTTGTAATTTGGAGCTCATTTAAGCAAGTTATGAAGGAATTCAAAGTTACTGATTTTTTTTTAAAAAGGCCAATTCTGTAACAATAGATGAAAAGTATGTTTTTGTAGAGAATTTCATAATGCAAAGTCTTGCAGATTTTTTTCATGATGGAAACTAGCTCTAGAAAACCTCGAGCAACATTTGAAGATCAAATAGATGATCTTGAGCAGTTATTTGATTACAGAACATAATTGATAGCTTTTTTGTGTTTGCAAAGTACATAATTAATGCAAGTTCAAGTTGATGGAATAAATGGATTATAGAATTTATTTTCACTTCATTGCAAATTCATCCAAAATGAAGAGCACTCAGAGGTGACTTGTCAGAGCAATTTTGAAGAAAACCCTATTTTTAGAAGGAGGTATTTTGTCATTTTTCCACAAATTTTTTGGTAAAATTTTATAATTGATAAGATCATGGATATGTTAGTAGTGCACAATGTTGAGAACAATTA
This sequence comes from Cupressus sempervirens, assembly GCA_028749045.1. Lineage (NCBI taxonomy): Eukaryota > Viridiplantae > Streptophyta > Pinopsida > Cupressales > Cupressaceae > Cupressus > Cupressus sempervirens. The sequence continues at coordinate 132,597,625 of CM053788.1, read as the reverse complement.
TAGACCTAAGTTGAAGGTTGTTTCCACAAAACCTACTAAAGGAAACCCTAACTCGCTATTGTCTATCACTCTAAACAACATAGTATATCTTGAAGATGTAGGAAGTTATTTGAATAGTAAGTTTGAGTCAATTGATAGTGAATTGATGAACAAAGATATGGAATTAGTTTTTAATCATGACATGACTATGATGCCTGGATTCAAACATTTAAGGGAACTAGACCTATTCAAATATCACTTCTATGGTGAATTGGACACAAATGAGTGGACACATATTATATTGAGTAGGATACATGATGGAAAACTATGGATGCAAGATAATGTAATTGACATTTCTGTCAACTTTATTCATGAGGTAACTTGTCTTAGTAAACAAGGCAATGTACCTATAGGTGAGAAATTGGTCATGAAGAAAGTTGAGAGCTATACTAAAGCAATGTACAATGAAAAGGCTATGGTGATCAACACCATAGGGAAAGATGATGTAAAATTTTTGAGTAGGATTATTGCCTATTCTATTTATGCAAGTTCAAAGATTGATGAACTTTCAACAAGATTCATCTATGCAACTTATAAGATATGTGTAGAGAAGGAACAAGTGAATCTTAGTGAAATTTTGAGAACGCAACTCTTAGAAAACCTAGAAAAGATCAAAAAGATGAAGACTGGTGTGTATAGATTCTAGTCATTAATCAATCACATATTCTTTCATGTACTTAAAATATTTCTTTACTTATCAATCACAGAAATAATGAGTAGTGATAGATGTACAATGGAGAAGATTACATAAGTATGTAGAAGGCATCCTATAGATAAGACATTGGACAATAGCAACCTGATAATGAGAACATTTCAAAATTAAATGAAATAGGGATTCAGAATTGCACCTACAATTGTTGATAGATTTAAGGAAGACATTTGTATTTTGGTTGATATAGATTATACCTATATATTCAAGAAGTGGAACCTCAGGAAACATTTATTGATCCTTTGGGTTATGAATTAAATGATGATATAGTAGTTGGTTATATTGATTTATTGTTGAACTCAAATAAAGACAAAGCAGAATACAGATTTGGTACATATGATGAGATCACATAGTCAACTCATCAAGAAACCTTGGAGAAGGCATCACACAAGAAAATAGAATCTATAATGAAGAAAGCGCTATCAGAAGCTAGAATGACAGAGAGTGAGTCTGAGGCTGTAAGACAAACAATGAAGCAAGGAATACTAAATATTCAACCTTTGTTAGTATATGTTGCAAAGATATCTTCAGAATAGAGCATTCTATATGTAGTAGTGTCAGATGTTCATTCTAGTGAACCTAAAAGAAAACTTGAAAAATTGGTGTAAGTAGTAACTACTAAAACAAAGAGAGTCAAACAGCAAGCCACTAGACCAGGCAAAAGATAGAAAATATTGTTTGACAATTTTTGAGTCTAGCAATGAAGAAGAAAAATAACAAGAGATCAAGAAAGTAGAGAAAGTGACTCCAACAAAGTAATTAGCAGGAAAAGCTCGACAAGCTTGGAAACTAAATATAGAGAAGATCAACGCAGTTATTTCTAATGAAGGTAACTTTGTTCAAATGAAAAAATTTTATGATTTGTACAATAGTTTTGAAAAGGATCAGATTGATGTATCTACTATGAGATATATCATATAAAACAATCTAAAATTGAAGGATCTTGAGAGCATAATTACCTAGAAATTCTATGAAAGACTCATTCTGAAGAAGGCTCCTGCAAGGGAAGAAGATCCAGAACTTCAGAAGTCTATGCTTAGAACTATTTGCAAGATGGATGGTGAAGAAGAGATTGAAATATTATTGAATAACCTCACACCATATTTAAGGAATAAAGTGAGACCATTTCTATTTATGGTTTGTGAAAAAGATAAACTAAGGAGTGAGACTACAAAAGCAATCAGTTAGATGTTGACAAAGTCAAAGGCAACATCTCCTCCAGCACTTAAAACCTCGAAAGTGTCAGTGAGTGATGACAATATGCAAATTGATCAAACCAATGTTACCATTAACATTGATGATACCAATATATTTGGTGGTTCCAAACCTAATGAACCAGACACCAAGGATATTGAAGACAAGTTGAGGCAGATTGAAGAGAAGAGGCTACTTGAAGAAGAGAACAGGAAAATAGAGGAGGCCAAGCAGAAATTGCTTGAGGAAGAAAAGAAAAGAAAGGAAGAGGAGGAAAAGAGGAGAATTGTAGAAGAAAAGAGGAAGAAAACAGAGGAAGATGAGAAGAAGAGATTGGAAGAGAAGAGAGGAAAGAGAAAAGAAAGAGGAAGAAGAGAAAAGAATGAAAGAGGTGGCTAAGAAACAAAAGGAGGATGATACTAAACCATCTAGTTCATCTACTCTGCACTCTCTTGCTATTTTAGGTACTAATGATGATGATCAAATAGATTTGATCTCATCCCTATCCAAGCTTATACATAAGAATAGAATAGTAAAAAGCTTACAAAAATCTTTAATGGAGGTTACTAATAGACTACACAGTACTTTGGTAATATGGCACACTAAATCAAATCCTAAATAGAGGGCACAAGCAATGCTGAAATCATTTGATGAAGAGTTTACCAATTTGTTAAATGTTGTAGAAGCTAAAGCACATATTTCCCATGATGCTAACTTGTTTAGCGTCATCTATCAAAACATTAAGAATGATTTGGTTAATCTTGATACTTGTATCAAGGAACTTCACAAATGCCAACAGGATGGGAAAACTTTGTATATCAAGTGTATCTTATCATGCAAGCTAATTAAGGATATCAATAGTCAGATAGAAGGAAAGATGTGTGAGCTAGAGGCTTTATCCAACCAGATCCAGCATCCATATTTCAAAGTAGATGATTTTGAAGGACAAGTGGCCAATATCCATAATGATATCAGGAAACTAGAACTTTGGAGAGAACAAATTTTGAAGAGGATATCAAATTTCAGAGAATCTATTGCTCTAAAATTATCTTTTGTTGAGAAATAGTTGGAGGAATGTGTCAAGGCCAAGGACACATATTCTAACTTTTTTTATTTAGATCTTAATGCAGTTGAGATTGCATCATATGCTTTATGTGAAATTCTCACCTCAGTTGAATCCATCAAGGAAATATGGATAATTTGAAGGAAAACTTTGATGATTGCATGAAGATCATATTAGCATAAGGAAGGACAACATTCTTGGATAGTTTTTTGGGACAAATTTTTAACATTTTTTACTTTTGTCATTGATGTCAAAGGGGGAGTAGTTGCACAAAATTGTGAAGTATATTGTAAGGGGGAGCTTATGTAAAGTTAAACAAATTGTAATAGATGTAATGTAAGGTGTTATTTATTTTTGTTGTGTTAAGTTTTTGTCACTTAGCCAATTTTTCCTATTTTGTTGTCATCGATGTCAAAGGGGGAGATTGTTAAAAATTGGCTAATAGTGATATGTAATTGTTTTCATTTATGGCAACACATGATGTACATGATCATAGGAAACCTTAGAATTAAAGATACTTAGTGTTTGGTAATCAAAAAATTGTCTAAGTGTAGAATTTGGTTTACAACAGTGTTTTGTTTTGTTTATAACTTGTTGTTGACATTATATTATGACTAGAAAAGTTAGATGGAGATAGTATACATGTTGATAATGACATGTATAACCTCAAAAGTCAATACAGACTATATGGAATAGAGATAATCATGTTTGAAGCGAAATAGGACAGTAGAATTAAAGGAAAGGATTATTTTGTTTATAGGATAATTACTTGTCCAATTAGGGCCGATATCCTAGATGTTTACTCTAAGTTGGAAAACTGGGTTGTGGTCTTAGCTGACCCAGCTGCAATTTTTGTAAAGGCATGGTATTTATGCAAAGGACACCTTGCAAAAAGAAAGGGAGCAATTGTCATTGTAAGTGTTATCTTATAATTGTGATTATATGTGAACTTTTGTGAAAGTGATATATGTAAAGTTTTATATGAGCTATTTTGTGATCCGAGATCAAGCTAAAGATAGGTGATTATTCAAGGAAGAAGATATAGTACTTATATTCTAGACTTGTTTGGGTAGTGAGCCCTTCTTGTAACTGAAAGTGCATGTTTGGGTAGTGGGCTCATCTTGCATTTATTGTACTACAACTCCTAAGAGGGTTGGAATCTCCTAACAGGAATTCAAAGTCTCCTAACAAGGACTCTTCATATTGAATTTTTTCATTGACTCCTAATAGGGTTCATCCTCTAAAAAGGAACTTATATATCAATATATTATCTAGTGGGTATCATCCCCACTGGGGTTTTCCCTTGGCCAGGGTTTCCCTAGTTAACAAAATATGCTGTTATGAGTTATCTTTGTGCATTGTTATTATTACTGTTCAACATTACTTTATTGTTTTGTTATGCATGGTTTAAAGTAGGAAATAATATCTAGTTGGCGACTAAAGTTTGTAGATTACTAATTCACCCCACCCCCACCACCTTCTCAGTAATCCCTATTTCTAACATGTTCAAGTATGTTAAGGTCTCCTCTCATGGTTTTTTTTCTTCAAGCTTGTGCAAATACAGAAGAAAACAACAAGATAACTAGAAAAAAGCATTGAGAAAATGTGCGAGAGTCATTCTTAATTGGTACTAAGCATCTTTCCTAAATGTAATAATATTTCTAGTTTCAATGTGTCTTCATGTCATGATTTCATGTACCCACTATAGGCTTACCTTCTATGAACCCTATCATAAAATAAATTAGGGTCAATAATTCATGATGTAGCTTACATACTCTTTCTCCCATATACGTACATGATCACTTCATACCACCGGGTTGGCAATATAATTAGCCATCTTATTATGCTTCTAGTAGATATGGGAACTTTAGTTTCTTTGAAATTTCTTAATGTTTTTCTAGCTTCTCTAATGATATTATCAATAGTCCAAGAAGTTGGACTCTCTCCCTTTAGGCATTTGATAATATTCACAGTCAACTTTAATCGAGACTTTCCTAGCCCTAGTCTTCTTTGCTAGTTTAAGTCCTTATAAGACCACCATGGCTTCAGTGATATGGTTAGTTTGGGTTCCTAAAGGGAGTGCCACCACTGCAAGGACCAAGCTATTCCCATCAAAAACCACTCCCCCACATTCACTTACATTTATCATGTTTGTTTCAAGGAAGACAACACCAATCACTCTTTTCTTTCAATTTTAATGCATCTAATTTATGTCAAGTTGGTTTATTTATATTTATTAATAAAATTAAACTTGATAATGTATATGATATATTTTAAAATGTCATTTCATTCCCCTTTAATTTAATCTATTTAACACTTGTGAGAGGATTTTAACATGAAATAGTATTTCTTTCTTTTAAAATGGTAAAATGTAATGCTTGAAATTATGTTCAAATAAAAAATATTTGTTAGACAAAGTCACATAACCTAAAGAAAATCATGCAATAATCCATGACATTATGTATAACTTTCTTATAACATAATTAAATTTACAATACAATTTATAATTCTATCATATAAGATTGATCATATGATAATCAGTATATTAACTTCAAATTTATTATAATATTTAGTTCTAAAAAGCTTTTAAAATGAAATTAGATTTATTGTAAAAATTGTAAAGTATCATATATTTTACTATAAACACAAGTCGTGCCAGATTTTAATATATATTATTAAAAATATTAAAAATAATTTATTTATTTTTAATGCTATAAACTTTTTTCAAAACCAAATCTCATATGACCACCATACCAAAAACATAGACATCATATATATTAATTAATAGTCAATTTCATCTACAAACTTTGTCTTTTTACTTTTTGAAGATCTATAATCTTTTGAAAGAGCTATACTGATAGGTATCAATTTTTAAACAACACCAACTTTGGAAGAAACATAAGATTGTGTTTGAAAGTTGTACCATCTTTCCTAGTTGGACACACGAGAACTACAAATCAACCAGTGAAATGGTGCATTGTATTGGCGACCTCAAGAGTCACATCTGAATCACAGGCTTTTATTTGTATGGAGATTGTAATAAGATAACGTCATATTCCATGCAATATTCCATGCTATACTTTGTGTAACCAAGATCATGACAGCAGAATAAAGAAGCGCCATGAAAAATGATGGTAAAAACATATAACATTCCATCACCTTGTCAGAGTTCCCACTTCCATGGTATTTTGAGGTGGTTTTGGCCAACAGATTGAAATGAATACAGTTTCTTTTTTCCTAGTTAAGTGGATTTCAGTTGGTGTGAAAACATGACCCAATCTTCCGAATGTGATGAAAAAAATTCATTTGTTGTCGCCTTGGTTTTGAAAAAAATCTCAGCAAGACTTGTGTCATTGTAGGAAAGAATCTGTTTTTCCTGTCAATTCATAGAAATGGCCAGTTTGAATTTTATTTGTAAGTGCCAAATTAGTTGTTGTTTCTGCTTTTGTTCTCTTTTCAAAATATTATTTTGAGACAGGAAATAATGCTCTTCATGACCAACAAAAAAAAGTTGATTATTTTGTGGACTCAATCCGCACTATTGCAATTTCTGATGAAAGTACTGTTCTCTTCAATGCTTCAAGTTCAAAAGTTTTCTTAAATGCAAAACATTACTACTCTCTTCAATGCTAAGTTCAACACATAATTAAAATAATGATTTTTCGTAGTTTTAATAAGACTTACACAAACAGCTTAAGCATCATTAAGGCTTGAATATTCCTAGGCTAAAAGTCTTAAATAGTCAAAGTTGACTTATTTGTTGAATCTTAATTTCTTCATAGTGTGTAATGTTTAAACGTGGCTGACTTACACTATCCAACATAAACTATCATGTAGAAACATAGCCTACAAGTGGATATCCTATGCATTGACACAACTAACCATGCCTTCATTCTCAATATATGCAAGTGTTAGATACACTAAATCCACATGAACCAACACGAATAACCTATAAATATACAAATCAATACCCTACCTACAATCTCGTTATGTAACAATACATAGTAATAGCATCCCAAATAGCTATTAAGTATAGTGATTTGCAACCTCTATTCACTACTCTACTCTTCTTGACGACTAACTCATATCCTTGGACTTGATGATCAAAATATTAAATGCCATTGATTTGATCATCCCTTCCCCAATATCAAACTCTTAGTTGTGCTAACTTACAAGAACTAGTCAATCAAATTCCCCTCAATTTTCTTATGAAAAATCTTCTTGAATGGGTTGCAGGGCACCACGGAGAGTCTAGGATCATCAAATCTTTAAAAAACTCACTAAGAAACTATGCATGCCCTTTATACCGCTTGCATGGTATCACTTGCAATAACCATCATATGCAATCATGCCCTAGTTATTATCAGTTCAACATCTAGCAACTACATGTGTGCTTGGCACATTAAAGCATTGTACAAAATATATTGCTCTAGTATAAGGTAGGCCATACAAAATGCTTACTAATGAAAATAGAAGAAATCACCAATAACAATGAGAAACTTCTTGTACTTCTAAGGAATGTGAAATGATGCCTAGTGAGGTAAATATATTCAAACACTACCACCAATCACAAAAATAGTACCTAGGTAATATGCAACTTCCTATAAATACAAAAATAGATGCACACAAGGAAATGAATAATAGTTCCAATGACAAGAAGGATACAATTATCAACATTGTCCACATCATTTGTTTTCTAGCGTTCATTTTCTCCTACTACTTTCTACTCATGAATTTACTCATAGATCTACTTCCATTCTAAAGATGCATTTGTATTATTTGACTTGCAAAATGCTCCCATAGATTGGTTGGTAAATTTCATACTTAATAGTCCCTCTCAACAATCAACCTACACTTTGAATGGGCCAAAAATACAATAAAATTAATTTTATCGATCAAAAATGAAAAATAATCAACCTAGTGAATCCACTAGAGAATTTTCTCTCGATTCTACACCTCCAACTATATTGTTGTCTAGTAGGTTCTCAAATCATATGGGACATACATGTAGTGCTACAAGTAATGTGCAACTATTAAACGAGTAACTTTGTAAAAGATTATTATAAAAAGATCTTAAATAATAGTCTAATAATTAATCTACAAAAAGGAGAAAAATATAATGATGGTAATGAAGAAGGTAAAAAATATATCATTGGCCTCATAGACATTAGCTTTATACCAGTTTAGGTTTTTAATTATACCAATCAAAAATCAAAAAGACCCTAATATAAAGGGAAATAATTGAATAGACCTTAAATCGTCAATCTTAGGGTTAGGGCTAAGAGTAGAGTTTACATTTTGAAATTGGGAGGTCGGTGCCAAAACACAAGTTCTAGAATTCAAATTAGAATTCAATGGAAAAATAGAAGGTTCCAGAAAAGTGGTCAAACTTTTGGGAGATATAACGTTTGATTCAAGACTCAGATTGACAAACCATTTACATCGTCAGAAAGATCTTTGAGCCCATTTAGTACCTTAAACTTGACTCTGAAGGGTTTCTTGGAGGTCTTTGGGCAACTTAAAACTGCAACAACTTTCATACAGTTAAATATTTTGACCCAATTATTTTCTAGGGTGCTTAAAATTTCAATTACAACCTTCTCTCTAACTCACACCCTCTAATTCTTTATAATTATGACTCACCGCCAAAATACTATATTTTTATAATTTGCATGTATCCTAATGTGTGCCAAAATATTGACCCAAAAAAGTAATAATGAAAATATAAGAGTTGAAATCTCTAATTTTCTCAAATGGGTATCCATAAATGCAAACACATCAAATAGAAACTATCTCTATACATATTTTTGGGTGATATAGGATTTCCCTTACACTATTAGATGATCCTGCATCAAATATAGTATATATTATACAGTAATCAAGTGTATGCAATGAGGAAGATTGGAGAACAAAAATGAGAGAATTTAAGGGTGATTTGAAAAGAGGAAATAGAGAGAGAATATATATGTCCAAATAATACATTTTAGTATTTAGGTATAAGAGATATTATATATTTTCTTAAAGAAATTATATATATGATCCCATCTTATGTTGTCTATTATTTTGTGATTGTGAATGCAATTTTTCTATTCAATTCGTTATTTCACATCAAGATCTCAATCTATTGATTAAGATCATCTACTGTATCATATATCATAATAGAAAATGTTCACCTCAAGAGTAAATTTTTGAAAAAATCAATTTTAGTGTTTAATAACATAGTGGAATTGGCAGCCCATTACCCTTCTGAATGTGTTATAAAAGATTATTGTTAGGGAAATTTCTCTCAAAATTCTCCATCTCTTGCCTTTAATTGTGCAACCTGAGAAAAATGGCTTTATCAAGTCTAGATATATTCTTGACAACATTATTGTTGTCTGGGAAAGAATGGAGTGGACTCACAAGTCCAAGCAGTTACCTTTTTTTTTGAAAATAGATTTTGCAAAAGCCTATGACCAAATTGAATGGCCTTTCATTTTGTCTATGCTCCAGGCTCTTGGTTTTAGTCCCAAATTTTTACAGCCTGTGGAGATGCTCTTTGGAGATGCTAATGCCTACATTACCATCAATAACTCCCAATCTAATGCCTTTGGGCTTTTTCGTTCCATCAGGCAAGGTTTCCCTCTGGCTCCGGTGCTTTATGTTCTTGCTACTGAAGGGTTTGGCTATTTTCTAGCCCACTCCATGTCTTCGGGTTTGGCTTGTGGCATTTCTTTGCTAGAATCCTCTTCCTAGTTGGTAAATGGTCATTTTTTTGATGATTCCTTTATCACTCTTTTGGAGGATAAAGAAAACATCAATAGTGCCTTAAATTTCCTTGATACTTTTTTCAAGTCTTCGGCTCTACTATTCAATGGCATAAAACACTCTATTATTGCTAGTCTTTTTTGCCAGTGCCACCTTGGCTTAACCTGTTTGAATGGAAATGGGTCACTCATGGGGAGATCTTCCACTTTCTAGGGCATTGCTTTTGCTTTTCAAGCATCACCAGTGGATTTTTGGAATGTAGTGCTCACCAAGAGTACTAAGAAGCTAGATTATTGGCTTATGAAACCACTTTCTCTTGCGAGAAAATTCCAAATTTACTTCAAAGTTCTTACAGCAATGCATGTCTATTATTGTTCTTGTTGGGATCCTTCCAAAGCCTCCTACTAGAAATTAGAGTGATTGGTTCATGATTTTCTCTAGGCCTCTAGTCTCGATCATCATGGCTTTTGTAATACCCTAACCATCTCAACACTAAAGAAACCATAAAACAAAATCCAAACATGCAAACAAGATTAAAACCCAAAAAAAAAAAAATTAAAATTAAAAACAATTTCTATTACAAAATAACCTTTATTTAACAGGTTCAATATTCATAATTAGCAATGTAACATTTCCAGATAATTACATCAGAGTATACAACATATCGATACTCTAATTAAAAGGTACAACAACTAAAAAAAACATAATCAAATTAAGCCTTGATTCTATATGTTTAACAGTCATCTCTTCTAAGTCCATAACAAGTCCTACTTCGAACCTGTAATCAAAATAGCACAACCACAACACACCAAAACAGGGCTTAGAACACAAATCAAATCAATAAAACCTCCAATAAACCTGCATGTTAGATTTATAACAAAACTATCATCATTAAATCTAAATCACAGAAGTACTAAAAATACAATTTTCTTTTCACAATAAAATTGTAATGCAAGTACATAATTTCTCACACATAGATATGTAGAAAAAAACTTGCTTAGAATATGACAAGGTAATGATCCAGTAGTCCATGGGTGTCAACATAAGAATCTATGTTTAGCCACTCGCAGAACTCACTATGTTAGGTGAAACCATAATGTTCTTATCTTATTAAATGATCCCCAACCCATGAAATTTTTAATGTTACCACTTGATTAACTAACTGTCATAAAATTTCTCATAAGGATCTAGACTAGTGTCGGAGGGCATCCAGCAACATAATTCTATCACCACAAGTTACTTGCTTTATGACAGCCACCCAATCTAAAGGATCACACTTGCATAATCTAACATACATATATTTCTAGATATACTAATTGGAAGAAAACTTAGACTAATTTTCCAATTCCAATTAATACACTATTTCATTTGCTCCAATATAACAATTGCATCAGCAAACAGAAATATCTTTTGAAACCATTTTTTTCAATCTCACAAAGTTCCAATTGAAACCATATTCATATCCATGCTTTTCCATTACATAACAGCTTAATTCAAATTAAATAATAAGGAATTGACTTTAATAAAATTCAATATATTTTCATTTCAAAATAAAATGATCCACACATAATATTACCTCAGATTATAAATTTAATTAATTAACATTTCCAAAATCAGTAATCATAAGAATTTCCAAATTATGTGTCTATGACAATTCTGACAATGCAATTCATAAAGTTATTCATACATGATGGTACATATAAATAAATACTTATACATACATATATATACAGCATTTACACATATACATATATGTACTCACTTACAGATACTAATATATATATATATATATATTTAAAATCTGATTTTACATTTATAAGGTTATAAATATATAACCTTATAAATGTAAAATAAGATTTAAAATAGATAATAATCTCTTCCAAAATAACTAGTCGTTACCACACACTACAATTCACTACTAAAATGATAACTATTTGACAATATATCGAAGTCAAAGTAATATAATGCTGACTGTAATTTTTCCAAATTAATCTTATACCAAAATTATTGGAATACAGATCTCTTATCAAAATTTAATACTATAGACAATAAAATAGTAGAATCTATAACTTCCCAAATCTCTTATAGCCTATGAGGTAATAATATTTGAACTCAATATTCGAAGACCAACAATAAGCTAATAGCCACCATGGATCTTACTAAATTATGGTATGAATAATCAATAACAGTAATTACTTACGCTTTAACCCATATTTTCATTAAAACTCATTGTAATACAAAGAATAGGGTATTCCTATATATAACACAAAATTTTGATACCCACGATAACAAAAAAAATGACAAAATTATGAGCATAAAACTTCAAACCCTAATCATCGACAACTGTTAAATAAAAAAATGAACAGCCTCAGTTATGCCCTCGATTCACAATCAAGACCCATTAACACTTTCAATTCACGACAGCAATCGTAAGACACCACTATCTCATACACATGGCCGAGACACAAACAATAAATAAAATACTAAACATAAAGCAGGATACCAACAGAGCTCGGTGCATTAACAACTATTTTCAAATGCTATCCAAAAATTCCACACACACAAATTACGTCTATAATCAAACATGTAAAATCGTAAAGATCAGATTAAACAATTTTACCAAAATGAAAACTCCTTACCCTCACTCGAGTATTGATGTGTGCAAAACTAAGCTTCAAACACAAAACCAAACTCTGCAAATATCCATGCTGGAGTGAAAAAAAAATTACATAACATTAAAACTTGTAACAATCTTTCATGCCTACACCTGATTCTGGATTATACATCCTTAACATAACAATAAAAACATTAAATACTACATATACCCCGAGTTGGGTATCTAAGTTTTGTTTATACAGCAACTAATCCTTAGTCTATATTCATCACAAATTCAATGAACATAAAATGAATAAGCTAGTAGAGTAAGAAAAGCCTCCTGCCTAAATAAGTGTGGGGTGAAACTTCAAACAATGTTGTCAAGAGAGCCTGTCATTTAAACTCACAACACAAGCCTCCAAAACCCTCTATGCCTTGCCATAGAGAACAATGAATTCCTTACAAAACGTAAACTGAGAAAAAAAAACAAACATAAACAGAAACCCAATATAAACAAAATTGAGAACCTTTAAAATGTTGATAAGGCACATTATTCTCCATGATGGATATCAATTTCTAAAAGAAAACGCAGAAAAACCTTCTCAACAGAGCGTCCATACTACCTTAACAGAAGACCAACAATGGCGGTCTGAAACCAAACTTCCACTAATACGATAGCCTAAAACAAACTATCAATGTTCATTACTACGCACTCACTCAAAACCAAAAACAATGCATAAACCAACACCTGGCAGCCAAGTACCTAGCTCGACAGTCGAAGAGCCTAACTCCATAAAAATCCTCTTGCCGCCATAAACCCAAAACCCCATGCTAGCTTAGTTAAGAATCGATAGATTAAGGCTAGGTTTAGTTTAGGTTATAAGACTGTCATGCCCAAACTAAGAGGGCAAAACACCCACAACTTTTTTTTTGAAAATTGATTAATAATTAATATTTAAACATGCTCTATGTTTGATATGATTGAGATAGAAGCTTTAGTATAGGTTCTTTACATTACAATCCTAAGGTTTTAGACATGAAGATGATAACATCATTAAATTTTTAAAACTTTCGTTATCAGATTAATCTCGATAAAATTATGATATTGTATGAACTTATAATGATATGCAATAAAACTTACATAGATAACAATGTGCATGAATTTGGATCTTCAAATTACTTTGCAATATCAAATGAATCAAACCTACATCAAAACTTATTTAAATAGCTAGTTAATCGATAAATTTAAACTATTTAATTGTTAAAACAGTAAGGATACATTTAAGATTAAAACTAACTAAATTAGTACTTATAAAATTAACCCATAACTAAGTAACAAAAAAATTATTAACGCTCGACAAAAGGAGTCCTAAATCAAAACATAGAATAACCTTAAAACTTTATTAAATTAACTAATTATATTTTAACAATTTAAATTTTCATTGAAACTAACTATTAAAATAACGATATATAGAAAAGAAGCTAGACTAAACTAATAAGTTAAAACAAAATTCAAATAACAAAAAAAAACAAAGGTAACTATACTAATTAAGCAACCAACTAATAAATACTAAACTATCTAAATTAATACTAATCATATTCTAAATTTCTAACTACATTTAAATTGAAAAACAATTAAATCATACACTACTAACTACACTTACCTACTAACTAGCATCTAACCACTAACCCTCCTGCCCTAAGATCTTACCTACACCCTAGCCCCTAACATCCACTTGGCTACAAGTCAAGTGGATGTGACCCCTCCCTACTCCTCTCCCTAGGCCCTACGCAATCCCAAACCTGCACATCAAGGAGAAGGTACGTAGGGGGGGACAAATACTAAAGTTTTAAAACCAGCAATAACTTTTAACAACAATACCATCCCAACTAAACCAACATTCAAAATCAAAGTCATGTCATGACCTAGCTTCTCTCCACCCCACTTTCCACGCAACCCAAGGTAAGGAAAACGCAACCCAAGAGGTGGGCACGTGAACAGAGGTGAGCAAGGGAGTTTTTTTTTTGAAATGAAGGTGACCACCTCAAATTGCCTTTCTCTCATAAATACCATCTTCCCCAAACTGGGCGCTAGGAATGAAGAGAAATGGGGATGGGACAAGGTGGCAGGATGACGTCACCCACCCATCCCATCCACTATGACATGAGGCAGACACTAAAGACCTTTATAAGGCAAGCTTAAACTGACGTGCAAGGCCAAGGAGAGCAATAAGTTCATAAAGTTTTATAGGTGAAGAAAATATATTTAGATATTGATTTTATTTAAAAATGTACATATTTATATATTCAAAATTATGTACCCATGAGATTTTAAATAATATTTATTTTGTTTCTTTATTCATTAAGGAAGGAATCTAAGCAAGAATATGCTCTATGGTTTGGAAGCAATGAATTCTTTTCCCCATGTATTTTCCAGAGAGTTTTTACTCCTGGGAGTGCATATTTTTTTTGAAGCATAATTTTAACAAGGCATGGTCATGCCATTTTATGCATTTCATTTATGTTACTAAGGATTTGAATAATTCTATTATTAACATTCTTCCTTAATACAAGTATTCCAATGCAAAGGAGTACATTAGGTATAGTTTCTCAATCTCTAGTTTAAACATGTATGTTTTATATTGGTTCTTCAAGGACATGGTAAGAGTTCTAAGTTCTGATTATTATAATTATTGATTTCAAGAATACAACCTCTCAATCCAATTGATCATATTTGAAGAACTTAGAAGGTGAATGATACTATACACATAATAAAAGAAAAGGTGGTGGATTATTCTCATTCAAATTTGATTATAACCACCATGAAATTTACCAAGAAATGAATTATCTTTGATTTCGTAATATATGGTTTGCTCTTGATTGATCTCATCATAATACTTATACATCATAATTGAAACTCACTATATCAATTCAACTCTTCATTATCGTAATTAAAACTTGAACATTCATAAATCAAGACATTATCTATGATTCTATTCTCCCATCTATATATATAAAAATTTATTTATTCTATTTTGATGAGCACTCATACAACTGAACATTATGAACAAATATTATGAGAACCAAATACACTCATCCATTACTTTATTGGCTAACCTGATTCAAAGGCTTAGTCGGGAAAGAATCAGGAAGAAAACCCGGCATCGTTGCCATATACAAAAAGGTTTAAAAAATACAATTTACAATAGGATCTCAATCCCAATTTTCAATAATTTAATCAAACTTTCTTCCTGATCAAAATCAAGGAGTTTGTAATGTTTTCTGCATCTCACTTCTAGAACCATGGAGGATACCAATAACTGATCGGGTGACAACCAAGCAGAACCAAAAGAACATCAAGCATGCAAAATAACACATGGTTTACACAATAAGATTCACAATGAATCAAGACTAGGGAGAGGTGGATTCTTCCAACTGGAGAAGTCAAGCACAACACCAAATTCAGATGCGCAATCGGGGCCAATAACCAAGAACTTCTGTTCTTCCATTTAACTTGCCATACTCATACCAGGTTTGTGCTGACAGGTAGGGGCCCATAACACCCTACCCTTTATCCCTCTTCTCATCCTATGAAGAGACTCTACACAGGTTGGAGTCCAACTAAACAGACCTCTCCCAAAATTGGTCACTTCTGCCCTCTCGTAGGGTGAGTAATACCAAAACACCCATGCAAGGAAAACTCAAAATTTCAAACATAAACAAGAAGGAAAACAACCAAAAAGACATGGTTTACAAACCTTCCCAACATACCCACAACCATACAACAGTAAAACAACAACAAGGTAACAAGAACATGAAACAAAACATAAAAACTGAATAAGGGAGATGGGAGTTTCCTACCTTCACAAGGAGGTAATGGCAATGAACCAGTTTGAGTAGAGTATCCCCTTCCTTCCTTCAAGCTTCAAGAAAACTTCTCTAAATGTAGAGATTGGGTAACAAAACCACTAGACCAAGGAAGGCCTCTAAATAAGCCTCCAACTCAACCACCCAAAAAGAAGCAATAACTATCACCACCCACTAGCCACACTAGAAACTCCTAACTCAACCTGCACCAAGGTTAAACCCTAAGTGGAGATGAGGTAAGACAACTCATGAAAACTACTTGCAATTTCGCACAAAGGCAAAAAGGGGACTTTTGAGTGACCTCAAAAGTCAAAAAGGGGGGCTTAGGGGTTGGAAAAGACCCCTAACCCATACCCATACCCTTTAGTTAGAAAAAAAACATGTTTTAAAGCCTTAGGGAAGAGGTTAGAGTCAAATAAAATCTAGAGATAAAATAGGTCTATCTAACAACTCTAACTTGCAAATTAAGCACAAAATCGAATTAGGGATGACTAACCCTAATTAAGAACCTAATAGAAAAAGTGACACTAACTTGAACCAACTTGAATCCAAAGGTTAAACAATTAACCCTAACTAGCATACCGAAGCACATAACATTTTACGAGTGTCAAGCGACACTGAAAGAACATAATTACGAACAACAGGGTTT
Source organism: Cupressus sempervirens (assembly GCA_028749045.1). Taxonomy (NCBI): domain Eukaryota; kingdom Viridiplantae; phylum Streptophyta; class Pinopsida; order Cupressales; family Cupressaceae; genus Cupressus; species Cupressus sempervirens. Next base: position 132,580,762 of record CM053788.1, on the reverse strand, counting down.
CCAAATTTTAGCACATGGAGATCAGTTTTGTTCCTCCGTAGGGTTTCTCGGCTAAATATCTGCACACTCATTGCACACATCAGTAGTCCTATAAAATCACATGTACATATATGTATACGTATTAGAAATTTTCATAATTTAAAACATACATCAATAAAGTTTCTTAATCCTTCATAATTCTTAACCATTTGAAATATCTTAAATCAAATCTCAATCCTACATCTACTGATTTCATCAACATACATATACATGAACATTAAATGAAAATCATCAAATATATCTGGAAATAACATCACACAACATGAAATAATAAAATATGTTCTAAGCATCAGATAATGTCTCGACATCTCGAGTCGCGGGTAACAAAATAAGAGTAATGTATCACTATGCTACGATGAGTCGGGGGCGAGGCCTCACAAAGACTTAGCTATAAAAAATATCGATAGGATAGTTAAGTCACTAACTCACACTAACATAGCAATAGGTACTAACACCAATATTAACATTCACATCAATGCTAATATTAATATTAACATTCATATCAATGTTAGTATTGATATTAATATTCATATCAATATTAATATTAATATTAATATTAATGTTAATATTAATACTAATATTAATACTAATATCCTAATTTACAATAATGTTTCTTACTAACTAATAAGTACACTTATATGTATACATAACATTTATAACTTGTATAAATATAAATACCAACACATGAATACATAATAATTACATATATATATTAATATTCATATCAATATTAATATTAATATTAATATCAATGTTAATATTAATACTAATATTAATACTAATATCCTAATTTACAATAATGTTGCTTACTAACTAATAAGTACACGTATATGTATACATAACATTTATAACTTGTATAAATATAAATACCAACACATGAATACATAATATATACATATATATATATATATATATATATATATATATATGTATATATATATATATATATATATGTATATATGTATATATATATATATATATATATATATATATATATATATGTATATATGTATATGTATATACATATATACATATATATATATACATATACATATATATACATATATATATATATATATGTATATATAGATGTATATATATATGTATATATGTATATATATATACATATATATGTATATATGTATATATATATATACATATATATATATATATGTATATATATATATACACACACACATATATATATATATACTTATAACTGGCAAACAACAGATTTAAGGTATTGGAAATATATTTTAAAACCAGCTTAAATGGAAATCTAAAAGTATGAATCAGACGAAGGTAAAAAACTAAAAACCATACTAACATTCATTATAAAATTTGATTTCTGAATCCAGACTGATTTAGATAATAATAAGATTCTGATGATAACACAAAACTGAAAATATAAAACATCTGTTCCGAGAATCAGGTTTTGAGTAATCTTTGAATTCTCAACAAGTTTAACATAATAAAACCAGAATTATAGTAACTTAACAAGTACCAAACCATTCAGAAAAATAAACTAATCACAGATTCCAAAGTGTCAGATGTAGATGGTTAGGACCATGGCACCCTCCCCCAACAGCTTAGGCTTACTCCTGGAAGCTTGGAAACAAATGAGGATGTGAAGCTTTCATTGTCCCTGTATCTTCCCAGGTTGTAGAGGTATCATCATTATGATCCCATAATACCTTTACCTGTTCCACCTTGCGACCTCTAAGATTTAGCTCTCTTTGCTGAATGATTTTCACTGGTTCCAGCATCAACTAGCCATCCATTACCTGTAATGCATTCCAATTCAGAACATGAGTGATATCAGGTATGTATTTCCTCAAAACAAACACATGAAAAACATCATGGATTCAAGATAGACTAGGAGGCAAAGCAAGTCTGTAAGTAACCAGACCAACACGTTCCAGAATTTCAAATGGTCCCACAAAACATGGAGATAATTTGGAAGCTTTATCATATCTAATAGGACTTTTTTTAGGTCTGACCCGCAAAAATACTTTGTCTAGAACCACAAACTGATGCTCAATCCTATGCAAATCTGCATACTTTTTCTGTCTATCTTGTGTTGTAACGAGGTGTTCCCTAATTCGTTTCACTTGTTGTTCCATATCCTAGAGCATTTCAGGACCTAGGAGAATTCTATCTTCTAAATTATCCCAGCTCAAAGGTGTTCTACAGGGTCATCCATACAAAGCTTGAAAAGGAGACATACTTATAGAGCTGTGATAACCGTTATTATATGCAAATTCAACTAAATGCAAGAATTCTTCCCATTTGTTCTGCCTATCCATGACGTACATCTTGAGCATGTCTTCCAGAATCTGATTTACACGCTCAGTTTGCCCATCAATCTCAGGATGATATGCAAAACTAAAATTTAGTTGCGTACCAAGTTCATGTTGCATAGATTTCCAAAGTGAAGATGTGAAAACTGGGTCCCTATCTGATATGATCTATCCATGCAGTCTTACTATCTGTTCCATATAAATACGTGCTACAGATGTTGCATTATATGAAGATCTCACTAGAATAAAATGAGCAACTTTGGTAAGCCTATCAACTACAACCATGATTGAATCATGTCGCCTAGCTAATAATGGTAATCCCACTATGAAATCAATGGAGATGGTATCCCATTTCCATCCAGGCACACTGTAAGATTGAATTAAACCAGCAGGATGCTGATGTTCAGCTTTCACCCTTTGACATTCAAGATATCTAGCCACAAAATTTGTAACATCCCTCTTCATGCCTAGCCAATAATAATGCTATCTAAGATCAGCATACATTTTCCTAACACCAGGATGTGCTGAGTAGGGCGTTTTATGAGCTTCAGACATAACCAAATTTCATAACTCTCCAACTTCAGGAACAAAAATACAACCTCTGTAGATCAACAATCCCTCTGTGCTGATGGAGTAACCCTCAAATCTACCTTCTAATGTGCTGCCACTATCTATAACAGCCTTGACATTTAAAAACCAAGGATCGGCAATTAGGTTTCGCAATATTTTTTCCTTCAAGTCTGCTATGAGAGTTAAAGAAGAGAGCTCGTGACGTCTTCTGCTAAGAGCATTAGCCACTTTATTCTCTTTACCTTGCACATATTTAACTTCAAAATTATATTCACACAAAAATTCCATCTATCTGTGTTGTCGTGCATTCAAATTTGGCTGTTTGAAAATATATTGAAGACTTTTGTGGTCAGTACATAACTCAAAATGTTGTCCAAGGAGAAAATGTTGCCATTTGGTCAATGCATGCATTACTGCAGCAAGTTCCAAATCGTGAGGAGGATAGTTGATCTCATGATCCTTGAGTTTCTTGGATTCATACGCAATCACCCTGCCATCTTGCATTAAAACTGCTCCTAATCCATCTAAAGAAGCATCTGTGCAGACCACAAATTCTTTACAAGGATCAGGTACAGCCAATACAGGTGCGCTAGTCAAATGTTCTTTAAGATGCTGAAAAGCTTCTTCACACTTATCTGACCAGATAAATTTCTTACCTTTTCTCTGAAGAGAAGTGATAGGATGAGCTATTTTAGAGAAATTAGCCACAAACCTTCAATAGTAACTAGCTAGACCCATAAAACTTCTCACTTCAGACACATTTGCAGGTGTTGGCCACTCTACGATAGCTCTAATCTTAGCTGGATCCACTGCTATACCATCTCCCGTAATAATGTGTCCAAGGTAACTAATTTCTGATTTGAAAAAGTCACATTTTTCAGGATTAGCATACAACTTATTCCTTTGGAGACATTCAAAAACTTGTCTCAAATGTTGTTCATGCTCCTCCAAGGAGTTAGAATAAATTAGTATGTCATCCAGAAAGACAACTACAAACTTATCAAGGAAGGTTCTAAAAACTCCATGCATCAGACTCATAAATATTGATGGCGCATTTGTTAAACCAAAAGGTACACCAGTGAATTCGTAATGCCCATACCTAGTTCAAAATGTTTTTTTATGGATATCAGCTTCTTGAATTCTAAGCTGATGGTACCCAGATTTAAGATCAATTTTAGAGAATATTTTAGCACCCTTCACTTGATCAAATAAATCATCAATTCTAGGTAACAGATACCTATTCTTGATAGTAACTTTATTCAACTGTCTGTAATCGATACACAGTCTAAGAGATCCATCTTTCTTCTTAGCGAAGATAACAGGTGCACCCCAAGGAGAGACACTTGGTCTAATTAGCCCCTTCTCAAGAAGTTCCTCAAGTTGAACCTTGAGTTCTACCAATTCTTGTGATGTCATGCGATAAGGAGTTTTAGAAATAGGTTCAGTACCAGGCACAAGATCAATCCTAAAATCAATTTCTCTCTTGGGTGGAATACCCAGAATTTCTATTACAAACACATCTAAAAATTCCTTTAACAAAGAATGATCTAAATTGGTTTGATTTTCCAAAGGTTCAGAAAAATCATTAACAGAAATAGCAAACAGCTTGCAACCTTTTCATAAACACCTTTGAAGTTGTTTAGCGGATATAGTTCTAATAGAAAAAGGCCTCTTAATACCAAATATGAATTTACTTGCCCCAAAATCATCATTGCATTCAATAGTCCTTTTGTTGCAAACAAATACAACATGGTGCTGATCCAACCAGTCCATTCCTAGAATTATATCATAGGTACCTAGAGGAATGACTCTAAGGTTTACTAAAGTGGTAAATGCCTTAACGTGAATTACACAATCTACCACAATCAATCCAGATTCTACCTTAGATCCAGAAGCTAACTCAACTTGCTCTACCATCTTAGCCTTTCTCACAGGAATATTATGATGTTTAACCAAATTGGCAGAAATGAAAGAATCAGTGGCACCTGAGTCAAATAAAATGGAAATTTTTGTACCTTGAAAAGTACCTTTAGCCTTGATCACCATGTTTTGATGTTCTACTTGATTATGATCCACAGTAGCAAAAATAAGGTGGTTCCTTCCAGAATCACCAACATTAGCTTCAGAACTCGGTGCTCTTGGTTTACCCTGATTATTGCCTTTAAGAGGACAATTCCACTGCAAATGACCCAATTGCCCATAATGCCAACATTTTGCTCCTCTTTTGGTACTCTTATCCTACGAGGAGTTTTCTTGTGGTGGTGCAAAACTCTGTTTCACACTTTCAACAGACTTAATGGATTTAGGCAGTTCAGGAACCTTAAACCCCTTGTCTGATATGGTAAACTTTTTGAACTTCCTCTTTTGGGATTTACTACCATAGCCACTAGGTGCTGCCTTAGAATCATCCTTACAGAATTTCTGACTTTTACTGCTGCTAGGAACAGGTGGGTTAATAGCACTCTTGGTTGAAAAACTAGATTTCATTTCAACAAGCTTAGCCTAATCAACAGCTTCCTTAACAATTTTTGGTTTGAAAGTTCTCACTTCCTCACCAATCCTAGTATTTAAACCCCGGATAAAGCACTGCACTAAAGGTTTATCATCTTCATTCCAACCAGAATACTTCTTAAGCTGAAAGAATTTTCTTTCATGCATTTCCACAGTTGAATTCCCTTGAGAAATGTTAAAGAATTCCTCAGATATGGTTTGCTGCCAATACTCAGACATGAACCTTTCCTGAAACCTTTCTATGAACAATTCCCAAGTGACTTGAGAAATATGAAGTCCAAGGTGTTCTAGTTCCATCTCCCACCAAATAGATGCAAAAGACCTTAACTACATTGCAGTCCAGCGTACTTTCACATTAGTGTGATAATCATGCAAAATAAAACATCTTTCGATGTTTAGAAGCCAAGATGCAACTTCATTACTAGCTTCAGTTCCATTAAAATATGGACCTTTGAGCTTGGATATGTCCTTCAGCTGAGTCCTGATAACAAGATCTATAACCACGGCCTGATTGGCATTGGAAATCTGTAAATTTTGAACATTTTTTCCCGCACTAGGAATGTTATTCCTAGCTTCAATCCCATCCAACCATCCAAGAATTTGCTGAAGAATTTCAGCTTGAAATCCCCCTTGCTCTTCATAATGAGGAATTTTGTCATCAAGCATAACTTGACGAACTTGACCCCTACCTAGGCCACGACCTCTACCTAGGCCTCTACGTCCACCTCTGCCTCTGCCTACTTCAACATTAGCATTAGGGATACCTCGTCCCCGTGCTCCTCATGTAACAGGAGGCATATTTGAATTCCTATAAAAGAGATTTAATTAAAATCTCGTAGGAAGCATAGAAAAGGGGAAAAAAAAAACCCTAATTAAACCAATCGAATCCCGAGTGTTTAAACTTGGCTCTGATACCAAATGTAATACCCTAACCATCTCAACACTAAAGAAACCATAAAACAAAATCCAAGCATGCAAACAATATTAAAACCCAAAAAAAAAAAAAAATTAAAATTAAAAACAATTTCTATTACAAAATAACCTTTATTTAACAGGGTCAGTATTCATAATTAGCAATGTAACATTTCCAGATAATTACATCAGAGTATACAACATATCGATACTCTAATTAAAAGTACAACAACTAAAAAAAACATAATCAAATTAAGCCTTGATTCTATATGTTTAATAGTCATCTCTTCTAAGTCCATAACCAGTCCTATTTTGAACCTGTAATCAAAATAGCACAACCACAACACACCAAAATAGGGCTTAGAACACAAATCAAATCAATAAAACCTCTAGTAAACCTACATGTTAGATTTATAACAAAACTATCATCATTAAATCCAAATCACAGAAGTACTGAAAATACAATTTTCTTTTCACAATAAAATTGTAATGCAAGTACATAATTTCTCACACACAGATATGTAGAAACAAACTCGCATAGATTATGACAAGGTAATGATCCAGTAGTCCATGGGTGTCAACATAAGAATCTACATTTAGCCACTCGTAGAACTCACTATGTTAGGTGAAACCATAATGTTCTTATCTTATTAAATGATTCCCAACCCATGAAATTTTTAATGTTACCACTTGATTAACTAACTATCATAAACTTTCCCATAAGGATCTAGACTAGTGTCGGAGGGCATCCAGCAACATAATTCTATCACCACAAGTTACTTGCTTTATGACAGCCACCCAATCTAAAGGATCATACTTGCATAATCTAACATACATATATTTCTAGATATACAAATTGGAAGAAAACTTAGACTAATTTTCCAATTCCAATTAATACACTATTTCATTTGCTCCAATATAACAATTGCATCAGCAAACAGAAATATCTTTTGAAACCATTTTTTTCAATCTCACAAAGTCCCAATTGAAACCATATTCATATCCATGCTTTTCCATTACATAATAGCTTAATTCAGATTAAATAATAAGGAATTGACTTTAATAAAATTCACTATATTTTCATTTCAAAATAAAACGATCCACACATAATATTACCTCAGATTATAAATTTAATCAATTAACATTTCCAAAATCAGTAATCATAAGAATTTCCAAATTATGTATCTATGACAATTCTGACAATGCAATTCATAAAGTTATTCATACATGATGGTACATATAAATAAATACTTATACATACATATATATACATCATTATACATAAACATATACGTACTCACTTACAGATACCAATATATATATATATATATATATATATATATATATATATATATATATATATATATATATATATATATATATATATATATATATATATAACCTTATAAATGTAAAATCAGATTTAAAATAGATAATAATCTCTTCCACAATAACTAGCTATTACCACACACTACAATTCACTACTAAAATGATAACTATTTGACAAAATATCGAAGTCAAAGAAATTTAATGCTGACTATAATTTTTCCAAATTAATCTTATACCAAAATTATTGGAATACAAATCTCTTATCAAAATTTAATACTGTAGACAATAAAATAGTAGAATCTATAACTTCCCAAATCTCTTACAGCCTACGAGGTAATAATATTTGAAATCAATATTCGAAGACCAATAGTAAGCTAACAGCCACCACGGATCTTACTAAATTACGGTATGAACAATTAATAATAGTAATTACTTACACTTTAACCCATATTTTCATTAAAACTCATCGTAATACAAAGAATAGGGTATTCCTATATATAACACAAAATTTTGATACCTACGATAACAAAAAAAATGACAAAATTATGAGCATAAAACTTCAGACCCTAATCACATTAACAACAATGAAAAATAGCAACCGAGTTACGACTTAAGAAATTTCATTGTTTCAATATAATATCCAACACAAAACCAAAACAGAGTTTGTAACACTGAAGAAGTAATTTATCGACAACTATTTAACAAAATGAACAGCCTCAGTTATGCCCTCGGTTCATAATCAAGACCCATAAACACGTTCAATTCACGACAGCAATCGCAAGACACCACTATCTCATACACATGGCCGAGACACAAACAATAAATAAAATACTAAACACAAAGTAGGATACCAACAAAGCTCAACACATTAACAACGGTTTTCAATTGCTATCCAAAAATTCCACACACACAAATTATGTCTATTATCAAACACGTAAAATTGCAAAGATCAGATTAAACAATTTTACCAAAATGAAAACTCCTTACCCTCACTCGAGTATGGATGTGTGCAGAACTAAGCTTCAAACACAAAACCAAACTCTACAAATATCCATGCTGGAGGGAAAAAAAAATTACATAACATTAAAACTTGTAACAATCTTTCATGCCTACACCCGATTCTGGATTATACATCCTTAACATAACAATAAAAACATTAAATACTACATATACCTCGAGTTGGGTATCTAAGTTTTGTTTATATAGCAACTAATCCTTAGTCTATATTCATCACAAATTCAATGAACATAAAATGAATAAGCTAGTAGAGTAAGAAAAGCCCCCTGCCTGAATAAGTGCGGAGTGAAACTTCAAACGATGTTGTCAGGAGAGCCTGTCATTTAAACTCGCAACACAAGCCTCCAGAACCCTCTATGCCTTGCCACATAGAACAATGAATTCCTTACAAAATGTAAACTGAGAAAAAAAAACAAACATAAACAGAAAACCCAATATAAATGAAATTGAGAACCTTTAAAATGCTAATAAGGCACGTTATTCTCCATGATGGATATCAATTTCCCAAAGAAAATGCAGAAAAACTCGCTCAATAGAGTGTCCATACTGCCTTAACAGAACACCAACAATGGCGATCTGAAACCAAACTTCCACTAATATGACAGCCTAAAACAAACTATCAATGCTCATTACTACGCACTAACTCAAAACCAAAAACAATGCATAAACCAACACCTGGCAACCAAGTACCTAGCTCGACAGTCGAAGAGCCTAACTCCATAAAAATCCTCTTGCTGCCATAAACCCAAAACCCCATGCTAGCTTAGTTAAGCATCAATAGATTAAGGCTAGGTTTAGTTTAGGTTATAAGACTTAGCTAAAAAAAACATCAATAGGATAGTTAAGTCACTAACTCACACTAATATAGCAATAGGTACTAACACCAATATTAACATTCACATCAATGCTAATATTAATATTAACATTCATATCAATGTTAGTATTGATAATAATATTCATATCAATATTAATATTAATATTAATGTTAATGTTAATATTAATACTAATATTAATACTAATATCCTAATTTACAATAAGTTGCTTACTAACTAATAAGTATACGTATATGTATACATAACATTTATAACTTGTATAAATATAAATACCAGCACACGAATACATAATAATTATACACACACAGATATATATATATATATATATATATATATATATATATATATATATATATATATATATATATATATATTTATACTAATGCACTCATATCTATAATATATAATTATACAACTTATAAATTTACATATATATATGTATATACTTATAACTGGCAAACAACAGATTTAAGGTATTGGAAATATATTTTAAAACCAGCTTAAATACAAATCTAAAAGTACGAATCAGACGAAGGTAAAAAATTGAAAACCATACTAACATTCATTATAAAATTTGATATTTGAATCCAGACTGATTCTGATAATAATAAGATTCTGATGATAACACAAAACTGAAAATATAAACCATCTTTTCCGAGAATCAGGTTTTGAGTGATCTCTGAATTCTCAACAAGTTTAACATAATAAAACTAGAACTATAGTAACTTAACAAGTACCAAACCATTCAGAAAAACAAACTAATCACAGATTCCAAAGTGTTAGATGCAGATGGTCAAGACCATGACACCTTTCACAAAGTTGCTTGGGAATTTTTATTGTCTCCCAAAAGAGTCTGGAGGCCTGAGCCTTCTCTCCACTCAGAAGCAAGGCCTTTCTCTATATGCCAAATGGATTATTCGCACCATCACTAGGGATGAAGCATGGAAGATTTTGGTTCAGCATTGCATTTCTTTCAGATTTCCCATCAACAGGCTTGCATGGAAGGGGATTAGCTTTCACACCCTTCTCATTATGCGAGAACATGTGCTCATATAGGGCTCTTTTGTTGTCAAGAGCATATGGAAGGCTTGGGAATTTGTTAAGCCTTGGCTTCGTTGGTCTGGTGATGAGTTTCGTGATGGGGTCTCTTTGAACCAGGAGAACATTTGGCAATCTCCCTAGTTTTCCATCTAAGGTATTTCCCTTGCCAAGACTCAAGGTGCTAGTGCTCTGCATTTTTTCAAATGAGGTATCAAGACTCCTAAAGATATTTTCTCTAAGGTTTCCATGAGTTTCAAATCTTGGGAAGATATGCATGTCCAATACTGTCTTGCCTGTCTAGATCTGAAAACTTTTGACTTATTGCTTTCTGCAATTCAGGGCACTTAATTCATAAGGTGGGTAGTCAATCTGTTAGACCTTGGTGGACTGATTGGAAGTGGTATCCTGCAACTCCTTTCACTAGTTACAAACCAATTTTGGGTTATAGATGGCTTTCTCCCCATCTATCGATGATGGATACGCTCAATCAAAGATAGCATTTGCAATCTTCTCTTTCTCAATGGAGAAAGTGCTTTGACACTATTTGGAGTGCTATTATAGAACCCAAGATTGCCCATTTTACTTGGTGTCTGGCTTTTCAAGGTCTTCTCCTTGGGCCTCAGCTCAAGCATATTGGGGTTCTAGATCCTAGGTTTCCATTCTATGGCCAACCAAAGTCCTTCCTACATATTTTCTAGTTTTATAGATATGCTCAAAATTATTAGCACTAGATTCATGATTTTTTTAAGTTGTTTCAACTTAAACCCTTTTCTTGGAACATGGTTATTTTGGATGATTCCCTCAGGATCCTTAAGAATTTACCCATATTTAGCATACCTTCGGAATGGAGATTTTGTTCACTTTGTGGAAAGATAGAAATGTTGTTCTTTTCACTCATAGTTTTCTTGATATTAATATTGCTATCTACACTAAGGCATGCATTTGTAATAATGTAATGATGCAGATTCAAGTACAAGCAAATAAGGTGGCCTTGGAGGTGGCCCACCTTCAAGAGTTTCTTAATCACTAGGGCAACACCTCTTGTACTTTTGCTAGGGTACCTCTAGATGCCTCAATTGATACCTTGATGCCTAGAGGCTATCACCAGAGGTGCAACTCCTTAGGTTATTGCTCACACACTCTTTGTTCCTAGGCTTCCCGCCACTACTCTCCCAATGGTGGTGATGATGGATGGAGGTGTCACATAGTTTCCTTGCCCTATGCTGGCTCTGGCTAGTCCCTAGCTCCTCCTACAAGGGTATATGTTCACATTTTGAATCATTTTTAACCATTGAGAACAAAGAGAAAAAGACGAGAAGAGTGCAAAACGATTTCCAAGTAGTGTTCGAAGAGTGAGTGGTTTCTAGGAAATGGCCTTTTCGCCTGGAGTTAGCTATTTCATCCCCACAGCTAGATATGAAGGATGTTGACCAGGCCACTAATGCTACTAATGCTACTGTTGACGGTTGGACTATTCCCAGTTCACCTCCCAATCCCAAAGATGATTGGGGATTTCATGATCATGATGAACCACTTCCCTCAGTAGGCACTACTTTAGCCACTTGAGGGTTGTTTTACATTTTTTTTTTTATGAATAGTTGATGTTTCGGCCTTAGCCATGTGAACTCTTGCACAGTGATCTTGTATACCCCAACCCTTTTTTTGTGAATTATATTCTTAGTACATTATTTATTAATAGGAAAGGATTATTCATCAAAAAAAATATAGTAAATGTATAGCTTGTACTATGAATATTAATTTCCAAATATAACTTGGTCCATGATTATCATCAAACATTACAAGTTTGTGGCATAATATTGCTTCGTGTGTCTCATTAGAAACTTAACAAGATACAACCTAGTTAGTATGGTGTACACATTTTTACTAAGAAGTAAAAGAATATGCTTTTAAATAACAAAAAAAAAGAGCCTTCTTGGTATAGGTCTAAGATTCTATAAAAATATTTTTTCAAATCCCATATATTCATTATAAACACTTAATGTTGAAATGGGGATTTAATCACGATAAATCAATCACAATTATAACACTTTGAGAGGATAAGATAAAGTGGTCAAATATATAGCAATTCAAGCTAATTTGAGACTCGAGAGAATTTGGGTAACTTTCTAGAACTAAAGACTTCTTTCCATTTTGAACTCAAAAAGTGAAGATTGGTTTATAGAAATAAGAAAGAAGATACACTTTGAGAAGATATTTTTTATTTAAAAGATGAAGTTTCCAAAGTGCAAATTGGGAAAAGAATTTAAATTCTTTATTTTGGAGAGATATTTGATTTCCATAAATTGAAAAATTTTTTTTAATGAGGGATTTTCCCATTTTTTAGATATTATAACTAACACTTTTGATTTTTGAATTTCTAAGAATATTAATTGAATCTAAATTTTAATTAATTAGATATGTGAAATTAATATGAGATTAAATGAGTTATTAGAAATTGACACATGAAATTAAGTTAATTTGGAGGAATATTAGATGATTTGAATTATTATTTTTAATACATAATAGGTTGAAGCCTTGAGCATTTATTATTTATTTATTTATTTATTTATTTATTTTTATTTTTATTTTAAAGGGGTAAATGCTTTGACCTAGAGCTATGAACCAGTGTGACCACAAATGGGGGACCTCGTCCCCATTAGATTTGAACCTTGATGGCAAGGATAACAACATAACAACTTAACCATCACAACATGCCACTATTGGCTTGAGCATTTATTATTGATTTATTATTATTTATTATAATTAATTATTATTATGTGTTAAGCTTGAGTGAACATGAACCCAAGACCTCCTAGATGAGAGGTTCACAATTTACCATTGTAGTGTAGGCTATAGCCTAGATAATTTGGATTATTATTGTTTGAGACATAATAGGTTGAAGCCTTTAGTATCTATTATTTATTTATTATTATTTGTTAAAATTAATTATTATTATTATGTGTTACACTTGAGTAAACTTGAACCCAAAACCTCCCAGATGAGAGGCTCACAATTTACCATTGTATTGTAGGCTATAGCCTAGATCATTTGAATTATTAACTTCAAACTATAAGATTTAAAAACAATTGAACTTAATTAACCAATAACGATTAATTAAATAAGACAAATTAATTAAAAAATATTAATTATTTGATTAATTTTGTGGAAATGATTAAGTGATTGATAGAATTAGATTTTAGAGGGATAAATATGATTAACTAATGATTAAAGAACTATTAAATAATAGATAAATAATTAATGATTTAATGTGAGCTCACAAGCATGTCCGATTTTGGGATTCTACAAATTTTAGGACCTCCTAGCTAGATACATATCCTATGCTATTCTATGGACATTTAATTTATAAATTATGACATCTATGAGCATGTATTTTTTTGTGACTGGTACAATCATCATTGTATGTATGCACCAAAGCTATCTTTAAATATATTAATATTTTTCTAATGTATTAGCAAGGTTAAGTTCTATCAAAGTGAATAAAAAACTACTAATATATTATAATTACACTGTTTGATTTAGCTAATACAATTTTAAAAAATTAACTAGTATTCATCAAACATAATGATATATTTTCTTTATCTATTAATTTAATAATAATTTCATTATTGGGTTTCTTATGCCTAATAAAGTGTGCAAATTTAAATAAGTTTAATGGATAGTGAGGTAGCACAAGGGGGTGTGATCATGGACCTAACTTAAAATTTATTTGCTTTACCCAAGGAAACAATGGGCTTTCTCATAAATAGGGGTTCATTAAGATTGTCCCCCAATTAGGAGCAATCATAGAAAGTATCATTTTTGTTGAAATCAAAATGGTTATTGTTTCCACTTATAGTAATAATGTAAGATACTGTAATGGAAACAAAAAATATTCACACAAACTTGCAAGCACAAAGCTTGCTAAACACGATACCTTATGGCTCAATAAAAATAATTAAGTTTCTACCATTTCCCCTTTATTGGATGACTACAATGTCATTTGATGTTGAGGATATTGTTTCCTTCTCTGTACTTTTTTCCATCGAGAATATTTTGTATGGAATCTCTCTACTTTTAACCTACTTGGTTTCCATCAACACAAAATTCTCCAAAAGACCTAGAGAGAAACATCAAGTAGAATTTGTTTGTGTGTGTATGTGTGTGTTTCTTCTATGAAATCTAGGATTTTGCAATGTGTCCATTATCAATGAGGTTGGGAGGAGGAGGAGAAAGATGAGAAAATGGGGGAGGAGAAAGGGCTTTGTATCTCCAATAATAGATTGAGAGGTAGGTGGGATGGCATAATGTTGAGGTTCAACCCCAACCCACCCAGAAGGTTGTCCTAGTAATGTTGACTTGCCCATAGCAAGATGTTTTTGACATTGGGATGTGAGGTGACCCGTTAAGAAGAGTATTATACATCTGAAGGCAATTGTCTTATAGTCCACCAATTTCTTACAAACTATATTTCCCATCTTCTGTAGTATTTTCATATGAAAGCCTTTTCAAAACTCCATTTTACAGATATTCAAGCATAGATGGTATTTTAAAAATCAATAGTTTCCTTAGAGGTGAAATGATATTTCCCCAAGCCATTATTGATGGATCAAAGGTAGTCAATTTCATTAAAAAATAGGAAAATATACAATAATTGCAACCAAAAATAAGTTGCAGTAAAGATTTCTATACATAGATCAAAGTTGAGGAACCATGTTTTCATACATAAGAAATCACTTGAAAGGTTCAAGGAGTGTTCTATAGTCCCAACTTTTGAGTCAAATTCTAGAATAAAGAATCATTGGCATAGCTATTAATCCAACTTTCACCTCCATGTATTATTCCACTTCTTAGTAATCCATGAATGCAAATCACATGAATTTGGCAATACCATTGTGAATCTACAAATTAGGTCATAATCTTGCAAAAATTATACCTGATCCTTTGCCAATTTATCTAGACATGCCTCAAGAAATGAAGACGGGGAATGGATAGGAAGAGAGGAGCATGGTTGGGAAATATTTCCAAAGTTGGAATAAGCCAACCCACTAATGGAACTATGGAAACCATCACCACCAAATTGCATTGCAAACCTTGAAGTTCCTATTAATCATAGAAGCATTTGACAAGTTTGTTGTAGGCTTTGGACAGATAAAAAATTAGGGCTTTTTAAATCCCTTTGAAACTGAGGCATCTTGTCTCAAAGCCTTCCAAAAATTTAATTGAGAACATTGAATTGAATCAGGGAAATCATAAAGAAGGATTCCCATATTTAAAACCTTAATAATTCCCCTTTCAAATTTAAAAATTGGGCCATCCAACATTGTTTCAAGAGTCTAATCTTGCACAACACAATCTTGATTCATTGAGTTGCTATCTAGTGAGAGGCATAATTTGTAGTGCTACAGAAGTATAATACACTAAATGTTTCCAAACCTTGTGGCAAAGAACAACAATCATTGTCCCAATTCTAAATAATATTTTAAAGAAACAAAATTGTACAAAAGGAGAGCAAAAATGTGTAGTATTAATCAATCAATGTATTCTCATAATTATCTTGTTGATTTTATCTATTATATTTTAATGAATTTAATCACTATCTTATTTTTAAAATGGGATTTATATATTCTTTATTTTTTTTGTATATTTAAAATTTCTTAAGTTGGTTTTCTAAGAATTTAATTTTTTTTTAAATATACTTAAATAAATTTCTAGTTTATGAGTAACTCGATAGTGTATTAAGAAAAGCATATTATTGAGAGGATTTATTTAAATTTGGAATTTGTATTTTTGCTTCATGTGATTTTTTGTCAAGATATCAATTTGAAATCAAGCAAGGGTTAAAATTTATTCAAGAAATAATAAATACTGAGCATGGGCATCAAACAACCCTATCAAGAATCAATAGGTGATCTAACTATTGAGATAGATCCGGAGATAATTGACACTTATCCACAATATTCCAATTCGCTACTTTGTTCCACTCCCTAGGGATAGAGTGAAAGAAACAAAATATAAAGAAGCACACAAATTAGGGATCTAGTTAACAACCAAAGCTAACATGCCAATTAGTTGCTTTAAAGTTGAATAGTATATCAATTTCATACTTCATTTCGCATTATATAAAATAAAATATAATTTGGTAATGATACATTTGGTTCACTTATGGAATAACACATTTCTTTCCATTTTTATTGCTGAAGTGTTTTGATATTTCTATCAAGATTGTATTGTGGAGATCTTAAGGTAAAACTCATTGAACCATGTTTCATGCTTGTAGTGGTTCACAAGAACTCATCTCTCACAAGAATGAATTGGACATTTAGCTCATTGCATCTCAATGCTACTCTAAAAGGAGAAATATTAGGTTTTCCTAGAAGCTCGCCCATCCTAATAGGAATCCAATTGAAGTATGCTTAACCGTGAAGTTTCCTACAAGAATAAACCCACTTAGGTTGATTAAAAACCATTCATTATAGAGTCTCATTAGCTCATCAATTGATAAGTATGAGATATTTGAAGTGTGTAGTTTTCAAATCAATCACATTGGCTTGTGTCTTGTGCCTATTGGTTCAAAAGAACTCATACCTTGTCTCATGAGCATAAAGTGAAGCATTGGACATTCTGGAAAGGTTGCTCATCCTAGTACAACCCCAAATCAAAGATTAAACATTAAACCTAATTAAATAATATTAAAAACAATTTTTTTAACGCTACTGAAAAATTTTCAAAATCAAATCTCATAGGACTACCATACCCAAAACATAAACACCATATTTTTTAATAAATAGTCAATTTCATCTACAAACTTTGTCTTTTCAACTTTTGGAAGATCCATAATCTCCTACCAACTTTGTCTTTTTACTTTTTGAAAGATCTATATCAATGTTTAAAGAACACCAACTTTCCAAGAAAATAAGATTATGTTTGGACTTTGTACCATTTTTGCTAGTTGGACACACGAGAACTAAAAATCAACTAGTGAAATGGGTGCATTGAATTTGAGAGCTCAACGACCACATCTCAATCATAGGCATTTCATTTGTATGGAGAGTGTAATAAGATAATGTCATATTCCATGCAATACTTTGTGCAACCAAGATCATGACAGCTGCATTTGTGTTCATCAATAAAGAAGCACCATGAAAAATGATAGTAAAAACATGTAACATTTCCATCAACTTTCCACACTTCCCACTTTCAAGGTTCTTTGAGGTGGTTTTGGCCAACAGATTGAAATGAATACAGATTTTTTTCTGATTAAGTGGATTTCAGTTGGTGTGAAAACATGACCCAATCTTCCGAATGTGATGAAAAAGGTCAGTTGTTTGTTGACTTGGTTTTGACAATGAAAATCTCATCAAGACTTGCATCATTGTGGGAAAGAATCTTTTATCCTTGTCAATTCATAGAAATGGCCAGTTTGAACTTTATATGTTAATGCCAAATTAGTTGTTGTTTCTGCTTTTCTTCCCTCATCAAAATATTATTTTGAGACAGAAAATAATGCTCTCCACCAATAAAAAGTGTTGATGTTTTTGTGGATAGAATCCGTGCCGTGCTGGATATCTCAACGCGATTTCTGATGAAGTGTACGATAGATAGATCTGATTGTATTTTCTGATGACAGTATTATTCTCTCCAATGCTTCAAGTTCAAAACTTTTTTTTTTAATGGAGGTTCAGCAATTTTCCCGGGTATGATTCCGGATAAACTTTTTTTAAATGCATAGCAGTATTATTATATTCAATGGGTAAGTTCAAATGGTTTTTTTAACGTTCATTATAATGTAGATAATGTATGGTTTTAGTGTCTTCTTTGGTGTATTTAAATAGAAGTGTTTGTCTCTAAATAATCGTCATCACATTAAGAGTATGAAGTTGGTTAATAATGATTAGTGGAAAAGGATAGGGGTTTGCAATTAAAGTTTTGATATGATTTTGTGTATCTTAAAAACATATAAGGTTAAGATCAAGAGTGGGTGTTTTGTAATATGGATTGATAGGAAAGGTAAATATTTATAAATAGATGCAAATAGGGTTGAATGTATGGAAATGCATGTGGGTGAGGGTAAATGAGGATGGATAGATATTTAACATAAAAATATATCTTACTATAATTTAGTTTATCATATGTCATTATGCAATTGGATTAGAACATTGTCTTACAATATATTTAAATCAGTTTAGCAATTGGTATGGTTATGAAATTTTACTACTATATTTTGTTCAGAAGCTCCTTTGAGGCACACTTGAATCCTAATTAATAATATATTTCAAGGTATACAATCACTCACAATTATGCATGCATAACTAAAAATGTATGAATCAAAATAACATAGTGGTCCATGTAAAGTGATGAGCCAAATGTCTACTTAATGTGTACTAGTCCACAATATATATCGAGGACATAGTGATCTTCTACTCCTAATGTGACTAATCCATTATGAAATAACTTTTCATGGCCTCAACAAGACTTCCAATACCCAACATAAACTATTATGTAGAAACATGACATACAAGTAGCTATCTTATGCATTGACACAACTAACCATGCCTTCACTTTCAATATATGTGGTCTTTAGATACATTAAATCCACATGAACCGCCATGAATAACCTATAAATGTTAAAACGAATGTCATACCTACAATCTCATGATGTAACAATTTATTCTAATAGCATCCCAAATAGCTATTAAGTATAGTGATTTTCAAACTCTATTCATTACTCTATTCTCTTTGACCACTAACTCATATCTTTGGACTTGATCATCAAAATAGTAAATACAATTGATTTGATCATCTCTTCCCCTAATACAAACTCTCACTTGTGCTAACTTACAAGAACCAATCGAGCAAATTCGTCCCACTTTACTTCTGGAAACTCTTCTTAAATGAGTTACATGTCACTATGGAGAGTCAAGGATCATCTAAGCTTTAAAAAACTCACTAAAGAAACTATAGATGTTTTTATACTACTTGCATGGTATCACTTGCAATCATTATCATATGAAACCATGCTCAAGTTGTCATCACTTAGACAACTAGCAACTATTTGTGACCTTGGCACATTAAAAATTGCACAAAATAAATGGCTTTGGTACTTGAGGTAATCCATACAAAATACCTACTAATGGCAATAGAATAAATCACAAATACCAAGGAGAAACTTCTTGTGCTTTCAAGGAATGTGAAACAATGCCTAATGAGGGAAATATGTTCAAGCACTACTAACGATCACAACAATAGTATTTAGAGGTATTATGCAACTTTCTATAAATATAAAAATCAATGCACACAAGGAAATGAATAATGCTTCTAATGACGAGAATGATACAATTCTCCAACATTGCCCACATCATTTATTTTCTAGCCTTCATATTCTCCTACTACTTTCTACTCACGAATTTACTCAAATACTTCCATGCAAAAGATGTATATTGTAGTGCCTCCCATGTTTGCATTTTGTACCTTGTTATATTGTGGATTTGAGAGATACTTTATTACTCATGTTAGATGACATTTGAGATGACCCAATGGTGAAATACTATATTTTGATTTACCAGTATCATAGATGTTAGATGTTATGTTGTTCAGTTTGATCATATCCACATGATGATGCTTATTGATGTGACATGATGCTTTATGATGATATCTAGTTATTTTGTATTTGGACATATATATTTTTTTATGATTATATGATGGACATATTGGATTCTGGATGCTTTAATGTGATATTGCAGTTACTTACTCCACTCTTGCTTTGGGATGTTTTATGATGCAGTGAGTGATTTAAACAGATTATTTTAATGTGATTAAATAAATGGTTATTAATGTGATTTAATGAATTTATTGCTTCAGCTATATTGTTATATGCAATTACACTTGATCGTGTTGTTTACTGTGTAGGATTTATATGCCTAGCAGTGGCACATGGAGTTAGTGATTTGACTATCCTTACCTAGTCAATGTCTTCCCTCTATTGTTGACATATCCTAATTAATTGATTAATTAAACCCTCTAGTGATTTAATAAGTCTGGACTTGTTTGCATTATGTGATTAGACCCATGAGCATGTCTATGTATTTAAAGGTTCGCAATTATTGTGAAAGTTATTAAGGAATGTTGTGATTTAATAGTTTTTGGGAATTTTATATCTTAAATTTAATTATTTTAATTACTGACAGCTTTTGCTGTAGTTGAATTCCATCTAATTGGAATTGCTCAATTTTTTCTGGGTTGAGAAGGGTTGTTTTAGTGAGCCAGTTAATTTCCTAATATTATTTTCCACTTTTGAAAGTGAATATATATCCCAAAAGTGAATTATTTCCTCACTTCTCACTTGCGAAAAGAAATTTAGAGAGCAAATTCCAAAATCCTCTTTGAAAGATTTACTATTTTGTTCAATGTAGGAGCTATGGGCGTGGGATCATCACGAGGTTGAGCTCGTTGGATCCAACTTGAGGAGACCTTCATTTGCTGAGATTTTCGACAGTGACTGCGGGTAAACTATTTTATTGCATGCATTCTCGTTTTAACCCTTTTGGCTATGAGGTAGGGATCTCTCATTTTATTGTTATCCTCTATTTGAGTGTCTGTTTCTAGTACTAAATTTTTTGGAGGCTGATAACTAGTGTTCCCCTCCATTTCTACATGTTAGCTCTACCTGGTTGGGCGAGTACAAGCGTATGTCCTTTTATGGACGTGAGGGTTTGGGGTTTCGTACTGTCATGCTAGTTATTTTTGCATACGGACTCTGAACCCATATTTTATTTGATATTTATGATTTTTATACTCAATTACATAATGGGTTTTACTTTTGAGATTTTTTTCATTTTTGGTTTTCACCTCAATTTGTGTGCCACCTAGTTTTCTAAGGTTTTCTCTACATGGAAGTTGGTCATGGATCTAAACTATTCATAGGGGGATATCTATTTGACCCTTGATCTATTTCATTTGTATTTGATGTGTTTCTCATCTAGCCCTTGTTGGTTATGATCTTTGTGTAGTTGGTGTGCCCACACACAAGCATGTGAGCATGCATTGGTCAGGTTCTTGCAAGGCCCAAACTCCTAGTTGATATCGTTGGAGTCACATTCATTCAGGGGTTTTCCTACAAGCACTCATCATGTGATGACCATGGGTATGTAGGGTAGACATGGAGTGGCTTCTCTAATGTACCCTAGCTCAAAAGTGGTTGACAAGGTAACGTGAAGAGGTTTTTAACAAGTGATAAGAACAAAATTAACAAATGGAAAAGAAATAAACTTAATGAAATATAAGATTAAGGAACACTTGGCCTCCCTAGGGAGTTGATCGAAGGTGTGTGTGTCTGGCTTCCTGACGGAGCTGATTGAAGGCATAGTATGTGGCCTCCTGCTGGAGTTGATCAAAAATACATTCTGAGTCTGGCCTCTCGAGGGAGTTGATCAAAGGCTTGAATTACTTACGCTACCCGATGGCACGTAATAACACTCCACTAGAGTCCTTGCATAGTTATCCTTAGTAAGTCTGACCAGTGACCTATTGTACTACATTATCTTCTAGGTCATATAGACATTTTGTATCATGTAACTATTGATTGGCATGTGTGTTATCCATGGGTGATTGTCTTTTGTGATTGTGGTAGGATCACTATCACCATCAGCATGGTGGGAGTGGGCCTATGGGTTCGATGTGGTTGGGAGGTATAGCTACCTTTACTACTAGGAACCAAAGTACAGAGCTGGCCTTTCTCCATGTTTTGTTTTGGAGTTCGATGCTCACATGGTTCTTTGTATCTTCTCGAGTATGTTTTCATGTGATTTCTATCATTTTAGTTTATAGAGATAGTTGATTTATGCTCATGTATGTTCACTATGAAGTTTCTTTCTGCATGATTACACTAGATTCTTAGATCAGATGTATGGTTGAGATGTTAGTTTTATGTGATCTCCTTAGGCTTTCAAGTGTTTACTCCTCAACTATTGTGGATCTAGTATTCCCTAATGTGGAGGTTCTAACTCTTTTCCCCTTTAAATTGTTCATCGGACTACTTCTTTGTAATCTTGGGCAACAAAAGTTCAGCATTGGTTGATACAAGAAATGTATCACACACCTTAGAGAGAAATATCATGCAATACTAGAAAGTATCGCACAGCGGTAAGAAGTTCTATCATGCGAAACTAGTAAAGTATCACATGGTAGTAGTAAGTTATATCGTTCAATACTAGAAAGTATCACATGGTAGTTATAAGAAGTAGCACGTGATATTAGAAAAGTATTTCCCGATAGTATTGTGAAATGTTGTATGACACTAGAAAAGTATCGCCTAATTTATTTACAAAAACCTCCTCAAGAAAAAAAATAGGTTTCTCTGAACTTATTGGTGTAAAGTCAAAGGGTGTTTTGGGTACCCTCTGAGGTTGCGCCCCTTTCTAGGCCTCAACAAGTCAAAGATTATTGGTTTTGTGGTTGTGTAAAATTTCATTGTTGGTTTTGATCATGATGGTAAGTAGTGATGCTTGGAGAGTCGTTGGATGTTGGGATTGCTTGGTTAAGTCTTCTGCTGCGATCATTTGATAGATTGCATGTTGATGTTGTTTGAATCCATGCTTATTACTTCAAAAAAAATGTTTTTCCTTTTATTTATCCTTGTTCCAAGGATCTCCAGGTGGGGCATTACATATATGTATTAAATTTCACTTGCAAACATTCCCACTAACCAATTAATAATTTTTATGCTTAATACTCCATCTCCTGGATCTTAATGATATCCTTTTGATCAATCGACCTAGTGAATCCACTAGAGAATTTTCTCTCAATTCTACACCTCCAACTATATTGTCTAGTAGGTTCTCATTTCATATGGGATATACTTGTTGTGATACAATTAATTTTCAATTATTAAATGACTAATAATAGTTACCACAAGTAACTTTGTAATAGATTATTATAAATAGACAATAAAGAAAATTTGGATAAAAATATGCATAAAGGACAAAATGTTTAATGATGGTAATGGAGAAGGTAATTTAAATTTATTATTATTAGCTTCATAGAATATTAGCTCAAGGTACCACTTGAGGTTTTTAATCATGCAAAACAAATATCACTAAAACACAAATATGGATGGAAATAATTTAATTGACATAAATGAATGAAATTAGAAATAAATGCACTACCCATGAGATACAATTTTAGAAGAGTGGATTAAAATAAATTTCACAACGATAGACAAGTAGGCTTGAGGAGATATTTGGCATTTATATTCGCCAAAATTAAAACTATTCTCCTATGGTGTGAAAGTATTAGTGATATTGTCCAAGGGTTTAATTGGTTGAAGCAATGAGTTTTGGTAGTGGAGGCCCCAATAAAAATCTTGAGAAGGGCATCTTTATGGAATTCTAAGTTGTGACTCTTCATCTTCCAATTGTTGTTTGTAGTGTGGCTCCCATAAGGAGCTTGGATAAGTTTGTATGTCTCGTGTTGTTTCTCGAATGAGCACAAGAGTTGTAAATGATCTACAATATATATTTTTTTAAAAATTAGTGATACTGAAGAAATGGTCATGATTTAGTATATAATATAGATGGATCTGTTGAGTACTCCTTGTCAATAAGGTGATGTATTGACTCATGCATTATTTACATAGTACTTAGACACTACTAATTACCAAATGTTGATAAATAATCCATAAATTTAAAAAAATGAATAAAGTTATTTTGCAAAGAAGAGAAGAAAATGAGATAAGGTTACAAGATGATTGAATAATATGGGAATGAAATATGAAAAGAGACAAGATATGATGCATATATGAAAGAAACATGATGAGAATGTGACAGATACATGATGAGAATGTGAAAGAGTAAATATTGAAGAGTAATTAAGTGTATATCATGCAAAAGTGTGGAGAATATAAATGAGTGAATATAAGGGTGATAAGAAAAGAGAAAATAGAGAGAGAAAATATATGTTAAAGCAATAAATTTAATAAAGGAATTACAAGAGACATTATATATTCTCTTGAAGAAAGTATGTATATGATCCCATCTTATATTGTCTATTTTTCTATCATTATAACTGTTATTTTTTGACTTAGAATATTATTTCACATTAAGAGTTCAATCTACTAATTAAGGTCATCTCATATATCATATTATAGTAGAAAATATTTCACCTTAAAAGTAAGTGAAAATAAAAACCAATTTTGATGTTTATTTAACATTGTGGATGTGTAGCATGTTATGAATATTTATTTCCAAATATGACTTGCTCCATGATCATCATCAAACATTACAAGTTTGCGGTATATTATTGCTTCATGTATATAACTAATAACTTTACAATGAAATACAAATTATTTAGTATGGTCCGAACACTTTTTGCTAATAGATTATACTTTTCAATAGAAAAAAATAGTCCCTCTTTCAACATTAACTTCTAAGATTCTATAAAAAATTCTTTCCCAATCTCATATATTTATTATAAATACTATATTTTGAAATAGATATTTAACTAGGATAAATCAACCATTATTACAACACTCTGATAGGATAAGATAAATTAATTAACTTAAAATAATTAATCTCACTCAAGCTAAACAGTGAGATTAATAATAAATGTTTATCCCAAAATAATAACTATTAATCAAACTAAACCCTACAAATAGCATATTAATAAACATGGTGATCAAAGAATTGAAATATAGAATCAAATGGAAACAATTTAATGCTCCAAAGCATCTATTGGTTTTATGCACTTTATTGAGTTGTGGCACTTACAGGTGATTCTAGTGGCATCTTGACACAAAGATTGAAAATTTTGAATGTAATTGATTACAAAAGACTTTGATAAAAAAATTGCATAAATTTGATGCAAATAAGAGATGAAAGATGATGGAAAATGAGAAGTTTATATAGAGATTCAATCAGTCAAGATTAATCCAAAAAAAATTAAGATTGATGTATAAAATAATTTGAGATTAGAGAGGTTTTGTTGGGATAAGGTGACTCAGCCTTACCACACTTTATTGCTTTATTTTTGCTTTCCTGGAAAGTTGCTAAATGAAGCTAGATTCTTCCACAAGAAAAGACTTGGAGTAGAAAAATAGAAAGCTTCTATTTTTTGGTGATTTATTCTCTTATGCTTTTTTTTTATGCAATGGTTGTGCATAAGGAAATTTCTCTAATAATTGGTAGATGCATTTAATGTAGACACTTTAGAACCTGTTTCCTCTTGTATGAAAACTCTATAAGTACAAAGCATTGTTGCAGAGAATGTAGAGAGAGATGAGAAGTTATTTGCACAGCATTATGCTGCCAAATTTTATCTAGAATGGAGCAAGATGTAAATCTCCATGTGAAGGCTGAAAATGTATTGTAACTTCTTGTTGAATAATACATTAGCTTGATGGTTTGGAAGGTGGGGTTTTTTACCTGGAAAAGTTTTCCCCACATATATCTGTGTTCTCTATTCTGTCTCATTATTTTAGTTTCATGATTGTAGAATAATTATCTATATTTGATAATGCTGTTGAAATTTATTTAGATTGGTAAATTGCAATCACTTTCCTTTAAGGTTTTAATTGTGGGAAATCAACTATGTATGTTTCTACTTTTATGGCATAGTAGTATGCACTTGTATTTGCTCATTAGAAGTTGTTCAATGAACTATTGGATACAGGATGTGCATACTGATCTTAGATGAATTCCTGGGATGCTCTCATTTCCCTTCAATTAGTATCAGAGCTTAGTTTTGTGAATTGCATGTTGCTTGCATGTGAGGATTCACAAAGTATTTGGTTCTAGGTATTTCTTCTATTAAGATTTCTTAGCTTGCAGAGCGTAAAGAAGTTTGTTTTGAAGAAATTAACTAATAAATAATCCTTTGATGAGTGGAAGTCTTGCAATTGATTTATTCTTTTAGGAGACAATAGACATTTCTTGAAGGATGGTGAAGGTAGAGAAAATAGAGTTGGTCATATTCAAATGACATTGATTTGGAGCTTTTGGTTGACAACAAAATAACTTTTGATGCATGGGTATTTGAAGGTATCTTTTTTGTTACCTAGAATGCATAGAGGCTATGGAGTTGATCATTGGATGATCTGGAAGCTTTTGGATAGCCTATATCTCTTAGATGCATGTACTAGTAGTGGTTGTGGAATTGGTCTACAAGTAGGCCTGGAGTTCCAATACTATGTTCTCCTCTTAGATGTTCATACATGCATGACTTGGATTCTTGTTTGTTGGATCTGAGGGGTTTATAGATTTTCCTTTTTTAAAAATCTATGGTGATGTTCATCTATGATAATCCATTATTTTGGTTTCAATTGTTTGGTATTTTATTTAGATTTTGAGTCTTCCAGATGAGAAGTGGGTGTGGATGTGCATGGGTGTTCTTAAACACAATGTTTTTGCATATTTTGCATGCTGAAATAAAAACTTCTAGTTTTTTGTGGATCTACTGAAGAGCTATTTTCTAGACTCTTGTTCCTTTAGAGTGGTACCAGATGAGATAGTTGTAGTTCTACATGCATGCATTCTTTGTGCATGGTGAGAGGAGGTTTCTTTCTTTCTCTACATGGAGATGTTGGTACGTGATCATTCACTCAGCATTTTTGTGGTGATGCTTTGTTGGACTCATGGACTATGGTGCTTGATGTGGACATAATTGGCAAATCAGATTTGTGCTTGATCTAGTGTTTGATTCATGTTGTCTACATGATTATTCTCTTTGATCTCATTTGTCTATGTCACTAATGTGACAGTGGTTTGCATGTTGCAGTGGATCTACAAGTTATGCAATCAGATGGGTAGGCCACCCATTTAATTGTAGTGGGATAACTTGGATGTGGACTATCTATATCCACTAGATTTGATTCAATGTTGGTGCAGACTGGTTAGCTAGCCTTGTTTTTGGTCACTTGTACATTTGTGTGGTTGCTTTGAGATGAGAGGATGGATGATATTTGAGTACTTGGATAGTCAGTTATGGAGTCCTAAAGCATTGTGAATTTCCTTAGTGTGAAGATCTTGGTTTCACCTAGTGTTATGTGTGGACCTAGATGATTTTCAAATTTGGAGGATGGGGTGTCATATGCTTGGAGAGCTTGGTATCATGCTTCAGTGGGAGCTTTAGCAATGGCTGTATTTTTCTATCATATGGTGATGGATGATCTACTTTAGTGTTGCAAATGTTGGAGGATGCCTTAGATCTTGTTGCTGCAAAACGGTCTTTCACATTTGTTGGTTCACTAGGTGGAGATGTTATCTTCATGTGATTGGATATGTTGACATCTTTAGGATCCAAGGGGTCCTTGGTAGAGATGTTGTTTATGCTTTTATTTAATATGTTATCATGGTGGCTTTTATGTCATGATTTTATCTTTATTACCAGTTTAGAGTTGTGACATGATACAATTATTTGATATGATTAGATGAAGCATGTTATCTCTTTGGAGGAGATGGTTTAGATGATGATGTCATGTTTATGTTCCTGATTGCATGTTTGGAGCTTTGACATTGATCTTGTTTTAGTTTCTTTGTATTGAGTACTTTGATCATTTTCCTGATACTTCATGACAATGCTATGTTGCAATGGAGTTTTGCATGGAGTGATTGATTATAGGTGCTTGTGGATACTTAGAGACTTAGGTTAGGCTAGAGTTCTCTTGAGATGAGAGACATGTTGTTGAGATGTATACTCTTGATGAGATTTCAATAGACAATCCAAGGAGCCTACACTTTTTTGGACATGAGTTCAATATAGACTTATGAGGAGATTGTTCTTGGATAAGTCACAGGGTGACTTGCATATCTTGGAGGAGCATTCCCATTCCCCACTCTTGGTCTACTCGGTAGTTTATCACTTGAGAGGTATTTCCCAATGTTACTTTCAGGTGCTTTTTCTTTTCTTCCATATTCATGGATCTTGAGCTATAGTTAGATGGTTTTGGAGGATTCATTATGAGAGATGGATAACCTGATTATCTCCTTGAGGTGTATTTTCATTTATGATGGAAATAGGAGATGGTAGTGGGCTGATTTCCTAAAATGGGAATGGAGTTATTTGATCTTCTTTGAGAGGCTTACATCCATGTAGATTTATGATATCATGTTATGTTTGACCTCTTGAGGTTGAACAGTTTTAAATGTTGTTGTGGCTTTTCTCTTGGGATTGTGAAAGAGATCATACTTGGCATAGTTGACATTTAGAAGTTTTTGTAGAAGGACATGTTGCATGCTTATGATTTGTAGTTTCTTTCTTTGGTCTTGGTTATCTTCTTTTATGTTTTGGTTCACATAACATTGTTTTTGAGATTTGTTGAAGCTATGGTGGTCACTCTTTTGTGGTCATTTGTTATCACTTGTACTTCATTGTTTTTGTGATGACAAGGTGGTTCCTTTATCTCTTTTCTTTTTTGGATGTGGAGAACATAGGAGAGTTGTGGAGATTGGATGAGAGAGATGTTTCTTGTAGTGCTTTTTCTACAAGATTTGCATATCTTTGTGGATGGTCCTTGGTACTATATGATTGCACTTTCTTTGTGTTGTTATCAGTAGACTCAGTATGCTTTTGATTTTTCAAATTTGACATTACCCATGCAATGAGAGTTCTTGTATGTGTTTGGTCTTCATCGACTGGTTTGCACATAGAGCTTGAGGTTGCAGTTTATGGGTTAGTTATGTTGTTGGCATGAGTTTTCTAGTGTTGGATACCTTTGAGGTATGGGCAATTGGATGGGTTAGCATTTACTATGGATGTTATTTTCAATCTCATGGGTTTATCAATTGGATTGGACAAATTAGTTTAGTTGTTGTTCTGGCTGATGTTTTATCTTATTTTCTAGAGGATGACTTCACAGTTTTGTTGGGCTAAGAATTTGATGTTTTTGGTGCTTCTGTGTAGCTCATGAGCACAATGGAGTGGTGGCAGTGTGTGTAGCCTTTGTTATCACATGGATCTTATGCTTGTATTATTTGGACAAGTGTCTAATTGGAGCATAAGAGCATATGTCATGATTTATGTTGTTTCATGGATGGTTGTGATTATATAGTTTCATCAGTTTGAATCCTGTAAGGTCCTCATCAAGTGTGAGATTGTTGGGACAAGGTGACTCAACCTTACCACATTTTATCACTTTATTTGCACTTTCCTATAAAGTTGCTAAATGAAGCTGGATTCTTCCACAAGAAAAGACTTGGAGTAGAAAAATAGAAAGCTTCTATTTTTTGGTGATTTATTCTCTGATGCTTTGTTTTTATGCAAGGGTTGTGCATAAAGAAGTTTTTGAAATAATCTGTAGATGCGTTGAATGTAGACGTTTTAGAGCATGTTTCCTCTTGTATGAAAACTCTGTAAGTACAAAGCATTGTTGTAGAGAATGTAGAGAGTGATGAGAAGTTATTTGCACAGGTTATGCTGTTGGATTTTCTCTAGAATGGAGCAAGATGTCAATCTCCATGTGAAGGCTGAAAATGTATTGTAACTTGTTGCTGAATAATACATTAGCTGGATGGTTTGGAAAGTGGGATTTTTACCTAAAAAGGTTTTCCCCACATATATCTGTGTTCTCTATTCTGTCGCATTCTTCTATTTTCATGATTGTAGAACAATAATTTGTATGTCGTAATGCTGCTGAAATTTATTTAGATCGATAAATTGCAATCACTTTCTTTTAAGGTTTTAATTGTGAAATATCAACTATGTTTGCTTTTGCTTTTATGGCATAGTAGTATGCACTTGTATTTGCTTATTAGAAGTCGTTCAATGAACTATTGGATATAGGATGTGCATACTGATCTTAGATGAATTTTTGGGACACTCTCATTTCCCTTTAGGTTTTGGGTAACATTCTAAAAGTGAAAACTTTTAGTACTTGCTAGTAGGTTAAGTACTATTGTGATACTTTTTTGATTTTATGCTTTAACTAGTGATTAAATTTTTTGGTTTCTACAGCTAGAAAATTAATTGATTTTAAAAAAAATTATCGAACTAATATGTTGCATAGCATAGATGCATGATTGTTAACATTACAATTTTAAGAAATTTTTTTTCTAAGATTTGATTGGTTGAATTCATTTAGCTCTTATACTGGCTGGTGGATTGTAAAACTAAAAATCTTATATTGGCTCGGTAGACTGAAAAACTTAAAACTTTTGAGAGTTAGTTTTTATTAAGCTGAATATGATTCATTAATGTTTAATATTTTTTAATCTAACTAATTTGGTTTAATTTTTTTCATATTTTAATATTGTATTTTTTTTCTAATATAATATTTGTCATTTAATTAAAAATACTAAAAAGATATCTTTCGTATATTTTATAATAGTTTAGGAAATACTATTACATATTATTATTATAAAAAATATTATTATTTTCATATTTTAATATATTTCTAATATGATATTATGAAATGACATATATACAATAGAAAATATATATTAATAATTATATTTATAAATAAAATTATAATTATAATTATAATTAATATCATCATAGAAAACTATAATTATCTAATATTTTAATTAATTAATATATTTTACAAAATATAATAAATTTATTAAATTAAAATTATGTTTATATAAAAGCTAAAGGCAAGTACTTTTCATTTTGAACTCAAGGTTGGTTTTGGGAAATAGGAAAGAAGATAGAATTTGAGGAAATATCTTGGATTTCAAGATGAAGTTTCCAAAGTGCATATGGGGAAAAGAATTTTAGTTTTTATTTTGGAGAGCTATTTAATTTAAAAAATTTGATTCTTTTATTTATGAGGAATTTTTTTATTTTTAGAAATTGTAATTACTTTATACTTTTTATTTTCTAATTTTTTGGAATCTCAATTGAACTAAAAATTGAATTAATTAGAAATATGGAAATATTATGAAATTAACTCAAAATTAGATAAAATGGAATTAATTGGAAATTGACAAGAAATTGAATTTAATTTGGAGGAATAAATAGATTATTTGAGTTATTAAATTCAAACTATAAGACTTAGAAAATTGAGCTTAATTAATCAATAGAGATTAAATACTTAAGGTTAATTGATTAAACAATATTAATTATTTAATTAAATTTAGGAAAATGATTGAGTGATGAGAAGATTAGGTTTTAGTTTAATAAAGGTGATTTATTATTAATTAAAGAACCATCATTTAATAGAGAAATAATTAATTATTGAATATAAGCTCGTGAGCATGTCAATTTTTAGGTGTCTACAATTTTTAGGACCTCGTAACTAAATGCATAGTCTATTCTATTATATGCACATTTAATTTATAATTTATGACATCTATGAGCATGTGATTTTTTGTGAACAATCTAATCATAATTGTGTGCATGCACTAGTATTATCTTCAAATATATGAAAGTTTTGCTAGTGTATTAGCAATGTTAAGTTCTATCAAAGTGATTTAGAAACCACTAATATTCTAATTAAAATATTTGATTTAGTTCATACTTCTAAAAAAATTAATGGGGTTCATTAAACATCATGACATATTTTCCCTATATATTAGGTTGATAATGATTTCATTATTGGATTTCTTGTATGTAATGAAGTGTGTAAACTTGTGTAGGTTTAATGGACAATGGGGTGGCTCGTGGGAATGTGATCATGGATCTAACTTAAAATTACTTTGCTTCACGTAAGGAAGCAATGAGATTCTTTGTTTTATCATCTAGGCATGTAGACTCAAAGTGTTTAGAAGTGGTCAAATGTATTTCCATATATGTATTATTATTTATTCTATATTTTTTGAAGCATCTCATGATTCAGTTGTTTATTTTAACTTCTCTTGGGGGAATGTAATGGCCTTTATATTATTTGAATGACTTTAAATGCCCGCATTCATAATTAATTATCTTTTTATTAGTAATGTGTAGCCAAGACTACCATAAGAATGTGTGTGTGTGTGTGTGTGTGTGTGTGTGTGTGTGTGTGTGTGTGTGTGTGTGTGTGTGTGTCTATGTTTGTGTGTGGAAAAGTAAAATAAAAATGTGTTAGCTCATAACTAGGGGTGCATTAAGATGGTCCCAAATTAGGAACAACTATAGAAAGGAGTATTTTTGCCAAAGCCAAAATGGTTACCATTATCATTTACAATAATATAATCTAAGATATTGTAAAGGAAAACATAATTTCTTACAAAATCTTGCGAGCACAAAACTAGCTAAACACCATGCCTTGTGGATGAATAAAAATAATTAATTTTCTATATTTTCTTCTTTATTAGATGACCTCAAACTCATTTGATGTTGATAATAGTGTTTCCTCCTTTTTAATTTCACCTGTCAAGAATATTTTGTATTGCATCTCTCTATTTATGGACCTACTTGGTTTCCCACAATCACAAAATTCTCCAAATGATTTGGAGAGAAACTTGTGGTGCACTATGTTTGTGTGTGTGCTCCATTATCATGTAATTGATCCATTATCAAGGTGGAAAGTATGTGTAAACCCCCTCAAATGTGGGAGAATAGGCCTTTGTGTCTTTAGAAGGTTCTTGAGATTGATTCAAATCTTGAGACGTACAGGGAATGACATAATGTTGAGGTTCAACCCCAACCCACTCATAAGGTTGAACACGTGATGTTCTTTGGAAAAAAGAAGCAACAAGAGGGTGTTGGCTTGTGATACAAAGAACATACTAATACAAAGTCCAACAACAAATCCAACAACAACACAAAGTCAACTCAAGGGGTTCTGACGGAAAACAAAAATAAAAGAAAAAGGAAAAGAAGCCATTGCTCAAATAGAGCAATTCAAAACTAATGTCATAGGGAAGGCAAGTGAGAAATGACCAAAGCCTACAAAGAATAGACAAAAAGGGAAAGCCCACAAAGAGGGTCGACTCACACCACAAAAGACAGAGGGCATGAGTTCCTTCTTCGCCTTTGGAAAATTTTCCAAGCGATATAATCATTAGATTCCCCAATAAAGGAGACACTAGTAGGGTAATCAACAACACACAAACTACTAAAGAGCTGAAGATGTTGAGCCACATTAGAAAAACCATGATGCAAGGCCATAGAAGAAGATAGAGTATAAGTACCCACCTAGCTAGAGGATCGAGCACAAGTTATGTTGACTTGCCCATGAAAAGATATTATTGACATCAGGATGTGAGGTGATCCATTGAGAAGCATCTTCTATATTTGATGGAAATTTTCTTATAGTCCAATTGCTTACAACCTCTACTACTTATCTTCAATAGCATTTTAGCATGACAACCTTTGGAATAATTCATTTTAGCAAATATTTAAGCATGGGTGGTATTCTAGAAATCAATATTTCCTTCAAGATGAAATGATATTTCCCCTATCTAATCTCGATGGGCCAGAGGCAATCAAGTTCCAAAAAAATCAGATATGATGATTGTACCCAAAAATAAGTTGAAGTAAATATTTTTAATACATAGATCAAAGGTGAGTAACCATGGTTCCATAAACAAGAAATTGCTTTGGAAGATCCAAGGATAGTTCTATAGTACCAACTTTTTAGTCAAATTATAGAATAAAAAATCGCATGGCATAGGGGCTAATCTAATTTTCACCCTCCATATATTATTCTACTTCTTAGCAATCCTTGAATGCAAATCACATGATTTTGGCAACACCATGATGAATCTAAAAATTAGGTCGTAATCTTATAGAAATTCTTCCTAATCCTTGGCCAATTTATCTAGACTTACCTTGAGAATCGAGAACAAAGAATGGATAGGAAGAAGGGACATGGTTGGGAAACATTGCTAAAGTTTGAGTAAGTCAACCCATTAATGGAACTATAGAAACCATCACCACTAAATTGTTGTGCAACCTTGAAGTTCCTATTGGTCACATAAATGTTTAGCAAGTTTGTTTTACACTTTGGAGGGATTAAAAATTAGGGACTTTTTAATCCCTTTGAAACTAAGGCATCATGCCTCAAAGACTCCCAAAACTTCAATTCAGAGTATTGAATTGAATTAGGGAAATCATTGAAATGGATCACTATATCTTAAACACTAATAAATCCCCCTCCACATTTTAAAATCAGACTATCCAACATTGTTTAAAACTCCTAAATTTGTACAAAACAACCTTGATTAGTTAAGTTGTTGGAGTAATAGGCATCATTTGTAGTATAAGAAGCAATATACCATAGAGAATCCCCTTATGTTTTCAAACCTCATGGAAGAGCACAACAGTCATCGCCCCAATTCCAAAAAATATTTGAAAAAAAAAAATGTGTACAAAGGCATAGCAAAACTATGTAGTATTAATCAAATTATGTCTTCTCATAATTATCTTATCGATCTTTGTAAGGAAACTTGCAACCAAAAATATTATTGTTTCTGCATAACTCATAATAGATCTAAAATAAATATGTAAATAAAATTCACATGCAAGAGAATAGATAACATACCCACACAAAAAAATTGACACAAGATATACCCTAGGAAACCCTCATTGAGGAAAAAACCCAGCCTCCAAAAGCATCCATCACCATGGGTCAAAGCACAAACTTGTGTCACCCTTTTTTGAAGGAAAAGGCTAACAAAAGTATAGTTGTTCACCTTCAATGATATAAAACTAGTATTATTATTTAGAATTTAAAAATGAAGTAAACTAATGAAATGTATAGAAATTGATCAGGTTTAGGATTATAATTTTTAGCAATTATTTGGATATAGAATTGATATATTATCATAATTTTTATAGAGATTTTTTTAGTTGCTAAAAAATACTGAAAATTTGGGGTCTAGTTCCCACCACAAAACTATATGAAAATAAACTTATTTCTCTTTGATCTCAAACTATGTTATAGATAGCATATATATCTAGAACATTCAAAAAAAAAAAATTTGTCTTTAGAATTATATATTCACTTTTATAATCATTCAAAGTTAACTCACCTGAAATCGATAGTTTTTATCTCCCACCACATTTTTCAAAACAAATCTATTCTACCTAGAATAAAAATTATACATTCTAGAAGAGGACTCTCTTTTCTAAAACGTCATATAAGTTTTAAATTTTTATGATATGATTTACAATTTTTTTCTTTCTCAAAATTCACATCTTTTCGAGTGTTAAAACATGTGCTTGTAGAATTTTTTAATTATAATATACCATATCTAATTAAAACACTATAAACTCTATATGAAAATATTCTTGACTTTGGGCTCTATAAAATGGTGTTTCTAAGTTATTAAAAATATATAATAAAAATTTGTAAAAGTTATTGAAACATCAGTTTTTTGAAATAATTATATTTCTCTAATAATTGGATTAAAACTAGTATAAAACATTAATTTAATAGACATTTCCAATTGGAAAAGTGTGATACCATATATAACTTAGCTAGAATGAATTTATCTAAATCATATCTTTGAACAAATTGATTTTTAGATAGAAATACTCAAATTCAATCATTTTAATTAGTCATACTGAAAGGTGACACAGCTTTGTACTTTTACCCCCATGTATTGTTCAACAAAAATATCATTGCAATACAACAATGGAAGCCTTCAAATCCATAGCCACAACCAAGAAATCCATGTGAACAAGCATGAGTCCAAACATTCCATGTCATGCTTCCAACCTTCACAAATGCTCCCTTGGCTAACCTATCAAGCATTGTCTTGCTCAAGTTTCTTTTTTGCCTTCTTATCCTTATCACTATAACTACCCTTGTGGTTATTTATATAGTAGCAAGCTCCCACAAAACCACCAAGTGGTATTACATAACCATGTGCTACCTAACTCATTGATCCCACATTTAATATTGAAAATTTACTTTATTCCCCAATATTAAATAATTACATCAAATATTATCACAATGTTACAATACAACTCATCAAGAATATCCCATGAGAATATCTACATGTTGCACATCTATCTAGGTTCTCCCAGGTGCAACATTACATAATAAGATAAAATAATACAATATAAAAAATATTAAGCAATGTATGCAACACTCATTATCTCAACAATCTTCTCTATTATAATTTAATGAATTTAATCACTATCTTATTTACAAAATAGGGTTTTTATATTGTTGGCATTCTTTATATATTCAAATTTCTCAAGTTAGATTTTTAAGAATTTTATTTTTTTGTAAATACAATTAAATATATGGTTTTGAGAGAATTGATCTTAGAGAAAACAAGCATTGGCTTCCATTACTACCTAGGGTTGATTATTAGAGGTATTTGGGCATGCTGAAGGTAACATAATGGAGGGTTTTTGATATATTTTTATGGAAATGGACATGTTCTTTTTGCTTCATGTGATTTTCTCGCAAGATATCAATTCAAAATAAAATAGGGGTTAAAATTTATTCAAGCAAGAAGAAATATGAAGAACGTTCATCAAATTGCCCTATCAAGATCCAGCAAGTGATCTAATTTTGAGACAAGGTAATTAATACTTATCCACAATATTCTAATTTTACATTTGATCAAAATCCCATTTGGCTAGACATTCTACTACATTGTTGCACTCCTTAGAGATATGAGTGAAAGTAAAAAAATCTAAAGAAGCATACATATTAAGGATTTGGTTAACAACCAAAGATAAACTACAAGCTAATGTGTCAACTAGTTTCTCTAAAGTTGAACAATATATGAAGCCTACACTACCATTTCATGTTATATAAAATGAAATGGAATTTGGTAGCTTATGTTTTGTTTATTTAAGACATAACACATTTCATTGAATACTTATTGTAGAAGTGTTGTGCTATTTCTATTAGGATTCTATCATGCATATTTTGAGTAAAATTCAATAGCTTGTGTTTCTTGGGTAGTGATTCACAAGAACTCATCCCTCATAAGAATGAATGGGAAATGTAGTGCTCATTGCAGCTAGATGATGCTCCCAAAGATAAAAGATTAGGCCTTCCAAAAATGTCCCCATCACAATGGGGTTCCAATTCAAATATGTTTAACAATCAAGTTTACTATAAGATTAAACCCGCTTAGCTTCCTATCTTGTTTTTAAAACCTTTAGCAAGTGGTGTGGCTTGCAAAACATTCATTATAGAGCCCCTTTAGCTAATCGATTGATAAGTAGAAGATATTTAAAGTGTTCAATTTTCAATACAAACTCATTGGCTCATGTTTCATGCCTATAGGTCACAAGAACCCATATCTTATCTCATGAGAATGAACAAAATATTAAGAACTCATTACATCTAGGTGATGATCACATAACTGAAGCATTGGTCCTTCTCAAGAGGTTATTCATCCTAACATAACTTCAACTCAAGCATGTTTAATCATTTTTCTCCCAAGGTTAAACCCACTTGTCTGGCTACCCTATTTGTGAGACATTTAGAAAGTGTTGTGTCCTATGAGCATTCATCATAGAACCCCTTTAGCTTGTCAAATTAAAAGGGGGAAATATTTTTCATAGCATGTCAAGTTGTGATATTTCTATCATGATTAAATTTTGTAAAAGTGTTTTTGACTCTGAATGGTTTTGATGAAACAC
The DNA here is from genome assembly GCA_028749045.1 of Cupressus sempervirens. Lineage (NCBI taxonomy): Eukaryota > Viridiplantae > Streptophyta > Pinopsida > Cupressales > Cupressaceae > Cupressus > Cupressus sempervirens. Next base: position 132,542,751 of record CM053788.1, on the reverse strand, counting down.
ATTTTTCTTGAAAACACTTAAGAATCGTACTAATCCATAAATTTAAATTGTTAAGCTCCTCATTCATGATTGTTACTCCTAAATATCTAACTAGTTTGAAATTTCCCACTCTATTATAGATTAGCCCAAGATTTAAGTTCCCTTTAGATATTTAATATTTCTACTTGCCACTATTGATTGATCTCTCTTAATTGTTATATGAATCTAGAGAGAAGGTCAATAGAAAAATATTTGGCATAGTTATGGTCACATAGATAAGAATCCATAATAGTTCTATATTACATGCATGTAAAGACTCTTTAGCATCATCTAATATTAACAACATATTTCAATTTGTGAATTTTGTGTTGAATGATATGCCATTTTCATTAATGTCAACCATCAACATTGTAGAGATTGTTAGAGATTAATGTTATGGTGGTGTGATCTCATCATTGTCTAATTTTCAAATATATTTTTTGTGCTAATGTATCTTATGGTTGGATGTCAACCATCATTACTATCAATGTTTTCACTAACTATGTTATATTTTTATTGATAAATATAATGGTGATGTTTTATGTTGAAAAACACACACATTGGTGTAGAATGTTGATGATGAAATTCATGTCTGGATGTCATGACTTATTGGTTGTCAAAGAAGATGTTCTCATGATGATATTATATTAAGATAAGGATTAGAAGTATTAAGAGGAGGCTTAGAAGCATGTTGATGAAGACAATATGATGTTGAAACAAGATATTTTTTATTTCTCCCATGTGAGAAGATGATGTTACAAGGGTTTGTAGTCCTTGTAGGGTTGATGAAGTGTAAAATGCAAAAAACTTCTTTGAAGACTCTCTAAAAGAATGATTTATGTCCTTCCACACTTAATTTTATGGTTGTGTGGTTTGGTATTAAGATTTTATATGATGTTGATGTCGCACTTATACCTTTTCACGTCTTTGTTGTTAAATAAAATTGATGAAGGGTACTCCCCTTACTAACACAAACACATACAATAGAATAGAGAAATAACAATAAATTAAATGAATGGGAAATCAGCTTCTTATTATCTCCACAAAAATGAAATTACAAAATTTAGAAATATGACATGCAAAGTTGCATGGGTATTTTTTTTTTTACAATATTATGCAAACAAGAGCCACCATATGCATCCCAAGAACTTACCTATACAACCCTAGAAGTCTTCCTTATATAAGCAATTGTTTACTGCCTAAAAAGGTTCTAGAATTTTTAACCTTAAACTTTGAAGTCAAAAAAAATTTAAAAATATTATATGCCCCCAAAAGAAATTCACAAATCAAAAGAAATTTTGAAGAAAAATCATTTTCATCCATTTCAAGTGGCACAACATTTGGGGACCATAACTCATCGCTAGTTTCTCTAATCGACTAATGTTGTGAACTACTCTACAACATCTAAATTGTGCAAGCTCTAGTCATCTAAGGTTTGACTCCTTTTTGGAGCCTCTAAATCCTTTGAAACTAAGTTTAAAATTATTACACCATGTTGTGATACCAAAAAATTTCAATATCTTCAAAAATCGACTTGATCTTACAATGAAACTTTAATAGTTGTATAATATATCCAAAGTGAACCTTTAGGGAATATATCACAATATTTGAGTTCAAATGACTAACTAAAAAAAGTAAGCTTCCAAAAATATTAACTCTACACTAAGATAACCCTTATTGTAAAAAGGCAAACCAAAAATATTTTTGGGTGAAGCAAGATTTTCCTTTCACTAATATTTTCATGCATCAAATAGCTCAGATAATTTGAGAAGTGACCTTGTCACAGCTCAAGTGTTCAAAGGAAAATCAAGATAGATGACCTCTGCCCTTATCAACCATGATGAATCTACAACAACTCTTCCTTTCCATTTGACCAAATAATTCTCATATGTCCTACTTCTTGTGCCTATGCCAATATGACTATCTAAAATGTCTTAATTCTATTCTTTAGTTGAAGTAATTATTAGAATATTTTGTTGTGTTCCTATGACCTCATCTTCAACACCTCCTTCATGATCCTCTATTAGATCTAAAATGTTAAACATTGGTCAATTTATTAGACAAATCTACTTCATAGGTACTTCTCAATTCATGCTTTTGCAATAACTTGCATGGTCCAAAATTCTTCATCTTCTAGTTATTGTATGTTCACATAGGTAATCTCCCCCTCCTCAAATGAGCCATGACTTCATCTCCAATATAAAATTCTTTATGCCTCATTTTCTCATCTTCAATGGCCTTGTGTGCTGTGTATTCATTTTGGCAATGTGTTTCCTTATCTCCTTGTGCAAATTCTTCTAGTGTTGTACAAAATTTTTAGCTTTGGTACTACTTGTCTCCCTCTTGTCCAACTTCCTTAATTTGGAAGCATTTATGGGACTACTTCAATATAATATATGAAATGGTGATTTACCACTACTCCTATTGATAGAATTATTGTATGTGATTTTCACTAACGGTAAAATTAGATTCCATCCCTTTGGCTTCCCCAACCAAACATCTCAACAAGTTTCCCAAATTCCTATTCACCACTCATTTTTGTCCATCAATTAGTGGATGATGTGCTCAACTAAATTTTAAATCTACTTATAACTTCTTCGACAATGTTCTCCAAAAGTACCCAAAAAACTTGGTGTATTGATTTGAAACTATGCTCTTTGGTTGACCATGCAGAATCACCACTTCTCTGCAAAATTATTTTGCCACATGAACAACATCATTAGTCTTCTTACAAAGAATGAAATGTGTCATCTTTTTGAAACTATCAATCACCACAAGAATTAAATCATGCCCTCTTGAGTACTTCGTAAGCCAAGAACATAGTTCATATTGATATTCTCTCTTGGTTTCATTGGTACATGTTGGCTGATATAACTTTGTATTCTACTTTTTCTCCTTTTTCCATCTGACATACTCTATGGCTTTGTACAAATTTATTATCATCTTGTTGTAACTATGACCAGTAATAATTCTCACTAACTAGGTAAATAGTTTTATTTCAACCAAAATGTTTAGCCAACCCCCCATTATGCTTTCCCTTGATGAGACTCTCCCTCATTAAACTCTTTGGAATGCACAATTGACTGCCTCTAAATAATAGACCATCCTAGATGATGAAATCCTACCACATAATTATGGCTAGAGTAATGGGTTTTATACAAGCATTCCAAGCTTAATCAAAATCACAATCCCCTTGATACAAATTTAGAAGTTCCTTGAACCCAACAACCTCAATCAACATCTTTGTTAGAAATATTTGTCTCTTGCTAAGAGAATTTGCAACGTGCTTAGACTTCACACTCTTATGTTTAGAATAAATGTGTAACTCTACAAAAATTGAACTCATTTCAAGTACCTATGATTCAACTTTCCTTGACTATTCAACTATTGCAAAGCTTGATGATGAGTATATATGAAACACTCTTTAGATAAAATGTAATGTCTCCACTTCTTCAATTCTTGAACTATAGCATAAAACTCTTTGATCATAAACAAAATATTTACTTTTGGCATCATTTAATTTCTCACTTAAATAAATAATAGGTCTACCCTCTTCACTCAAAATAGCTACAATGACACTACTACTAGCATCATGGTGATGAGGGCACAACCCAAGACAAAATGAACATAACAGGAAAGGAGACTTTTATTATCAAAAATTATATGCTAGTACATTCATTATAGAAAAAAAAGAAAACTCAACTATATGCCCTATAGACTTACAACATAGTCATATTTTGGAGAAAAACCCTTCTAATAGTACCTTCTCCCAAACTACACAAAATTGCCTTTACAATGCAAGAAATGACCTTAAGTAACCCGAATTGGGTTTAGGTTAAGAATAAATTTTATAAGATGTCATTTGGCATCCACCACCAATGTAGAAGGTTCTAGAAGACACATCAAAAGTCTGTACAAAATTAGAAGAATCCAAAAATGGTAGTCCAAATTCCAGGAGGCATTTATTTTGATCTGAGGCTCTAGTCGACAAACAATTTACATTTGTGGAAATCTCTTTGAGCATTATATATGTCTATTTCTCGTCTCCCATTTTTCAAGCCTGTATGAGGCCATTTAGTGCCTTAAATCTGACTTTGAAGCAATATTAAGAGGTCTCCAAGCAACTAAAAACTATAATAACTTTCAAATCATAAAGCCTTTTGACCAGGTTCTCTTTCTAGAGTGCTTGAAATTACAAGTACAATCATTCCACCAACTTACACCCTCTGAATCATCATAATTATGGCTCAATTAAAAAATAACTCATTTTCTACAATAGCACATATCTCAAGGTACTCAAAAACACTAACCCATAAAACTAATAGTAGAACTATGAGAGGTGGAATCTCTATTTGGCCCAAATGGGCACCTAGAGTACAAACACATTAAACAAAAACTAACACTTAGCATATTTTTGGGTGATAGAGGTTTGCCCATACACTACTGTATGCTCCTACATCAAAAACTGAGTTAAATTGAAAATTGTCTTTGTCACATTATAAATGGTTAAGGAAAACTCAAATGGACAACCTCTATCTTGGATAACCAGGTTGAAGTTTCCACTAGTCGTCCCTTCCACTTTATCGAGTACTCATGCTGCATGCTTCTGGTAATCTAGCCCACACAACTGTTCATAATTTCTTCAATCTACTTCTTAGAAGTAGGAATGGGACATGGCTCCAATATCAACTCCTCCTCTACACCATCTTCATGATATTTTGTTAAGTCTATAATATTGAAAATAGGGGAAATATGGATCCCATCTAGCAAATCTACTTCATATGCATTCTCTGAATCAGGTTTCTTCAAAATCTTGTAGGGGCTAAATTTCTTCATCTTCAGCTTATTGTAGGTTCCCATTGAAAATTATTCCTTCCTCAAGTACACCATAACCAAATCCCCAACCTGGAACTACTTATGTCTCCCCTTTTGATCTTCTCAAGCCTTATATTGCAGATTCATCTTAGTAATATGTGCACATACCTCCTCATTTAGGTTTTTGACACATCAAAAAAAGTCTTCTACCTCAACACTAATACTCTCTCCTTGCCCCATATTTCTCAACTCTAGTGCAGTCTGTGGACTCACTAGTACATTTGGGGGTCATTTTTTACCTAAATTTTTGAGAGCATTCCAATTTGACTTGTCAAATTCATTTTTTTAAAATATGATCTTGATAACGTCAAAATTTTGACGATAACTAAGTTTATCATTGAAATTTTGATGTTGTCAGGGATATAAACAAAAAAAAGAAAGGTAAAAATGTATTTATTCATGTGAAAAAGTGTAGGCATGAGGCTTTAGAGTCATGACAAAGACCTTTATAGAATCGTTCAAGGTAAGGGGTAATGGATTAACTTTCATTCTCATCCTCTTTTGTTTGGAACTTGCTTTCAAGGTAAGGGTTCATGGATCCATTTTCATTCTCATCCTCTTATGTTTGGAATTTTCTTTCAAGGTAAAGGTTCATGGATTAACTCTCATTTTCGTTAGATACATTACCATAATCATTTTTTTAGCACTTGCTTTCAGTCCAATAGGAGGAAAGGACAATTGCCCAACTAAAAATGGCCCAGTGGCCAATTCCTCTGCTCTATTGTATTTTTTACAACAATTGCACCAATCTACATTGCAAACATTAGGCTCCTCTGGCTTTGATCCAAAGATTTATGTCCATTTGCCTCTCCACTATACTTTGTTTGTCACTACACAGGCTTTCTTAGCCTTTCCTTGGCCCATACCAAAAAAAACCCTCTTTGATTTTCTTAGCAAGTATTTTGGATAGGCAGAAGATAATGTGGGTGTTCATTCTCTGCCAGATTTTGTCACAGAGTTGGATGGATTTTTAATGGGCATTAAAAAGTTGTGGAATATATTAAGTAGGAAAGTTAATAAAAGTGTGGGCAAAGAACCTAATGTCCATACCCTTCTATTGTTACTAGAGGCTCTCATTATCCCCGGCTCATGCTTTAATGAAGTTTATTACTAGGACAATTACTGGATAATAAGGTATTTCTAAGATTTCTATGCTTCTATCTTCTATAATGTATAAGAGTTAATATTATATCCATAAATTGATAATCATTCATAACCACAATTTTTTTAAATATTTGCTTGACAATCCTCATGATTCACTATTTTCTTTCATTTAGTTAGTTGGGAGACTATCACAACCATGAATATATTTTATTTAGTATCTTCATAAAATTGCACACCCTCAATGAATCGGCATGTCGATTAATCCTGACTTTCACAACTAACTATTAAGTTGATAAACACTTTCAACTGCAATTGTTTAAGTGTCAATCATAGCAAGCACACACTATTAAATTAACATTAAGTAAACCTTTCCATCCTCAAAATTTTAAACAATAAAATTGAATATATTGTTAAAGCCCAAAGCATTGGAAGTGTAGTAGCAAGCCTAGAACATGGTTAAGGCCATGAAGCTCTTTAGCTATTTGTAAGGTGCTTGCTAACATGCCATAACTTCATCTTACTAAATGAATATGGTCTACTACAATAGTAGGTGGCTAGTAAATAGACAATTACCGAATATGGTCTACTAGACCAGTAGAAGGCTAGAAAATTGACAATTAAGGAATGACACATGATTTTATGGATTTATGAAAATTTGGAGTTATTTAAGAAGACAAAGTTTTCTCTAAACAAGTTCAATTTATGTTGTGTCAGAATACCCACCAACTAAAATATGAATGGAATATCTTCTAGCTAAGTTATCAGTCCTTATATGGGTTTGGTTACATGTGTAGGAATATGATATGGTGGTTTGCTAATGGTTTTGTCCCATGTTCCATAGGACTTGGTCATGGTTGTACACATATTTATAAATATTCTAGCCATGTAAACAAAATTAATCATATTATGGACTAAATAAACAAATTCAACCATAAAATAGCACCAAAGGATGACAGTCTAATGCTATGAGCCAAAAAATTAAAGTGATGTATAAAGTTATATCTTCTAGTAAATATAAGATTATAGATAGTAGGATAATAAAGGAAAATTAGTCACAATAATGCTTCATCTCCATCTACAAAAATAGCTAATCATCATAGACTTACAGACAAATAAAGAAATTGAAGCTAGTTGTAATAAGTATCACTCCCTTCTTTACAAGATACAAGACATGCTTTCATTCACACAATTTTTGGGTATCAAATCAAATGTAAAAAGTAAACAAAAATATAAGTATAGTAATGAATCATTGAGAGAACTAAAGAATTAATTGTGCAAGAACAAGAAAAGGAAAAGGGTCGTTGTTTGCAAATTGTGAACTACAACTCATCCAAAATCAATGTAAAAATCAATCATCATGTGGTATCCCTAAAGAAGAAAAAAAACCTTCGATCAAAAGGAGGAACATAGTACACCATTGAGACTTCATGTTGATCACAAAATGGATCAAATTACAATCATGGCCTAGCCCATTATAGATGTTGAAAACATGTAACCAAGGTATGACATTTATTCTGATTTTTTTTTTAAATAGTTTTGATCATGAGGTAGCATCCATTTACCATGAACTCAATAACATGGTTGAGTCTTCCTATGTTCATACTCAAGTTGATAGTGGTGCACATGAGATATATATTATGCACTCAAGGTATAAAGGTCATGATTTTGTTCATTACACTATCGAAGATGTTAAAGGGACACAAGATATGTGTATGGGTGGTTACAAAAAGTTGAGAAGGCCAAACAAGAGATCTAAGAAGGCCAATTTTACATGTTTTTATTTATGATTGTTGTATAATGAATCTATCATTGTAACTAATGGGTTTTTCAATTCATCCTTTCATAAGGATTTTGACTAGAGGGAACTATATGTCTTCGCAAGAAGGCATCTGAAAACATCTTAGGTGGCTTCATCTCTTGCACTATCTCTACTTATTTGCCCTTGAACTAGGTACTCCAAGTAGGTAGATGTTCTATAAATAAATAAAAAACATTCATCTTCATCCTATACCCCTTCTACACAACAAAAATTATGGTTTTCCTCTATAGGGATTAGGAAGGAGACTCCATTTCAATTAAAACCCTAAGCACAGATTAGGGTGATCAACAGACACGAAATAAATTAAAAGTACTTCAAGATTAACTTACACACATAAAACTAATTAGCACCTTTTCTAGGAAGGAAAAATACAACTTTTCATAATATAAGCATGTACCTATTGTAAAACTATAAGATCTTAAAATTGTACTCGTTGTCTACACATATTTTCCCACCCAAAATTGCTTTCTTATTGATTTAAATCCATATGTAGCAACTCCAATGCTTTCCTAGGTTAAATAAAATTCATTTATAAGCTATATCTCTTGACCTTACATATTCATTCCTACTCATTTGATCAAAATAAAACTCTAACACTTGATGTTCCAAATTTGCAAAAAAAAATTCTCAAATTCTCAACCACAATATTTGTTGCATGACAACTTTTTGTCAACTTTTGAAACTTTTCCATATTTCTAATCAAATGCCTTTGAATGCCTTCCAAGGTGATAAAATTTTATATGTAGATGTATGTACGTAAGTAAGTATGTATGTGTATATATGTATGTATGTATATATAGAGAGAGATCTTGTGGATTGTGGACATCAGTGGAGATCTTCCAATTTTGTTGTTGTGCCCTTGTGATGGATGTATATGTATGTACATACATACATACATACATACATACATACATACATACACACATATATATATATATGTATATGTATATATATATATATATATATATATGTATATGTATATGTATATATATGTATATGTATGTATATATATGTATCCATATATGTACATATGATGGGGACACAACCCAAGCATAGAATGGACACAATAGGAAAAGAGAAATTGTATTAATTGTGAAAATAAGTTAGTACATTCAGTACAAAGAAAATAGACTTCAAAACATTCCCTAAGGGTTTACAATAGCACAAAATTAGAGATAATTTCTCCTTTTGGTACCTCCTCTCAAACTCCACTCCGAACTACCATTTACAATGCCAAAAATGTCTTTAAATAGATCCCAGAGGGTTAAGGACTAGGAGTACATTCTAGAAAGTGCTAGTAGGCATCCACCGACCTAGTAGAAGGCTCCAAAAGCCACGTTAGAAGTTGGTGCAAATCTAGAAGAATCCAAAAATGGTAACCAAACTTTCGGCAGGCATAACTTTTGAACCGTAGCTCCGATTGACGAATTGTTTACATTTTTGAAAAGCTCTCAGAGTGCTCTATAGCCCTATGGACTAGATTCCCTTGTCCCCAATTCTTTGGCCTTTTTTGAGGTCATTAAATGCCCCTAACCTGACTTTGAAGCATTCTTAAGAGGTCTCCAAAAATTGAAAAACAGCAATAACTTTCAAACCGTGGGGCCTTTTACCCTGATTCTTTTTCTAGAATGCTCTAAATTACAATTACATTCATCTAGCCAATTTAAAACTTCTAGTTCACCAAAATGATGGCTCAATTACATACTCTCTTTTTTTTGGCATTTACGTATCCCAAGGTGTTCAAATACTCTATCCTAGAACACTAATAGTGGAACTGTGAGAGTTGGAACCTTTATTTGACCCAAATGGGTATCTAGAAATGAAAACACATGAAACAGAAACTAAGTCTAAGTACATTTTTTTTTGGGTGACACAGGATTGCCCTTATACCTTTGGATGCTCCTGCATCAGACACCCAGGGTAGATTGAAAAGTGACCCTGTCACTTTATGAATGGTAGAGAAAATCTCAAATAGAAAACCTCAGCTGCTAAAATCCAAGTTGAGTCCTCTATCGGCCATTCTTTCCACTTGACCAAATACTCTTCATATTGCCTATTTCTGGCACTCCTACCCACACGATGATCCAGAATGTCTTCTATCTTCTCCTTCTTGAAAGCAAGAATTGGAAATGGCTCTAACATCAGTTCCTCATCTGCACCATCATCATGATACTCTGTTAAGTCTATAATGTTGAAAATAGGAGAAATGTGAATACCATCTGGCAACTCCACCTCATATGCATTTCTTGAGTCATGTTTCTTCACAATTTTGCAGGAGCCAAATTTCTTCATTTTCAGCTTGTTGTAAGTGCCGGCTGGAAATCTTTCTTTTTGTAAGTGGACCATGACTAGATCCCCTACTTGGAATTCCTTATGTCTTCTCCTTTGATCAGCCCTAGCTTTATACTCTTGATTTATCTTGGTAATGTGTGCTTGAACCTCCTCATGTAGATGCTTGATATGTTCAGCAAATTCTTCAGCTTCAGCACTTGTCCTCTCCCCTTGCTCTATCTTCCTCAATTCTGGTGCAGTCCTTGGGCTACTTCCATATAAAATTTAGAATGGTGATCTACTGGTACTCCTATTTATAGAGTTATTGTAAGCAAACTCAACTTGTGGTAGAATCAAATCCCACCCCTTGGGCTTATCCCCAACTAAACATCTCAGCAAATTGCCCAGACTTCTGTTTACCACTTCTGTTTGGCCGTCAGTCTATGGGTGATGTGTGGAGCTGAATTTCAAGTCTATTCTCAACTTTTTCCACAGTGTTCTCCAGAAATACAACACAAATTTAGTGTCTCTGTCAGAAACTATACTCCTTGGAAGATCATGTAGTCTTACTACCTCTCTGAAAAACAAGTCTGCAATATGGACAACATCATGAGTTTTGTGGCATGGAATGAAATGTGCCATTTTGGAGAAGCTATCAACCACCACAAATACTAAGCCATTACCCCTTGGTGTCCTCAACAATCCAAGAAAAAAATCCATACTTATGTCCTCCCATGGCTTTGATGGAACAGGCAATGGCTGATATAGTCTAGTATTGTGGCTAAATCCCTTGGCAACTTGACAAACTTGGCAACTCTGTACAAACTTCTTCACATCTTGTGAAATTTGAGGCCAAAAATAAAGTTCTCTAAGAATAGTAATGGTCTTATCTTGACCAAAATGTCCTGCCATCCCTCCACTGTGTTTTTCTTTAATCAAATTTTTCCTCACGAAACTCCTTGGAATGCACAATTGGCTGCCCTTGAATAACATACCATCCTGAATCAGATGGTCTAACCATTTAGTTCTGTCTACAGCAATAGGCTCTTTACAAGCTTTCCACACTTCAACAAAATCAGGATCTTTAGGGTATAGATTCTTGAGTTCATCAAACCCAACTACTTCAACCTGCATTACTGTAAGCAACAACTGTCTCCTGCTTAGTGCATCTGCAACACTGTTAGATTTTTCACTTCTATGTTTCAAGACAAATGTATAGCTCTGCAAGAACTCTACCCACTTCATATGCCTCTGATTCAATTTACCTTGGCTATTTAGGTACTGTAATGCCTGATGATCAGTATACAAAACAAATTCCTTTGGCAATAAATAATGCCTCCATTTCTTTAAGGCCTGAACTATTGCATAGAAATCTTGATCATAAACAAAACAAATTCCTTTGGCAATAAATAATGCCTCCATTTCTTTAAGGCCTGAACTATTGCATAGAACTCTTGATCATTCAATTTTTCACTAAAATATGCAATAGGCTTACCTTCTTGGCTCAATACAGCCCCAATAGCACTGCCACTAGCATCACAATCCACCTAGAACACCTTTCTAAAATCTAGAAGTGCCAACACAGGTTGCTCTGTCACCTTCTTCTTCAACATTTCAAAAATTCTCGCAGCTGTTGCAGTCCATTTGAACTCTTTTCTATCCCCTCTTATTGTGTCAGTTAGGGGTGCACATATTCCACTAAAATTCTTAATAAACTTTCTGTAAAAACTAACCAGACCATGAAATGATCTTACCTCAGTAGCAGACCTTGGAGTAGGCCATTCCAAGATGGCTTTTACCTTCTCTAGATCCATTTTAAGACTTTTAGGTGATATAACAAACTCCAGATAGACTAGCTCCCTTTTTGCAAAGATACACTTCTTCAAATTAATTAACAGTTTCTCTTCCCTTAACCTTTCAAGGACACTATGAATATACAATAAATGTTCTTCCAAATTCTTGCTGAAAATTAAAATATCATCCAAATAGACAATAACAAATTTTCCCAAGAACTTCTTAAGTACCTCATTCATAAGCCGCATGAAGGTGCTTGGGGCGTTTGTCAATCCAAAGGGCATGACTAACCACTCATAAAGACCCTCCTTGGTCTTGAAGGCTGTTTTCCACTCATCTCCTTCTCAAATTTGTATCTGGTGATAACCACTCTTGAGATCTATCTTTGTGAAGTACTGAGCTCCACTCAAGCAGTCCATAAGATCATCCATTCTTGGCAAAAGAAATCGATATTTGATGGTTATACTATTTATAGCTCGAGAGTCTGTACACATCCTCCACTCTTCATCCTTCTTTGGTGCCAATACTGCAGGTACTGTACATGGACTCAGGCTATCCTGAATCAAGCCCTTCCTCAATAGTTCCTGAACCTGTCTATTTAGCTCCTCAGTTTCAGTAGGAGTCATCCTGTGAGTAGCCTTGTTAGCCAAACTAGCTCTTGGGATTAAATCTATCTGATGACTAATTTGCCTTACTAGTGGCAATCCTTTTGGAACATTATCAGGGATAATATCTCCAAACTCACTTAGTAAATCTGAAATTTCAAGTGGTATTTCACTACTACCTTCTTTATCTTTCCTAGGGATCAAAGCATATCACATATGCTGATGCTTCATTCCATCTAAAAACTTTCTTCCATCAACAAGACAAATCCTAACACTGCTACATACCTTTTCACCTTCCTTTTTCATGGGCTTCAGTTTGTGGAAAACTCCATCTTTTGTTAGAGAGTATGTGTTTGCATGACCATCATGTACTACATGCCTATCAAACTACCACAGTCTACCCAAAAATAGGTGGAAAACATCCATTGGAATAACATCACAGAGAACTTCATCATGGTAACTCTCAATTTTGAATTTCATGAGACATTGTTCACTTACGAGGACCTTATGATCATCTTTCACCCAAGCAATCCGATAGGGCTGGGGATGTTTCTCCCTCTTGAGCTTCAGCTTAGAGACCATCTCCTCTGATACCAAGTTATTAGTGCTACCACCATCAATGATCACATCACAATATTTATCCTCACACTTGCATCTAGTATGGAACAAACTCCTCCTTTGTCCTGGTTCAATCTCACCACTTAGTAGGACGCTTTCATTCACTAAAGTCTCTCCTCTTTCTACATCCTCTGAATGTGATGACTGTGCATCCTCATCCACATGAGCAACCCTAGCTTGACCCTCAGTTCTCCTATCTATCCTTTCTTGTCGTTGAGGGCATTCAAAGGCATGATGACCTTCTTCATTGCAATGGAAATAGGTACTGGACGGAAGCCTCCTCTTCCTTATCCACGTCCTCTACCTCTTCCTCTCTGATTTCCAAATTTTTGATCACGGGAGTGGTTGAAACCCTCATTCCTATGGTTCCTACTAGTACCCACATCTTCATTTTTCTTTTGGGTTTCATTTTGGCCTCTAGATGACCTACCACTTCCCCTTCCTCGTTGAGCATGCCCTTTTTGTCTCCTTTCAAACCTTTTATTCAACTTCTCTTCAACTCATAAGGCAAACTAGTATGCCTCTTCAACGCTGGTCATTCTTACCAGACTTAATTCCTCCTGGATGCTAGGTCGCAACCCACTGATATAATGAGCAACCTTCTCCTTATTTGCTTTTGCATGCCCTGCTCTAATCAAAAGTCGATAAAATTCCTCTGTATATTCTTGGACTGATCTTCTTGCTTGCTTTAGCCCATGCATCTTCTTAAACAAATCAAGCTCATAATCCACAGGAATGAACTGCTTCTTCAATTTGTCCACCATGTGATACCACCTTGTGATCTTCTCCTTTCCTCTTCTATTTCTTTCCAATTGAACCTCTTGCCACCAGATTTTGGCATGGCCTTTGCAAACTTAACCCTATATGGGTCCCTGATATCCTCATACTCAAAGTATTCTTCTAGTTCATTGATCCAATCGATCAACTCATCTGGTTTCAGATTTCCTGAAAATACACCCACATCAATTGTAGGTCTTTTCCCAAACTTAGTAATGGCCATAAAAAGCCTTTCCTCTGCCTAATTTAGAACTTCCCTGTCAAATTCTCCTTCTAGTCCAATTTCTTCTTCTTCATTGTCATCTTCACTGTTGTCACCTGCAACAACATTTGTTCCTCTACGGAGCTCCTCCTGCAATGCTTGTACCTGCCCTTGGAGGGCTCTAACCTCCTCAGGATTAATAGCTCTGGCCCTTCCACCACACTCTCTTCATGGAGGCATCTTCTTAACTCAAACCCACAACCACACAATCCTAGTGCAAACTGCCTCACAGTCGGCACTCTGTCTACACACTCAGAAAAACTTGGCTCTAATACCACTTGATAGAGACACAACCCAAGCAAGAAATGGACACAACAGGAAAAGGGAAATTGTATTAACTGTGAAAATAAGCTAGTACATTTAGTACAGAGAAAATAGACTTCAAAAACATGCCCTAAGGGCTTACAATAGCACAAAACTTGAGATAATTTCTCCTTTTGGTACCTCCTAACAAACTCCACTCTGAACTGCCATTTACAATGCCAAAAATGTCCTTAAATAGACCCCAGAGGGTTAAGGACTAGGAGTAAATTCTAGAAAGTGCTAGTAGGCATTCACCGACCTAGTAGAAGGCTCCAAAAGCTACGTTAGAAGTTGGTGCAAATCTAGAAGAATCCAAAAATGGTAACCAAACTTTCGAGAGGCATAACTTTTGAACCGTAGCTCCAATTGACGAACTGTTTACATTTTCAGAAAGCTCTCGAAGCGCTCTATAGCCCTATGGATAGCTTTGCTTGTTCTCTATTTTTTGGCCCTTTTTGAGGTCATTTAATGCCCCTAACCTGACTTTGAAGCATTCTTAGGAGGCCTCCAAAAATTGAAAAACTGCAATAACTTTCAAACCGTGGGGCCTTTTGACCTGATTCTTTTTTTGAAATGCTCTAAATTACAATTACATTCATCTAGCCAATTTACACCTTCTAGTTCACCAAAATGATGGCTCAATTACATAATCCTATTTTTTTGACATTTACACGTATCCCAAGGTGTTCAAATACTCTATCCTAGAACACTGATAGTGGAACTGTGAGAGTTGGAACCTTTATTTGACCCAAATGGGTATCCAAAAATGAAAACACATGAAACAGAAACTAAGTCTAAGTACATTGTTTTTTGGGTGACACAGGATTGCCCTTATAACTCTGGATGCTCCTTCATCAATATATATGTATACATATATGTATACATATGTATACATATATGTATATGTATATATACGTATACATATATATATATATATATATATATATATATGTCTATATATGTATATGTATATGTATATGTATATGTATATGTATACATATATATACATAAATATATATGTATGTATGTATGTATGTATGTATATGTATATATATTTGTATATGTATATATATTTGTATATGTATCTATCTATCTATCTATGTATCTATGTATGTATGTAAGTATATAAACAGAGATATCTTTGCACAACAAAGAGATTAGGCCATGGGAGACCATTTGAGTTGTGAACATAAAATTGGGAATGATTTTATCGTGTTTACTTTTTTTTAAAATCTAACATCAACTTCACATTGTGTTTTAACTCTAGCATAGGTGTTTGAAGTGGTTCCAAATAATAAAATAAAATAATGACATTACCTCTAAACCATGCAAGGGATGTTGAAGTAGTTTCAAATAATAAAACAATGAAATTCGCTCTAATCCAAATAATAAAACAATGACATTCCATCTAATACAAATAATAAAACAATAAGATTCACTCAACCCATACTAAGTGACAAGCCATAACCTAGTTCAATTGGTCTAGTTTCTGATTAGCTACATTGATTACAGATTCCTATAGAATTGTAATCAGACTAGGTACAATAAAATGAACAATTAGTTGTTCCCTGCTAGCATTAACTTGACTGGTCTATTTAGACCCATTGATTATTGTCACAAGCTTTTAAAAATAGTTATATAAGTAGTGAACTAGGACGTATATAGGTTAATGTTACATTAATTGTAAACTATAGCAAAAAGGTTGCACTAGGGTATTACAGAATTGTAATTATAGAAAATCCCCTAATTTTCCCAAGATGGTGAATGATGGTGAAGAGTTGTATTAGATGACTAAAGCTCACCAATGGTTATAGGAATATAGGTACATCAAAACAATTAGAAATTAGTACTACATATTCATTAGAGTGGGTGGTTCAAGGGTCATGATCCTGTGTATACAGGTATGTAGGCAGCCTAGTACATGGTGTATGCCTCCACTGTGTAGATACTTTGGACATAGTTAGGTAGCCTTAGACATAGTTAGGTATCACTTAATCATGTATGTATGTAATTATTCTCTACTTAAGAGTGCCATCGACATGGGGGGGAGGGGGCAATTGAGCATACACCTTTTGCAATACTTCATTTCTATTATTTGCACTCTCTAAAGCAAAGGTATATAACTTTATCACTTGTAACTATAATTCTCAAATAGTACAAACCACAATAGTTTCTTATAATTCTATGGTTATGTATCATCTTAAAATGGAAAAAATTCCATCTTAAGAGCATTTAGCCCTCCAGGAAAGTGGTTTGAGGTCATGTCATGTGCCTTGAATGGGTCTTTGCATGGATCTAGTAGTTTTCCCCTTGTTCTGCTTCTCTCTCTCTATATATTTTCTAGCCTATTTTTGAAAAACTACTCTATGAAGCTGAGGACTTTGGCCTCTAAGTCAAGGATGAGCTTCTAGATCAAGGTCAACCTTGACCCTGACCTAGTTCAAGGAAAAACGTGACCTTGACTTAGTGTAGGGTCAACCTCATCCCTGACCCTAGGTCCTATTTTCAATTTCTAGAAGTTTTGGGATCTTGGGCTTCAAAAAGTTTCTTTTCCCACTTTCAAGTCAGCCATTTCAGGTTTTGGAATGGTAGACTCTTAAATTACATTTAATCTATGTCTATTCATAAGGGTTAAGGTTAAATGGGATTTTATGCTCCTATGTTGGCCTTTTCTAGGATTTAGTACCCTAGATCTCTATATAAGGAAGCCTCCCCTCCCATTTTTCTCTAAGTGAAAAGATGCATTGTGATATTAGGTGAACTATTACCTTTCTACATTCATTATTCCATGAAGTGAAGTTTTGTTAAGCATTCAAGTGTTCAAGCACCCAATTCATTAAGGAGATCTATTGTTAGCCATTGAAGGATTCAATCTCTATGGATCCCTCTTGTTGAAGATTTCTCTATCCATATTCATCCAAGCCTTCTTCTATGGAAAGATACATTCAAGATCAATCTTGGAGATATAATGGCATTTATTTGAGACATCCTACATACATTCTACATACATTTGGAGCATCCATACTTGTGGATTCAAGGATTCGAATCCTCCACAAGGATTTCCACATAAGCAAGGTGAATAGTTCCATTTACTTTGTTTATGCATGCATATTTATTTTTCAATGTTAATTCCAAACTAAGGTTTGACTGAGGAAAACTCTCCATCCAACAAAAAAAACCATTTTCTTGGAGATACATGTGTGAAACAACAAATTGGAGAGCAGAGTTGGATACCCTTTTCATTAAACTTGTGAGATCAGGGAACAAAAATTTTGTCAGAGCAATGTAGGTCAAGGTGGAATTTTTGGGGTATAATTGTGTCTTGGGGTAAGATTGTACCCCACCAATAGGATCAAGGTCAACTTCCCTTCAAAAAGATAAAATATTTATGGGTTTTCTCTATCTTAACATTTTCAATCCTGAATAGGTTGCAAATTTTCCATAAACTACATACAGACATCAAAAATTAGCATTTTCCACATTCAAGGTTAGTATTTATCTTTTATTTATTTTAGGATTTAAGCAGGTACTCTACCATAATAGAAAGATCATACATAACCCCCCCACCTTTCTCCATATTTTTTATCACTTGATCCTTTTTTGCATTGAACACCTTCTTGTGTTTAATCAATTTGGACCATTCCTTTTGAAAATTAAGGTTCTAAGGAGGCTTCCATTTTCTTTATATTCATTTTGGTGAACCAAACACACTTAACCTCTTTTCTTTTGTGTAATTCGATATCCTATTGTGCTTTGTGGTGTTGTATTTCCTTTCATATCATCAGGTATTTTCTTGCATTAAGATTAGATTTAGTTTATGCTCTTGCATTTTAAATTCTAAAACACAAAAAAAAAGTTGCAAAATCTCTTTCAAAATACAAAAATATTGTTGTTTTATAGTTTCTTTCATTTTCTTTGCATTGGTTTATGAGATTTATTACTTATAGTCCTACTTCTAATCTTAGATTTAGATGTAGTCGTAGACTTATGGGCACCTTTAAGCTTGAGTCTTCTTCTCCTTTCCTGAAGATTCTGAATGAAAAATTGATTCTTCCTGATTCTAATCCTCTTATGGAGAAAAATTATTCTCATTCATCTCATGATGAGGATGATGCTTTAAGAGTTCCTCCTAAACAATGTAAAGAAACTCAAGTTTAGAAATAACTTCCTACAATAATCCCTTAAGGAAAGTATTGTGCAAATTCCTATTAAATCCTTACAATTTCATATTCAATATTCTATAAACAATACTATTGCAGTAAACCATGAATATAAAAAATAGATAGAGAAAGAAAATACATAAACACAAAGATATGCCGATGGGGAAAAACCTTTCAGTAAAATAACCCCACCCCTCCAAAACTTGCACAATGTATTATCTTCAACAAAAAGGTTACAACACACTTGCCACATGTCTTGCTATTTTCACCCATCATCATATCTTCCAAAGATAGCTCTTACGCATCATAGGAATCTCTCATAACCATTTTAATCATGATCTCCTTGCACACAATTCAAGATGCCAATACATGCAAGTGGAGTGACACATCAATATGCCAACTAGACATGTACACTCACATTTAATTACATTATTTTCAAAAAATACATTTACAAAAAAAAAAGAATAGGAATTATCCAAGGTTGAGACACCTTATTCCTAACAAACAAGTCAAAAAAATTTCAAACAAACTTGATAAAATGGGTAATTGGCTTCTTCAAGAAAACCATAATCAAGATTCTATTCAAGCTATAAAAGCTCTTAAGAAAGTTCTTCATGATAGTGACCAAGGTGTTAATCTCTTGGATAGTATTACTCACCTTGTGCATTCTAATGATAAACCTTTAGCTCAACAAGCTGAAGATTTAGGGTTGTTTCCTCCTATCACTAGTGTTGAACCTTCTTATGTTCCTCTTCCTAGTGTTCCTACTTACAAACCTTGTTTGGTGACTGCAATGATTCCCTCTATTCCTATGAGTGTTCCTCCTATGTCCCTTCCTATTTCACAACTTTTTAATTATAATGTACCTTTTACTTATTCTACTCCTCTACCAACTATAGTTTCTAGTGTTCCTCTAGTTGTGTCTTCTAGTCTTGCACCTTCTTACACTTTACCTAGTGTATCTAATGTTGTTATTCCTCCTATTTATTCTCATGATTCTACAATTATTAGTTTGGGTCAAACCATGTCATATTTTCAACAACAACTTGCATCCTTGACTCAAAACAAGTTTAGTATCCCTACTTGTGACATGGGAAGTCCTTTGTCTTTAGATATTATTCATACTCTTGTTCCTTAGCAAGCTGATATGTCTCATCTTGAGAATTATAATATTAAGGGAGACCTTGTTCATCATTAAAACATTTAAGATCCTTTGTAGTGATTATGCTCCTGATCATAGGATTTTAGTGAAGTTGTTTTCTTGAACTTTTCATGACAAGGCTTTACCATGGTTTTGTTCTTTGACTCCTTATTCTATTCATTCAATTCCTCAACTTGCTAATGATTTTATTCAACAATTTCAAAACAACATTGGATTGCAAGTATCTTTGACTAATTTGATGCATTCTAAACAAAAATATAAAGAAATTTTGACTAAATTTATTTGTAGATTTCAAATTTACAAAAGGATATTAGAAATAAGATGTCACTTACTGAATTTACCTCTTTTCAAAAATGTTGTGCAGCGCCTCATCATTATCAATTACAAGAGAGTAATTTGAGAGCACCACTCCAATGGGTCCTATTGTTGTTGATAAAAGTGATTTTGCTTCTAATGAAAATAAAGTTTAAAAATTTAACAACTATGTCAAAATAAATACATAGTCAAATGTAGTTTTCGATCAAGTTATTGTTGCATCTCACAATGTTACTTCTGCATCCACTACTTTTTGATTGAATCGTGCATTTACTCCTCTTTCTAAATATTTGTATTCTATAATGAATATGTTGTTAATTACTAATATGATTACTTTACCTCATATTCATCCTCTTTTACCTACTACAATGGCGGCTAAATTTTTTGATCCAAAAGCTTTTTGTCAATATCATCACCAGAATGGTCATGTAACTAAAAAATGTTATTCTTTAATACATAAGGTTCAAGACTTAGTTGATTCTAATACTTTATCTATTGATCATTTTGATGGTAATGGGAATAAATATGTTTCTCCTCCTAATGAAAATTTCCAAATCTATATGAATCATTTACCTACACATAATACTAATACTATTTTTCAACCATCTTCTACGGATATTATGTATGATTCAAAGATGGATGATCTTAATCATGTGGTTAATCAAGTGGAGCATGTGGTTTAATCTGTATCTCCACCTCAATCTCAAGTTTCAGCTCTACCTCAATTGAAACCTTAAGCCTAAATTGAAGCCTCAACCTAAGATTCAACAACAACCTAAGAAGAAATGACCTTGGAAACTTTTGATTACCTTTGATGATTCTAAGACTATTAAATCTTTTGATGGTCCCCTTTATATATATGCTACAATTGTTGAGATACCTACTCGTGGTTGTCATGTTGATCCTACCTCCTTAATCAATGTTATTACACAAGAAAATATTTTTTATGAAAAGTTTACAATGTGATTTTTATGATAAATCAGATGTATGGATTCAAACTTGTAATGGTTTTCTTTATCCATTATTTGGTCCTATTGATTAACTGGTTCAACTTTGTGGAAAGAATGTGAAGACCACCTTTGTTGTTGTTCCTAATTCTGATCAATTTCAAGTTAATCTTTGTTTACCATGATTAAATATCATGCATGTTGCTGCTTTGCCTATTCATAAATGTCTCAAGTTTTTTAATGATGATGAAGTGAAGATAGTTAGTCATAGCTTATATCATACTTCTAGGCTTGGGGATGTTTCTACTATTGACTTCTTTTGGCCTTCATTACCTAATTCATGTCCTCATCGGCCTGATATTCTTTTCCTTTCATATTCAGTCTATAAGTAGCAGAGGATTCTTAAATTAAGCTTAACTCCTAAGGATCTTAATTGTGGTCTTTTGCCTACACCTTTTATACCTCCTTTATCTATGGCTTCTACAATTGTTAATCAATCTTCTCCTATTTCTTTTAGTTTTCTAGTAATCCTGTTAATCCTCCTATAGAACCTATGAAGGATCCTGTAATTATTCGTCCTAGTTCTCAACAAATTTCAAGTAAAGCAAAACATAACCGATCTACTAACAAATGTCGTAAGAAGCGATGTGCTCAGGCTATAGCTTGTAATTCTACTATTCAAAAATAATTATCTTCTTTGGATACAACTATGCATGATGTGCTAGAAGAAGTTGTTGTTGATAATAAGTTACCTGATTCTAATAATTCTATTTGTATCTTATATCCTAATTTGATTAATTTAGATTATGAAGGTACTCTTGATGATACTAATGATGTTAATGATGAATATGAAAGTATTGACATTGATGTTGATTTACCTAATATACTTTCCTCACAATTAACACTTATATAGCATTGAAAAATGTGATTCTCAAAAGGATCCTTGTTTGGAACTGGCTATTATTCCTACTATGTTGGATATAGTCCCTCTTGTGAGTTACCCACCTTCCATAAATAATTAAAAATGAGATGGGGAGAGTAGGCAGTGTGCTTGATTGGCTAGTTCATCATGGTAGCCTTTCTTGTGTGTTTGTCTTTTGTATTGTTCTTCTCTCGTAATATATTTACTAAATGTTGTTAGATTCTTTTATATGATCTTTGTTTCTTCGTTGGTGCAAGGTGATAAAAGAATCAAATTTTTTGTATTGTTCCTCTATATGTATCTCGTTTCTTCTATATGTTGTTGTACTTGTGCTATTGTTCATACATGTTTCCTTATGTATTTTTCTTGGATTTGTGACTTGGTAGCACTTATTATTTTTGGTCTCTAGTTCATGGTTCGAAAATATTCTTCTTTGTATTTCTAATGTGATTTTTCCTCCTTTGTAATTGTAGTTCTACTTTCTTTGGGAATGATGTCAATTCGTTTGCAATAATATCATATATATACATATATATATATGTGTGTGTGTGTGTGTGTGTGTGTGTATATATACATATATACATATATGTATATATGTACATCTATGTATATATGTATATATGTACATCTATACATATATGTATATATATACATATATATATACATATATCTATACATGTATAGATATATACATATATATATCTACATGTATACATATGTATATGTATACATATATATACATATATATGTATTATATATACATATATACATGCATATATATATATACATATATACATGCACATATATATATATATACATATATACATGCATATATATGTATACACGCACACACGCACACACACACACACACACACACACACACACACACACACACATATATATATATAATCTTATGATCATATTGACCCCATAGTAGGTAGATCCCTTTTATGGTCTCTGTATGATAATGTATTATTTCCCATGATTTGTCTTCATCTGGGGGCATCTCATAGTGGAAATGTAATCAGTGGAATTTTTTATGTTTTTGTTTAATCCATTGCTCCTGTTAAAGTGTTAGCAATGACTTTAACATGGGGGCATACGCTCTACTCACTTATTGCACACACGCACTTTTCCATACATATATAGTATTAATTTTAATGATACTTTTTCTTCTTTTTTAGATTAGTGACTAATTCTTAAAGCATGGATTTATATTTTAGGATCTCTTGATCCTTCTAGTTTCAAATATTGTTGATCCCTTAATGTCAAAAGTTTCCTTAATATTGGATCTCTTTTGGTTTTATTCGTATAGAATAGAATTTTCTTAAGAGTGAATCCTAGATGGGTTCGCTAGTGAGTAGCCACATTCACTAGGCAGTTCAATTCCAACTTTCTAGTTGCATAGTTTCCTTGTGTGGTTCACAATGGGACATAAGTTCTCATTGGGCAAGATAATCACACACTTTTTCCTTTTCTCTTTTTTTCTAGAGATGTCTCTCTTACTTTGATCTTGAAGTTGATGAAGACTTGAGTCTCTAGATGCTTGAGGATTTCTTTGTCCATTTTTTTTAATAAGATTATCTTTTTGTTACGATCTACTTTAGCAAGAGTTTTCATTGAGTCCATACTCTTGATAAAGTGGGGGCTTAATGTATTGATTCAGGGAGCTTCCTTTAAAACCATAAACTTGTAAGAAAGAAACAACAACAAATGCGAGAACAAGATATGGACTTCTTATTTTTGTCGCAAATGCAGAATTAAAAAATTCATAAGTACAATATGCTAACCCACATGGGTGCCTTCATTACATTAATCTGCAAGACAAGTTGTGAACTACCACTTTGAGTTGTCCTAGACAATGTTTGGACCTTTCTTAAATAAGAAATTTTATGTTGCTCGACAAGGTTCTAGATGCTCAAACATAATACCTAGGGCTGACAGACCCTATCAAAACATATAGAGTCGGCTAAATACAACTTTGACAATTATTTTAGAAATTTTAGATAGCCTAACTTCAGAAGGCCATAACTCACAAACTGTTGACCACTTTTCAAAAATTCCAACCCATGATCTAGAGGCTCAGAACAACACTGATGCCCTTATGTCAAGTTTTTGGACCTCATCCGTGCAATCTAGGGCCTCCAACTGTGAGCCTAAAGATTTTTCTGCAAATTTTTCCATTGAAAATCTGCAATAACTTCTCTGATACTTAAGCTGGAGCAATGAGATTCTTATGATAGGCTTATATCTCTAAAATGAACTTTCTTGTAGAAAATGAAAACATTCTGAGCTCATATGACAAACTTACTAAAAATAGCAAGTTCCCATAAATAGTAACCACCCTATCTACTAGTCCTTATTAAAATAGAAAAGACTGAAAATAAAATATTTTTAGGTGATGCAAGATTGCCCTTACACCCAGGATGCTCCTGCATCAAACACCCAAGGTAATTTGAGAAGTGACCTTGCCACATCTCAGGTGTTCAGAGGAAAACCAAGACAATTAACCTCCTTCTTTTCTAGCCATGATGAATCCTCAACTAGCCTCCCTTTCCATTTGACTAGATATTTCTCTTCAATTTTGTTTCTTGTTCTTTTGCCAACACGACTGTCCAATATCTCCTTAATCTCTTTTGTAGCAGAACTAGCTGCTAGAATGCTCGACTGCACTTCTACAACTTCATCTTCATCACCTCCTTAATAATACTCTGTCAAATCTAAAATATTAAATACTGGTGAAATATTCAATTTAGCAGGCAATCCACTTCATATGCATTTCTAGAATCATGTCATTTCACTATCTTGCACGATCCAAATTTCTTCATCTTCAGCTTATTATATGTACCCACTAGAAAATGCTCCTTTTTCAAATGAACCATGACTTCATCTCTAATTTGAAATTCCTTATATCTCCTTTTCACATATGCCTTAGCTTTATACTTTGTGTTCATCTTTATGATGTGCTTCCCCACCTCCTCATGGATATTCTTCAAATGTTCAACAAAATCTTCTACTTTAGCACTGCTTATCTCACCTTTGTCTAACTGCCTCAATTTAGAAGCATTTCTGGGACTACTCCCATATATAATCTAGAATGGTGATTTACCAGTACTCCTATTGACAAAATTGTTATATGAAAATTTTGCCTATGGTAAAAGCATATCCCATCATTTTGGTTTATCTCCAACCAAGCATCTCAGCAAGTTTTCCAAACTGCAATTCAGAGGTTCTGTCTATCCATCAGTCTATGGATGATTTGATGAACTAAACTTCAAATTTGTCTTCAACTTCTTCCATAATGTATGCTAGAAATATCAAATAAATTTGGTGTCTCTATCTAAAACTATACTCTTTGGTAGACCATGTAATCTCACCACTTCTCTAAAAAACAACTCTGTTACATGAACAGCATCACTAGTCTTCTTGCAAGGAATAAAATGTACCATCTTTGAAAACCTATCAATGACAAAAAAATATAATCATGCCCGTAGTATGTCCTTGATCCATGCTGACATCCTCCCATGGCTTCTCTAGTATAGGTAATGGCTGATACAACCCTATATTCTACTTCACTCCTTTTGCCATCAAACATACTCGACAACTTTGTACAAACTTCATCACATCTTGTTGTAATTGTGGCCAATAACAATTTTTAACAACCAAGGCTATAGTTTTATCTCTGCCAAAATGTCTAGCCAATCATCCACTATGCTTCTTCTTGATGAGGTTCTCTCTCTTTGAACTTTTGGGAATGCACAATTAGCTTCCTTTTAACAACATATTATCCAAGATCATAAAAATCTAACCACTTTGTCCTGTCATGTGTAACAGGTTTTGTACAAGCCTCCCACACTTCACCAAAATCAAGATCATCTAGATACAAGGTACTAAGTTCCTTAAACCCAACCATCTCTATCTACATTTCTATTAGCCAAAGTTTTCTTCTACTAAGAGCGTCTGCAACTTTGTCAGACTTCCCACTCCTATGTTTCAAAATAAATGTATAACTCTACAAAAACTCAACCCACTTTAAATGCCTTTGGTTCAATTTTCCTTGACTATTCAAATATTGCAAAGCTTGATGATATGTATACAAAAAAAAACTCCTTGGAAGAAGATAGTGTCTCCCCTTCTTCAATGCTTGAACTATAGCATAAAATTTCTAATCATAAATAGAATATTTTCTTTTTACATCATTCAACTTCTCACTAAAATAAGCAACAAGTCTACCTTCTTGGCTCAAAAAAGCTCCTATTGTAGTACTACTAGCATCACAATCTACTTGAAACACCTTGTTAAAATTAGGAAGTTCTAAAACAGGTTGCTCAACAAGTTTTTGTTTCAACAAATTAAAACATTTATCTACTCCTACAGAACACTTAAACTCTTTCCTTTCCCCTCTCATTGTTTCAGTCAAGGGTCCAAAAATGCTGCTAAAACTTCTTATGAACTTTTTGTAAAATGTAGCTAGTCCATGAAAAGATCTTACCTCTTTCACACTCCTTGGAGTAGGCCATTCAAGGTTAGCCTTCACTATTTGTGGGTCTATTTTTAGACCCTCTCCTGAGACTACAAATCCCAGATACACCAACTCTTTCTTTACAAAATTGCACTTCTTCAAGATTATCAACAACTTTTCTTCCTTCAACTTATCAAACACCTTGCAAATATGAATCAAATGCTCCTCCAATGTCTTACTAAAGATCAAAATATCATCTAGGTAAACAATGACAAACTTACCTAGAAACTCCTTCAGTACCTCATTCATGAGCCTCATGAAAGTGCTCGGTGCATTCGTTAGCCCAAAAGGCATGACTAACCACTCATATAGTCCTTCCCTTGTCTTGAAATCAGTCTTCCACTCATCACCTTCTCTTATACAAATTTGATGGTACCCACTCTTCAAATCTATCTTTGTGAAATACTCAGCTCTGCTTCAACAGCCTATAGTATCATCCATCCTTGGAAAAGGAAACCTATACGTGATGGTGATCTTGTTGATAGCATGAGAATCTGTGCAAATCTTCCATTCTTCTTTGGTGCTAACACTACTGGTACAACACAAGGACTCAGACTCTCTCGAATCAACCCTTTCTGCAACAACTCATGATCTTGCATGTTCAACTCTTCACTTTCTACAAGTGTCATTCTGTGCACTGCCATGTTTGACAAACTAGCTCCTAGAACCAAATCCATCTGGTGATTGATCTTCCTCACTAGGGGCAATCCATCAGGTACATTATCTCATATAATATCAAAAAACTCTCCAAACATATCTGTAACTTCTGCAAGTACCTCCTCTACTTCTTCTTTACTATCTTTAGGAATTATAGAAAAACACATTTTCTCATGCTTCATACCTTAAAGAAACTTGTTTCCATCAACAAAACATATTCTACTAGCACTACATATGATGCAGGAGCATCTAGAGCTATAAGGGCAATCCTGTGTCACCCAAAAAAAATGTACTCACACTTAGTTTTTGTTTCACGTATTTTCATTTTTGGATACCCATTTGGGTCAAATAAAGGTTCCAACTCTCACAGTTCCACTATCAGTGTGTTTGAAAACCCCAAAAAAAAAGGAGCATGTAATTGGGCCATCATTTTGGTAAACTAGAAGGTGTGAATTGGCCAGATGAATGTAATCGTGATTTAGAGCATTCCAAAAAAATAATCAGGTCAATAGGCCCCATGGTTTGAAAGTTATTGCAATTTTTTGAGTTTTGGAGACCTCCTAAGAATGCTTCAAAGTCAGGCTAGGGGCATTAAATAACCTTGAAAAAGGTCAAAAAATGGGGGATGAGAAAAGCTTTTCTACAAGGCTATAGAGCGCTTCGAGAGCTTTTCGAAAATGTAAACGGTTCGTCAATCGAAGCTACGGTTCAAAAGTTATGCTTCCCAGAAGTTCAGTTACCATTTTTGGATTCTTCTAGATTTGTGCCGACTTCCACCGCAGCTTCCAAAACCTTCTATTTGGTCGGTGGATGCCTACTAGCACTTTCTAGAATGTACTCCTAGTCCTTAACCCTCCTGGGTCTATTTAAGGAGATTTTTGGCATTGTAAAAAGCAGTTCGGAGTGGAGTTTGAGAGGAGGTACTGAAAGGAGAAATTATCTCCAAATTTATGCTATTGTAAGCCCTTAGGGAATGTTTTGAAGTTTATTTTCTCTGTATTGTTTGTACTAGCTAATTTTCTCAGTGAATATAATTTCCCCTTTTCTGTTGTGTCCATTTTGTTCTTGGGTTGTGTCACCATCAAGTGGTATCAGACCAGGTTTTCCTGAGTGTGTAGACAGAGCGTCGACTGTGAGGCAGTTTGCACCAGGACTGTGAGGTTGTGGGTTTGAGTTAAAAGATGCCTCCATGAAGAAAGAGTGGTGGAAGGGCTAGAGCTATTAATCCTAAGGAGGTTAGAGCCCTCCAAAGGCAGGTACAAGCATTGCAAGAGGAGATCCGTAGAGGAGCAAATGTTGCCGCTGGTGACGACAGTGAGGATGAAAATGAAGAAGAAGTTATGGGACCAGAAGGGGAATTTGACGGGGAAGTTTTGAATCATGTAGAGGAAAGGCTTTTTAGGGCCATTACTAAGTTTGGGAAAAGACCCACAATTGAAGTCGGTGTATTTTCAGGAAATCTAAAACCAGATGAGTTGATCGATTGGATCAATGAACTAGAAGAATACTTTGAGTATGAGGATATCAGGGACCCAGATAGCGTTAAGTTTGCAAATGCCAAACTGAAAGGCCATGCCAAAATCTGGTGGCAAGAGGTCCAATTGGAAAGAAATAGAAGAGGAAAGGAGAAGATCACAAGATGGGATCGCAGGGTGGACAAATTGAAGAAGCAGTTCATTCCTGTAAACTACGAGCTTGATTTGTTTAAGAAGATGCATGGGTTAAAGCAAGCAGGAAGCTTAGTCCAAGAATATACAGAGGAATTTTACCGACTCTTGATTAGAGCGAGGCATGCAGAAGAAAATAAGGAGAAGGTTACTCATTATATCAGTGGGTTGCAACCTAGCATCTAGGAGGAATTAAGTCTGGTAAGAATGACCAGCGTTGAAGAGGCATATCAGTTTTCCCTACGAGTTGAAGAGAAGTTGAATAAAAGGTTTGAAGGAAGACAAAGAGGGTGCGGTCAAGGAGGAAGGGGAAGTGGTAGATCATCTAGAGGCCTCAATGAAACCCAAAAGAAAAATGAAGATGTGGGTACTAGCAGGAACCAGAGGAATGAAGGTTTCAACCGCTCCCATGATCAAGACTTTGGAAATCAGAGAGGAAGAGGTAGAGGACATGGACAAGGAAGAGGAGGCTTTCGTGGTACCTATTTCCATTGCAATGAAGAAGGTCATCATGCCTTTGAATGCCCTCAACGACAAGGAAGGACAGATAGGAGAGCTGAGGGCCAAGCTAGGGTTGCTCATGTGGATGAAGATGCACAATCATCACATTCAGAGGATGCAAAAAGAGGAGAGACCTTGGTAAATGAAAGAGTCCTACTAAGTGGTGAGATTGAACCAAGACAACAGAGGAGTTTGTTTCGTACCAGATGCAAGTGTGAGGATAAATGTTGTGACGTGATCATTGATGGTGGTAGCACTGATAACTTGGTATCAGAAGAGATGGTCTCTAAGCTAAAGCTCAAGAGGGAGAAACATCCCCAGCCCTATCGGATTGCTGGGGTAAAAGATGATCATAAGGTCTTGGTAAGTGAACAATGTTTAGTAAAATTCAAAATTGGGAGTTACCATGATGAAGTTCTCTGTGATATTATTTCGATGGATGTGTGCCATCTATTCTTGGGTAGACCATGGCAGTTTGATAGACATGCAATACATGATGGACATGCAAACACATACTCTCTGACAAAGGATGGAGTTCGCCACAAATAGAAGCCCCTGAAAAAGGAAGGTGAAAAGGTATGTAGTAGTGCTAGGATTTATCGTGTTGATGGAAGGAAGTTTTTAGATGGCATGAAACATCAGCATATGTGTTATGCTTTGATTCCTAGGAAAGATAAAGAAGGTAGTAGTGAAATACCACTTGAATTTTTAGATGTACTAGGAGAATTTGAAGATATTATATCTGATAATGTTCCAGATGGATTGCCACTAGTAAGGCAAATCAGTCATCAGATAGATTTGATTTCAAGAGCTAGTTTACCTAACAAGGTTGCTCACAGGATGACTCCTATTGAAACAGAGGAGCTAAATAGACAGGTTCAGGAGCTGTTGATGAAGGGCTTGATTCGAGAGAGCCTGAGTCCATGTGCAGTACCTGTAGTACTCGCACCAAAGAAGGATGGAGAGTGGAGGATGTGTATAGATTCTTGAGCTATAAATAGGATAACCATCAAGTACCGATTTCCTTTGCCAAGGATGGATGATCTTATGGACTGCTTGAGTGGAGCTCAATACTTCACAAAGATAGATCTCAAGAGTGGCTATCATCAGATATAGATTCGAGAAGGAGATGAGTGGAAAATAGCCTTTAAGACCAAGGAGGGTCTTTATGAGTGGTTATTCATGCCCTTTGGATTGACGAACACCCCAAGCACCTTCATGTGGCTCATGAATGAGGTACTTAAGAAGTTCTTGGGAAAAAAATTTATTATCTATTTGGATGATATTTTAATTTTCAGCAAGATTTTGGAAGAACATTTACTGCATATTCGTAGTGTCCTTGAAAGGCTAAGGGAAGAGAAACTATTAATTAATCTGAAGAAATGTATCTTTGCAAAAAGGGAGTTAGTCTATTTGGGGTTTGTTATATCACCTGAAGGTGTCAAAATGGATCCAGAGAAGGTAAAAGCCATCTTGGAATGGCCTACTCTAAGGTCTACTATTGAGGTAAGATCATTTCGTGGTTTGGTTAGTTTTTACAGGAATTTTATTAAGAATTTCAGTGGCATATGTGCACCCCTAACTGATACAATAAGAGGGGATAGAAAAGAGTTCAAATGGACTACAGCAGCTACGAGAAGTTTTGAATTGCTGAAGAAGAAGGTGATAGAACAACCTGTGTTGGCACTTCCAAATTTTAGAAAGGTTTTCTAGGTAGATTGTGATGCCAGTGGAAACACTATTGGGGTTGTATTAAGCCAAGAAGGTAAGCCTATTGCATATTTTAGTGAAAAATTGAATGATGCAAAGAAGAAGTATTCTGTTTATGATCAAGAGTTCTATGTAATAGTTTAGGCCTTAAATAAATGGAGGCATTATTTATTGCCAAAGGAATTTGTTTTGTATACTGATCATCAGGCATTACAGTACCTAAATAGCAAAGGTAAATTGAATCAGAGGCATATGAAGTGGGTAGAGTTCTTGCAGAGTTATACATTTGTGTTGAAGCATAGAAGTGGAAAATCTAACAGGGTTGTAGATGCACTAAGTAGGAGACAGTTGTTGCTTACAGTAATGCAGGTTGAAGTAGTTGGGTTTGATGAACTCAAGAATTTGTACCCCAAGGATCCTGATTTTGCTAAAGCCTGGAAAGCTTGTAAAGAGCATGTTGCTATAGATAGAACTAAGTGGTTAGACTATTTGATTCAGGATGGCATGTTGTTCGAGGGTAGTCAATTGTGCATTCCAAGGAGTTCCATGAGGGAAAATCTAATTAAGGAGACACATAGTGGAGGGATGGCAAGACATCTTGGTCGAGATAAGACCATTGCCATTCTTAGAGAACATTATTTTTGGCCTCAAATTTCACAGGATGTGAAGAATTTTGTATAGAGTTGCCAGGTTTGTCAAGTTGTCAAGGGGTTTAGTCACAATACTGGCCTATATCAGCCATTGCCTATTCCATCAAGGCCATGCGAGGACATAAGTATGGATTTTGTTCTTGGATTTCCAAGGACACAAAGGGGTAATGACTCAGTATTCGTGGTGGTTGATAGGTTCTCCAAAATGGCACATTTCATTCCATGCCACAAAATTCATGATGTTGTCCATATTGCAGACTTGTTTTTCAAAGAGGTGGTAAGACTACATGGTCTCCCAAGGAGTATAGTTTCTGACAGAGATACTAAATTTGTGGGGTATTTTTGGAGGACATTGTGGAAGAAGTTGAGAACAGACTTGAAATTCAGTTCCACGCATCACCCACAAACTGACGGCCAAATAGAAGTGGTAAACAGAAGTTTGGGCAATTTGCTGAGATGTTTAGTTGGGGATAAGCCCAAGGGATGGGATTTGATTCTACCACAAGCAGAGTTTGCTTACAATAACTCTATAAATATGAGTACTGGAAAATCACCATTCCAAATTGTATACGGGAATAGCCCAAGGACTGCACCAGAGCTGAGGAAGATAGAGCAAGGGAAGAGGACAAGTGCTGAAGCTGAGGAATTTGCTGAACATATCAAGCGTCTACATGAGGAGGTTCAGGCATACATTACCAAGATGAATCAAGAGTATAAAGCTAGGGCTGATCAAAGGAGAAGGCATAAGGAATTCCAAGTAGGGGATCTAGTCATGGTGCACTTACGAAAAGAAAGATTTCCAGCCCGTACTTACAACAAGCTGAAAATGAAGAAATTTGGCCCCTGCAAAATTTTGAAGAAACATGACTCAGGAAATGCATATGAGGTGGAGCTGCCAGATGGTATTCACATTTCTCCCATTTTCAACATTGCAGATTTAACAGAGTATCATGATGATGGTGCAGATGAGGTGTTAGAGCCATGTCCGATTCCTACTTCTAAGAAGGAGGAGATAGAAGACATTCTAGATCATCGTGTGGGTAGGAGTACCAGAAATAGGCAGTATGAAGAGTATTTGGTCAAATGGAAAGGATGACCAATTGAGGACTCAACTTGGATTTCAGTAGCTGAGGTTTCCCATTTGGGATTTCCTCTACCATTCATAAAGTGATAGGGTCACTTTTCAATCTACCCTGGGTGTCTAATGCAGGAGCATCCAAAGGTATAAGGGAAATCCTGTGTCACCCAAAAAAATGTACTTACACTTAGTTTCTGTTTCACGTGTTTTCATTTTTGGATACCCATTTGGGTCAAATAAAGGTTCCAACTCTCACAGTTCCACTATCAGTGTGTTTGAAAATCTCAAAAAAAAGGAGCATGTAATTGGGCCATAATTTTGGTAAACTAGAAGGTTTGAATTGGCCAAATGAATGTAATCGTGATTTAGAGCATTCCAGAAAAAGAATCAGGTCAATAGGTCCCACAGTTTGAAAGTTATTGCAATTTTTTGAGTTTTGGAGACCTCCTAAGAATGCTTCAAAGTCAGGTTAGGGGCATTAAATGACCTCAAAAAGGATCAAAAAAATGGGGGACGAGCTAAGCTCTTCATAAGGCTATAGAGCGCTTCGAGAGCTTTTCGAAAATGTAAATGGTTCATCAATTGGAGCTATAGTTCAAAAGTTATGCCTCTCGAAAGTTCAGTTATCGTTTCTGGATTCTTCTAGATTTGTGCTGACTTCCACCACAACTTTCGGAACCTTCTATTTGGTCGGTGGGTGCCTACTAGCACTTTCTAGAATGTACTCCTAGTCCTTAACCCTCTAGGGTCTATTTAAGGATATTTTTGGCATTGTAAAATGCAGTTCAGAGTGGAGTTTGAGAGGAGGTACTGAAAGGAGAAATTATCTCCAGATTTATGCTATTGTAAGCCCTTAGGGCATGTTTTGAAGTTTATTTTCTCTGTACCATTTGTACTAGCTTATTTTCTCAGTGAATATAATTTCCCCTTTTCTGTTGTGTCCATTCTATTCTTGGGTTGTGTCACCATCAACATACATTTTCTTCTTTATCCTTCAATGACTTCAACTTATGTTTCACTCCATCCTTAGTTAGAGTATATGTATTTTCTCGCCCATCATGTACAGCATGCCAGTCAAACTACCACGGCCTACCCAACAACATATGACATTAATCCATAGGTATGATATCACATATTACCTCATCCTGATAGCTTCCAATCTTGAACTTCACTTAACACTACTCATTGACCATGACCTTATGGTCATCTTGTACCCAAGAAATATGAGATGTACGGAGGTGTTTCTGCCTCTTCATCTTCAACTTGGTGACCATCATTTCTGACACCAGATTGTTAGTACTTCCACCATCAATGATCACATCACAACACTTATCTTCACATCTGCACCTTGTGTGAAACAAACTCCTTCCCTTCTCAAGTTCATTCTCACCACTCAATAGGACTCTTCGGTTAACTAGGACTTCTCCTCTTTCAGCGTCTTCGCAATATGAGGATCTAGCATCTTCATCAATATGTGCAACTCTAGCTTGGCCTTCTATTCTATGATTTTTCCTTCCTTGACATTGGGTACATTCAAATGCTCTATGCCCTTCTTCTCCACAGTGAAAATATTTCCCACGAAAGCCTCCTCTTCCATATCCTTGTCCTCTACCTCTTCCTATATTATCTCTATTGTTTTGATCATGAAAATGATTGGAATTGTTTCCCCTCTAATTCTACTTGCTACTTCCACCCATCCTTGTTCTTTTGATCATCATTACAACCATCATAAGATCATCCACCAGATATTCCATCACGACCTCCTCCACTATTCTTATTGTCAAACTTCTTTCTTAGTTTCTCCTTGACTATTAGGGAAAACTAGTATGCCTCCTCAATACAACTCATTCGAACCAAACTCATCTTGTCCTAAATGCTAGGCCTTAACCCATTAAGATAACTTGTGACTTTCTCCTTTCCAGCTTCTGCATGGCCAATTCTAATGAGAACTCAGTAGAACTCTTTGGTATACTCTTGAATAGATTTTCCTGCTTGCTTCAACCCTTGCATCTTTTTCAACAGATCAAGCTCATAATCCATGGGAATGAATTGTTGCTTCATTTTATTTTTTATCCAATCCCATC
Source organism: Cupressus sempervirens (assembly GCA_028749045.1). NCBI lineage: Eukaryota > Viridiplantae > Streptophyta > Pinopsida > Cupressales > Cupressaceae > Cupressus > Cupressus sempervirens. Next base: position 132,507,930 of record CM053788.1, on the reverse strand, counting down.
TGGTGATTTTTACCTTTACCTTTCTATTTCGCTCCAACTGAACCTCCTGCCACTAGATCTTTGCATGTCCTTTTAGTTTTGCCTTTGCAAACTTGACCCTATCAGGATTTTTAATATCTTCTAACTCAATGTACTCCTCTAGTTCATTGATCCAATCAATTAGCTCCTTTGGATTAATATTTCCTGAAAAAGTGGGAACTTCAAACCTAGGTCTTTCTCCAATCTAGGAGATGGCCATAAAAATCCTCTCTTCCTCTAGGTTTAGAACTGCCTCTTCTCCGACATTTTATTCTACTTCGTCCTCATCCTCACTTTCATCTCTTATAGGAAGATTCATTCATCTTCATATTTTTTCTTCCAATGCTTGCATTTACCTTTGGAGGGATCGAAAACCCTCAAGTGTAACATCTACACCTCTTTTGCCACACTCTCTTCATGGAGGCATTTTTTCATGCTTCTACTAAAACCCTAGTGCAAACTGCCTCACAATTAGTGATATTTCTACATGCTGAGCCCAAACCATGCTCTTGTTGTGATCTCCCTCATAGTTGGCAATCTTTACATGCACTCAAGTACTCTAGCTCTAATACCACTTGATGCAAGGAGCTTCCCTTAAAACCATAAACTTGTAACAAAGCAACAAAAAAAAATGTGAGAATAAGATATGGACTTCTTATTTGCACCGCAAATATGGAATTATAAAATTCACAAGTACAATATGCTAACCCACATGGGCATCTTCATTACATTAATTTGCAAGACAAGTTGTGAACTGTCACTCTGAGTTGTCCTAGACAATGTTCGGGCCTTTCTTAAATAGGTAGTTTTATGTCACCTGGGAAGGTTCTAGATGCTCAAACTTAATACCTAGGGCTGACGAACCCTAACAAAACACAGAGTTAGCCAAATAGATCTTTGACAATTATTTTAGAAATTTCAGGTAGCCCAACTTCGGAAGGCCATAACTCACAAACTGCTACTTTGATTAGCTAATATAACCATTTTTTGGAAATGCCAACTTGTGATCTAAAAGCTTAGAACTATGCCAGTGCTCTTCTATCAAGTTTTTGGACATCATCAGGGCAATCTAAGACCTCCAATGGTGAGCTTGGAGATTCTTTTACAAAAGTTTCCACCAAAAATCCGCAATAACTTCTTTGATACTTAACCTAGAGCAATGAGATTTTTATGATAGGCTTATATCTCTAAAATGAACCTTCCTATAGAAAATGAGAACATTTCAAGTTCATATGACAAACTTACTAAAAATATCAAGTTCCCACAAATAGTAACCACCCTATCTACTAGTCCTTATTAAAATAGAAAAGATTGAAAATAAAATATTTTTGGGTGATGCAAGATTGTCCTTACACCTAGGATGCTCCTGCAACATGTATCATCTTAAAATATAATCACTTTCATGGTAAGAATTTTTAGCCAGAGTAAGTGGTCTAGGTCATGTCAAGCACCTTGAATAGGTCTTTGTATTGATCTAGTAGTTTTCTACCTGTTCTACTTCTCTCTCTCTATTTTCTAGTCTATTTCTGATAAACTACTCTATGAAACTTAGGACTCTGGCCTCTATGTGAAGGACAACCTTCTAGGTCAAGGTCAACCTCGACCTTGACATAGGTCAAGGATGACCTCGACCCTAACCTAAGACAAGGTCGACCTCATCCCTAACCCCAGGTCCTATTTTCAATTTCTGAAAGTTTTGGGATCTTAGGTTTTGAAAAGTTTCTTTTCCTGCTTTTGGGTCATTTGTTTTAGGTTTTGGAATGGTAGACTCTTAAATTACATTTAATATTTGCCTATTCCTAAGGGTTAAGGTTAAATGGGATCTAATGCTCCTTTGTTGGCCTTTTGTAGGAGTTACTATCCTAGATCTCTATATAAGAAATCCTCCTCCTCTCATTTTTCTCTAATTGAGAAGATACATTGTGATATTGAGAAAACTATTACCTTTCTACATTCATTATTCCATGAAGTAAATTTCTATCAAGCATTCAAGTGTTCAAGCATCCAATTCATCAAGGAGATCCATTGTTAGCCGTTAAAGGTTTCAATCTCTATGCAACCCTCTTGTTGAATATTTCTCTATCCACATTCACCCAAGCCTTCTTCTATGCAAATATACATTTAAGATTGGTGTTTAAGATATAATTACATTGATTTAAGACATCCTACATACATTTGGAGCATCTGTACTTGTGGATTCAAGGATTCAAATCCTCCACAAGGATTTCCACATAAGCAATGTGAATAGTTCCATTTACTTTGTTTATGCATATATATTTATTTTTCAAGGTTAATTCCAAACTGGGGTTTGACTAAGGAAAACCCCCCATCTAATAAATAAATAAAAATCTTGGAGATACAAGTGTGGAACAATGAATCGAAGAACAGATTCATGTACCCTTTTCATCAAACTTGCAAGATCTGCAAACAAAAATTTTGTCAGAATAGTGCAGGTCAAGGTCAAATTTTTAGGGTACAATTGTGCCCCGAGGTAAGATTGTGCCTTGCCAACAAGTTCAAGGTCGAACTCCCTTCAAAAAGATAAAATATTTATTAGTCTAGAACAAGTTGCAGATTTTCCAAAAATTGCATATAGGCATCAGAAATCAGCATTTTCTACATTCAAATAGTATTTATGTTTTATCTATTTCAGGATTCAAGAATGTACTCTCTCATAATAGAAAGATCACCCATAATCCCCTCCCACACCCCCTCTTTCTCCTTATTTTTCATCCCTTGATCCATGTCTACATTGAACACCTTCTTGTGTTTAATCAATTTGGATCATTCCTTTTGAAAATTAAGGTTGTGAAGAGGGTTTCTATTTTCTTTCTATTTAGGTTCTCTTTGTAAGTTTATAAAATTGAAATTTAAAAATTAATAGCATTTATGTACATCTTTTTCAAGTTTGATATTTCTCTTTTTCCTAACTCACAATCCAAGAATAATTTTTCAAAACACATACTGACCAGTTGGAGATTGAGCCAAAAAATTAAAGGAATGATTGTGCCAAAAGAGCTAAAAAAAAAGTGATTGTGCACGATAATCATCTTTTTACGCTCTTTTTGACGCAATTGCTCTTACATTTTATAATTTTTGGTGAGAACAAAATTCCAAACTAATCAGGTAGGTGATCCAAAATTACATCATAATTGGTTGAGGCATGTTTAAATATCTTATTTCACATGTTATTGAATGTTTCTTGAATGTTCGGGTAGTAAATCCTTACACTCAACTCTTCACTAAAGTTATTCTCACTACCACAATGACATTACCTCTAGACCATGCAAAGGATGTTGAAGTGGTTCCCAACCTTCAAACACTCTTATAACTTAAGAAATGGTAAAGCAAATGTAGATGCAATGCATGAAAAATTGCACAATTTGTAGTCTTTATAAATATAGAGAGATCTTTTTTAAGGTGCTTATTACATATTAGTGCAATAGAAAAATTGTTCCAAATGCATACATATTCTAGAATCCAAATTAAAAAATAATAAAACCCACTCAATTAGTTCAGTTGCTCTAGTTCAGTTGCTCTAGTTTAGTTGCTCTAGTTCAGTTGCTTTAGTTGTTAATTAGTTGGGTTGATTACAAATTCCTATAGAACTGTCATCATATTAGGTACAATAAAATGAATAATCAGTTGTTCCCAGCTAGCATTAACTTGACTGGTCTATTTAGACCCACTGACTATTGTCACAAGATTTTAAACATTACTATATAAGGAGTGAGTTAGGATGTATATATGTTAATCTTACATTAATTGTAAACTACAACACAAAGGTTGCACTAGGGTTTTACAAGATTGTAATTATAGAAAACTGCCTGATTCGCCTAAGTGGGTGTATGATGGCAAAGAGTTGTATTAGGTGAGTAAAGCTTACTAGTGGTTATAGGAATACACCTACATCAAAACAATTAGAAACTAGAACTAAATATTTATTATAGTGAGTAGTTCAAGGGTCTTGATCTCGTATATACGAGTATGTAGGCAACCTGGTAGGTGAAGTATGTCTCCAGTGTAGACACCTTGAACATAGATAGGTAGCGCTTAACCATGTATGTATTTATGTAACTATTCTCTACTTAATAGTGTCATCCACATGTGGGGCTAGTTGAGCTTGCACCTTCTACAATACTTCATTTCCATTATTTGCACTCTCTAAATCGAATGTATATAACTTTATCACTTGTAGCTATAATTATCAAATAGTACAAACCATGAAAGTTTCTTATAATTCTATAGTTTTCTTTGTAAGTTTATAAAATTGATGTTTTAAAATTAATTACATTTATGTACATCTTTTTCAAGTTTGATATTTATCTTTTTCTTGACTCATAATCCAATAATAATTTTTCAAAACACATACTAACCAATTGGAGATTGAGCCAAAAAATTGTAAGAATGATTGTGCCAAAAGAGCTTCAAAAATGATTGTGCACAATAATCATCTTTTTACACTCTTTTTGGAATAGTTGTTCTTACATTTTATGATATTTGGTGAGAATAAAATCCCAAACTAATCAGATAGGTGATCCTAAATTAAATCATAATTCATTGAGACATGTTTAAATACCATATTTCACATATTATATAATGTTTCTTGAATGTTCAAGTTAGTAACTCCTTACACTCAACTCTTCATTGAAGTTATTCTCACTGCCAAACTGATATTACCTCTAAACCATGAAAAGGATTTTGAAGTGGTTCCCAACCTTGAAACAATCTTATAACTTAATAAATGGCAAAGTAAATGCAAATGCAATACATGACAAATTGCACAACTTGTAGTCTTTATATATGTATGTATGTATGTATCTATACAGAGAGATTTTTTTAAGGTGCTAATACATCACAATAGAAAAAAATTTCCAATTGCATACATATTCTAGAATCTAAATAATAAAACAATAAAATTCACAAAACCTATTCTAAGTGACAAGTCATAACCTAGTTCAATTTATCTAGTTATTCACTAGTTGGTTTGATTACAAATTCTTGTAGAACTATCATTAGATTAGGTACAATAAAACAAATAATTAGTTGTTCTAAATTAGCAATTACATGACGAGTCTATTTAGACCCATTGATTATTGTCACAATTTTTTAAACATAACTATATAAAGAGTGAGTTGGGATGTATTTAGGTTAACCTTACATTAATTGTAAACTACCCCACAAAGGTTGTACTAGGGTATTATAGAATTGTAATTATAGAAAACTGTCTAATTCACTTGAATGGGTGTATGATGATAAAGAGTTGTATTAGGTGAGTAAAGCTCACCAGTGGTTATAGGAATACAACTACATATAAAACAATTAGAAACCATAACTACATATTCGTTAGAGTGAGTAGTTCAAAGATCTTGATCCCGTATATATGGGTATGTAGGTATCCTAATAGGTAAAGTATGCCTCCAATGTGCAGAAACCTTGGACATAGTTAGGTAGCACTTAAACATGTATGTATGTATGTAACTATTCTCTACTAAAAAATATCATCCAATGGAAGACGGGGGGCCTACAATACTTCATTTTCATTATCTACACTATTTAACTTAGAATCCAAGAAAAAAATTCAAAAGATATACTGATCAGCTGGAGATTGAGCCAAAAACTTGTAAGAAAGATTGTGCCAAAAGAGATTAAAAAAACATGATTGGTGCACAATAATCATCTTTTTACGCTCTTTTTGGCATAGTTGTTCTTACATTTTATGATTTTTGGTGAGAACAAAATTCCAAACTAATCAAGTAGGCGATCCAAAATTAAATCATAATTGGTTGAGGCATGTTTAAATACCTTATTTCACATGTTATTGAATATTATGTGTTTATGTACTACTTTTCATGAATGTTAAAGGATGAAGTTTGTAGGTTTTTGTACCAGTTCTTAAGCCCAAAATAGATAAATCATGATTTGAAATGCAAACTTGGGTGCTTAACTTAATGAATTAGCACACCAAGTGAAAGACCTTGTGTGATGAAGGATTATATGATTTTCTACATATTTCACCATATAGTAGTGCATTATAGGTTCACATAAATTTTTAAGTAGACATTTGTGAGCACTAGGTGTGTGAGGACTCCATGCAAAAACAATTAGAAGCAAAAAAGGTCATGATGAACATTTTTGATGACATGTTTGCCAAGAGTGTACACAAGTTCCTCAAGGTGACTTTGTATTATTAAAGTTTCATGTTTGTCAACCCCACTACTCTTCCTCCATATCCTACATAGATAAAAAAATGCTACCTCCAACATTGCAACCATATGATGAATGGGAATAGAACATGCCCGATCAATAACCTAGTTAAATTGGTCTAGTTGTTGATTAGTTGGGTGGACTACAAATTCCTATAGAACTATCATCAGATTGGGTATGATAAAACAAACAATCAATTGTTCCTAGCTAGCAAGATCAAATACACTTTTTCAATGTGATAAAATTGCATATGCAGATGCATCACTTGATGAACTAATTACATAAAGGATGCATCACTTGATCGACTAATTCATTATGTTGATGGAAAACCAATTGTGCTTTAATCAAGAATTATAAAGATACTTTTCAAACTCACCTCCACAGCTTCAAAACAAGTTTTCCAATGGACATTTCTATGAAAAACACACAAACAAACATGTATGTGAAATGTGGGTTTGTTGATTACGCACAGCAGATGTTTGATTGATCTATGAACAGAATGTTGTCTTTTGGACAATAATGATTTTAGGATATGCTTAGAATTGGCATGGGGAGGAAACCCTTGAGCTTTATAGGATGTTTGTGCAAATATGGTATTGATAGAACATGGGAAGAAGGTCCAACTGATGCTATTAATCTTGGTTTTGCATGGATCGCCATAATGTAATATGCACTTGTCGCCATGTATTTAAAATGTGGAAATATGGAGAATGCCCTTAGTGCTCAACAACAGTTGAGCATAGGTTCCTTGTGCCTCAACTGCTTGAATGGTAATGGTATCCTCTAGTCTTCCCTTGGCTTACTTAATGATTCTATTGGTTATGTCAACCTTCTTTTTATTATAGAGATACATGAGAGCCTCATGCATCCTCTTCCCAGTATTAATGGCTACCAGTGGCTCTCCTCTTTTAGAGATGAGGTCAAGTGCTCTAGTGGGGTCAGAGGTTCTAGTGGGGTCGCCTACCTTATTTAGGACCACCTTTTCAGTACTATTTCTTTGGTTTATTCTGACAGCTATGCTAGGTTCATGTCAATTCGTATTGATCGAGGGTCTTCACTCTACAGAGATACTTATATCATTGTCTGCTACTTCCTGCCAATAGCTTCGTACTATGTAGTTCACAACACTAAGAGTGGGGACTCCTATAAGGACATTCTTGAATACACTACCAACTTCTCTACTATGGGGGACATCATCATTTTGGGAAGCTTTAATGCATAGACTAGAGACCTACAGCTTTCCTGCCATGATCATAGATCTGATCCCATGTGTATGACTACTTTTGATCCAAGTTTTATGGGTCTGCACCTACTCCCCGAGGACTATCTGAGGCCCTTCACTTGGTATGGTCATAATTTTCTACAGCTTTGTGAGTCCTTGGACTTAGTGATCCTGAATGGGTTCTCTTATTTTCTCGGCTCTGAGCTCTTCACTTGTTAACCACATTGTGGTGGTGCTATGTTATGGACTATGTTCTCTTTATTGCCTCCTTCATCCCTCTCATTTTTTCACTTTACCATCTCTTGCCTTCCTCTAGCCGACCATGCCCTCCTTAGCTTCACCCTTTGGGGACCCCTAAGACCTTCTCTCCCTTGCCCCTTTGCTTCTTCTTTCCCCCCTCTTTTGGTGGCCTCCCCTCTCTCCTCCCCCCATGCTCTCACTTATTTTCACTTCACCAATGGTGATGCAAAGCTCTTCATCCACCACCTCACACGTCTCCAATAGGATCCCTTATCCAACACTAGGGATGCCACTTCCATATTCCACTCAATTGTGCCTGCCTTGTGGGAGTCTTCCCTTCTCTCCATTCCCCACTACACCTTCTCGCTCACCCCTCACCTCACTCGTAGATCTTGGCCCATGAACTAGTGGTTTGATGAGGACTACAAATCCTTTCACCACATTCTTTTCTTTGCTCCATGCACTTCTTCCTCCTCTTCCTCTCAATTGAGGATTGACTTTTCCACAAGAAACAAAATTTCACTTTGTTGCAGTGTAGATCCATTTGTGCCATGTTCTTCCAGTCTCCAAAGCTCTTTTGGCACACCATGTTTCCTTGCCACCCCTCCTCCATCCACTCTATACCTTCACTCACTATCCTCCCACACCTTCACCCTCTATGATATTCCTAGCTTGCCCCATCTCCATCTCATCCTCTCCACCACCCATTGTCACCTCTTCTCCTTCTCCCACATTAGTGAGGTAGTTAGAGTTATGAATAGTAGTAGAACACTGAATGAGAAAGGATTCCAAGCTAAATTCTTCAAGTTGGGTATCTCTATCCTTGGCCCCTTTCTTTCAGTGTTATTTAATCAAGTGGTTTGCATCGGCTTCCTCAACTCTTGCTCATGACATATTATCTATCTAATCCATAAGTCTAGCCTATCTTCTGATCCCAAGAACTACAGGACCATCATGGTTGGGCATAACTTCACCAAACTCTATGCAACTGTGTTGAATGGTATCTTGTCCAGAGAGCTCGATCAGTAGCATTATCAAGCTAGGGGTCAGGCTAGGTTTCGTACAAATTTTTAGACCATTGATCACATTTTGACATTACGAGCCATCATTGAGGAGGCTCACCACCACTCGATGAAATTTTATTGTTGTTTTGTTGATTTTCGCAAAGCCTTTGACTCTAATCCTTGGGACGCTCTCTTTCAGCATCTTAGAGACATTGGGACCTCAAAGATGCTCCTTGTAGCTATTATGGTGTTATACGAGTGTGTTGTGGACAGATTCAAGACTCCACAGAGCTTCTTTGACCCTATCTAGAGCACTATCAGGGTGAAATAGGGCTTCCCTCTCTCCCCCACTCTCTTTGGCATCTACATCGATGATCTTGAGGCATTTCTCCATGATTACTTGCTCTGTGGCGATGGTTGTTACTTACATCAGATGTTGATCTCTATTCTCCTATTCACCAATGATGTGATTCTCCTAGCATCTTCCCTTGATGGTCTTCAGTGACTCCCTAATGGCTTGACCTCTTTCTGCAACTCATGTGAGCTAGTTGTAAATGTGGGTAAGACTCCAGTCATGGTCTTCAATTGTTTGAAGACATCACACCTCCATTTTTACTTCCAGGGTACTGAGATCAAGATTGCATCTTCATATACTTACTTGGGAGTCAAGTTTTATGGACCTCAATTCAGCCTGAGACTAGCATGCAGCCCTGAGTCAACAAGGGGCTTGGCTCCCTTGCTATTCTTGAGTGATAGTGCTTTCAACACCTCTTCCAAGATACCACGACTAAGATGTCCCTTCTTGACTCCCTGGTCAAGCTAACTATCCTCTATGGCTCTACTATTTGGGGCCCTTCCCTCTTGAAGTCCAACTGAGCCTTTGTTGAGAGAGTCTAAACTCTTTTCCTTCAGTGCATTATCAGATGTCACTAGTCCACACCACACAACATCATTCTGGCAGATTTTGGAGCTCACCCTTTCAGATTGGGAACCATTTTTCATTTAGTTTGGCTTCTTCACTAGCTTTGAAGCTTCGCTAATTCCCCTGATGGTCATCAAAGATATTCCTACTTGGCTTACTCTTCCTCTAAGGAGGTTGCAATTTCAGACTCTGGTCATAGATCTCATTACTGGTACACCTAGGTCTTTTCTCTATTGGGCTAGATTAGTATTAGTGTGGATGATCTTCCCCCCTTTTAGTTTTCTTTGGACACTCCAACCCACCTTCCATCTCAGTAGGAGTTGAACAAGCATGTTAAACTTGACATTTATGGACACTATGTTATCATGACCTGGAGGAATTCCCTGAGTGGGCTCCATCCATGTATGGCATTTTATGTTGAGCACTTCCTTGATATCTAGGACAAGATCATCTTATGCCCCTCATACCTTACTCATCATTGGATGCATGCTTTTCACATCTCCTTGGGATCTCTTAGAGTAGGATCTCACCAGCTCCATATTCAAATTGATCACCAGACCAACAGGGAGGACAAGATCTATCGACTTTGTCACCTTGGGGAGGTTGAGACCAAGTCTAACTTTATCTTTCAGTGTCCCATTTACTATGAGATTTGGGGGAGATTCTACTGTCTATTCAGAGAGTGTCAGTCTCTTCTCTCATTTTTCGGATATATTGACCAGCATTGTCTTGCACTCTACCTTCAGGAGACCATGCGGCTTTGTGAGCACACTATATAGCTCCATCTTTTCTTGACACCAACCCATATGCATCTCATCACCTCATTTTTTAGTCCTATAGTTCTTGCCCAAGGACTAAATTGGCTTCTCTGCACTACCTCAATTTACACCAAATCTATGAGACCCCACAGAGATCACACTCAACATCGTCTCTCACTACTACTACTACCACTAACACTAGTACTACTACTTTTTGTAGACCTCAGAGGCAACCTTCTAGAGTGCCTAATTTCTCTAATACACACATTTCCATTTTGGACTTCTCACCTATGAGGAGTTCTTAGTTGTTGATCTTCCTTTGCTTGGTTCTTTTGTTGTTTTTCTTTCATGCTCTTTCTAGGGAAACCATTTGGTGCTCCCCTTGCTATTGTTTTCCCTTTGTATTGTTTCTTGTCCCTTAGACCCTTGTTGGTCTCCTAATGGACATTAATAAATTTATCTTATCTTTCTTATCTTATCAACTTGTTTGACGGAATGTCTATTTTAGATAAAGTTTTGTGGTAGCATTCATTGCAGGGTATGGTTAGAATGGACATGGAACTAAAGCCCAAAATCTCTTCTCATAAATGCAATTGTAAGGGGTTGAATCTAATAAGCAAAGAAAGTCCACTCTTACATCATTAAAATGGACTATGAATCAAATTTTTTTTAGAAAGTACTCTCATAACTATAGGTATGCAAAGTGTGATGCTATGGAGAGTGAACACAATCTTGTTCAATCAAATGCAAAGTGCTAGAATCAAGCCACATCAGGCTAGGATCAGGATAGGGAATGCTTATGAAAACATAAACCAAATTAATGAAATAACATGCAAACAAGCATGCATCAGGTATTTCTTTTTCATAGTTGTGATCTTTAGCTTTCTAGATAATCTAGGAAAAGTAAATGGTACCAAAAATGACTTTGTCAAAGTATACAAAGAATATCCAATTCGATGTCATCAAAGTATTAATTAAAGCTACCATAGAATATATCAAAACTAGCACTGGGGTTTCCCATCCAATGTTGCCATTATTGCCTCTCATTATTCCATACACAAGAAACCTCTACACAAATGTCCAACTAAAGTTTACAATCACTTTTATAACCAGACTAATCTTGGTCTTCTTCCCTACATAGATAGAAGCCAGTGAGTTGAATATTGTTGCCCTATCAAGCAATGAAATTGTGAATACAATAGGAAAAGAAAACAAGAATGAAATCAATGTCTTTGAGAGCTTGTGATATATGACATGGATATGGTGCCAATTGGAGAACCCAACCACCTAAACAGAAGCCTAAATTTGTATTGGGTTTGGGAAAAGAGGGCATGACAGATAAGAATTTCAGCATAAATAAGAGATACAAGCAATAGTGTAATTTTTGTCAATACACCAAAATTTTTGTAGATGTCTCATACATCAGTTTTGATGCATATTCTATTACATTTCTAAAATGACTGACTACTATTGGCTATACCTTGCACCTATTCGTGGGGCAAGCACTAGTTAGCCTAATATACAATGACACTATTTCTTTTTTTTTGAAAAGTCTGGCTCTCATCAAAATTTTGATGTGGCCTATTGTTGATGGTATGAAAAACCTATCGAACCATCTTTGGTTGGCATTGATAGTTCAACGAGGTTTGTCATCGATGGTATAACAAACCTGTCGAATCATATTTGGTTGGCATCGATAGTTTGACGGGGTTTGTCATTGATGGTATAACAAACCTATCGAATCATCTCTCGTTGGCTTTGATAGTTTGATGTTCCAAATTAGTTGTTTGAGACTGACATGTGACATAGATGGGGATGATTTTTGACAAAATTGTACATCAATAAATAGATGACCATGGAGTGCATCAAATTTTTGATGCAATTCTAGTGACATTGACTTTCGTCGTTTAAGTGTCAAAATTTTGACCAGAAATGTGTCAAAAATAAAGTGCAAATTTACTAGTGACTACTCTCATACATCACTTGGAATAGTGATCTACTAGTACTCCTATTGACTAAATTATTGTAAGAAAATTATTCTTGTGGTAGAATCAAATCCCATCCCTTGGGCTTATCTCCTACTAAACACCTCAACAAATTTCCTAGACTTTTATTCACTACCTATGTTTGTCCATCAATCTGTGAATGATGTGCAGAACTGAACTTCAACTCTGTCTTCAAATTCTTCCACAAATCCTTTGGGAATACACAAGAAATTTTGTATCTCTATCAAAAATGATACTTTTTGAGAGACCATGTAGCCTCACGACCTCTCTAAAAAATAAATCTACAATATACACTACATCATGGGTTTTGTGACAAGGAATGAAATGAGCCATCTTCAAAAATTTGTCAACCACCACAAATATCAAGTCATTACCCTGTTTTGTCCTAGATAACCTAAGAACAAAACTCATGATTATGTCTTCCTAGGGCTTTGATGGAACTAGCAATGGCTGATAGAGTCCATTATTCTAACTAATTTATTTAGTTGTCTGACACACTAAACAACTCTACACAAACTTATTCACATCTTATGACAACTGAGGCCAGAAATAATGTTCACTTACAATAGAAATGGTCTTCTCTTGATGAAAGTGTCCTGCCATCCCTCTGTTATGTTTCTCCTTGATCAAGTTCTCCCTCGTGGAACTCCTTGGAATGCACAAAAAAACTACCTTTGAACAACATACTATCTTGGATTGTATAATCCAACAACTTAGTCCTATCTATAGTAACAAGTTCCTTACAAGCCTTCCAAGCTTCTATGAAATTAGGATCCTCAGGGTACAAATTTTTGAGATCATTAAATCCAACCACTTCAACATGCATTTATGTCAACAAAAATTATCTCCTACTTAATGCATCTATAACCCTATTAGACCTTTCACTTCTATGTTTCAATACAAATGTATAGCTCTACAAGAACTCTACCCATTTCAAATTGTCACTAATTTAATTTACATTGGCTATTTAGGTATTGCAATGCCTAATGATAATTGTGCAAAAAAAATAATGCCTCCATTTCTTTAAAGCTTTAACTATTGCATAGAACTCTTGATCATAAACATAATACTTCTTCTTGGCATCATTTAATTTCTCACTACAATATGCAATAGGCTTACCTTCCTAGATCAATATAGCTCCAATGGCACTACCACTAGCATCATCACAATCCATCTAGAACATTTTGTTAAAATCAAAAAGTTCCAACACAAGTTTCTCTATCGCCTTCTTCAGCAACTGAAAACTCCTTGTAGCTCATGCAATCCACTTGAACTCCTTTATATCCTCTCTCATTGTTTTGGTAAGGCTGCACAAATATGACTAAAATTCCTAATAAACTTCCTATAAAAACTAGCCAAACCATGGAATGACCTCACCTCAATGGAAAACCTTGGAGTAGGCCATTCTAGGATGGCATTCACCTTTTTTAGTCCATTTTGAGACCTTCATTTGATACAACAGGCCCCAAATAGACTAACTCCTTTTTTTAAAAGCTACACTTCTTCAAATTAATCAACAATTTCTCTTCCCTCAACCTCTCAAAGACACTACAAATGTGCAACAAATGTTCATCCAAAGACTTACTAAAAATCAAAATATCATCCAAATAGACAATAACAATTTTTTCGAAAAGTTTCTTTGGTACCTCATTCATAAGTTGCATGAAGGTGCTTGGTGCATTGATCAGTCCAAAGTGCATGACTAACCACTCATATAGACCCTCCATGGTCTTGAATGCACTCTTCCACTCATCCTCCTCTCTTATTTGTATCTAGTGATAGCCACTTTTGAGATCTATTTTTGTGAAGTAATGAAGTCCACTCAAGCAATCCATAAGATCATCTATCCTTGGAAAAGGAACCAGTACTTGATGATTATCTTTTTTATAGCCAGAGAGTCTGTACACATCCTCTACTCTCCATCCTTCTTTGGTTTTAGTATTGTAGGTACTGCACATGGACTTAGCCTCTCCTGAATTAGACCTTTCCTCAACAACTCCTAAACTTGTTTGTTCAACTCCTCAGTCTCAATAGGAGTCTTCCTATGAGAAGCCTTGTATGGAAAACTAGCTCTAGTGATTGAATTTATTTAATGACTAGTTTGTCTTACTAGAAACAACCCTTTTGGGACATTATCAAATATGATATCCCCATACTCACTTAATAGACCCAAGACTTCAAATGGAACTTCACTACTACCTTCCTTATCCTTTCTAGGAATTAAAGCATAACATATATGTTGATGTTTCATGACATCCAAAGTTATCTTCCATCAACAAGACATACCCTAGCACTATTGCATACCTTTTCATCTTCCTTCATCAAGGGCTTCAACTTGTAATGAACTCCATCCTTTGTAAGAGAATAGGTGTTCACATGACCATCATGTATAGCATGCCTATCATACTGCCATGGCCTTACCAACTAAAAATGGCATACATAATTGGTATGATGTCACAAAGAGCCTCATCATGGTAACTCCTAATCTTGAACTTCATTAAACATTATTAACTAATCAGGACCTTATGATCATCTTGCACCCAGGCAATCTGATATGGATGGGGGTGTTTCTCCCTCTTGAGCTTTAGCTTTAAGACCATCTCCTCTAACACCAGTTTCTCAATGCTCCCACCATCAATAATCACATCACAACATTTACCCTCACACTTGCACCTAGTACAAAATAGAATCCTCCTTTGTCCAAGTTTAGTCTCACTATTCAACAAGACTCTTTTATTAACTAGAACCTATCATCTTTCTACATCTTCTAAATGTGATGACCTAGAATCATCATTCATATGAGAAACCCTTGCTTGACCATCATCTCCCCTATCTCTCCTTCCTTGGTGTTGAAGGCTCATAGGCTTGATGGCCTTCTTCATTGTAGTGAAAATATGTGCCATAGAAGCCTCCTCTTCTAGAACCTTGTCCACATCCTCTACCTCTTCCTCTTTGGTCTCCAAAGTTTTGATCAAGTGAGCAGTTGAAACCCTCATTTCTCTACTTTCGGCTCATAACCGCATCTTCATTTTTATTTTGGTCCACATTTTGGCCTCCAAAAGACCTACCACTGCCCCTTCCTCCTTGACCGCACCCTCTTTTCTTTCACCAAACTTTTTGTTTTGCTTCTCCTCAACTTGCAAGGCAAAATGGTATGCCTCTTCAATGTTGATCATTCTAAACAGACTTAGGTCCTCCTAAATGCTAAGTCTTAACCCATAAAGGTGACTTGTGACCTTCTCATTGTTTGCTTCTACATGCCCCATCCTAATAAGGACTTAGTAAAACTCCTATGTGTATTCCTGGATAGATTTACCACTTTCTTTTGAACAAATCAAGGTTGTAGTCATTAGGAATTAACTACTTCTTTAGTTTGTCCACCATGTAATCTCATCTTGTTATTTTCTCCTTTTCTCTTCAATTTATCTCTAACTAAATCTTTTACCAGCAAATTTTGGCATGGCCCTTCAATTTAGCCTTCACAAACTTAACCCTATCATGGTCCCCAATATCCTCATACTTTAAATATTCCTCCAACTCATTGATCCTATCAATCAACTAATTCAGATTTAGATTCCCCAAAAATGTGTTCACCTCAAGTTTAGGTCTTTTTCTTAACTTGGAAATGGCACTAAAAAGATTCTCCTCTACTTGGCTCAAAACTTCTTCTTCTCCTCCTTTGTGCACAATATTTCCTTCTTCATTTTCCTCCTCACTTTCATCCCTTACAACAAGATTCATCCCTCTACAGATCTCCTCTTACGATGCATGAACTTGTCTCTACAAGGCTCTAACCTCGGGGGGAACACCTCAAGCCCTTCCACTATGCTCTCTTCTTGGAGGCATCTTATCACTATCTCAAAACTCACAACCACACAGTCTTAGTGTAAATTATCTCACAGTTAGTGCTCTATCTACATACTTAGGAACTCCCGCTCTAATACCACGTGATGAGGGCACAACCTAAGACAAAATGATCACAATAGGAAATTATAATTTTATTATTAGAAATGGTATGCTAGTACATTGATTACAATGAAAAAAATAGACTCAACTAAATGCCCTATGGGCTTACAACAAAATCAGATTCTAGAGAAAAAACCCTTCTCACAATACCCTCTCCCAAAGTCCACAAAACTACCTTTGCAATGCAAGAAATGACCTTAAGTAACCCAAATTAGGTTTAGGGTTTCAAATACATTTTAGAATATTTCATTTGGCATCCACCACCAAAGAAGGTTCTAGAAGAGACATCACAAGTCGGTGCAAACTTAGAAGAATTCAAAAATGGTAGTCCAACTTTCGGGAGGCATAACTTTTGATTTGCGGCTCCAATTAAAGAACTGTTTTCATTTCTAAAAAGCTCTCTAAGGACTCTATATTCCTCTAGATTAATTTTTCTTGTCCCCCATTTATGGGATCATATACAACCATTTAGTGCCTCAAATCTGACTTTGAAGCATTCTTAGGAGGTCTCCATGCAACTTAAAACTGCAATAACTTTCAAACTGTAAAGCCTTTTAACTAGGTTCTTGTTTGGGAGTACTTGTAATTACAATTACAATCATCCTTCCAACTTATACCCTCTAAATCATCATAATTATAGCTCAATTACAAAGCAACCCATTTTCTACATTGACATGTATCTCAAGGTGCTCAAAAATACTAACCCATAAAACTAATAATAGAACTATGAGAGTTGGAATCTCTATTTGGCCCAAATGGGTATCTAGAAATAAAAATACATTGAACATAAACTAAAACTAACCATATTTTTGGGTTATATAGGATTTTCCTTACACCAATGGATATTCCTACATCACACAGTCTACTTGAAACACCTTATTAAAATATGGAAGTACTAAAATAGGTTGTTCTATAACTTTATGTTTTAACAATTCAAAACTCTTGTCTTCTTGTAGTCCACTTAAACTTTTCCTATCCCCTCTCCTTGTTTCAATCAAGGGTCTAGATACACTATTAAAACTTTTGATTAACTTTCTACAAAAGTTAGCCAAACCATGACAATATCTTACCTCACTAGCACCTTTTGGAGTAGGTCATTTAAGGATAGTCTTTACCTTCTCTAGATCTATTTTAAGATCTTCTGTTGAAACTACAAATTTCAGATACACTAGCTCTTTCACAAAACTACATTTTTTTCAAATTAATCAATAATTAATCTTCCCTTAACCTTTCAACTTCCCTATGAATATGCATCATGTTCTCTTCCAATTCCTTATTGAAGATCAAAATTTCATCCAAATAAACAATGACAAATTTACCTAGAAACTCTTGTAATACCTTGTTCATGAGCCACATGAATATACTCGATGCATTGGTTAGACCAAAAGGCATGTCTAACCACTCATACAAGTCATCCTTTGTCACAAAGGTTGTGTTCCCTTCATCTCCTTTTTTTGATCTAGATTTGGTGATACCACTCTTCATATCTATCTTTTTGAAATGCATAGATCCACTCAAACAATCCATAATAGCATACATCTTTGGCAAGGAAAATTTGTACTTGATAGTGATCTTTTTTATAGCTCAAGAATCTCTACATGCCTCTATTCTCCATTTTTTCTTTCGTGCTAATACTACTAGTATATTATATGGACTCTCTCTCTCTCTCTCTCTCTCTCTCTCTCTCTCTCTCTCTCTCTCTCTCTCTCTCTCTCTCTCTCTCTCTCTCTCTCTCTCTCTCTCTCAAACCCCTCTTATAATTGACCTTGCACTTGTCTATTGAAATCTTCACTTTATGTTGGTTTTATTCTATGTGTTAACTTATTTGGAAAATTGGCTTCTAGAATCAAAGCCGTATAATGACTATTCTTTCTCACAGGTGGAAAACTATCAGGCACATTGTTAAATACAATTTCTTGGAGCTCATCCAACAAATATGAAAATTATGTAGGTTTATCCTCTACTTCCTCTTGACTAGATTTTAGAATTAAAGAAAAACACATATGTTCATACCTCATAATTTGTAGAAACTTTCTTCCAACTACATATTCTAGCATTGTCACATACCTTTTCCTCCATCTCCTTCAATGGCTTAAACTTGGGTTGAACTCCATCCTTTTTCAAATAATAGGTATTTTCATACCCATCATGTATTTCACAGGTATCAAATTAAGAGGGTCTCTCTAATAGAAAATGAAAAATATCCATAGGCATGATATCACATAGAACCTCATCATGGTAGTTCTCAATATTGAATTTTATCAAACATTATTCATTAACCAAGCCTTATAACCCTCCTACAATGAAGCAATTTGGTAGGGATTCAAATGCTTCTTTCCTTCTAACTTCACCTTATTAACTATTTCCTTCGAAACAATATTATATTTACTACCACTATCATTAATGATATTTCATACTTTACAATTGCACTTATAACTTGTGCAAAACAAATACTTCCTTTGCGCAGGCTCATTTTCATCACTCAGTAAGGTTCTTCTAGTAAACAAGACTTCTCCACTTTGAACATCTTCAAAATGTGATGATTTTGCATCTTCATCGACATGTGCAACTCGTACATTGTTTTATAGTCCTCTATTGGTTCTTCCTTGATGTTGAGGACACTCATGAGCTCTATTTCCTCTTCTACAATGGAAACATGTCCTACAAAAGCCTCTTCTTCCTATTCCTTTCCCTCTTTAACTTCTTCTTTGATTCTTGTTATTTGAATCATAGGAATTATTGAAATTATTTTCCTTTTGATTGTGACTGCTACTTTATCATCATCCTTTTTCTAGTCTTCATTTTGATCTCCATAAGACTATCAATTGGATCTTCCACCATGACCTTTTCCACCTTGCTTGCTTTCAAACTCTTTGTTCAACTTTTCTTTCACCCTTAAGGAAAAGAAGTATGCCTCTTCAATATTTTTCATCCTAACCAAATTCAACTCCTCTCTAATATTGGGCTTTAACCCATTAAGGTAATGGAGAACATTCTCCTAGTCAACTTCTACATGGCTTGTTCTGATGAGGACTGAATAGAACTTTTTTCTTTACTCTTCAATAGATCTTCCCTTTTGCTTCAACCCTTGAATTTTTTTAGTAAGTCAAACTCATAAAAATGGGAATGAATCCTCTACTTAATCTCTCCACCATATGATCCCATTTTGAGATTTTCTCCTTGCCTCTTTGATTTTGCTTCAACTAAATCTCCTGCCACCAAATTTTTGCATGACCCTTCAAATTCGTCTTTGCAAATTTGACCTCTAGGGATCTTTGATATCTTCATACTCAAAATATTCTTCTTTTCCATTCATCCAGTCGGTCAATTACTTTGGGTTAATATTCCTAATAATGTAGGGACTTTAATCTTGGATATTTTTGCAACCTTTGAAATGGACATGAAAAAACTATCCTCCTTAAAATCCCTACCTGCTTCTACTCCTTCATGTTCAACATGGCCTTTTTTCAAAAAAAAATCAGTTTCATCTCTTATTGCGATATGCATTTCTCTACAAATTTCCTCTTGTTATGCTTGCACTTGTCTCCAAAGTGTTCTAAATCCTTCTTTTGTCACACATCTAGCTCTTTCACCATAGCTCTTTCTTAGAGAAATTTTTGGACTTATCATTCAAACCCACAACCATAGTCCTAGTGAAAATTTTGCCACATTTGGTGATTTTTCTACACACTCGAGAGCTTCTTCTCTGATACCACTTAATGGAGGGTACTCCCCTTATTAACACAAACAAATACAACAAAATCGAGAAATATTGCAAGAACAACATATTGACTTCTTATTATCTTCACAAAAATAGAATTACAATATTTAGAAATATGACATGCAAAGGCATGTGTGCATTTTCCTTTACAATATTATATAAGCCAAACCACCATATATGTCCTCTAGAATTGTCTTATACAACCCTACGAGCCTTCCTTACGTAGGCAATTTTTAACCACCCAAGAAGGTTCAAGAAATTTTAAACCTAAACTTTGAAGTCAACTAACCCTAAAATATTATTATTTATATTTATTACATTAGAGTAGGCCCCTAACAACTTTGGAACTCAAAAGAAATTTTGAAGGAAATTCATTTTTATCTATTTCAAGTGGCGCAACTTTTGGAGATCATAACTCATTGTGAATTTCTATGAGTAGCTATTATGATCCCATTTTGAAAATGGCATTAACTACTCTATTAGTGCCTCACTCATGCAAGCTCTAATTGACTAAGGTTTGATCCCTTTTTGGACCCTCTAAAGCCTTCAAAAATGAGTTCAAAGTTTTCATACCCTATTGCCAATACTAAAAAAAAAATCAATATCTTCAAAAATAGGCTTGATCTTGCAATGAAACTTTACCAATAGGATGCCATATCAGAAGTGAACCTCTAGGGAATAAATTGGAACATTATAAGCTCAAACAACCAACTTACTAAAAATAGTAAGCTTCCAGAATGGAAACTTATGCTAAGATAGTCCTTTATTAAAAAAAGACATACCAAAAATATTTTTGGGTAATGCAAGAATGCCCTTACACCCAAGATGTTCTTGCATCAAAATATTTGTGGTAAACACAACATGTAGATTTGGTTGTCTGTCAAGATTGGTCAAAAAAATGGTCCACATTGATGTACATTGTTGTTTCTACTAATATTGGTCAGTGGACATTCTTATAGTTTTTGTGCAATGTCTCAATTCATAGCCCAATTGATCAAGTATGATTGATAATGTTCTATCTTGTAACTATGTTCCCTAACTTTTTGGATAAAAATAGTTATATATCTATTACATTGTTCAATCATACGCTAGTTTGAATATATGAAAGGAATATATAGAAATAATTTTGGATATTTCATAAATGCCTTTATGTGATCTAAATTAAAGTGGTTGATATTTGGATGAAATGGTCTATTTTCATTTTTGTGCTATGTATTTGAGGGTCTGCACCACATTGGAGGCTATAACAAGTTGTCTCTAGGGTGCTTCATGTGTTACTTTGATATGTATTGTGCAAATTTATTTGCAAGTTGTGTTTTAGGATTAACAACTAAACTACTACATGTTTCTTCTACATGTTTTGTTATATCATACAAGGGATGATAGGAACTTGTATCTTTGATGTTTGAGTATATAGAGTCTTTTTCTTTGGACGTCTTTCACTACAATATATTTTTTAAGCAAGTTCATTATGTATCATATGTTCTAGTCAACCCAATTTGAAGTTTTCTTATTTTATGGAGTATGTTTATGGTCCTAAATTGGAAACATGTGTGTGCTTTGCAATTGTTTTGATTGTTTAGCACCCTCCTTAGTGTATTTGAATTATGCATTTATGTTTTAACACTATGTAAGCACACTTAATTCAATTTTAGTCAATTTTATCTTTTCACTTAAGTGAAACTAAGGTAGGATCTGCTACATCCTCATGTATTTCTTTCTCAAACTTGTGCAAAAATCAAAGGATCTAAGCTCTATGTATCCTCCTCTATTTTCCTCCAATCAAAAAAGTTATTTTTCTATTTAGCCCTATTTGGCATTCAAATTTTATTTTCTCACTTATCTTTCCATTTAATTATGAATTTATTGTATACTTACCTTCTTAGGCATAGGTACCACAAGTCAACCTATACTAGTATAGACTAATATTGAACTATCCCTAACATTCTGAATTTGCATAATTTCAGGGCCCATTTCAAATTAATTCATTTTTCTTGCCTAGAACAATCGGCCCTTGTAAATTGTAACCCTAAAATTGGTATAAAAGAGTTTGTTTGCTTCATTTTGAGATAACAATAACTTGAATGAGGACAAGACAAGAAGATTTGGTGAGATCACAATTTGACAAAGAAAAATCGCAAGGTGGGAGTCATAGCTTAGAGTTATCCATTGAAGAAAAGGAATTGATCGTTGAAGATTCGTCTCCAATATTTCAGTCAAGCATCTATAAATACAATTAGGCATTCAAGACAACATAATGGAATTGAAAATAGATTGTCAAGATGGCTAAGATTACTTTAGCCCTTGGGGACTTGGTATGATTTACATGTTATTTTCATATCTATGTTTTTTTCTTCATATTTACATATTTATATGCATTCAAGCACATATGGAAATGCATTTGCATGCTAGGATTTCACTCTCTAGGGTTAGATCTTGGCATTTGCATTTACATAGCTCCTTGTATTCTAGATACAAATTCTAGATTCATGAGCACTACACAAATACATTTCCTAACAGTTGTCTATGGAGGTGGAAATCACCAAAATAGGATGTTGACTAAGGAAATCTCTTGTATATCCACCCACACACACACTTTCTCAAAATTGTAGGATTTGGAAGTACAAGTCAAGTTGCAGACCCAAGGATCCTTTTGGAAGAACTCAAATCTGTTTTTCATTCTGATTTATGACACTATTAGGTTTAATTCATGTTCAACCTAGGCCCCAGCTTTCACTACAACATTTGGGGTCAAATTCTGATGGCAATTTGCAACAATGATGTAATTTGTGGTGATTTTCAATTTATCCTTTTTATATTGTCCCCGACATCATTGCAATACTAGTGTTTGTGTCATAATCGTGATGCCCGCATGAATATAAACCAAAAAAAAACATGACATAAATAATTCCCCATTTTTCTTGATTATGTAGAGTTGTGCGCAAAAGAGGGTGGAGAGCTTCAAACGAGGGTGGAGACCACTCAACATTGTCATGCCCTTGTGATCTTTGCATTTCATTATTGTGCCCTTACTTTACAATTGTGTTGTCATGTCATGCCATTGTGATATTTGTGCCCTTGCTCTACGATTTCATTGTCATGTCATGCCCTTGTGATCTCCATGTGCTTGTTCTGAGATTTTCTTCAAGGGTTATGTAAATGTTCTTTAGTTTTCCTTCTAAACATGTATCTCTTTATAGTTCCTTTTATACATGTATATTTTAGAGATCTTTTTTAAGTTGCTTATTACATCTTAGCACAACAAAAAAAATTGATTGAGCTGCATGCATATTCTAGAATTCAAATAACAAAACAATAAAACTCACTCAACCCATGCTAAGTGACTTACCTCAAGATCCTGCATAGAAACAATGCAGATCGGGAAAAATGGGCAGAGTTCACAAGAAATTTTACAAAAACATATCGTAGCAGATATTTTTAGAAAGAAACTAGCTATAACCCAATTAAATGGGTCTCGTTTCTAATTAGCTGGGTTGATTAAAAATTCCTTGAGAACTGACATCAAATTAGGTACAATAAAACAAAGAATCACTTGTTCCTAGCTAGCAGCATCAAATACAGTTTTTCAAGGTGATAAAACTGCATATGCAGATGCACCACTTGCATGTCAAGCATGAAGTGCATTCCCCAACTTTTAACAAATGGTTGGATATAAAGGCTCCATACATTGGCCCAACAATGGAAGCCAAGGGTGTAACCATGCATGTATTGGCACACTCTCCCTGCGAGAATCCCAAGTATCTATTGATGTTATTAATTTGGGCATCACTATATGATCCAAAATGTTATGAAGTACTAAAGCCAATAGTAAATTATCCCATGTCTCCAAAAAATGTAGCATAGGTTCAGTTTTCCTTAGCTCCCAGGAATTTGTAGCAACTATTCTCACTACTAGAAGAATAAGTTCAGTGAAGACTTGCATGTAAGGAATTAAAGAAGCAAGTTTTGCTTCTATGTAAATGTCGTAATCACGAGGCTCATTCCCTTGCAGAAACCTCTACAAAAATGACATTACCTCTAAACCATGCAAAGGATTTTGAAGTGGTTCCCAACCTTGAAACACTCTTATAAGCATTTGATACTTGGGATCATCGCAAGGAAACTATGCCAATAGTTGAAACACTCTTATAAGCAAATGTAGATGCAATACATGACAAATTACACAGCTTGTAGTCCTCCCAATATTTGGATTGTAAATTCTCAATGACACTTGCAAGTGATTCCAATGTTATAGTACCTACTGCAACACTTTCTTGGATTCTATCCAGTGGCTCCCATAATATCTGCTATGTTGTCTAGCTATTGTTTTTATCATGTAGTCTCTTTCTTAAGCTGCTCCTTCTCCTCCTCTTTCTAAAATTGATCCTACTCCTCTCTCATGCCTTAAATTTTGACTATTAAGCTTTTGAATATCTTCCTCTTAACATATCTAAAATCAACTTTACATAGTGTTGTAACCCTGGCATAGGTGTTTGATCATCAATAGCTTTCATTTCAGCATTCAAGTTTTCAAGACTGGTCATCAGCCTCACTTGCGGACCTCCCATGTCAAGCACTTTTTGTATTATTTCAACACCATGTTTTTATTTCTAAGCTAATAATTCTTTAGATAGATTTTCTTGTATAATATTAATTTTGTTAAACAATTGTGAACTCTTAGAAAGTGCATCGTTGTTTTCATATATATATGTATGTATGTATGTTTTATGTATGATTATATGTATGTACATATATTTGTGTGTATGTATATATATAGAGAGATCCTGTGGATTGTGGATTGTGGATTATTAAAAAAACAAAAAATTAATCATTCCCTATTTATTTTGATCGGTTGTGGAGAGCTATGCACGGAAGAGGGTGGAGAGCTCTGAACGTTGATGGAGATCAGTGCAGATGTAGGGTTTTGTTGTCGTTCCCTTGTGATCAATGCATTTTGTTTCTATGTCATGCCCTTTTGATCTTTGTGCGCTTGCTCTACAATTTTCTTCAAGGGGAGATTTTTTTCCTTCTAAACATGTATCTCTTGTTGATATATAATAACTTTAGTCAGATTCAAGGATACCTGATTATGATGATTGTATGCATATGTGCATGTATGTATATGTATCAATTCATTATGTGAACTACTTTACATGCATACATACACACTTGCATACTACTTATGCTACATTAAATTAATCATACATGTATTGAATTCACACAAGCAATTATCCTTGCATTCAATTGAAACTATTCATACCAAAGTAAGTATGCAAAAATATGTGATTATAGATTATATTATCTCTTGGTGATTGAGTAAAGATTTTGTGCATAATACCATCCAGGTAATGATTGGATGCATTAACATTAAGTCATAATAGGATCGAGAAGATGATCCATTTATGTTTATACATATCAACAAGTTAATATCAATCATGTTTGGTTAAGCATTAATTAAACTAATTAGTATAAGGTTAATAATTGTTTATATCAATAGTCATGTCATGAGTGGTGGTGCAAAGCACCAAGGCACTATTATGGATTATGGTTTAATGTTTTGTTTTCTCACCTAACCAGGCCATGATAAATAATTCTTGGATGAAAAATACATGGTTGTAATGAAAAGGCACCTTCATGTATGCCTAGGTCACTTTGGGCAAGTTATAAGCCAATGTTGCTAGTTGGGCAAAATTATGTCTTTTTGAGTTTTTGGTTAAGATGGCCTAGGATTAGGTGTTTTTAGTTGTTTTTGAATCAGTTGGAACCTTTTCCAAGTCTTAGAGTTGAAAATATGTGAAAATTACAAAAATTGCACTTTTGGACAAAATTGCTAATTAGCAAAATTATAAACGTTGCTAAAAAATGCAACTTAGTTGAAGAGGAATTGTAACTATTCAAACAATACTTACAACCATCGGGATGGATGTAGGAAGGATATATACCTCATTTGTGATGTCACAAAGGGTAGATTGTATGGATTGGGAGAAGTTGCATTGAGAGATATTTCAGTTTTGAAGCAATTTTACTGGTTTCTTGTACTTTGTATGCATTATATGGATTGGTAGGTGTGATCGGATGATTTTTTAAGAAGAGTTTTTGTCTTCCTTTCCATTTCTTTTGGTTTCATCATTTTGTGTGGAGTTTTGTTCAAGTTATTCCATTTTTTGTATAGGAGGGTTTATAGGACACCAATTTTGTCCAAGCCTCAAAGATGGGCCCATAGCCATGACTACCATGCTTGGTTTTTGATGGCCTCTTGGGGAATGACAGTTAGATGGGTCCTCTGACTAATTCCAAGGTTTCAAGATTGGGCAATGTGTTTTTCTATTTCTCCTAACCAACCCTAGGTCAAGTGCCTATGAGGATTTGACCTTATGAGTGTGTTTTTTGGTGTATAATAGAAGAAGGAGACCTGTTGGAGGGTTGAGTGTTTGGAAGGAAGTTGGAGGAAGGTGAATAGACATTCCTAAGTGTTGGGTGTTTTTCCATGACCCCACTTTCCATAGTTGCTTTGCAAACCAATCCTAATTAGGCCAATTAGGATTGCATTTCTTAGTGAAGGAAAGGGAGTGCTGGAGTGGAACTGAGTCCTAGTACTTTGGGATTGGATATAACTCTAAAAAAGGTATCTAGAAGTGTGGGGATCAAACAAAAAACCTCTTAAGGAGGCCTAATAGGGCTACTAGGTGAATTTGGGTTTGATACATTGTGGAAGTGTGGGGATCAAACTAGTGATGTATTTTGTGTTATGTGGATGCCCTAAGTCCATTTCATGGAACCATTGGACCAAACCATTTTTGTGTTTTCCTCATGTTGGCATTTTTGTGGGGATTAGGTCTTGAAGCCATAATTTGGATGAATTTGATCCTTAGACCATGGATGCTTGAATAAGTTAGTAGTCTTATTTTCTTCAACATTTGGAGGATTTGAATAGGTCATGACCTTGTGAGAAGGCTAGTGATTTGGTAACTTGTTGATTTAGTGTTAGAGTGGGAAAGCCCATTTACAACTTTCTAGATGTGCACTTTGCATCAAGTGGATATGAGACATGTCCTCTTGTAACATGTTTTTTGGCTTTGTGTCTTTTGAAAGAATACTTATACCCAACTGAACAACCAAGAGAGGTATTGAAATCAATAAATGCCTTTCCATTTGGTGTTCAATAATTTCAAATATAAAGAGTAGATATTACTAATAATTATGTTCTAAAAATAGAAAAGACATTCATAGTCAAATCTGTAAGGAATCTACTCACCTTCAACATCTCTTTATATTTCCCTTAGCAGGTGAATAGAGAAGCTTCTCTTTATGTATATGTATGTGTATATATACATGCATACACACACATATGTGTGTCTATGTATGTATGTGTGTATATATAGGGAAACTTCTCTTTATGTATATGTATGTATGTATATATACAGAGATCTTTTTTAAGGTGCTTATTACATCTTAGCACAATAGAAAAATTGATCCAACTACATACATATTCTAGAATCCAAATAATAAGACAATAAAACTCACTCAACCTGTGCTAAGTGACTTACCTGAAAATCCTACACACAAATGATGCAGACCAGGAAAAATGGGCAAAGTTTGCAAGAAATTTTACAAAAACATATCATATATCATGTAGAACTATCATCAAGTTAGGTACAATAAAATGAATCATTTGTTCTCAACTAGTAGGATCAACTACAATTTTCCAAGGTGATATGTATGCATATGCAGATGTATGTATGTATGCATGTGTATATGTATGTATGTATATATGTGTGTGTTTGTGCATGTGCGTGTATATATATATATATATATACATGTATATACATGTATATATATACATGTATATACATGTATATATATACATGTATATACATGTATATATATACATGTATATATACATGTATATATATACATGTATATACATGTATATATATACATGTATATATGTGTATATATGTATATATGTACATATATATATGTATATATGTGTATATATGTATATATGTGTATATATGTATATATGTATATATATGTATATATATATATATATGTATATATGTGTATATATGTATATATATATATATGTATATATATGTATATATATATATATGTGTGTGTGTATATATGTATATATATATATGTGTATATATATGTATATATATGTCTATATATGTGTATATATATATCTATATATGTGTATATATATATCTATATGTGTGTGTGTGTGTGTATATATATATATATATATATATATATATATATAGAGAGAGAGAGAGAGAGAGATCTTGTGGATTGTGGAGATTAGTAGAGATCTAGGATTTTGTCATGCCCTTGTGATCATTGCATTTCGTTGTCATGCCCTTGTGATCTTTGATCGTGTTGTCATTCCCTTGTGATCTTTGTATATGTATGTATGTATGTATGTATGTATGTATATGTATGTATGTATGTATGTATATACATACATACATACATACACATAGATGCGTGTGTCTATGTATGTATGTATTTATATATATAGAGATCTCTATATACATACACACATACATACATATATAGACACACACATGTGTGTGTATGTATATATACACATGCATATACATAAAGAGAAGCTTCTCTAATCACCTGTTGGGGGAAATATAAAGAGATATATGTTTAGAAGGAAAAGAAAAGAACATTGACATTGATACCTCTTCTCCCCTTGAAGAAAATCACAGAGCAAGAGCATAGAGATCACAAGGGCATGGCACGAGAATGAAATCGCAGAGCAAGGGCATGAAGATCGCAAGTGAACAACAACAAAAGGCATATATCACAAGGGCACAAAAATGAAATGCAGCGACAACAAGGGTATGGAAACAAAATCCTAGATCTCCACTGATCTCCACCAAGGTCACAACAACAAACTGCAATGATCACAAGAGTACGACAATGAAATCTCCACCAATGTTCAGAGCTTTCCATCCTTGTTCAGAGCTCTCCACCCTCTTTCACGTGCAGTTCTCCACAATCGATCAAAACAAATGGGGAATGATTTATGTTTATACTCACATGGGCATCACAATTGTGACACAAATATCGGTATTGCGACAACATCGAGGACAATTGCAAAAAAAAAAATGAAAATCCACAAATTATGTTGTTGTCACAATTTGACCCCAAATGTTGTAGTGAACTTAAGTGTTTTTAAGACTTTTAGTTTGAAGATAGAAAATTATGTGGTTGAGGTTCCTATTGTTGAAAGACAGTTATCTGATCTTGTGATTAAGTAGCAGAGGAAGAAAAAATAAAATTCATAATTAGATGAAGGCTTGCAACAAGTATGATTCGTTTGATCCTGGTAGTTGCAATAGCAAGAGAAGAGAAGCTTGTTTTTGAAACCTTGGGTGTCTAATGTAGGTGCATCCTTGGGCTATTGACAATCTTGCATCCTTGGGTTATATTACCTTAAGCCCTACTTATAGTATCCCCTTAAGAGAAGTCATAGACTCATGACTTACTTTGATGAAGATTCCTCTTCTCCTCTTTTTAGGAACCTTAGTGATCATATGGTTTCTCATGACCCTAATCCTCTATGGAGCATGACTCTCATTCATCTCATGACGAGGATGAGGCTTTAAGGGTTCCTCCCAAGAATCACAATAACGATACTATGGTTGCTTTTGATTCTCTTAAGAAAGTGATTTGTAATGATGGACATGGATCTTTTGTGTGGTCTTACTCACTTTGTCCACGTTAAACCTTCAGCTCAAGCCACATCTAAAATAGGAATGGCTTCACATATCACTAGTGTTGAACCTACCTTGTCTCTTTCCAAACCTATCTCTAGCATTCCTTCTTATGTTGCTCCTATTGAGACTACTTATATTCAACCATTTAATCCTCATATTAGTAGTCTTACTATTTCTTCTCTACATGTGAGTGTTCCACCTGCTTCATTTCCTATCTCACAACCTTCATACAATAGTGTTCCTTACACTTATCCTAATCTTCCTACTATGGTTCCTAATGTCCCACCTATAGTACCTTCTATTTTAGGTAATTTTTACACTCTTCCTAGTGTGTCAAATATGTCATTGCCACCTATTTCCTCTATTGATTAAATTATCTTTAGTATTGCTCAAATTATTTCTTCCTTGCAACAACAACTTGCTTCCCTTACTAAATCTGAGTTTAATGTGCCTACATGCGATATGGGTAGTCCTGCACAAAAATAATGCAGACTAGGAAAAATGGACAGAGTTCGCAAGAAATTTCACAAAAACATATAATAGTAGATATTTTTAGAAAGAAACAAGCCATAACCCAGTTAAATTGGTCAAGTTGTTGATTTTAACTAGGTTGAATACAAATTCTTGTAGAACTATCATCAGATTAGGTACAATAAAACAAAAAATCAATTGTTCCCAGATAGCATGATCAAATACATTTTTCCAAGGTGATAAAATTATATATGCAAATGCATCATTTGCATGCCAGGCATGAAGCGCAATCCCCAATTTATAATGAATGGTTGGATATAAAGGCTTTATACACTAGCTCAACAATAGAAGCCAAGGATGTAACAATGCATGTATTGGCACACTCTTTGTCTGAGGATACCAAGTATCTATTGGTACTATTAATTTGGGCATTCCATAATGTTATGAAGTATTGAAGTCAGCAATAACTTCTCCCATGTCTCCTAAAAACATAGCATAGGTTTAGGGTCCCTTGGCTCCTAAGAATTTGTAGCAGTTATTCTCACTGTTGGAAGAATAACTTCAATGAAGAGTTGAGTGCAAGGAGTTGAAGAAGCAAGTTTTGCTTTTGTGTAAATGTCATAATCACGAGGCTCATTCCCTTGTAGAAGCCTCTACCACAATGACATTACCTTTAAACCATACAAAGGATGTTGAAGTAGTTTCCAACCTTGAAACACTCTTATAAGCAATGGCAAAGAAAATGCAAATGCAATACATATATTACTATTATTTATGTATATGTATGTATGTATGTATGTATAAATGAATGTATGTATGTATGTACATACACATATGTGTGCACCTATGTATGTATATATACAAAGAGACCTTGGCACAATAGAAAAATTGATCCAGCTGCATACATATTATAGAATCCAAATAATAAAACAATAAAAGTCACTACTCAACTCGTGTTAAGTGACTTACCTCAAGATCCTACACAAAAATAATGCAAACCAAGAAAATGAACAAAGCTTGCAAGAAATTTTACAAAAACATATCATAGTAGGAACAATCAAGTGTTCCCCGATAGCTGGATCAAATACAATTTTCCAAGGTGATAAAATTGCATATGCAGATGTATGTATGTATGCATGTATGTATGTATGTATGTAGGTATGTATGTATGTATTGTGTATATGTATTTATGTGTATGTGTATGTGTATGTGTATGTGTATACATACATACATACACACACATAATGTGTTTGTCTATCTATGTATGTATGTAAATATACAGACAGATCTTGTTGATTGTGGAGATCAGTGGAGATCTAAGATTTCGTTGTTGTGTCCTTATGATCATTGCATTTCGTTGTTGTGCCCTTGTGATCTTTATATATGTATGTATGTATGTATATACATATACATGTGTGTGTGTGTGTGTGTGTGTGTGTGTGTGTGTATACATAGACACACACATGTGTGTGTGTCTATGTATGTATGTATGTTTGTATATAAACAGAGAGATCTTGGCACAACAGAAAAACAATAAAACTCACTCAACACATAGCATGGCCACTTATGTGATGGCAATGCCTACTGTTGATGAATTTCTCATGAGCAATGAAGATGGACTTCCCTTGAGAGTAATAGGAGGCGATAAGGACATTCCAAGTACTTTAAAGATTGATCATTTCTTAAAGATTTTAGATGTTAATGGGGAATTTAGATGTTAGTGGGGGTGGGGCCAAATGAGCTTCCACCTTCACATGGTTGGCCCTGATTAGTAGAGAATATTAAACTATTCGTGAAACCAAGCAAAGTTCAACATTAACCTATGATTGCATGACAACTAAGTGTGTGAATCTCTTGGTTTCAAGCAATGCAAAAGGACATCATAGTTCAATATGCAATCTCAATTCATATGCATACGACATCAAGTGGAGCTGAAAAATGCAATAGGTTTGCATTTTTGTTAGAGGTCTTTAATTGGACATTTTAAGTTATAGACCATCATGAACATTGTAACTTTGACTCTTATAGGCAAGGGTAATGTCCTTAGCATGCAAGCAAATCAAGACTTTCTATGTGTTGGCTTGTTGAGGACATTATCTTGGCCATAGCAACTAGAGCTCTAATGTTCATGATGGTCTATAATTTTAAAAACTTAATAGACCTATTAAATAAATGTAATCATGTTCTATTTTGTCATCTTCACCTATTGTCCATGCATATAGAATGTAATTGCACGTGCATTCTGGATTTAGAGTGGCAAAATTTGTTAGCATGAATGTTGATGATACTACATTTGGGAGAGTATCCTGAGCATTGGAGAGTATTGACATGTTGCAGTCATGATTGTGTTTTTCGTTGATGTCCATATAGCATGGATTCTGTAAAGACTGGCTGACTAGCAAACAAAGATATTAATGGTACAGACAATGGTTTGATTGTTTGGTCATGCGCAATTATGGACATGTGTGGCACAGTGTCCTCATGACATGGTCAAGTGCGCAGAGTCTGAGTCGATGGCGTACAGAAGTTGTACCTAATTTATTAAGAGTAGTTTAAAGACAAAGTATTGGGAAAGCAATTCCTGATGATTGATGGCTATCTTACATCTGGGATGTAATGAAGAGATGCGCAGTTAGGCAGTGATAGAGGATAGTTAGATGATGATGTTAGCGAGTGCGCAAGCCTTAGTATCACACATGTGAAGTTTTGTATAGACTGTGAGCCGTCAGTGCTATTGTAAGTGTAATTAATTAATTATCTTGTTTTAATTAATTGGGAAAGCCTCAAGGCCAACTTAAGGAATTATTATGAAGATATGGAATAAAAGAAAGATGTTTTCCTTGATTGAAAAGTGTGATCAAGTGTATAATGTGTATTGAGATTGTTGTAAAAGTGCAAAGTGCAAAAAGGAGCAGAGTGCTTACTGAATGTGTGCAAACGATCTGAGGGATTATTGGATGCAAGATTTTAGATTTGGTTACAAGATTCGAAGGAGAAAAAGCATGGTTAATAGGATAGAGATAGAGGAATAAAGTACATTTCAGTTTTATTATTCTGCAAGGAATAACATAGAGATCATTTGGATAGTGGATTCATCGATCTTGCCCTTGAAGTTGTTTGGGCAGTGGGTCCAGCTGTCTTCCACAACTCGAAATCTCCTAACAAGGATTCAAAGTCTCCTAACACGAACTCATATGTACTGAATGTTGTAACAGACTCCTAACAAGGTCTATCCTCTAACAAAGAATATTTATATTAGTACATCATCTTATGGGTACCATCCCCACTGGGGTTTTCCCTCTGATCAAGGGTTTCCCTAGTTAACATATCTAGTTTTATTGTGTATTTGTATCTTGTTATGGTTTCAATTTACATTACTCATATGGTTAAGATTGTTTAAGATTGTTAATTGTGATATTAGTTGGATAACAGATTCACCCCCGCTCCCCCGCCCGCCCCCCCCTCCCTCCCTCCCTCCCTCCCTCCCTCTCAGTTATATAAGAAAACTATATATTCTAATAGAATCTTATTTTGGATGCGACAAAAGATGGGAAAATGATGTCACTTTTGCAAGTCTGGAACCTTTTTTTGTACTTTAAAGATTGATCATTTCTTAAAGATTTTAGATGTTAATAGGGAATTTAGATGTTAGGAGCGGAGGGGTGTGACCAAATGAGCTTCCACCTTCACGTGGCTGGCCCTAATTAGTAGAGAATATTAAACTATTCTCGAAACCAAGTGAAGCTCAACATTAACCTATGATTGCATGACAAACAACTATGTGAATCTCTTGGTTTCATGCAATGCAGAAGGATGCCATAGTTCAATATGCAATCTCAATTCATATGCATACGACATCAGGTGGAACTGAAAAAAGCCAATAGGTTTTCATTTTTGTTAGGTCTTTAATTAGGTATCACATATAGGATGTTGATTCTATAGGTATCATCATTGTTTGCAAGACTAGCCAAAAGAGCAATGAAAGATATAACATTGAGAGGGTAGCGTTTAGTGAGGGCTGAGTGGAAGAGGTCCCAAGCCTTTTTTGTGTTTCCTATTTTACTGAGGAAATGAATGGACTGGGTGAAATTCACAACATTAAATTCGTGTGTGATGTGAGGAGCGGGTTTCTCCTATTAGTGGTTGAAATTCAACTAGCCATTGCACTTGGTGTATAGTAGGGGCTTCTACGACGAGTATAAAATATGAAAAAAGTGTAGTTCTCTTAATGTGAAAACAAGAAAGTAAATACTAGTAATTGCTCTTTGGTTTCTAATGGTTATGTGGAAGATATGTAGAAGGGTTATAAAATGTGAAGTTCATTAAAAAGCTCCTTAAGTTCGTCAATTGATAAGTGTTGTGCTTCACCTCTATCAGCATCACCTAGATTCAATGAGTGTTAAGCATTCCATTTATTCTCATAAGAGATGGATTCATGTTGAATCACTACTCATGAAACATGGGTCAATTAGTTTGACTCAAAAACTACATAGCTAAATCTTGATAGCAATATCACAACTTGACTTGCTGTGGAAATTATCTCCTACTTATCAATTGATAGCCATAAAAAGGCATTGATTTCACCTTTTAAGGAGGAAAATCTCGAGACCAAAGGTAGAACCATGCCATGACTAATAAATCCATACAAGAAGGCATTGACTTCACCTCGATAACTTGCATTGGAGACCCATGTCCCTCAAGTGATTATGCATTTTTATTTGACCATCTTCATCCTCCTCAATAAGACATCTATTGAAAAGAATTCCCCAACCAAGTGTTCCATAAAACTCAACATTTCATCCTGCAATGGTCGCCCTTCTTCTTTCTTCGATGAAGAAACATGTTGCATCCAAGAACATCTCCTTCTCTTGATTCCCTAGAGCATCATAGCTGACTTAGAGCCTCTTTGTGATGTCCTCATGGAGAATCTAGGAATACCTATTCAACATTTGCCACCAATTTTTTTTTTAAATAATTCAGCAAGTTTTCACTCCCACAACAATGTCATCACATACCCATCACAATTGCGACAAACTTTTATGATAGATAGTCATCATTCCCACGGTACTATTGTTGGAAACCTGTCACACTTGCGACAACCTACTCCGATGGATAGTCGTCGGCACTAAAGCATAAATTTTGCAATTGGGACGACAAATTGAAAACTTAAGTCATCATATTTGCTACAGCCTACTGTTGCAATTGGGATGGCATGAAGATATCTCTCTCACAGCATTGTCATCACATACCCGTCACAATTGTGACAGATTTTTCTGACGGATAATCGTTGCTCCTACAACACTATTGTCGCATACTCATCACGCTTGTGATGACCCACTCCAACAGATAGTCGTCACAATTGCAATGACAGACTGAAAACTTAAGTTGTCGTATTTGTGACAGTCTATTTTCGCAATTGGGACAACCTGAAGATGAACTCTTGCCATTTCCTACTTCCAAATTACGATAGCTTTAAGCGTCACAATTGCAATGTAGTGGCTCACACCTACCATAGCTAGAATAATCCTCAACCTACTAATATGATTCTTCCTCCTTTATCACCTTCTCAACTGGTGTTTTCTCTAGTACCTTGCTTACCTTTCAATCTTAAAAAGGAGTGTGATTTGGTTGAACAACTATGTTCAACACCAGCTAAGATCTCTTTATGGAAATTGCTTCAAATGGAGCCTAATAACCTTGAAAGACTATAAAAATTTGGCAAATGTTTAGATTAATATGTAGAGCTTACTTCTCTTCTTCTTGAATTTCCTAACATCTTTTCTTGGGTTTATTTTGATATGCTTGGCATTGACTCTAAGATCAAAACTCACAACATCGTTCTTATTCCTAAGGCTGAACATGTTAAACAAAAGATGTGAAAAATGAATCCTAGTATCGCTCTTCTTGTAAAAGTTGAAATAGAAAAACTCCTTGACATTGGCTCCATGATTCCTATAGACTACTCTCCTTGGATATCAAATATTTTAGATGTATCTAATGATGAAAACAAAAATAGGATGTGTATTGATTTTTGTAACCTAAACAAAACTTCTTTGAAAGATGATTTCTTTCTCCAACCATCAATATGATAGTAGATTCTACAATGGAACATGCTTTGTTGTCTTTCCTAGATTACAATCAAATATTCGTCCCTCCTCAAGATCAACATAAAACCACCTTTACTACTCCTTGGGGAACCTTTTGTTGGGTTGTTATACCTTTTGGATTAAGGAATGTGGGTGTTACATATCAATGTGTTATGATGCTAATCTTCCATGATTGCATTCATAAGATTATTGAAGATTATGTTGATGATATCCTTTCCAAGTCTACTACCCATAGGGATCATGTGCATGTTTTTAAAAATATCTTCAAAAAGAATACGTTAATATAACATGAACCTAAACCCTCGAAAATGTTTTCTCATGTCAAGAGTGGAAAATTTCTTGGATTTATTATCTTTAATCAAAGCACCAAGAAAATTGATGTTGTTAATATTCCACCTCCTTGAAACATTTCACAACTTTGCAATTTGCAAGGAAAGATACAAGCTATTTGTAGGTTTGTATGAACCCTCACACATTCTACAATTCCTCTCACTTCCTTGTTAAAGAAAGACATTACTTTCTCTTGGATTGAGGAATGTAAAAATAAGTTGAACAATTCAAAGAATATCTTGCTAATCCCCTATCTTACAACCTACTAAGCCTAATCAAACATTCTTCCTTTCTACTTCATCTTCTTTGAATGACTTAATTGTTGTCCTAGCCCAACAAGATAATAATGGAAAAGAATGACTAGTGTATCACATTAGTCATACCTTGGTTGATTATGAGATGTAATAAACTAAAAGTGAAATATAGAGTCTTTCTTTAGTTTCTTCTTGTCAAAAACTCTAACATTATCTTCTCAATTCTAAAACCAATACTGTTAAATTTGACCCTTTGAAACACCTTTTCTAAAAAATAGACTTATCAAGATGTCTAACTAAATGGGTTATGCTCTCAACTGAGTTTGACTTCAATTTGTCTCTCAAAAATTGATTAAGGGATGGGCTTTAATTGAAATATATTGTTGAGGCTTATTCTCATCCTATTACCTTTCCTAACAAATTTGTGTTAGAAATTGACACTGATGGTACTTGGGAACTATATTTTAATGGGTCTAGATATAAAATTGGCTCTAGTGTTAGTATTATTCTTATATCTCCCTCAAAGAAGTGTAGTCCTTTATCTTATCATCTTAATTTCTCTTTCCCTAATAAAATGACAGAATATGAAGCCCTTATTTCTAGACAAAAAGTGATTTTATCCCTCGAGACTAAGAATATCAACATCTTTGGCAATTTGCAAGTCATTAGCTAGCTAGAAAGCTCCTTCGTATGGGATATTATTGGAAAACTATAGAACAAGATTCTCTTACTTTTGTCAAGTGTAGTCCTCAATGTCAACATCACAATAATCTTATCCATGCTATACACATGAACTCTAATCTCAAGTAGCTTTCTGTCCTAGGGGCTTGTATTGGAAAAATATCACCTCCTTCTCAATGGCTTACCAACATTATCACTACTATTGATTACTACAGTAAATGGATGAAAATTGTTCCCCTTTGTTCCACTACCATTGGTACTATTTGTGGACTTTATTCTTCAAAACGTTGTTTCTAGATTGGTATTGGTCTTCAACAATAATTTCAAATATTGGTACTCCTTTTAAGAATAACAAAGTAACAAAGTTCTTGGAAAAATATTGTGTTCATCAATGATTTTCTAATCCTTATTATCCTCAATCTAATGGTCAAGGTGAAGCATCTAACAAAGTTATTGGGAAAATTCTCAAAAAGACTATTAGAAAACATGCTAAGGATTAGCATACATAGTTAAATTATGCTTTATGAGCCTATAGAATGAGTATTCACACTACAACTAGAACATCCCCTTATAAGTTAGTCTATGGTGTTGATGTTATTATCCCTTTAGAATAGGAACTACCTTCATTAAGAGTTTCATTTAATGGTATAATTAATAGTGACACTTTTAGAGAACAATGTCTATAAGAGCTTGATATATTGGATGAACAATGAATTAAAATCTTTGAACACATCAAAGCATAGCATAAATCTCTTCAAAAAAAAGTACAACAATAAAGTGAATGAGTGTACATTTTCGATTGGAGATTGAGTTATTTAGAAGAAACTATGTAATGTTAATGCTCTACTTGGTGAAAAAAGAAAGTTTAGACCTGATTTACTTGGTGTGTGCATCATCAAGAAAGTCTATGGCTCGAGTGCGTACAACATAACTAATGTCGATGGTGTGTAGCTCAAAGATACTATAAATGCCACACACTCGTGTCACTACTATGTCTTGCCCTCTCTTTTCATCTACATCTTTTTATGTGCTTGTATTTTCTTTACATTTAAAGCATTACATATCTTGCCTCATTCTTGACAAAGATATTTCACATTTTGGTCTTGAATATTATGTGTAATTTACAAGCATAAATAAATGTAACACATCATGTGTGTGTGACACACACACGCACGCACGAATGCGCACACACGCACACGCACACGCGCACACACACACACACACACACACAAAATGTGTCCTATATATCAAACCATGTATCGAAGTCGTGCTACTCCACAGGGTGGCGATTTTCTAATCTCCCAGGCCCACAATGAGAGGAAGATGCTCAATATGTATTGGATGGCCTATAGGATATCATAGATCATGAATGGCTCCTCAATGAGTTCCTCTTTGACTGAACCTATAGCCTACCTTGTAGCTCTTTGTAGTCATGTGCAACCTTCTCCAATTCTCTCTTGAGCCAATCGTTTTCTCTCCTCAACTATAACTCTACTGAAACTAATGAGAAAATGTCCTTGTGTCCCTCAAGATCTCGCCATGCCTCGTATCATAAATGTGAAGTGGATGGCACCCTTAATGCTATAGTCATTTCCCTAAAAATATCACTCACAAAGTGTCTCCATTCCCTCAACATCCATTGTAACATAAATACTCTTAATCATATCTCACGTACATATTCAAATTTTCATTATTATTAACAAATATCATCTACTGGTTTGTTGGATACTAGTTTGGGAGGATTTTCAGGTTGCTTTGCTCCAGTCTGTTGTCTTTCCAGGTTCCAGTGTTTTTATGGTTATTTTTTCTGGTCACATCTGTTGGTCTTAGGTCCCTATAAAACCTGGTTTAGTTGTTTAGCTGGTTTCATGTCCTTTTAAAACCTGGTTGTGCTTAATGGTTTATCTTTCTTTTTGATGTAAAGGGTTTCAGGGCCCCTTCAAAACCTGCTTTTACCTTAATCTAAAAACAAATATCATTTACGCATACCTAGATCTCCCTCCTAGTAGATAGGATTGTCAGTAATTGAAGACATTGGGGTCTTCTCTAGTGATGCTACCGGGGGCATGGACTAGATTGACTCTATGCTTTTGATATCTAGTAGCTCTTGGAGGGCATCTTTGAAGAGGCCTTCAGTGGTTGTGAACATACGAAAATAGCCTTCGATGTGAATATTGGCTCCCCCTCTAGTGCATTATGAATGGTGCCTCCTCTAATGTGTCTCATGGTTGCTCATCCTCATCCATCTCTATCATTGTTGGTGCCTCATCACCATCACCAACAACAGTTAGTTCTTCATCATCATTGTCCTCATCATCATCACCCTCATCCTCTCCATTGGTTGTTCTACAATCTGCTCTATAAAATGACCCCAAATCTCCGGTAGGATAATCCATTGGGAAGATGGGTCTAATACCCTACCACCCAAGTATCTAAGCTAGTATCTCAACACATCAACACCCTCTGATGTTGGTGCTATCCTGATATCCTTCTCTCCCTCTACATCCTTCCCTACTACATTGTCAATTGTAGGTCATAGCGCAATCTTGAGCCTCTATATCTCTACGCATGTGAATATTGCAGTACAGGTACAGGAGGAACCTGTTGAGACCAAACTATAAGATGACCACATCAAAATAGTAAGGCACTACTATGTGGTTGTACCTACCCTCGAGAAATGTAAATCTCTACATACACCTTATCTGAACACCTATATATCTCCATGCTCGCATGCATCTGTGTGGTCTCCATATAATCTCGATACCTAGTAGTCAGTCCAAGGTGACCCTTGAGTATAGAGTGTCTCCATACTACCATATATTACTCAAGGACTAGGCAAATGCTTGTGGCATTCCTTCAACTAAATCCATTGAGTACCCCATTGGTCTGGTGCATGTGATGTGCTAGAACATCCACACCTTTAGAAGTGTGCATACTGCCAAACTCTATCTTTGATGCCTCACAAACTTCCTAAGCTCATAGTATAAATAGGTAGCATACTCTGATCCTACAAATATAGTATATTTGGTATACATCCATCTATTGTAATATATGTGCCAAAGGTATAGAAAATAGTGTCCTCTTCATATTAGACATTGTTATGCTAGCAACTGTGCAAATCAAGATCTTCCTTATCAAGGGTACGTCACCTATAGCATGTAGAATGGCGTTCAACTTGATCTAATTTTTGGCTATGTAGAACTGAGATAAGTCAATGCAATACATCTAATCTCTAGCCACCTATGCATTATCTCTATCTATATGCGATCTCACTATATGTCCACGGGCCGATTATCACAAGATCCTATACACATCCTCCAATGTCACAATATCTCTTCTAATGGAAGATGAAATGTACAAGTATCCTCATCTCATCTCTCCATCAATGGAGTAATATCACCTTATGGAATCAGATTTGTGAGAGGTGGTATACCCAAATACAAGCCCAAATCTCTCATGAGATGGACCTCTTCTGGCTGCATGTAATGAAATAACTTGCACAATAGAAGAAGTAATATGAAATATTATATAAATACTTGATAATAACTAAGAGTAATATGCCACTTTGAGGGGGCAACCTCCAAATATCTCCAATGATAACAGACTTCATAATATTATCTTGAAATAAGACTCACAACCTCCTATTTATACCTAATTATGCTTAGGTTGAATAGACACAACCCTACATAACACCTAGGCCGACCTACCTACCTAAATAATAATATAATAATGATACCATGACTTAATTAAGGATTAAGATAGCCGCAAGTTGACTATTCATAACCCTATATACACCAATATTATGGGCGTAGCACATGCCCCCCCTCTCTCTTGAAAGAAGCATTGTCCTCAATGCTAACCAAGTGTGGATTCTTTTGAATGAACTCCTCATCCTCCCATATGGCCTCTTCAACTAGTAAGTTCTTCCATTGGATGAGATACTGAGTGAGGATTCTATTCTTTAGCATCTTCGTGCATGTTTGAAGAATGCACTCTGGTTCCAAAATTATTCTTCCTTCTTCATCAAGCTCGAGTATTACTGTTTTAGTAGGAATATTCTGCCCAATTACCTTCTTCAAACAAGAAACATGAAAAATTGGATGTATCTTTGTTGTTGGTGGCAACTCAAACTTGTAGGCAACACTACCAATCTTTTGCATGATTTGGTATGGTCCATAATCCCTCTTAGGAGGAAGTCCTTTAGGCATATCTCCAAGAATCATTGAGTGACGATCAATTATTGCTTGTAAATATGGATGAATAAGAGCATTAGATTGAGAGACTTATAATGAACATAGTTGGGCCACAAATCCATCCACTCCTTTCTTAAGAAACTTTTGCATTTGATGAGACCTTACCATCTATGGGGATTTTGCCTTCAATCCCTGTAGCTCCACTACCTTTCCTTTTGATTGAAATTACATGAATAGTGCTTGGAAGTTCATCTCAATTGTTCCCAATGTAGTAAGTCATTGTACTCCCAAAAAAATATTTACCGCACCCATGAATATCACATACATTAGGGTATCAAGTTGATAATCTCCCATGGATAATTTGATGCTATGACACTTCCCTAAACAACTAATTGTGCCCCCATCTGCAATCAAAACCTAAAACTTTGGGGTTGGATATATAAAACAATTTAGAAGAGTTGTCAACTTTTTGTTGATGAAATTATGACTACTGCCTGAGTTGATCAACACTGTTACTTTTTGCTTCTTTAAGAAACCCACTACCTTGAGAGTTTGTGGTGTACTGAAACTTGAAAGTGCATGACAAGAAATGATTGGTTGAGAATCATGTGATTCCTCACCTGACTCCCTATCCTCTCTGATATGGGCTCATCCTCTTCTTCCTCACTTGGACCTTCAATATAGAACAATTTCTTTTCACTGCATTTATGTCCTCGACTGTATTTGCTATCACAATTGAAACAAAATCCTTTTGTTCTTTTCTCCTCAATTTGTTGTGGGGTCAACCTATTAGGTTGAGGAAGATAAGGTGTTGAATAACCTTTTTCTCTTGTCACATTAGCCCCTTACTTTCTAGGAATCAAGAACTTCTCCTCTACCCTATGTGCCAATAAGACTCATTTACTGAGCTAGGACTAAACATGTGTACCTCATGTTCAATGTGATCTTGAGACCACCCAAGAATAAATCATTCAAATTCTCCTCTATAATTGTATCCACTCTTAAGGATAGATTTTGGAATTTTTGAATATAATCCATAACTGATCTT
Source organism: Cupressus sempervirens (assembly GCA_028749045.1). Classification (NCBI taxonomy): domain Eukaryota; kingdom Viridiplantae; phylum Streptophyta; class Pinopsida; order Cupressales; family Cupressaceae; genus Cupressus; species Cupressus sempervirens. Next base: position 132,465,048 of record CM053788.1, on the reverse strand, counting down.
GTTTGTTGAAGCTTAGCAAATTGGCTAAAGAAATTTTCTGCAACACTATTGCTATATTGTGCTTGGAGTTCTTCTGTAAAAATTGGCCATGACACGATGAGACCCTTTTTCCTCCTATGAGTACAAAACCAATGATACCAAATGAACTTGATTTGGTTCTAGATATAAGGAAGCCATTGTGATCTTTTGTCCATATGGGGTTTGATGTACCTCAAAAATATTCTCCATTTGATTTATCCATGTTAGAGGATCCTTGCCACCGAATTTGCACATATCCACCTTTGGAAAAAAATTCTTAGATCCCATAGGAGTTAAAATTTGTGTCATTATTAGTCGATTTAAAAGTTAAACCTTGATTGCTTGAAAACTTCTTCCTTGTTTCATTCATATAGGTGCTTAACATACTTCGTATATCTGATATATCTACTCGTAAGTCACACATATCCCTCTTAACCTCTTCCTTGAACTTATTTCCTCATTGGAATTACTATCCTTTGTTGTTTCCCAATCTTGATCAAAAGATTTCCCTAGTGTGGTAGCATTCTTTTTGCCTCTTGTTGGAGGCTCTATCATGATGGAAACCAATATTTTTGTAATATATCACACAAATGAAATATAAATTCTCTTATTTTTATTTATTTATTTATTTACTGTAACTTATTAGGGCCAAGATAACCTTACGAAAAATCAAAAAAAAAAGGGCAAATTTGCTACCTTGAAAGCGAATTTTCCTAATTTTGTAATAACTTGTTTATTTTCGCTTCAATTCCTCCAAGCTTTGAAATGTAAGCTCCTCTACTATGTATTCAAAAACCCAATACAAGTTATACTTCAATTCGGCAAAATGTGAGAGATATGTATATCTAAAATAAATTGTGTAGAAATAGTAATTCAACAATAATTTGCTCAAAATTGCTCCAATTCCTTTGAATTTTGGACTATAGCTTCTTTAATATAGTCTTCAAAAACCCTTTAAAAATTTTTGAAAAAATCACTAAAATCTAATAGTTATGCTCTTCTCAAAATTGCCCCAATGTTGAAAAAAAAATCTTGCCTCTATGGTGCCAAGATCATGCTCTGATACCACTTGTAATGAAATAACTTGCACAATAGAAGAACTAATATAAAATATTATATAAATACTTGATAATAAATAAAAGTAATATGCCACTTCGAGGGGGCAACCTCCAAATATCTCCAATGAGAACAGACTTCACAATATGATCTTGAAATAAGACTCAGAACCTCCTATATACCTAATTATGCTTAGGTTGAATAGACACAACTAGGCTGACCTACCTACCTAAATAATAATATAATAATGATAACATGACTTAATTAAGGATTAAGTTCGTCACAAGTTGACTATTCATAACCCTATATACACCAATATTAAGGGCGTAGCACTGCAATGAGGAAAACTGCCCACAAAGATTAATCATGGTCTTCATCAAGTAATGGTCTCTTAAAGGTCATGTAATGTCGAAATTGGGTCAAAAGTTGTCAGACATCACATCTAGAAGAAGCAATTAGATTATACTAAGGTGGCCTTTGATGGAGGACACATAGCAGATTGACCGAATATTATGTTTCGCTCCTTTAGTCAGGCCTCTTCGTGAAATAATGATCAGCTTTATCATCTGTATGTTTATGGGGCTGCTGCTGCTGTTTCTCGGGAGACTCCTCAAAATATCTTTCTTCTCTCATGGGTGTTAATCCCGCTCCTATTGTTCCTCCTTTGGATGCAAATTCCGATCATTCAGCTTCAATGGATGATGTGGTGCTTGATGGTGCTGTGGATTCTTCCTCTCATGCAGTGTTCAAGCCAAGTTCAGCAGATTGGCCCTCTGCAATTGGGCCTAAGCAAGCATTGATTCTGCTTCTCTTTGCCTAAAGTGGTGACTCTGCTCCTCCTATGGCTACTCATCTTACACCTTGCCCTCTTCCTCTTTCAGCTTCAATATTTTCAGTTTGGGTTCTCTTGGACCTGCAAGTTGCCAGAATGTGATCAAAGACACTGAAAGTGGATCCTCAGAGTATGATGTTTGAACTTTAAATCTTGGAAGCAAATCTACGAAAATTTCTTACAATTGGTTGGCTTTCCAAATCATATGCAGGATATCGTCTTGATAGTTTGATGGTTGTACTGAGTTATTTGTTGCTTTATGAGCAAGGGCCCCAAGAGAACCCTCGCTAATTTTATTTACAAAAAGATGCCCTCTGGAAACACCAAATATATATATATATATGCTCAAGATTGTCATTGCATGATTTGACTTCAGTCTTTTAGGATATCCTCTATGTGATTTATATTATGCATTTCAATATTTCCCGACGATTTATAATCATCCATAAAGAGTATTTCCAGAACTAACATGATATGCTACTGTGCTTATGCTCCTCAAAATTTTGAGGTTGTATTTCAAGAACCCTCTGGCCTGCTTAAAAAGGACTGCCATAAATTGGAAAGTTAAGGTATTACAAGCAGATGGGTTAGAGGAAACACTACTGCCTTTCTAAACATGGGTGCACATTCAATGAAAAAAGTTAAAATGTAACTCCCTCAAAAAAATGGATACGTATGCATATATTTGGTGCTCTAGCAGATTTGTCAGGGGATTGAAATATTTTCATTGATTAGATCAATATTTATTTGAAAAGAAAAGACAGGATTTTCACTGAGCAGAATGGCCTGTTATTAATCCATGTTGTGTCTGAATGCCACATCATTTATGGTAAGAATACTCATCTTCGTCACACCTTTGTTCCCATCTATCATTATCAACCTCATCTTGATTTGAGTGCCTTCGATGATCAGAGCTTCTATCTCTCTTTTTTCTATCATGACGTTGTGTGGTATGCCTCTCAATGTGACTGCTATGTCTGTGGTGACGTTTACTCCTATGTTTAGAGTCATCCTCATCAGTATCTGCATGAGTTCTACCTTCCCTGTCACCTTTTCCTATCCAAATATCACCAGAGTATCCCCTTCGGTCTTTTGAACTTGACCTGCCACCTTCGTCTTGTTCATCTTTTACCAGAAGTGATGAGCCTGACTGCTTGGTAGGTGTATCTCGGTTTAATTTATCATCTATTAAGGATGTATCTAATGCATCCCTTCCTTTGTGAGAAAGTCCTGTTAACCTGTATGCAGATCGTTTATGATGATAATCATCTGAGCTACGGCGCCTGGGTGGTGGTGGAATCTGAATTTCGTGAATCAGTAGCATTAGTTATTAGAATATCTCTATAACATCTGCAATCATGTTATGCAATTACAGATATAGTACAAGAAAGCACCTGAAACCTTCGCATGTATCGCCCTTCTGGAGGGAGTGGAATACCAAGCTTCTTCAATTCATCATGCGGAATAGGCCGCCTGCAAACACAGAGAGTTAATCATAACATAACATGCTTAAAAGATTCATCTTACAGAAGGAATACAGGTCTCAGAAGTCAAAATGATATAATTTCCATGACGGGGAGAAACTTTTGTACAAACGACTGAGATGATAAAAGAAATCAGATTCAAATTACTGATATTGCAAAGTGCTTACAAAGGAGCACGGAATGGTCTTTCTCGGCCTCCAAATCGTAGCTGTCCTGATTCTTTTCGTCCCCCCAAACCACCTCCTGCTCATATGAAAATAAAAGATTTAGTAATGTAACTGAGCCTGTTATCATGTAAGTATACAAAAGAAAAATACTACGTATAAAAAAAGAAATGGTTGGACTAAAAGTTTTCTCCATATTTTTCTTATAACTTAAACAACTTACCTAGCCTGCGTGGAATCCAACCTGGCATCAGCTGTTGTCGATTGTAGTCTACAATCACTTGACTCCCATCAATAATGCTATGGTGAGCAGTCTGCATACCACAAATATTTGACTTTCTTCAGAAGAGCACTCATGGTAACGGTCCTGGTTGTCATTATCATAAGGATATTCACAGAAAACTCACCTCATAGGCATAAAGCATCTCTTTATCAGTTTCAAACTCAACAAATGCATAGCGTCGAGAAGCCCCAGTCACTGTAACAACAATGTATAAAATTGAATAACCAAATCACTATGCAGAAGGGTCCACTTAAACATGTAAAACACTAAAAAGATGAGCAGTTAAATATCACATCACAAGAATGATACAATTTCCAATGTTAAAAGCCATCTGAAAGATTACAGGATACAATGTTTATTTCAGCTTCTTAAGACTAACAAACCAAACCATAATACAGACTGAGAGTAACTAAACGAAGGATTTAATTCCAGTGTCACATGTAAGAGAATCTCTATAAATAGTTGACAAACCATTAATCTGGAGTTCAGTAAAGGTCCTGCTGTGGTTAACCATCACTTTAAAATTTTAAATCACAAATGCATTTGATTTTTGATGCTTTCCATTATATAGATACTAGATTGGTCAAGATCCATCTCATCAATGACATACTTAAAAATATGTGATACTTTGTACAAAGAACAAACAGAAATGAATTTTTTTTGACTAAAGAATCATTTAAGCTTTCAAATCATTCAATGAGTATAAAGACGTATTCCAAAAATATCTTCACTAGTATTAATAATATAATTATATAAAATATGATTGATGTCTCCTCCTTGATTTACCCTTGATACGTGTGTTTTTTCATTCATAGAAATAACTCTTCATATGCCTTTTGACTTTTATGAAAAATAAACATCACTTTCACTTTTAGTTATATTATTACTAAACCTTGTGTTTTTTCACTCATAGAAATAACTCTTCATATGCCTTTTTAACTTTTATGAAAAATAAACTTCACTTTCACTTTTAGTTATATTATTACTCATCTTTCCTTGAGCAAATTGCAAGCATCAATAAACTTCAGCATTGCATGCTAAATAAATTTTAGTTATTTTAGAAGGATTGCTGCTGCCTAGAATCACCAAATAGTATTTGTATTTTTTTTAGGGGCCATTACAGTCTGCCATTCCAAAGATTGCTTGTCCTCAAGCAGAAACAAATTAGGATGCTGAATGGTTTCCTCATCCTCCTATGTTGCCTCATCTCTTGGAAGACCTTCCCATCGAATTAGATATTTGTCATTGTTTTATTTCTTAGCTTTTTCCTGTCAAGCATTTTAAATGGTTTCAAGAATCAGAATCAGTTTTCCTTCATCATCCAATGGGGCTAGATTTAACAAAATGAATACTCTTTTCTTGTAGTAGTGATAGATGTTACTAAAATTGTGTTGTCCACGCTACTTGTTGATGCAGGAGCATCCTTGGGTTGTTGGCAATCATGCATCAACCAAAAATATCTGCTTGTTTTTAATTCTTGTTTGTTCCACTTTAAGTGTTTTGGGAGTTGATCCTTCAGCTCTTCTTGCTTTGAATTGCATAGCTGGGGATTTTCTCTAGCCATCCAGTAGATTCAATGGTCTAGATTCACATCCTGATCCATTCTTTCCTGATGGAGATTTCTTCAATTTGGGTGTGGTCTTATTTGTTGTTCCTGTTCTAACATTCAGATTGGATTTTCTGATCTGGTGAAGCTGCTTCACGATTGGCAAAGCTTGATGACACATTGTTTGATGTTCCTATGTTCGTGGCTGACCTCCTTGTACGATCTCATGACGTTTCATGCTTATCTAAGGGAGTTCTTATGGATTTAGGTCCCCTCTATATGTTGTAAGACATTTTCTTCTTTCTTGGAAAATGTGATCAGTTTGGTCGACTTGTGATTTACGATCATCTATACATTTGTGCTAGTTATTCCCTTGTAAAAAGTGGTGGTTGGGGGGTAATTAGGAGAGGAATAGCATCCAATTTGGATCTAGATTTCTGTTGTAATCAGGCATGTGTGTCGTGATAGTGTAAAATGCAAGTTGCAGGCCAATTTCACGTAAATCCTCTATTTTGAGACAATGAGAAGATTGGTTTGGCATTTCCACTGTGTTGTTTTGTGTCTGAGATTGTTATTTCCATTGTGTTGACTCATGGTGCACGGTTTGGACCATCTCCTTCGGGAAAACTTCTGTCATGACTGCGTCAAGTGGTATCAAAGCAAGATTCATGATCTTGTGTTAGCCAATCAGAGTTCCTGAGCTTATGAAGCCCTACATCTATTGGTTGTGAGGTGGAAAATTGGGGATCCGACTCGCAATTGCATGGGACTTGCAAAAGGGGATCACAAAAGGACCGTTGGCCAGTTTGTAACTTGTTTTTGAGTTGGGGCATTCCAGAGATGAACAAATTGCTGAGTAAGAGACAAATTGCAAGTGTGCTTGATAGATTTCCAAGTGAAAGGTAATTGCAACCTGCTAATCAGATCGCAGAAGTTGAGGCAATTACACAAGGATTGGAAGAATGTCACCTAGAAGGATGAACCCTAAAAGGCTAGAACAAATGATGGAGGAGTTCAAAAATTAAATGAGTGAGATTCATAATGTTTTGACTAGATTACAAAGGAATCCTAAGGCAATTACAAAGGAATTCTAAGGCTGAGGACGAATGTGAGGAAGCTACTGAAGATCTTGAGAATGTTAATGTTAAGATCCCTGCAAAAGAAGAAAGATTGTTGAGAGCTATGGCACATATGGGTAAGAGTCATAGAATTGATGTTCTTTATCTCTTTGGTTCATTGCATCCTAAGGATTTGATAGACTGGATTGCCTAGGAGATTACTTTAAGCTTGAGGATATTAAGGATCCACAAAGGTTTAGGTTAGCACAGACCAGGTTGAAGGGTCATCCTACCTTATGCTGGAAAGAATTGTACCTTAATTGTCTTTGGAATGCTTGAATCTACAAAATGGTTGCTTAGAGGTTCGTAGTTGAGCACAATGAAAATGAGCACACTGTAGATTACAACATGGAATTTGGCTTAGAGGTCCTAACATAGCCACAAGCCGAACAAAAACTATCATAGGGGGCAAAATTTCAAATCTTGGAGCATACGGAGACCTATTGAGTCCCCATCCTACACACAAATACTAGGCAAAGATTGTGTTTCGAGTGTTGCAGGTATATGTTTGAGTGTCACAAGTTCAAACTTGTAGATAAAGGATCAATCAGTCTATGCTACTGCAAACCCCTAGCATAGATGTCATTTCTTCCACCAAACATGCCCCAACCAAGTAGGATATTGAGGAAACCAAATCTCCATGATTGTCGAAATTGGCATGCTGAGCTTCAGGTGCTACTGTAGCCACTAGTTATGGATAGATGTCACCACATAGGTCATGGGGAGAAGCCTAGCATAGTGACCATAATACAACCATAGATTGCGATGAGTGCCACAAATAGAATAAGCCCTGTGTAGCATCAACTAAGACAATATGGAATAAGGGAGGAATTGTGATTGGAACTCACATATAAACAAAGGTATTTGTTTATGCAACCAATTATACGTTGATAGTACAATTAGTATAATTGTCGAGCCAGTATTCAAAGATGAAAAAATCACCATATTAGTATCAATTGATTCAATGGGATACAACAAACCAAATAACCCAAACAACCCAAACACATAAATGCAGCCAAAAACATTGGATGCTTGTTGCATATTAAAATTTGATATATTTGGTGTGGTTTCTTGCACCAGAATGGGGACAAATATTGAAGTGACAAAGCTATTTGCCTATTCCCCTACTCCTTATAGAAGAAGCCAATCCATTTACAAAGGTTGGAATATATTTTAAACTATAATAGAGAGAATCGTTGGTGTGCCTTTGAAGAATAATATAAGTATTGTCGTCTGTAAAGGAAGAAGAGTATTGTACTTACTATCCAAGAAAGAAAATGGCATTCATTTGCATCTACAGGAGGGATTATTAAGTCTATTGTTGAAGGATTTGTCTTCAGCCCATATTGTATACTGGTCTTAAGACTATAGTTGGTAAAGGATCGCATTCATCCAAAACTTGTCCAAACTCTCACTTTTTGATAACCTCTGATGAGAGCTTGTTGTTACCATATCAAGAGTTGCAACAGTTGTTGTGAAGAGTCTGAAAAGACTTTGGAAGTGGAAAGTGTCATTATTGTTAATAAGGAGGTAAAGTCATGGTTGCTTGCCTAGAAAGGAGGAAGCGATCTTAGATTTCCAGAGTTGTTGCATTAAAGAAAGACATTGCAAGGAGACTCAGAACTGTGGGACCAATTTGTGCCTGGAAGCTTGGCCATTTGTTGGTTGTGGCTTGTATAGTGGCTGAAACATGGAGCTTTGCATCCATTTAAGCAGGTCACATACTTCATAGGCATATATTATATCTGCATTCATATTGCCACGATCAGCCATTGTCATCCCTATGCATGTAGTGCAACTATTGTTTATAATGTAGACAACGTAATAGATAGATCGAGGAAAACACGAAGGATGAGAGATTGCATAAAATAAGATAAGATAATGTTATTAATGTCCAACAAGAAACTGACAAGGGTTTAAGGGACTGAACGATACAACAGTTCAGTAAAGAAAAGCAACAAGCATGAGTGCCAAACTATGACCAGAAAAAAAAAGCTACAAAAGGGAAAAGAAGCAAACAAAAGAAAGAGAGAAGGACCATCAGTCCTTTCTCGGTACAAAGAAATCCCATATACAGGGATAAGGACCAGGACAAGCAAGGGTCAAGGTCTCGTTCCGCCTCTGTCTCTGCCTCTGCATAGCTGTGGGGGTAGGGTGCTGCTGTCCAAGGAACCCAAGCCGAGGTCTAACCAATCTGGTGTGTCCGAAGACTGGCAGGAGGGGTCATTCCCTAAACCCAAAATTGTGCTTGGATGGAAAGAAGTTCATGATGAGCTGATCTGAGGTCTGGTGCTGAGAGAATCAGAGCTGTAAAGTGTGATCTTTGAGCTAGAAGGCCTCCCGAAGATAGAACGCTAGGCACCTCTGGTTGGAATAACTGAAAAATGTCAAGAGCAATCTGCAGTCTCTGAATAGGCAATGGAATCTACCTCTGATCTCATAGTAGATAGGATATTTGAAGATAAAATGGGTCTTTGTTTTCGTTTCAAATAGAATGCAAAGGCCGCACAGTCGTTCCTCTCTAGTCAGGTGGTGATCGGTCTGGCAACAAAGTCAGTGGGCTCCAACTCTAAAAGACCCCAAGGTGATGCGGAGGGCATGACACCAACGATGGCTCAAATAAGAAGGGCGAACAATGATACCATCCCGGATCTCCAAAAAATGCTCTGAGTAGAAGGCCATCTGAGGGCATAAACCGCCAAGAGGGCTGATCCAAGTCGTGAAGATGTACTAACTCTAAATGTCAAGTCTAATGTGACTGTTCAGCTCCTTCTGTGAGGGGAGGAGGTGCGCAGGAGCATCCAATGACAACTGGTATGGTGGAAGATGGTCAATGTCAATCCCAATCGAGTTCAGTAAGTTCAGTAAGATAGTGGCCTGGGTATACCAAGAGCGAGCCCTAGTCGTCTCTGTCGAGTTGGCTATGTCCCATGAGGAGCAGTAAGCAAGGTATGAGTATTTGTGTCGGCCCTCAGATGAGTCCACGAAGCCTCTAAGGTGGTGAATAAACCAAATCAAGTCAAAGATGGTGCTAAGTCGGAAAGGATGAGCTCCAAACTTGGCTAGAACAATGATGTGCGGAGTGAAATGGTGGCAATGGATGATTTGATGGAGAAGTGTTTGTACCCGCTCGATTGAGGCCCACTCAGAGTCAAGAAGAGACGGACCCCAAACCACCACTCCGTAGAGAACTGTGGGTCTAATCAGAGAGTCCATGAGAGAGCTTGGACTTACTGTCTTGGAAGTGGTGTCGGAACCACTATCTCTCAAGGAGGGCAAGGGAACCCATGCCCTTTGCCACTCTAGGAAAGTGCGTCGATCTCACGCTGAAACGGGAGACAAAGAACTTGACCCCTAGATAAGTGTAAGAGACAATCTCAATCTGCTGACCCTGGAAGCTTAAGTGAAGATGTGAAGTCTTTAAATAGTTGAAGACCATGACCCACGTCTTGCTCAAGTTCACTGTCAACTGGCGCTAATCGTAGAACGAAGCAAGCCTATCAATAAGCCTCTGGAGCCCCTCGGGAGAGGAGGCCAAGAGAACCACATCATCTGCGAACATGAGAATGGAGATCAAAACCTGGTGCAAATAACAACCATCATCGAGGAGCGAAGCCTCACGGAGGAAGGACTCAAGCTCATCAATATAGACACTACATATTGTAGGGGAGAGTGGACAACCCTACTTCACCCTGATGGTGTTGTGTATTGAGTCAAAAAATCCCTCTGGAGTCCTAAATCTCCCAACCACTATCTCATAGAGTCTCATGATTGCCATCACAAGAATAGTTGGAGTGCTAATATCTCTGATCTCTGAAAGAGAGCTGAAAGAGAGCCCTCCTAGGTACCAATTCAAACGCATTACGGAAGTCTACAAAATAATAGTAGACTTTTGCAGAGTGGTGGCGGGCCTCTTCAATGATAGCCCGTAAAGTCAAGATATAATCCATGGTCTAGTAGTCTGCACGAAAGCCAACCTGTCCACTAGCACAGCACTGACCCCTGTCAATCTGTCTGGTAAGGATAATGTTCAGCATCATGGCATAAAGCTTGGCAAAGGTATGCCCAATCATGATAGTCCTATAGTTACCGAGGTCCAAAGCCAGCCTGGATTTATGAATCGGGTAAATCATATGTCTCAACCCAGAAGCAGGAAAACCAGTACAAACCACCAGGTTGAAGAGCACCTGTATAATGGGATACAAGACCGGAGTACCAAGCTATAGGACCGATATAATGGGGCATAAGAATTTTATATTAGAAATAGATAATACTGAGGAGGGGTGAATTAGTATTCTACAAACTTTAGCCCACAACTGAATATCGTTAATTACTTTATAAATTGCATATGAAAGTAAACTAACAATGTTGAATAGTAAATATAACCATACTCATAGAGAACTCATAACACCATCATTTGTTAACTAGGGAAACCCTGGCCAAGGGAAAAACCCGGTGGGGATGATACCCACAAGATGATTCCCTAAACAAAAGGATCATGTTAAGGATATTGACCCTATTAGGAGTCTATAAAGTACATAAAGTGTCTCGAGTCCTTGTTAGAGGACTAGGCCTTGTTAGAAGCCTCAAACTTGTCAGGAGTTGGTAGATCAAATACAATGTAAGCAAGAAGAGCCCACTACCCTAACATGCACTTATACAATAAAGTTCTTCACAAGAGTAGATATACATACAATACTTTTTCACTGTTGTAATTTGCACTTTCTTTGATCATACATCCGATCTCACATCACATGAGGCTCATATATCTTTCAAGTTGTTCGTACAATAGTCTGAATATCATACAACTTGCACATCAAGCACACTTATCTGCACAAGGTAAGATCTTTACTTATACTTCGCAAATTAGTAATTCTTTGCTCAATCAGCCTTCATGTCTTCACACGCTTGATATAATATAAAATAACTTATGCATTAGTATCCACAAAGTTGGCTCATCATGACTTAGTAATTATTTTGTCACCAAAATTATTCCTTTAAGTCGTACAACTCAATTCTCTGCTATGCTCTGTTCTGCTCTGTCAAATACTCGTACTGGTATTTCAATTGTAACTTGAGTCGTACACATCTGCGCATTGGCATACGTCATCATGACTCTATCATAGAGCTATCCTCACTTGTGCATAAGCTAATTCAAAGTGTCGTCCGTACACATCATATATGTCACTATGTTGCTGCAAACTGTCTAACACTTAAACAATTTTTTGACTCTAAATGCATAAATGAAATGCTCAATATATGTTGTCATAAATGACAAACACTCAAGAAATCTGACTAACCATATTGCCAACAATCTCCCCCTTTGGCATTGATGTCAACATTTGGAAAAATTGGCTAAGTCCCAAAATGATGTCATACATAACAAAAACAAGTAAAAGTAACTACACAAAATTGCCTTCAAAACATAACAATTTTATTCATGTTTTGATGGATCATTACATTCCTTATCACTCCTTATATCGATACATAAGTATACTCCCCCTTACATATACATTACAATCATACAATTTTCCTCGCATTAATACTCCCCCTTTGATATCAATGACAAAGGTGCGAAAAAAATGTATACAAAAACTTCATGGCCTACTGCTGATCAACTTGATATCCTAGAAAACCAATCTGCATATACAAGTTTTAGTCTTTCCACTTCCTTCTTCCAGTTCTCCTTTACTGTATCAGAGATACTAATTAGTGCGCATAGCGCATAAGATGCCACTTCAACTGCGCTCAAGTTAGTATAGGCAAACTTATCATAGAAAGTCTTTGTTGCAAGGCATTCCTCCAGTTGCCTCTGCAAAATGTTGATCTTCGGTGACAAGATTTCTCTAAGAGTAGAGAACCTTTTTGTTGCCTTTTCCTTATCAGACTGCAAACCTCTAATCAAATTATGGATCTTCTCCACTTTTGTTCCATAGTCATCATTACTGGTCTCAAGGAGCTGTAATTTTGCAGTGAGTGTGTCAAGATCACTCAACTTACCCTATCTAACTCTCAAAGTCTGTCAGGTTCTTGTATGACAATGTGCACTGTTCATACAACTTCTTCCCTTCATCAATGTGTTTCCTTAACTCCTTGATGCTTACATCAAGTGCCTTCATGTCATTTCTCACATTCGTGCACACTGAATCAAAAAGTGTTGCATCATGCTTGGCATGTGCTTGCACTGAACCTACCTCAGATAATGTTGTGAATTCCTCATCAAAGGTCTTCACCAATTCCTATGCTTTCGACTACAAGTCTGGATTAGCTACAATTGTGGTAATTGTCTTTTGTATTCTATCCAAGACTTCAGTTAGTGTCTTCTCCAAAGACTTCACAAATTTGTTCTTTTGGAGCAACTTGCTCAAAGAACTCATTCGTCCCTTTTGATCATCATCATCATCAGATGGTACTGCTACTATTGTTGTTGCTGCTATTGGAGTTATTGCTGGAATGAGTGTAACTGCTTTTATGTAATGGGCACCCCTGGATGTCCCAAAAAACTAAACCAATTTGCTGAAAGGAATTTTGTCAAACAGTTTGCATTCAACCTCTTATTTCTCCGTTTAATGTTTTAAACCCCTTATAACTCCGGAAATCAAACGTTTATTTGTTTGTTGTGTTTTGTGCATGGAATTGGTATCATACAACATAAACAAGAACGAAACTACAATAATATGCAAAGTGGAAATGAACTACTGCTAATAAAATGTTATTTTCAGAATTCATAAAACCAAATACATGGCAGATTTATCAACTCACTAATTACTTCAGCAGTATTGACATAATACTCCAGCCCATGCTTTCGAACTTGCTGCTACAGTGCTTTGTCCTTCAATCAGTCCACTACCTTCGTAATATCATTCCCTCAAAGCGGCATAAGTGTCGGAAAAGTAGTGAAGAAGATATGAGCAAAATACCAAATCTGCCTGTAGCTGGAAATGCAACTAAATTGCCTGATAATGAAGCCAATAACAAAGAATTCCAAAGGCCAGACCCCAAGGGAATGACGTCTAGAATGTTACAAGAGAGGATAGACGTCCTCAAATGCCAAGAACGGAGCTGCAACTCACACACCAATTTCTTCTCATATTCAACCTGGCTAATGAAGCCACAAATGCTTCCTTTTATTCTATTTCCAAGGGTCCGCTCAACTCATATGGGCAATGTCGGATAAAAGATGTGTAGTATATAAAACATATATTAAAATATCCCTTATGTCTCCCTTGGGTACACATCCCCATAGAATAAATATTAAAGTAACACTTTAATATTTTACAATTAAATTAGACATTACTTTAATAAAACTTCAGGCATTAAAATGTATTAGCAATCAGACTCCGAATAATGCGAGTGATAGCTCATCGGAAAGCTCTCACTGAGGAGTATCAAATCCAATCACCAAAATTGACCTGCACTATGTCCTGCCGACTTACTAAAAATAGTAAGTATGCCTGAAACTGAGTAAATCAACTTCGTTTTGGCCCAAACTGGAAATGACTAGGCCAAAACACTCCAGGATCCCATTAAACCCTTCGTTAGCCCTCGGGACCATGTAGAACAAGGCTAACGCACACACACTTGGTCAACTACTAAAATGGGGACATTACAATCCGCCCCCCTTGAAATTGCTTGTCCTCAAGCAATCTCAGTCCAAACTGCTAAATAACCTGCTCACTCTCCCATGTAGAATCTTCCTCCGGCAGGTCTCTCCATCTAACCAAATACTCCTTCACTATCCTGTTTCTAAGCTTCCTCTCTCTGGTGTCCAGAATAGCCTCGGGTACTAACACAAGCTTCCCCTCCTCATCCAAAGGGGGTAAATCTGCAGAAGGCACTACATTCTAACCGATGGCTTTCTTAAGCCTAGACACATGAAACACATTGTGCACTCGATTTCGACTTTGCCCACTTTGCGAATCACCCTGTAGGGACCATAAAATCTAGGTTTCAACTTTTCAGCTCCGCTCTTCTTGAGCGATGACTATCTATATGGTTGTAGCCTCAAATAAACCATATCCCCTACCTCGTAGCTACACTCTATTCGGTGCCGATCAACATACAATTTCTGTTGATTCTAGGCCTGTTGTATATTCTCTTTGAGCACTTTCAGGATGTCCTGACTATCCTGCAATAAGTTTTTGGCTTTCGGCACTCTACTGTCCCCCAAAACTAAATCCATGAAGCTAGGTGCTTCATAACCATAGAGTGCCATGAAAGGAGTCATCTTGATGGACATATGATAAATGGTGTTATAACAATACTCTCCCACATGCAACCATCTGATCCAAGCCTTTTGTTGTGCAGTTACATAGTTCCTCAAATATCCTTCCACCGATTTATTCACAATCTCTGTTTGCCCATCTATTTGTGGATGATAACTAGTGCTAGGTGTAAGATCTGTACCACACAACCTAAGCAACTCTTGCCAAAAAACATTCATAAACTTACTATCCCGGTCGCTGACGGGCAGCCCATGTAACCTAAATATCTCTCTAAAGAAAAGATCTGCCACCTGTGTTGCTGTGTAAGTGGACGGAATAGCAAAGAAGTGAGCAAACTTCGTCAAGCGGTCCACCACCACATAGATGCAATCTCTTCCCTGCACTCGTGGTAAACCAATGATGAAGTCCATCAAAATACTTTCCCATTTCCTATCAGGAATGGGCAAGGGCTGTAATAAACCTGCAGGAAATGTGTGCTCTCCCTTATTCTATTGACAAACCACACACTCCCTGACATACCTCTGAACATCATCCTTGAGCCTTTTCCATGAAAACCGCTCTCGGATCTACCTGTAGGTCTTGAAGACCCCCGGATGTCCAACTGTGGGTGCATCATGAAATGCCTTCAATATCGCCTCTCTCAAATGTGATGACGGAATCAAATAAACCCTTTCCTGAACTCTGATCAATCCATCTATCACCTCATAGTGATCATCCTCTATGGTACCTAAAATCAATCTAGAAGCCCAAGCATCTCCGACATACTCTACTATAATCCGATCTCTCCAATCTCCTGAAATCTCTGCCAGAGCACATAAGTGAGGTCTCCGAGATAAGGCATCAACCACCACATTTTTCTTACCTTTGACAAACTCTATGTCAAAGTCATAAGCCTACAATTTAGTCACCCATTTTTGTTTCTGGTCATTAAGATCACGCTGGCTCGTGAAGTATTTAATACTGTTGTGATCAGTCTTGATCACAAAACGTCCACCTACCAAATATGATCGAAATTTGGCCAATGCATGCATTATGGCCAACATCTCCCGATCATAGACTGAATAACTCTTCTCAACTCCCCGGAGCTTCCTACTCTCGAATGCAATGGGATGCTTTTCCTGCATCAATACTGCTCCAATCTCATCACCTGATGCATCACAATGAAGCTCAAAAGGCTTCGTGAAATCCGGTAGAGCTAGAACTGGACATGAAGACATTACCTGCTTGAAATGCTCAAAACACTTCTATGCTGCCCCTATCCACACGAAGGCTCCTTTCCTTGTAAGATTTGTCAAGGGTGTAGCAATCTGTGAGAATCCCTTAACAAACCTCCTATAAAAACCACATAAACCAAAGAATCCCTTAACCTGTGTAAGGTTTGTGGGAGTAGACGACTCTACAATAGCTCTAATCTTTTCGGGATCAATCCGAACGCCATCTGCACTAATGATATGCCCAAGGTAAAGGAGCTCAATCATGCCAAACTCACATTTAGATTCCTTGGCATACAATGACTCTCTCTCCAGAATAGATAACACCTCCTCCAGATGATGTAAGTGCTCCTCCCAGGTCTTACTGAAGACCAAGATGTCATCAAAGAAGATCAAGACAAATCTCCTCAGCTACTTCCTGAATACGTGGTTCATACAACTTTGAAATGTAGCGGGTGCATTGGTTAGACCAAATGGCATAACCATGAACTCAAAGTGGCCATAGTGACATCGGAAGGCTGTTTTCTCAATGTCCTTTGCTCTCATCCTTATCTGATGGTATCCGGATCGCAAATCAATTTTGGTGAAGAAGCATGCCCCATGCAACTCATCAATCAGCTCATCAATCCTAGGAATGGGATACCTATTTTTAATTGTTTTCTTATTCAGTGCCCTGTAATCGATGCACATGCGCATCATCCCATCCTTCTTCTTTACCAATACTACTGCTGAAGCAAAGGGGCTCTTACTGGGCCTGATATGCCCCATCTCCAACAAATCCTTAATCGCCTTCTCTATCTCATCCTTGTGTTTCTTAGGATAACGATAGGGAGTAATCATAACTGGTTTGGCTCCCTCCTCGAGCTCAATAACATGTTCCATCCCTCTGTCAGGAGGAACCCCATAAGGAATATCGCTAAATACTTTAGCGTGTCTATCAAGTATCTTCTGGATATCTGGTGGATGACTCTTTTCTTGTGGCTCTGGTGAAGTTGGCATAATGTAGCACTCTGCCGCCCACTCTATGTCATCATGACAAAAAAGTCTCTACATTCTCCTCAAGGACACTACTCTGCAACCTCCATCTGAAAGACCTCTAAGTACCACAGTTCTACCCTCATGCTGGAATGTCATCTCCAATTTCGCTAGGTTGAGTGTGAACTCCACTAGTGAAGCCATCCATGTCATGCCGAGGATGACATCATAATCTTCCATGTCCACAACATAGAACTCATCCTTCAACTCGTAGCCATCTCCAAACTTGATGTGAAGATTAGATATCTTCCGAGTGCATAATAATTTATCACCGTTAGCCACCATGACTCTAAACCCATCATGCTCCTCTGTCTGTAACCCTCTCCTAGCTACCAACTGTGCATCTATGAAGTTATGTGTAGCCCCAGTGTCAATAAGAGATATCACTTTCTGCCCCTAGATAGTACCCTTGATCTTAAATGTGATTGCATTTTGGGCCCCTGTTAAGCGTGCCAACGATCTATCATCCTTAGGAATGCTACTCTCCTCTATAGTGTTACCCTCATCTGAATCGGAGTGCTGATCCTCCCCCTCTGACTCTGAATCTTCTGCTGAAAAATACTCCATTTGATTTGCCTTAGCCTTGAGAGAACATTTATGAGATAAGTCCCAAGGCTCTCTACAATGGAAGCACAACTTCTTCTTTCGAAGTTCATTCAAGGTTTCATTGTTTAGTTCTTTTGATCCTTCTTTGGGTTTGCTATACTCTTTCTGAAACGGATTTTTGTCTTTGTCCTTGCGGTAGGAAGAATCTGTTGAATGGTTTTTTCCTTTGTATACCGAAGGGGCTAAATCTCGTGCCTTTTTAGTTGCTTCAGCTAAGGTGAGTGGATCATGTCCCTTCACCCAACCTCGTAATGGATCAGCAAGACCATCACAAAATAACACCACCAATCTCCTAGGAGAGATATCAGTAACAAGTACAGACAAGCGCTGAAACTCGGCAATGTATGCATCCACAGAACCTGACTGTTTTAACTGTGCTAGTTCCTTGAAATGTAACTCGGGATCCCTAGTGTCAAATCTCTCAATCAATGTTTCGGTGAATTCCTCATAGGATGTAATCTAATTATGCCCCAAAGTCACCATGCCATGATGCCACCATTCATGTGCAACGCCATCCAAGTGCATAGCCGAATACTTGATAGCCTCCTCCTCAAGCATAGGATTTAGCTGCAAGTATGTATCTACCTTCTGCACCCAAGCTCGTGCAGTCATCTTCCCTGAAGCATCATAATAAGGTAAGGAAAGTTTTCCAACTTTCTTTCTCAGCTCAAAGTTTTGATTCCTCCCTCCTGCTCTAGGCATATGTCTCATCCTCAAGTCCATATAATCTCTGAGGGAAATATCCGCCTGAAACTCCGGTCCACTAGCCTCCCAGTCCCTCCTGAACTGATCCTGTAACACGGTAATCTGCAGTTCGCTTACTGGTTGAACCGGATCTCTGGGTGGGAAGGTGGGTAGAAGAGGTCTCGAGCTCGCAGTCTGCGCTGGGCGTGCAACGTGTCTAAAGTTATCAACCTCATTCCCATTGTTGCCGTGTCCATTATTACCATTAATGTTATTCTCAAGACCATTGTTGTTGCCTTGGCCTCCATGGTTATTGTTTCCCCCATTGTTATTGTTTCCCTCATTGTTATTGTTTCTGTTGTTGGCATCACCTAGATTAATATTGAAACCCATCTGTCTAGCCATGAGCTGCAACATCATGTCCATTCGCCTATTCTGCTCCTGCTGCATACGCTGCCCCTGCTCTAATGTATCCAGTAATTGTCTGAACATTACGTCCCCCTGATCTGGACCGGCATTCCCGCCTCCGCCTAATCCTGTATTCCTGTCATCTCGATCACCCATATTGTTGTCCTGATCAAAGAATATCTCCTCTGTGTCTGTATGGTTGGATTCAATGTCCCCCTGCACGGATGTACTAGACTGTTTGCTTTGCAAGTCTGAAATCCTATTTTGTCTTGCTCTGGTATCGCGGAAATTATAAGGCCCCTGTCGCATGCTCAAACATAAATGCTTAGCCTGTGTTTTTTTTATTTCTGATTTTAGTGTTTTGACATTTCGTCAAACACTTTTCCCTCTATCCGGCTGTTCCAAATTCCCTATAAGACCTCCACAGGATGGCAGGACTTATAGCTCTGATACCACTGTAATGGGCACCCCTGGATGTCCCAAAAAGCTAAACCAATTTGCTGAAAGGAATTTTGTCAAACAGTTTGCATTCAACCTCTTATTTCTCCGTTTAATGTTTTAAACCCCTTATAACTCCGGAAATCAAACGTTTATTTGTTTGTTGTGTTTTGTGCATGGAATTAGTATCATACAACATAAACAAGAAAGAAACTACAATAATATGCAAAGTGGAAATGAACTACTGCTAATAAAATGTTATTTTCAGAATTCATAAAACCAAATACATGGCAGATTTATCAACTCACTAATTACTTCAGCAGTATTGACATAATACTCCAGCCCATGCTTTCGAACTTGCTGCTACAGTGCTTTGTCCTTCAATCAGTCCACTACCTTCGTAATATCATTCCCTCAAAGCGGCATAAGTGTCGGAAAAGTAGTGAAGAAGATATGAGCAAAATACCAAATCTGCCTGTAGCTAGAAATGCAACTAAATTGCCTGATAATGAAGCCAATAACAAAAAATTCCAAAGGCCAGACCCCAAGGGAATGACGTCTACAATGTTACAAGAGAGGATAGACGTCCTCAAATGCCAAGAACGGAGCTGCAACTCACACACCAATTTCTTCTCATATTCAACTTGGCTAATGAAGCCACAAATGCTTCCTTTTATTCTATTTCCAAAGGTCCGGTCAACTCATATGGGCAATGTGGGATAAAATATGTGTAGTATATAAAACATATATTAAAATACCCCTTATGTCTCCCTTGGGTACACATCCCCATAAAATAAATATTAAAGTAACACTTAAATATTTTACAATTAAATTAGACGTTACTTTAATAAAACTTCAGGCATTAAAATGTATTAGCAATCGGACTCCGAATAATGTGAGTGATAGCTCATCGGAAAGCTCTCGCCGAGGAGTATCAAATCCAATCACCAAAATTGACCTGCATTGTGTCCTGCCGACTTACTAAAAATAGTAAGTATGCCTGAAACTAAGTACATCAACTTCATTTTGGCCCAAATTGGAAATGACTAGGCCAAAACACTCCAAGATCCCATTAAACCCTTCGTTAGCCCTTGGGACCATGTAGAACAAGGCTAACGCACACACACTTGGTCAACTGCTAAAATGGGGACATTACATTTTAGTTATGCACTCTTCTCTTCCTCAGCTTTCTTCCTCTCTTCTTCCAGTCTCTCAACTTCCTTCGACTTTTCTTCTTCTTTCTTCCGCTCCTATTCCTCTTGTTTCTTCTTTCTTTCCGCTTCTATACTCTTTTCCTCTCCTAACCTCTCTTTTCTTTCTTCTTCTCTTCTTCTTGCTTCTTTTCCTTTCTCCTTTCTTCTTCTCTCCTCTCTACCTCTCCTTTTCTCTTCTCAACCTATTTCTTCTTTTTCTCTTCTTTATCATCATCATCAGAGCTAGAGTATGATGTGATATTGCCAACAATGGATTGGCCAAATGCTGCAAAAGCATTCTCCTATGTATCCACAGTTATGTGTGTATTGTCCACTTGCATGGATTCAATACCCATAATAATATGCAATGGTGAGAGTGTCTTCTATGTCTCTTCTACTTCTTCCTCATCACTGGAAGGTGTACTTGCTTGTACATGAACTGGGCTCTCAGGTTTGGACTGGGTACTCACCTCTACTGCTATAGGTACTGAGGTCGTGTATTTCACAATGGCCTCCTCAGTTTCCTTTTTCACATCCTCATAGTTGCCTCCCATTAAAAGAATTGGTCTTCTTTTGTTCCTCAGCAAGGGCTCAATACCCTTCAAAATTCTGCCTAAGTCCTCCTTAGAGTTAGCTTCACATAACTTGTTGATCATAGTCTCTCTTAACTTAGTGTCCTCTTCAATCACTCTTTTCTTTCTATTCAGTAACTTATTATATAGGTCCTCTAGAATTTTATACTGAATGCTATCAAATCTCTTATTCTGCAAAATCATATTCCTCACTATGGCATTTTCTAGTTGCCTTCTATTCATATTATTGTACAAACTATAATACTTATTTAACTGTACAAAATTGTTAGCATTAATGATTTGCATATTAAGGTTTTCTACCTTTAGCTTCCATGCTTTCTTTTGTGTTGGTGTCCTCCCTTCTCGCGCGGCTTGCTCTACTGGACTATCCTTGACTTCCTCCTCAAAATCACTAACTTGCAGTGTCTTCCTTCTCTTTCTTGGTCCACTGGTGGTCTGCTTGACCCTTTTCTTGGTGGATGGTGTTGGTTCTTGCTTAATCTTCACCAGTGTTTCTGACTTTCTCTGCGCAACAAGTGTCTCAACATCTAGTTGCCTCTGAGCTCTCACGGGTTGCACTTGCGCAACTACTGCATAAGGTGCTTGCATACTCAGTTCAGCAATAGTTACACCTACTGAAGGTGCTGCAACAGCAATAGGTGTTGCTGCTATCACCTTTGATTGCCCACTTGCCTTCATCTCTAGTGCAATTCCCTTAACTTCATTGAATTCTTCTCGAGTCATGCTTGACTCCTTAAGGATGGATTCAATTATTTTTTCTACTTTCTTCTTGCTTTCCTTGTTGTGAAGTTCAAAATGAACTTCTCTCATCTTTTCTTCATAGGTTCCTCATCTAGGGCACTCAGTGTCCTTCTCAGATTGGAGTATGATCTGCACATATCCTTCAATAAGTTTTGTGCTCATCTCATATCCAATGGGCTCAATGAACTTTACCCTTGGTTCCACAGCTTCCATGCAGGTGTTATCAATTTCTACCATGAAGCATATATCATCCTTATACTTCTACACCATGGAGGGAGGTATTTTGTACCTCTGTTTCATTTCAGTCTAGAAATTCTTTATCATTCTGCCAATGTCATTATCTCTGACATTCTTCATCTTTGATCTATAGCATTGAGTTACCAACTTCATTGTGCACTCACTACTCTCCCAATTAGTCATTCCTGGGAATTTCTTTGTTGCATAGAAAAAACAAATGAGCGAATAAGGACTCAAATCTGAATACTACGTTCTTGGTCTTCTTCAATTTTTCAATGTTATCAAACAACAGTAATCTGATTATCTCACACAGATTCACTTTCCTTCCCTGAACTGCCATTACATAAGATGCATGCAAGAATTCGGCCGGTACTGAGTTAACCCTTGAACCATGGCTAAACTTGTATCCTAAAATCTTAATAACTTTACTCCTTTGTCCTGAATTGTATCAAACTTCATGTTTCTTACATCAAATCTTGTATTTTAGGTCTTTTTCAACCATCTTCCTTACATTCTTTTCATTTATAGGATTGCATCCCTCATTACTTAGTCCTATGACCTTGTGAATTAGGTCATTATCAATTGCGACATGTGCATCTCCTAACCAAAACATTTCATCATGTACCCTACTCAGAATGATTTAGGTCCAATCATGATTATCAAACTCAGTATAAAACATATACTTCACTAGGTTCAACTCGTTCAGGTGCACATACTCCGACTTCAAAGTTAGGTCATTGCTAGACATGACTCCTAAGTCCTTGTGTATATCCTCATCTCCTATACTCTCAATCTTGCAGTGGATATAACTTCTAATTACGTGAAGCACATTCTGTGGGACTTGCAAAAATGTGCCTAACGGATCATGGACAAGAGAAGCAAATGGATGTTTCTTGAATACATATCTTGGTCTTTCACTAACATTATAAACCGACTGTCTAGCCATTATATCTCTAAGTGTATGCACTAAAAGCTTAGTTCAAGCATCATAAAATACTTTAAAATCGAGTTTAGGGCTTCTGAATTTCACGCTTCAAGAGTTTCGTTTCGCACTCCAAATTGCTATCAAATCGCTCTTCAATTTGCTTTAGGCACTTCGCATGATCAAATGGTACTCACAATCTTGTTTGCAATCCTTAAATCATTTCAAATTGCACTTTGCATTAATTGCGTATCTACCACAAATTCACAAATTGTCTTTGTTTACCATTAACTTTGTTTTCTTTCTCAAATCTTCCTAAGATCAATCATATCTTTGCTTGCGCACTCGATCACAGCTTCCTTTCTATGTCTCGTACCTTCTATTAATTGCGCAACTTCTAATCTTTTCTTTAACATCAATTCTGACCAACTCACACTTTGTCTTTGCTACAACTACTCAATTCAGATAGGATGAGTCACAAACAATTGGTGACTTCAATTTCCCATCAGGTGCATCAAAATGCTGTTCCTCTAAAACGGTATAAGAACTTTCTAGATCATTAGCTTTCACAAATGCTTCCTTGAATTCATCAACATGTTCCTTGATTGCTTCCTTCTAACTATTATCACTACCATTCCCATTCCTTTTGTCATTTCTATTATTGTTCCTTCTGTTATTAGTATTCCTGTTGAAATTCCTTTTGTCCATTCTGCAATATCTTGCTATGTGTCCAAAGTTATTGCATAACTAACATAGAGGTGCATTCCTTCTCTGATTGGTTCCATTCTGACTATCAGGTGCTCTACAGTACCTTGCAATGTGTCCAAGATTGTAACACTTGTAACACAAACTATTTCTTTTCTCCATCAGATCTTCCTCCATCATTAGATCTGCTCTATGATCTCCCTCTTTCATTACCTGCAAGGTTAGTGGTTTTGAACATTCTACTATTTGCATTATTACCATGAAACTTAGGTTTCTTACGATCTATTGCTTTATGTCCATAACCATGACAATTATAACAATAGAAATTAGTAATAGGTTTAAAAGACTTAATTGTGCAATCTCTTTTCATATGACAAACTTCATTACATATGAGACATCTATCTCTAAACTCGTGTCTCACTTCCTTGGGTTCATCTTGCTTAGGTTTATAACTTGCTCTATTTTCTTAGGTTCATCATGTTTTGCTGACAAATCAACTAATTTAATCTCTTTTGATACTTCAGTAGTTGCATTTGATTCTACTTTACTCAAATTAGATTCTTTAGGGGGTTCAACAACTGGCTCTATTTCTCTTCTAGTTTCAACTTTCTTGGCTGATTTCTCTCCAATAAGATATACAAATCTTGTCTTATCATAAGGTCTCTAGTGAAATATTTGTTCGTCAATCTTCTCACTACTGGAATAAAGTTTCTCTAATTGTTGCTTAGCTTGTGCCAATTCTCCTTTCACACTGATATTGTACTTTTCTAATTCTGCATGCTCAATCTTAATGGAATCTAATTCAGATGTTACTTGACTCAATTGGGATCTAAGGTCTGTATTCTTAGATTTCAGATCAGGTTCACTCTTACTACCATCTTTCTTAAGAGTCAAGTTCATCAATTTTCAATTCATGTTTTAGGATCTCATTTTCTTTCTTGAGATTTCCTACTTCATCATTGTCACTAGTCTACACAATTGATTCCTTGCCAAATTTCATATCATCAATCTTGTCTTTCAATTTGCCAATGTATAAACTTTTGCATCTTCATACCTATCTTTCAAGTTATCTCTTTCTTTTGTAAGAAGGTCAATCTGTTCAAGAGCTTCTTCAAGGTTTCTCTTTAACTGTTTCATATCCATAGGGATCTTACTCAAGTTGTTAAGCTTCTTTAGAGTAACTATGCTCTAATACCAATTGCTAGAAATAGATAATACTGAGAGGGGGGGTGAATTTGTATTCTACAAACTTTAACCCACAACTGAATATTGTTAATTACTTTATAACTTGCATATGAAAGTAAACTAACAATGTTGAACAGTAAATATAACCATACACATAGAGAACTCATAACACCATTATTTGTTAACTAGGGAAACCCTGGCCAAAGGAAACCCCGATGAGGATGATAGCCACAAGATTATTAATTAAACAAAAGGATCTTGTTAAGGATATTGACCCTGTTAGGAGTCTATGAAGTACATATAGTGTCTCAAGTCCTTGTTAGAAGCCTCAACCCTATTAGGAGTTGGTAGATCAAATACAATGTATGCAAGAAGAGCCTACTGCCCTAACATGCATTTATACAATAAAGTTCTTCACAAGAATAGATATACATACAATACTTTCTCACTTCTGTAATTCGCACTTATTCTGATCAATCATCAAATCTCGCATCACATAAGGCTCATATATCTTTCAATTTGTCCGTACAATTTATCTGCACAAGATAATATCTTTACTTATACTTCGCAAATTAGTAATTCTCTACTCAGTTGGCCTTCATCTCTTCACATGCTCGATATAATATAAAATAACTTATGGATTAATATCCACAAAGTCGGCTCACCGTGACTTAGTAATTATTTTGTCACCAAAATAATTCCTTAAGTCCTACAACTCAATTCTTTGTTATGCTTTGTTCTACCCTGTCAAATACCCGTACTAGTATTTCAACTGTAACTTGCATCGTATTGTCTGTACACATCTGCACACTGGCATATGTCATCATGACTCTGTCATAAAGCTATCCTCAACTGCGCATAAGCTAATTCGAAGTGTGTCGTCTATACACATCATATTTGTCTCTGTGCTGCTGTAAACTGTCTAACACTTTGACAATTTTCTGACTCTAAATGCATAAATGAAATGTTGAATATATGTTTCCATAAATGACAACACTCAAGACATCTTACTAGCCATATTGCCAACATTTTAGCGAGGAAGAGACTATTGCATCTCATAAGGAAGTTCCACAAGATGAAGAAATGTATGGAAATACAGCTTGCATGGCACTAAGTTGAGTTATCTCCCAAAGAAGAACATATACAAATTGCAATCAGTTTTCTTGAAGAGGAGTTAACATTCAAAGGGAGTTCAATGATAAACCATTAGAGGAAACCTTGGTCGAGGAGGTTAGGAGGTTGATGCAAGAACTTGAGCTTCAAATGAATCCACATCATCATGAAGACTTGTTAATGAATTCTACTTTGTGAGGCAGAAGTTCAAGGTGCAATCCCTTGTTAATGAGTTCTTCTCTATGAGGGAGAAGCTTGAGGTACAATCCCTTTTTAATGAGTTCTTCATGAGGGGAGCATTTCAAGTGCAATACTTTGTTAACGAATTCCTCTTCGTGCAGGAGAAGTTTGAGGTGCAATCCCTTGTTAATGCATTGGTCTCCGTAAGATACATTCGAGGTATTAGCCCTTATAGCATTCTTCTCTGTGAGAGAAGTTTAAGGTATCATCCCTTGTTCCATTCATGGAAGTAGCCATGATGGATACACCTTCTAAGAGTATCTATAGTGACCCTTATCATGAGATGACAAAATCACATGAGTGATTTTGTGATTAAGACTTGTGTTTGCTTGCATTTCCATTCATGGGAGTAGCCATGGTGGAGGTCATGTCAGTGACTCCATGACTAAAAACTTGCATTGAATCACCCTCTGGGAGTAGCTATGGTGACCGTCATCATGAGATGATGACATTACATGAGTGATTCTGTGATAAACACTTGTGTTTGCTTGCACTTCCATTCATGGGACCAACCATGACAAAGACACCCTCTAGGAGCAGCCATGATGGAGCCAACCTCTGGGACTAGCCATGGTGGACATTATAACTCAAATATTTGAGTAGATCATTTCTAACTTAGAGGAAGTGTTGAAGATAGCGTCAAGAGGGAAAACCTAAAGTTATCAAGAAGGATTTATGACGCAGTGCAAGGTGAGAGAATCCCCAACAAAGATGTCCTAGCCCCCAGCAAATAACCACATAGTGGAAACACAACAACAATGCAACAATAATGCACTATTCGATACCAAATCACAACTCTTTATACATAAAATAACTGATCACATGCAATATGCCTAGCTGTAAGGCCTTCTGGGATAGGGCCAAATACAACAACAATTACAATAACAGTTGTGCAAGATCCAACAAGATCCAACTTACAAACCCAATCCCAACTAGTCTAGAATCACAATGGATAAGAACACCGAGAAGAATCCACACTTGTACCCTCAGGTCCACCAGGCAATCCTCTGGTTCTTAAGCCGCAGCTACTAGCTCTTCAAAGTTCGCATCTAGCCTTCATCCTCTTCTCCAAGATGGATGATAATAATAATGCCAAAAGACTCCACAAAACCCCCTACTTATACCCAACTAAGCCACAAGTCGGCCCAGTTCATTACAAATTAAATTAAATCCCTCACATTAAATATATGTCGAGCCACAAGTTGACTACAACATAAATTAAATACCCATACATAAATTAAATGTCAAAAGTCATCTCACAGACAACTCGGCATCAACAGGAACCAAGACCAAGCCAACTGCTAGAGAAAAACCAAGACGAGCATTAGCCAAACCATAAGCAATGTCAAGCTCCTGAGGCTTGCCAAGCTCCAAAGAGTATGCTGAGCTTCCAATGTCTATCGAGCCCCATAGAGTCTACCGAGCTTCCAAGCCAAAACTATGCCCAATAATGACCGAGCAACACTCCTTTGCTGACCGAGTTCCCAAACTCCAAAGTCAAACTGCACCATCTTGCAGGATTCCAAGCCAACCAAGGATGCTCTTGCATCAATTCCTCCCTATAGCTACTAGAAAGTGTTAATTTTATTGTAGTTGTGGTTGGAATCAACGAGCAGAAATAATTATCAAAAAGGTTGTGATGATATTATTATTGTGATAAAATAATCATATTGATAATACAATAATTATATTGATAACTATAATTATTATATTATTGTGAGATAATATAATTATTTATAATTATTGTGATAATATAATTATATATTATTATTGGAATAATAATATAATAATTATTGGGGCAGGGGCCCTAGCTCGGTTGGCTAAATCTTCCCTGTTGCAGGGGGTTGGTCATGGGTTCTAGTCTCCCCCGTCCTCGTGGTACCAGTAGGCGTATCGCGCCAGCGCTACCGGTCACGTTAAAAAGTTTACCAGGCGCACTGCAATTTATAGGGGGGCCGTGTTGCACCGATTCCTGCAGTCTAAAAAATTTTTTTTAAAAAAAATAATATAATAATTATTATGATTATATATATTATATATATATATATATATATATGTATGTATGTATGTATGTATGTATGTATATGTATATATAATTAATATTCAAACAAAGGAGCCACATTTGAAGAGTGGTGACCCTTGGTGTAAAGAAATATCTCTGATATATATATGATGAGATGTATGATCTCATTCAATATATACACATAATATTGAACAATAATATGCAATATATATCACTGTGTTCGGGGGAGGCAAATATATCATCTATGGTTGGGAGGGCAATAATAGCTGTTCTTCGTCGATAATCAAGCAAACAAATAAATTCAACAGGGTTTTTTAACAAATTTTCCCTCAGAAATTATCTGGTGGCTTTTCCCTTGAAAATTTTAGTTGGGTTTCGTTGTTTTTCCCCACAAATGGAGTTTTGTAGTCTCCGATCTGTAGCTTTGTTTCTATTGGTTTTTGATCAACTTTCCACCTCAAAAGTTGTGTTGGGTTTTAATCAATTTTTCACCTCCAAAATTATGTTTGGTTTTTGTCAATTTTTCTCTACAAAAATCATTTCTTGTTTCTGTAATATGCAAAGTTTGCGTAAGATTTCACAAGTGTTCCTTTTTTCAGGTTTTTACCATTTTTTTCCCAAAAAAAAATGATGCTTTGTACACTTCAAATCATAGTATCTTAGATTCGTCCTTCTCATCTACAAAGTTGGGAGAGTTCGCCGATTTTACCTCCAAATTGCGAGAACTGTTCTCAGCATGTATCTTTGTTTCCAAGAAATGGTGGCTCAATTATCCACCATTAGGTTGATGTTTTTGAGATGATTTCAGGTCAGTGATTTTGCAGATTTTGGGAGGGTTAGTGGAAGAGCCTGTAGTGGACTCTACTCTCAAATCATTCTAAAGAAGGGGACCACCTTCCCTATTTTTTCTAGGCTACACTTAGTCATTGCCATTTTGCAAATCCCGGAAGAGTCTCAGTAGCAGTAGAATGTTCTGAATGATTTGTAACTACAAGACATGTATTGTCTTCTACAATGTAGTTCATAGAATGACCATTAAGGGATGGTATATTAGATTATTTTTAGTATGTGGGTTCTTGCTATATTAGCCTATTTTTCTAGAACCTAGTTAGTGGTCATTTAGCCCATCTTTTTAATTTTTCTTAGTTAAGTCTATTTCTAGACTATGCTATAATTAGTGTCTATAAACTCTATTTAAGAGTACACTGTTAATGCAATATTAATTTCATTTTTAACAATTTCACATTTATCATCCTCTAGCTCTAAATGACAATATGGAACAAAAATGTCAAAAAATGTGATACCTTTCAACTGCACTAGCTCTTTATGGTGAGCATTGTGATCTAAGGTTTGATCAATTGAAAGACAGGACTGCGCAGGTGATTTTGTCAAACTATTCTGATCTTTCATTATAATTCCATATTTCCAAGCATGTCAAATTGGGCACTTACGCTTTGATGGTTGTGCGCATTCTTGCAATCATCACAATCCATGAGAAGTCCTCACTTCATTACACTGTCAAATAGTTCACATGACTTGCCTATCCTTCCACTTTCTACACACAAATCTTGCATGGCTTTTCAAACTAAAATTCTGTGAGAAACTTCTTTGACGAGTCCATTTTTGTGCATATTAGGTGGTTATGACCATACAGCGAGACCGCGTTTCTTTGAGAATATTTTTTAAAAACAGTTCATGTGCCATGAAACATTTCAGGAACAGTTCATTGCCTTTTCAACAAGTCCATTGTCAATAACCTGTAACTACTGCATATTAGACAACCATATTTCTGTGTATTGTAATGCCAAACCATTCAAGAGCTTTGTCTATGATCCGACATTATGTATACTTCAGGCATCCTTTGAAATATTCGTCAATCCATCGTGTGAGGGTCTAGCAATCATTAATTCCATAAGATGAAGTCTCTATGAGGCATTAAGACAAACAATTTGTATGCATTTCAATGGTTCCAGAGCATTTCTAACCATAGTATTTGACATAAACCGATGTTCATTGTGCTTTGATGATTGCCCATTATGTTCTTGTACCTCACGCAAGCATGCTAGCTAAAACCACTTGGAAATATCTATTACCTTATAAACATATTCATTAGCTGTAAAATAATGCCTTCATTGCATTCAATGAAATGAAATTTCTTTACAGTAATCTCTCAATCTGCTCAAGTGCCTTGTTTGTGACTCATATTTTGTATACATGTTGACCCAAGCGTTTCCTGTAATGTCCCCCATTGGGACCTTACAATGAAGTACCTTCACTCTGGAAGGAAAATTTAGGGTCTACTATTTTTACCATATGCCCTTGCCTAATCACTTCCGCAATCAGTGTATTATTTCATTTCTGTTTTTTCTCCTTCATTCCGTAGAAAATTTGGTTAAGGAGGCAATGGGCTCTGCTAAAAACCAAGGAAAAAAGTCCATCCCCCTCTGCCAAGGTCTCGTTTTGTGGCTTTACCACTTCCATGTGGCCCTTTCTCCACATAGGTCTATTGTTGTGAAGGAGGCCCCTAATCCTACTACCCCTCCCTCTGCTAGCCTATCAGACATACCAGGGTCCAGCAAGAAGAAATGCATCAAAAATCCTAGGTTAAAGTCCCACCATGGTACCCCTGAAACCCCTATCCATGCTGGCACGGAGATGGAGTCAAAAGATAACAAGCAGAAAGCACAACCCCTAAATAAGAAGGAAAGGCCTCTAAGAAAAGCTATGTTTACAGTAAGAAATTGATTCAGACATTAAGGTTACTAAGAAAACCAGTACTCCCAAGCTGTCTTCTAGGCTTGCTACTTGTCCCACAGGCAAGGCCAAAAAGGCAAATGTAGATATGGAGTTTGAAGAGGAAGAAGATAGTGGGCATGAAGAGAAAAAAGGAAAAGGCAATGAGGCAGAGACTGGTAATGAGAAGAATGTGGAGATGGAGGATAACTCAAAGTCTGCAAATAGCTCCTCTCATGTGTCTAAAAAAATAAAAATGGGTGCCATAGACCTCACAAATAAATTGGTGATGCAGGAAATCAATAGTAAATATTACCAAACCTGTTGTTGCCGGGACCTATAATGACCTCCTCTCTAGGAACTGTGACATATGTGCTACCACGCCTAGGAACTCAAAAAGCTTTAGACCAGAGTTACAGAGCTTGAAAGGAAAATAGGTAGCATATCCATATTTTCCCTAAGGGTTATGCATAGTTCAAAGACATCACTTTGTCTTCTGCAAAAGAAGGTTATTGGTGAAGATAGCAATGATGAGCGCAATTATAAGGAACTCTTCAAGTTCCTAACAGAGGATTGATCAGTTGCACTCTACCAAGTCAGATGCAACTAAAAGGGAGCTCAATAGGATCTATGCTCCTTGTTTTGTTTATTTTTGTTACTGCTAGCTGTCACTATAGATATGCTACGAAAACTTTTTTATGTTTTTTTTAGTTTTTAGCTATGATAATATTACTTACTAATTTTGTGTTTACAGGGATGGCCCTAGGTGACCTTATTATCAAACTATTAGTATTATAGATGATATACTAGGTAGTAGACTCAGAGACACTAACTCCTTTTTTATGGTATGGATGATCAATATATGTTGATGTTTTTGATATTAGTTGTTAGTTATTGTGCTGTTATTGTTAATCTACTGACTGTACACCCTCTAGGACATTCTATCTAAGGACAGCACTCTAGTTTTTGCTGCTTTTAATATCAAAAACAATATTCATATCTTTGCACCAAATATCATACCAGCAAAGCTTTCCAATGTGTTCTATGTCCAAGGATTTCAACAAGTTTAGATCTATGAAAGGCCATTATATCTTAATTCACTAATTACTTGTCTATACCAACAATCCATGAAAGGTTCAAAGTTCAAACATATCAATAAAACTTATTGACTTCAATCGGAAAAGACTTTAATAGTTCTAAATGTGCATATGCAAACCATGAGGTTTACATGAATAATTTGAAATCATTTATAATTGTGAATCAACTAATGCCAATGATTATGATGTATTATGATGTTAGGATCACAAGTTTATGGTGTTTTTGTTGTTTATATGATACTATGTTACATTGTAGCTTAATACACACACACACA
This sequence comes from Cupressus sempervirens, assembly GCA_028749045.1. NCBI lineage: Eukaryota > Viridiplantae > Streptophyta > Pinopsida > Cupressales > Cupressaceae > Cupressus > Cupressus sempervirens. Next base: position 132,432,883 of record CM053788.1, on the reverse strand, counting down.
CACATATAGATAGATAGATATACATATATGTATATACATACATATATGTATATACATACATACATGTATGTGTATACTCTATATACATATAGACATATATGCATGTATGCATAATAGATATATATTATATGTTTTTGTAATAAAAAACTCGAACCCTATTTCAAACTGTTGTTGTATCAGCAAACCAGTTCCTTAAACCCATGTCTAAACCGAAACAGGAACCAGCAACTCAGATTTAAATAGATATTTCATTTTTTAAATGAAAAAAATGGATAAAAGAGTATGAGCATAAAATAACCAAAACAAAAAACCAGAAAGCAATTTACCAATGTCCCGTACCAAACGTAGGTTCTTCACTCTGCCATATTTGCCCATCTCCTGCAAAACAAGCAATTGATTTATAAATGAGCCACAAGTTAAGAATGCATTCTTTCTGCATCATTTAATAAACCGGGTTTAAATACCTTCCCCAAAGACTCTTCTGTTGTGGTATGTGAGAGGCAACCCACAAATATGGTACAATAGGGATCACCAATAACCTTGGGATCACCAGTTGGATCATCTGAAATGTGTGAACATAGCCAAGCTTAGCAGAACACATTAATTCTTCATCGCAGACAAATGTCATTAAAACAAGCTTAAAAAAGCTAATAAAAGAAACCCATAAAGAAGATTTTTTAAAAATACTAACAGAGCCCAGCTGTAGCACAGAGGACTGCACGATATACGCCATTATCATGAGGAGTGATATCAGTGCCATCGATACTGCCTGCTTGAATGGGATGATATGAATCTGCATAGAATACTGCATTTATATTTGCAATTGAGCTCATTCTTCATGAATATGACTCTGTACAATGAAAACACAAACAATGCCAGAAATCTTCAGAACCATAGGAAAGAAAAACAGCTTATGTGACAAGAAAATATTAGTACTTACTTTCAATGGCCATATGATATAGAACACCAAAAACAATTTCATAGCAGCTGACTAACAAGAGATTAACAATGCAACAATACCTTGGAATAAATCTTTATGAATCCCATCTGAAGCTTTGTATTGGTTGTATATGTTATTATATTTAGAGGCATGAATACGGATATCATCACTTTTACACCAACCAAACAAGATAACTAGTTTAAAAAATTAAAAACATATGTGCACATTTTCTTGGTTGCAATGGTGAAGTAGCTCATTTCACTTAAATAATTTTCTTTTGTAACAAATAATTGTAAAGGAAGCACAGAAATTTAGCCTACTGAATGTAACCAACCAAGCTTCATTAGGATGTTATCTAGACATGACTGATTCCTGAAATTTCCTGACCTGTTCTTCTTATGCACACACTTCAGATTGTGTCACTTGCCATCCAGTTCATATCTGTTCTTATTCCTGCTACCTGAACAATCCAACATGGTCCCCACATTACAGAATTTACAGTCCTCCAAGAAGTGTTTCAACTACTCTTGCTCCAGATTTCTAGTTTGGAGGAACATTTGACAGCTTCTATCATTACTATTATTGTTAGAGCATGCATAATAGTTGCTTTAGGCACACTTGCATATGTTGCTTTAATTAATTAAGCACATGTTAAAGAATACTCCCATGTATATTATGATGCATATTTAAAGCACATGTTTGCACATCCATGCTATAGCTTAAGTTCACTTAGTGACCTAAATTTAGCTCAGTCTAATTTAGTTAGGCTCTAGTTTACATATTGTGCATATCGTGCACGTTTGGTTTGCATATCTTAGCTATAGTTTTCTAATTTTAGATTGAGTTAGCTTTTTTATTTTTAGCACTGTTACTTTCTATAAAAGTAATGGATCTCTTTATTGTAATTCATGCTGCAATTATTTGATCTTGCAAATTGTAATCTTTTTCCTTTTGAGGAATATAGCAATTATTTCCATGCTACCCTTGCTCGTAAAAGGTGTTTCCCTTTGTTGTTTGATCCTAGGTGCTTGTGTTGCAAACTTCAACAATTATGACCCATGACTGCAATTATAAAATTTATATCTAGTCTACGAGTCAATGGTGGGACATGTCAAGACCCCCTAGGGGTTTTGTGAGTTCATTCAGAATACCATTGGGGTGAAACTGGGCTGCCTTCTTTCCCCCACACTTTTTAGACTTTACATTGATGAGCTAGAGGCTTACTTGCAGACACACTACCTCCCAAGAAACAGCTACTCCTTGCATCAACTCTTGATCTATATTTTGCTCTTTGTGGATGATGTGGTTTTCCTAGACCCCTCCTCGCAAGGGTTACAAAGACTTCTTGATGGACTGGCCTCTTTCTGCAACTTGTGACAACTTATGGTGAACCTGAGAAGACCAAGGTGATGGTCTTCAATTGCCTCAAGACATCTCATCTCCATTTCTTCTTCCAAAGTTTTGAGATTGAGATCTTGTCGTCCTATATGTATCTAGGGATCATGTTCTTTGGTCCTCATTTCAATACCACACCTGTGCTCTAGCCTTGGATCAACAAAGGGTATGGTTCTTTGGCCCCTATTGAGAGATAGTGTTTCAAGCATCACTTTCAGGACACGGCATCCAAGTTGACTCTTATGGACTCTTTGATTAAATCAATGGTAACCTATGGATCTGTGGTGTGGGGACTATCGTTGCTTGAGAATGATTGGGCCTCGGTAGAGCATGTTCATATGCTCTTTCTTCAATACATTATCTATTGTCGGCAAAAGTCTAATAGCATTGTCTAGGCTATTTTTGGAATCCATCCTTTCAAACTTGGTATTAGATTTGATCAAGTTTGGTTTGTACATTGCCTAAGGTGTTTCGCAGATTCCTCGGAGGGTCGCCACAAGTATACCTACCTTGCATATTGTTCCTCGATTCATATTGTGCGGTCGGACCCCATTAGGAGGTCCCATTGTTGGTTTGCTCAAGCCTCGGCTCTTTTGAGATCGATCGAGATAGACATCAACCTTCTCCCTCCTTACGAGTACTCTTTAGATGACTCGGCCCATCTATTGCCTCCTCATTAGGAGTTGAATAGACACATCAAGATAAATATTTACAAGTAGTATATTCTCACTACTTGGGTCAACCCCCTAGGGTGTTTGAGGCCAAGAATAGCCTTCGATGTTCAGCATTCTTTAGAGAATTGGGACGGGATCATTCTTTGCCCCTCCTATCTTTCCTGTGGTTGGTCTCATGTGCTTTGTATCACCCTTGGGTCCTTAGAGTTGGCTCCCAAAAGCTTTGTATCCAATCCGACCATCACTTACAAAGAGAGGATACAATCTACCAGTTGTGTGATTTGGGGGTGGTCAAGACTAAAGCTCATTTTATTTTTTGCTGCTCCATATACTATGAGATCAGAGGAAGGTTCTATTGTTTATTCAAAGAGACTTAGTCTCTCCACTCCTCCATTTGGTACATTGACCAAAGGTGCCTTACCTTCGACCTCCAGGAAGCTTTGAGGCTCCGAGACCACTCTCTCTACTAGCACTCCCACATTGGACCACACTAGGATCAGCTCATCACATATTTCTATATTGTTGTTTCCGCAGTTCATAGAACCAAGTGTCCTCTTCATTCTCCTCCTAGGAATCCCTAGGTCATGCATACTCGCACATCCTCATTACAGTTGCAACCCTCCTCAACACCCCCCCCCCCCCCCCAAAGGTACTCAATGGCAGTTTGGCGTCTCTTCCTGCCCTATGGCCTATCCTTTGGTTCTAGACTTCTTCCCAATTATTTGGGATAGCTAGTAGGGTAGTATGACTTCTCTTCTCGGTTTCTTGATTTGGTTCCTTTTTCTGTTGTAGTTTTTGTTTTTTTCCTATCTTCAGTCACCATTTGGTATTCCTACTGTTGGCTTGTCTTTTGCCAGGCTGTTGTAGTCCCATGGAGTTGTTGGTCTTTCAGTCAACATTAAAATAACTATCTTATCTGGTTAGATCCTACTAAGGTTGTATGTCTTGTTATGGTATAGTTGTCCTTCAAGTTCAACTCCTAAGCATCACAATTTCTACCATATCCCAAGAGTTACAAATCAAAGGAATATAAGAGGCTCCAGCAATCAAACCCCTAAAAATGTTAACATGTCTGCTTGTCTCAACTAGAGCTCGTTGAATTGGAAATCAACGAGAAACAGAAACCACATTGACACAATAAAATATTTTTAATTGGTAAAACTCATATAGCTCACAACAATTGGACACTCAATTGAAATAACAAGGAACTCCTGGAAAAATCTTTGAACATTTCTCATGTCTACTTGCCTCTACCAAAGGAGACAAGATTGATAATTCCAGACAAACACATAACCAAATTGCTACCATCTAGGTACTTCAATTCAGTACGATTCGTGCTTGATCAAAATGCACCAATAATATATAAGAGAGGGTTATTTGAGGAAACCAAGCATAATCCACTATGATCAAGCCCACGTATCTGAAGCATGGCTTTGGATGAAAATTGAAACACCCAAAGTATGCCTTTGGATTGAAGCTACTAACCTTTATTGGAAGCTATTCCAACTCATGGCATGCAGTTTCGATTGTTTTTTAAATTTTAAATAACAGTCCAAAATTAAAATAACAGGAGCTTAATCAAAAAGCTACTCCTGACTTAAGGACTAAGATTTTCCATTTTGCTGGTATGAAATTTTAGCAATAATACTTCTCTTAAGCAAAATAACTTTACCTTAATATTAGACTTAAGTTTCGAATTCCCTGTGTCAGAATAATCTAAATTTCAATCGTAAATTTTATCTACTTATGGCATTGGGTCTTGTTAATGTTAGTTTTGTACCACTACATAACATGTAGCAATTGAATACTTGATATGGACTATCAAACACTCAATCCCTCTCTTAAAAAGTAAATACTCATGAAGAACATGAGAAAAACTCCAAGGTTCCTTACACCTATGGATACTAACTTGGTTATATTAATGTGATTTGTTGGTTAACCGCGTAGGCGGCCTTACGTTGTTCATTCAAGGATTATCGAACTCGCATTGTAATGGTGATGATGTATGGTATTGTAAAGTATACTAGTGCCAAATGATGTTGATGGTGATGATGATGGAGGGTGTGTCTACCAATGATCCTTCTCCTTTTCTAACTTTCTAAGAATGAATTCCAACTACTCAACTACTCGCTGCTTTACTTCTACTCCTATGAATGGAAAGATTAGTAAATGGATGGGGATCAAATCTGATGAAAGCTTACCAACGGATTTACCTCCGTAGATGCAATGATTCAAGGGAAAAAGACTAGATTACCACGCAAGGCTTCCTAACTAGCCGCTAGGATGCTAGTGGCCTTGTTTATAGATCCCTATCAAACATCCACTAATATCACCATGCAACTATCCATCTATTCTTACTCTTACTTAACAACTTTCTTGAAATAAAATCTACTTTAACAACTTCAATGAAATTTAACTCTAACTATTGGAAGTAGAAACCATGCAATAACTCCAAGTGTTCTTAATCACCATGCAAGTGACAACAATAATAAGAGAAGCAATTCTGGTATTATCTTAAGCAACAGTTTTCTTCAACCCTTTACAAATGAGAGCAAATGGCCTTATATAGGGGCCAAAATTACAAAAAAAAGTAGAGATTAAGAGGCAAAATCAACGATCCAGATTGAATCCTAGAAACCCTAATTAGGGTTGCCACCCCATCAGCCAATGAGAAGATGCCACCTCAATAATGGACCAATGAAAAAAAAGAAAAGTGGCAACCAATGAGAAGGCACCAAAATGGTAGCCAATCAAAATCAGACACCTATCCCACTCAAGAAGAAAGGAGAATTTGCCACTTGGGCTTACATCAAATGATCCTCTAATATAATTCCACCAATTTTTTTCATCTTTTTAGCCAAGGCAATGAACTTGGCTAGCCTGTCATTGACTTCCTTCAAGGGAGGGCAAAGAGTATGCTTTATCTTGAGCTCAGTTGAATTCATCATGTTGCTTGTTGCTTGTAGTGTCTTCTCATGATCCTTCTCATATTCTTTTGCATATCTAATTAAGGCATTGAGGGAGGAAAGGGTGCCCAAATGTTTCTTCTTGATGGTCACCTTCCCCAAATATCCAATCTTGATCCAAATTATGTCTCATTGACGTTCTCCTCTTTGATATCTTCAAAATCAAGTGCAGCCCCAACATCGCTTAGCATGGTTAAAATGGAAGTGTCAACACCTGGGTTGTGTTGTGCAATCTCATTTTGTATCTCTCCAAGTATCCTCAATCTAATAGTCAAGGCAACAAACTAAGACTCCACCATACTCATTCCTCCTTCATCTACCAACTTGGTTCTCTCCAAATATCTCTCCGGTAGCTCAATAAATGCATGTAGCCTCAAAATAGCTAAGTCCTTGACTGGAACGAAATCCTTCCACTCCCCTTCAAATGTTCTGAATTTGTCTCTAATAGCCACCAATGACCTGAATGTCGAGATAAAAGAAAGCAAAAAATTTTGCCCATCTTGAATTATATCATTGACCCAATCTTTGATTTCGTGCAGCTAAGCCGATATTTCTTCTATGCTGCTCCCGTTGTCTTGTGGAAGGGTTGCCTGATGCAACTGTTGGATAGGCTAGCAATCTCTCCAATTCTTGTTTTCAGCCTCCAACTTTACAATCCTTTCGTTTTCCTTCCTCAATCTTTCTCTAATTGAAACCATGCCTTCTTGGATCTCCTCACATTTCATGTCATCTGTGATTCTTCCCAAGTTATGCTCTACTATCTCATATTCATGGGCTACAACCTCATCTACTACCTTGCTAACCTTTGGTATAGCAATCTGAACTTTTCGGTGGCCCTCATCAACGTTCTGATTACCTTTGCCACCGTTTTTGCATTTTGTTTTTGTTTCTCGCTATCTTCCTTTTTCCACTAACCCTTGAATATCTTCAACTGTTCACCTCACCTCTTGACATAAGCATTTTCCTTAACCATAGTGGTTCAATGCATCTCTCGAAATCTGGATTTAATTCAACTAGTAAAGCATCACCAACAGCCTCAGGCGCCTGGCTTACTTCCTCAATATCAATTGGCCTATCTTCTTCTTCACTAGTGACTGTCACATCATCTCCATATTGGTTCTTTGAGAGAGGGGAGTACTCGATACTATCACTATAACCACTTGATCCTGATCAGGGCTCACCTCTACCGCTACCCCCTTGTCCACTTGTATTATCCCCTTGGCTTCTAGCCCTTTAATTATGCTCTCCCTTGACGGATTTGCATTTTGTCTCTTGGTGTTCTTTACTTTTCTCAACCTCCAAATTTCTCTTCTTGCCCATAACTACTCTTGGTTGCTAGCTACTGCCTTCACCTCTCTGTCTAATTGACTCCGCTGAACCTTCTTCCTCTGGTTTCATCTTCTCATAAGTAAGGTGTACCCTTCGACTTTGTAATTGCCTTAACTTCTCATTGTATCAAGATTCCGTCTGCAGATCAATTGTCCTTGTAACTGCCTCTAAGGAAGGATCTTGATGATCATCCCAATTCACTGGACTCAACTTTGTTCCATCCACTATCATAATCTTCCCTTAGCATATTTTCATCATCTTTCAGTTGATCAGGAATATCAAGGCCTCTCCATCTGATTGCCCTGATCATGCTCACTGACAACCTTGAGAAAGCTAGCTTTCTCACATGAAAATCATCCTGTGCATTAGCCCAAAAATCTTCTATAGTAGGAATATGTTTGAATGCATTTTCGTGAAATGCCTTGATAACACCATTAGGATCGAATCCTTGTCTCGCTCTATACCATCCTAGACGATATCGCTCTAACTCCTCCGCAACTACAAAGGCGACGAGATTGAGGCAAGTATCATTGCCTATTCCAAATGAGAAGGTAATCCCTATCTCATCTTTAAGTTTCATCATCTTGTCATAATGCTCAAGTTGCCTAACCAACTCCATCAAAACTATCTTGTCAGGTGGGTACCTTGGAAGTCTCTTGCAACAAACTATACTTCCTGCTACTCTAATATATGTGAATTGCAGAAATTGGATGAACCAACTCCCATACTTCTTAACTTTTACTTCTGCTTCTGTTGAGAGCCTTCTAGCAGGTGTTCCTTGTAATATCCTTACCGTCTTCATGGCAAAGGTGTCATAAAACATCTTTTAATCTTTGGTGTTGTGCAAATGAAGCTGTGGATAGCACTCATGCACCAAATATTGCCCCAGCCCATTGCCAATCACTCGTAAGGCCTTAAGTCCAGGATTTTCATATAGTCTCGCAATCAGATAGAAAAGATAGGACCCCATGTAGAATTGTTTTTGAATTTGTATTGTCCTTAGTTGCAACTCTAAATTTTCACTTATAATTCTAACCCAATCAAATTTTCTCTTTCCATTTTCAATTTCATCAATAACGTAGTACATCCAGTGCTTGAATTGCATACCTTGAGCCACACCCATGATCCAGCTGAGAAGCACAATGAGGTCACCATACTCTGATTTGAAATCTGACTTGGTGAGCTTTGACGACTTGGTCCCTCCCTTCTTACCTTCGTGTAACTAGTTTTGTTTTAAATGAATGAAGTAGGCCTCCTGGTTACCCTGAAAGAACTTGGTTGTTTGATCCATCATTATCATTGTCATGCCTCTATAGTGGGGAATATTGAATACTTCTTCGACCACTTGTCCGTTGATGTTATAGCCAACACTCTCTTCCCCTCGTCAAAAACGATGGACTTGGAAACAATATCAAACTGGGATGCACACTCCATTACCAATTCTGAACAAGACAAGGTAGGAGGGAAAGCCGCCACGTGTACAATTCCGCTCTTGTAGATCTTCTTTGCCATGGGGGATTGTCCTTCCTTCAATTTATTCTTCAATTATACCATGTTCATTGTACCAATATTGGTATCACTTATTCGCCTCAATTTCAAGAAGGTGGTCTTAGGCATTATGTCTTCCTTGTCTTTTTTGGTATTCGTTCCCTTTCGGTTCTTGCTTGCACTAACATCTACCATCTTAAACATTTATTTCTGCTCCTTCGTTCTAAATGATATGGACTACACTTATCAATCTCCAACCTTCTTTCTATCGATGGAATCTAGCTTATTTTTGCCTCTCCAAGTCTTATCTCTACACTTATCAATCTCCAAATTTTTTTCCTAAGGATGGGACTACCACTTATCTCTGCCTCTTCCTTACCTTAGGATGGACTACAATTATCAATCTCCAAACTTCAATCCTAGGGCGGTCTAGCTTATTTCTGCCTCTCCAAGTGATGCAGGAGCATCTTGCATCCAAAATAAAGGGGGGCCATGTTGAATGTAAAATTTAAAAATTAAAATTAAAATTAAAAAAAATTGTGGAGGAGAGAGAAAGTGACGAAAATTAGAGGAAATAAATAAATAAATAAAAAGGGAAAAATGAGAGGGAAAAAAAGGAGAAATTTCTATTTTCGAGGTGCATAGGTGGCATAAAGTAGAAAAATAAAATAAAAATGGTTGTCATTCCATTTATTGAGGTATGATTGGTGGAATTCTAGAAAGTTATGGATATTGTAGAAAGTTGTGGATATTGTAGAAGGCTATGGAAGTTGTAGAAGGTTGTGGATATTGTGTAGGTAGAATTCTAGAAGGTTGTGGATAAATCATGCATTAGGTGGTAACTGCCTATTTAAGCAATGTGTATGAGCATTTCTAATCAAGCTAGAAGGTGTGAAGACTTCAAGGTGTGAAAGCTCTAAAGGTGTAGCTCTTCAAGTAAAAGTTCTTGGTGAAGCTCTTGGTGTGAAGGCTCTTATTTGGGATTTCTCTAATGTTGAAGAATTTGTAAACTTCTTTTTGAAGAAGTTGTATCTATGATATCATCTTGTGGGTGTTATAAGGATTTTCAAGTATAATAAAATTTCTTGAGAAGCATTTTATCTCTCTTGCCTCCATATTGTTGCATTCTTGTTTGTGAGTTGGTAAGGGTGGTGTGGCCCTCCATCAAGTGGTATCAGAGCGTACTTTCATCACCAAGTGTTCTATCATGAAATTTACACTTGTATCTCCCAACTTCAGCCTATCAATGAAAATGATGAAGTGGTGGATGAAAGGTGCAAGAAGAAGGTTTGAGAAACAAACCAAGCAAGAACAAGGAATAGAATCCGCTTTTAAAACCAATCTTTACCTCTAAAATGAATAGAATTTTACCTTAGATCTGCCTTTATCAATAACCAGGCCTCTTCACATTCAGATCAGATCTCAAAAATTTCAATCCTCCTCCAAAATATGATGCCCTAACAAATGAATTGCTTGCAAAATCTGCTCCTACCACTAAATTTTGACCTTAAATTGCCTTGCCAATTCACCAAATAAAATCGCCAAGATGAAGAAGGAAATTGCAGCCCTTGGAGGAAAAATCAGGCTTCAAAATTGTTGCCAATCTCGCAAAAATCAGGCCTCTTCACCACAAATTCAACCTAGGGCAGAAATCGCCCAAACAAGGAGGAAAAAGAATCACTGCCAAAATAGGAAAAATCAGGCCCCAAAAATCCCCTTAGCTGGAAATTTGCTCCCTAGAAGAAAATCGCTCCAACTTGCAAGAGGAGGGGGAAAAGATGAACGAGGAAATAAAAGGGGGGAAGCCCTTCTTATACCAACTTTTTGCCTCTCCAAGTGGGCCAACCTACCTAGACGTAAGACAAAATTAAGTTAGCCCCTTGATTTATGGCCCAGATCTAAATGCAACATTAAAATTACTTAGCCTTATAGTGAAATTGGACCATTTAATTGCCAGTTTTGATCAGAAATTGCAAAATAGAAACAAAGTAAGCCTAGGAGATGCCAAAATTTTCATTTAACAACGCTTTGGCAATAAAAATATCATTAACATCAAACCTAGCAAGCCAAAATCAATTTTCAATTCCAAATTACCAATTTCCTTTAACATTTCTAAAATCCTCTTGGAAAATTTTCAACTAGATTAATGTGATTTTGCAATTTAATTCAATTTTAGTCTTGCAATGCAATTTCAATTTTTAACAAAATTAATCCTTTTCCTGGCACTCGAAATTCAAACTCCATTTCAATTTCATCATCAAAAGAAAATTTCCTTTTAACCAAAAAATTCAAGATTTTCCAAAACGACTAATTCTAAAATTCATTTTGAAAATGCTCAAGTTTATACAATTATATCAAATCTTCAAAAAATCCTTCTAAGTTCAAAATTTGCAATTTTATCCTATCAGATATCGTTTTAACTATCGAAAAAATGTTGTTGAATTTTATTTGGCCTAAGGATAAAATTACACATTCCAAAAAAATCAAGTTTCGCACCGGGTGAAAACAAATCAAATCCCCTCCTGGCCCAAAGGCGTCCAAGGTGTAAAAATTGTCAATTCGAAAAAAACCTCTGGACAACTCCAAATTTTGCTAAGGTGACCGAAAAATTAAGGGGGTCCCCAAAACTTTTGGGGCAATGGTGTGAAAACCTCACAACAGGTCCCAATCAGAAACGTGGATGGAAGTCCATCTAAATTTTGAATCATTGGATTTGGCATTGTAAGCTTACAAAGTCCATAAGCAACTATGGCCTGATAGGAAGTGGATTCCCAAACTGAAGTTTGAAAGAAGAGAATTCGGATAGACAAGTCTTACTGTTTCAGTAAACAAGTATAATGCAAATCGTTCTTTAGGAATGGTAATATAGGTATGATATTTCTATAAAAGATAACAATCCAATAGAGATTAAAGAGACATCAAAATGATTAAGATAATATGTTGCAGATTAGAAGACTCCAGGGAAAGGACATATCATGGACTTCCAGACCATACATAATGTGAACTCTTCATCAGCATCAATAAATGATTTACAAATACAGAAAACTGCAACACATGTAATACAATAAACAGAATGTGAATATTCTGTGACGACACCTGTTAAAATGTACAAAATTGATAGGTGGGATGTGTCATCCATAGTGTAGGAATATTCCTAGACTTCATCAGCCAGCGAGACAACTACATTTTTTAGTATAAGTTTGCAATTTGCACTATTTCCTCCATGTTTATTTAAATTTGCCCTCAATTTCTACTGGAGATGAGAAAATGCCAGAGAAAAGCATATTAAAATAGCCACTTTTCCTGTATGGCATTCCTTTCCATCCAACCAGGTAAGTGTTAGCTGTTTAGTGTCCAGTAGTCCTGGTTAAGGCGCCATCACCAAAAGGAAGTTTGAGAAAGAAGATAAGATGAGGCAATTTGGTCAAGAGTTAAATTTGCATAAGAAACTAGCTTGTTTGAATAAGAATTACAATTCTCATTAGAGCCTCGAGATCTTCAACAGCAGAACACTACAAGGCCATAGAGATTTTATTTCAGGTGGACCATAAAGCTAGGATTTTAATCCTGGATTTTGTTACTATTCCTATATTCCCTAAACGTATAGCTTAATCATTTAGAGACATCTGCTATTGCGAAACATCAACTTTGCAGTCAACGCCCTATGCAACTGTGCCAGTGGTGGTAAAAACAACAACAGATACTGAACATGTATGATACCTTCCACTTATTTTCCATGGTATATTAGATCGCAATTGCAGGGTATACAGGAGTTGGTCTCAGATTCCTCCTCAATTCAAGCCATACCAAAAGAGAATTGAAATTGACTTATACCAAGTCATTCAAGGCGACTAGTAACTTCTGGGTGAAACCAACAGTGAATTCAGTAAGACTTGTACCTTGTCATTCAAGGCTACTAGTAAACTTCTGGGTAAAACTAACAGTCAATCCAATAAGACTTGCACCATATTTAAACCCGTTCCATACAGTTTCCTTTGAGTTTGCACAGTGTTGTAAGCTTCTGGGTAAAACTAGTAGTGAGTCCAATAAGACTTGCACCGTGCCATTGAAAGCTACAAATATACTTCTGGATAAAACCAGCATTGCATCCAATAAGACATGCACCATATTTAACCCAGTGCCATACAGTTTACGTCAAGTTTGCACAAAATTTCTTCAGAACTAACATGGATCAGAGATAGCTTTTCTGGAACTTTCAAGAAAAGAAACTAGTATATATCTGATCAAAAATAAAAACCCTAACTGGACATTATGAAATCTAGAACGGTTTCAAAAAAAAATAGCATACAATTATCTCGTCTGTGGAATTTTAAAAAGCCGAATAATTGGTCAGTATTGTTTTATTTTACCGTTTTTCATTTGAGTTTGTGAATACCGTACCTCTCAAGGCAGATAAACAGGTGAGTGAAGCAGAGGAGAATTATTTGTCAACCATATGGAAGATCAATGTCATCCATTTACTGAGCCCTTATTTCCATTCGTATTAAGGAAGCTTGGAAGTAAGCCCCTGACCCTGACCCTGACCCTGCCTCTGCTATTGCTCAAACGGCGCTTTGCATTGCAAAACCAGTGAGGCGATGTATCCTCAATCAATCCGATCCGCTTTGTTGCGTGTACTGAACCAAGCTCGTTTTATACCACTCTACAGATTGAATAAACGCTTCTCTCAGTGTAGGAACCAATTTTCTCTATAACAGTGAGCAAAGAAATCTGCAATTTACTTAATGAATCAGAGAACAAGAAAATTTACATTGAATACATCTAACTGTAACCGACCATTGGCACCACCTGAAGTTTTTCTTTACAATTCAAATTTGTCAAATTAATCAATTGGTTTGCCAATATTAAAAAGTGATTTTTTTTTAGTTTGTGAAGTAAGGTTAACTTTTATAAAATTTATTCATTATTTTTTAGTTTGTGAAGTAAGGTTAACTTTTATAAAATTTATTTGTGAAGTAAACTTAACTTTTATAAAATTAAGATTTATATTTTTAAATTTAATATCTTGTGAAAAAAAATATTTATGATTGATTTTTTTAAAAATAGTGTGTAAAGATTTTTAGATTCTTTTATAGTTTTAAAAAAATGTTTATTATAGTTTTTATTTATTTATTTATTATTATTATTAATGTGGATAGGCATTCTATAATGGTAGAATGGTAGAGTGAGATGGTGTGAGCATGTTAATGTTAACTTTTATTTTTAGGTTAAATTTGACAACCATCTATATGTCAAAAGTTTAAATTTTATTATAAATAGAATATACTTTTAAAAACAATTTAATAAATACCACATATCCATTTAAATTATAATATTTGGAGATATAAATCATCCATTTTTTAATAAATCAAAATAAAAAGCTTAATTAGTAAAAACCTAAATAAATGAAAATAAATGAATGTAAATAATTTCAGATGTAGTAAATTAAATTATAATTATTTTGTAGTGGATACCTATCGACATTTCTTTAGATATATTTATTTGAGATATCTATACTAGTTATTAATTCTTGCATATTATATAAAGGTAATTATTTTTATTTAGTCTATATTTATTTGTTGGAGCTTTGCTCTCTATATTTTATTCTTTAAAAAAATATTGTTAGTACTCCTTTTTTTTTGTTTTTTATATATTCTTAAAAAAAATTCACATTTCTAAAAATTAAAACTTTAATTCTATAGAAACTTTGTGTTTTTTCAATGACTCTTTATCGGTATATTCTTCAAAACATATTATATCTAGGAAAGCATTTGAAGACAATTTTTTTGAAACTCATCAATCTCACAAAAAGAGTAAAATGGGTGAGTTGGAAAATACTTATTAGAAAATTGTGTTTGCATGCTCTAAATTCTATTTTATATTTCATAAATTTAGATAAATGTTTCATTTCTTAAGTTTTGTTTTACAAATCCATTCATGTAATTGACACATATAAGATATTATTATTATTTATTTTTTGTGACATCTTGTAATAAAGATTTTTTTAAAGATTTTATGGAAAAGAATTTATTTACAAGTGAAGGTGAAATGCAAGAGTAGCTATCAACGAGATATACTAGGCAAAGATGTTTTCAGTATGAATATTGAATCAAGCTTCCGTCAGATTTTATCTTTTCTAACTTCACATATTTTATTATATTTTTTAATTTATCATGATTAAAAAATTTAAAGATATTTATAGATACTATTAAAATTTATTTTTTAATGAGATCATGATAGGTCTAATTATTAAAATCAATTTGAGGCAAGAGCCTATAACACAAGGTAAATTGTGAGCCTCTTAATTAGGAGGTCCTTGGTTCAAATCTACTCAAGCTTAACTAATAATCAAAATGATTAATCATAACAAGTAATAATAATTAATCTTGGATTCGGCCTCTTACTGAGTAACTATGAAATCACAAAAAGAACTTTTTAAAAAAGTACCAAAAACATATAAATTATATCATTTTTATATTTTTGATCATATTTATTATGAAACTCTTTATTGATATTTCACAATTGTTTTTATAACAATAAGTCGACTAAAAAGATTAATTATAGAAATTTTTTTAAAAATGTTGAAAATAAGCTATTATATGAAAAGTAAAAGAAAAAGGAATAAAATATATTTTTCAATATTTTATAATTTTGTTATGTTTCTTAATTTATTAGGAATAAATTATTTAATAAAATTAAAATATTAAAAAACTAAAAAAATCAAGTGTGCCCAGAATTTTGATTTATTTTGAATTTTGGATTTTGGATTTTATGAAGTTTCATTTTAAGTTTTTTATAAATTTAAGAAGTTTCATAATGATTTTTTTTTTGGCTTTTTTATTTTATTAAAAAAATATTCTAAAAATTAAAACACTATATTAACAAGAGTTTTAATACAGTCCCACCTATTAAAAAGAATTAAGAGTAAAAGAAATGTACAAATTTTATAAATGATAATAATAAATAGTTAATATTCATAATAAACTATATTATATATTAAGACCTGCTATAATATTAATATCTTTCTTTATGATGCAAAGGTGTATTGAACAATCGTAAATCTGTATATTCTCACTTCATTTTATAATACTCACTTTACTTTATTGTAAAATCGACAAGCTCATACACATTCTTAAAATAGACCTAATTTAATTTCCAATATTGTCATATGACTTTTGATTAACCAAATCTTGAATTTGGTGCCTTTTAAATATAAGCTTATGCAAGTTTGTCCCACTCATCCATCCTAACTCATTGCAAGTCAAATACAATTAGAAACAACTAATGGAATGAATCGAATCTTGAAATTGATCTCTCTTCAAACTTATTTTACACCCAATACCTTTTAAAACATAAATCAGATCCAAACACTCAACAATAACAAGGAAGACAAGCGTTGAGTAATAACTAATACATGTCCACCCAAGGAATTCCAACCATGTAACCAATGGTATCTTTCAAGCCCAATGATGTACTCCATCCAAATTCATTCCTAACCAAACTTGAATAAATGTTCATACATTTATGAGTCGATTTAATTCAACTAGGATAGTACAAAATTTATTTAAAAATTAGGTCTATGTAATTATATGGACAATCTTGCATTCTCCCAATTCTTGAATTGACTTCTATGTAGAACACAATACAAGTTAATGCAAACTATTTCTTGAAACATCTATTGTTGGTCAAATTCTCAAACTAGATTTGGTTTGTTCTCGTTGCATTAACTAATTTGAAACAGAAGTAAACTTATTCCATACATGACCAATCAACAAAATGATAGACATGATAGTATGAAACCAAATCGAGTTTGTAAGTAATCAATCATTGTTTTGGTTTGTACTTTATGTGCAACAATAATTCAAACCCAACAAATTTTTTATTGGAACTTTTGTCTTCAAAAAACCAAATCGATTATAAATTATTTTGTGAGAGATATTGAATTGTCATAAAATTATGAAGGAAAAAATTTGTATTTCAACAAGACTACTTCTGAACAATAATTATCCAGCCTCTTAGACTATGCCTAGAAGATAGTCAGAGTCTTTTGATTAATTATATTTTTCTAATTTTAAATATATTATTAATTTGGATGTTTACAATAGAAAGTTCTTTAGTTTTCTTAAATTGGTGGGAGGAAAAATATTTTGAATTTTTTCAAAAGAAAAATTAAAAATACCAACAAAAATATGCTAAGTCAATTAGGGAAAAGAAACAATCTTTAAAAGATTAAAATTTTTAAAAATGTCTTCAAAACATTACAATTGTAATTTAATATGTTTAGAATGCAAGCAACACAATTATATCTCATTGGACAAAAATTGACATACATTACATTACGGTTGTTTATGACTTTTAATTTTTTGATTGGCGAGACAATTTTTTTAATTTTTTGAAAAGAAAAATAATTAAACTACTAGCAAAAATATGATAAGCCAATTAGAAAAAAGAAACAACCTTTTATAAATTAAAATTTTAAAAAAAGTTGTGCAAACATTACAATTGTAATTTAATATTTTTGGATTGCAGGCAAACTAATAGTAGAAAATGAGGTGAAAACATAAGTCTCTGCCTATATAGGTGGGACTAATAATTAAAATAAGATTTTTGGCACATGTGATTTTTTCTGTTTTTATTTATATCTTCTAAAAATAATAGAATGTGCAACAACTTCATTTAACAAGTTTCATTTTGCAAAGCTGGCCCATTTTCTCCAAAATTGAATTATTCCACATATCCATCACACTCGAGTTTCTTCTCACTCTTCATTATATCTTTAACTAGCTATTGCTAAGTTCCAGAAATGCTAAAACTAGCTATAGGTTAGCTCTTCAAAAAAGGATTACTAGTATTTTGTATAGCCATATGAAATACATTATGTAATTTTATGTCATGCATGAATATCTTTTTGGTTTGTTTTCATGTCCTCATTATTGACAAAGAGTTCCTATTGGCTAATTATTGCACGTACATAAATGTCCAACTCCTAGTAAATAGCAAGCATTTGAAAAAAAATTAACATACAAATTTCTGTTGAAGTTTATAAATTTATATGTATTTTTTCAAAATCTAAAAATACACATTTATTTATTTATTTAGCTATTGGTTGCTGGGAAAAAAAGGTTAAGGGAAAATTTTGATATATTAACAAAATTAGAAGAAAAAACTTTAAACAAATATCATAAAGCTTTATCTTGTCGTCATAGTGAGTACCAATATAGTTGCAACTGTCACCATTACTCCAAGTGAACAAACATGTCGTCACCTATGCCATAAAGTGTAATAAATTTATATCCCTTCTACATGTTGAACTACTTAAACATTCAAGAGTGTTAGTCTATCATCAATGCGAACCCCTAAAAATTGAAGAAACCCTCAAATTAACAACACATGAAACAAGTAAAATAGAGAACCTCAACTTAAAGCTCCATTTTAGGCATAATTCCTTCTTTGGGTCCCCATGTTAATTTTTTAACATGGGATATAAATGAGAATAAGTGAAGTGGGCAATATTTATTTTGTGCCTATAGCTTTTTTTTATTTTGTTTTTTTGGTAGTTTGGTTTAGAAAGATAGGTAGATGGGAGTTTCTACCATGGTTGAAGGCAATGGAAATGACAGTTGAATTTCATCCTATAGAGGTTGAATTTGTAGACCCCATTACTTAGATCTGGAAGATTGACACCTGGATCATTTCTTTGTTACATACTTGTTGAGGTAGTTGGTTTTACTTCCTCAATGTTTTACATTGCCATGTTGTTAAGCTAGTTCACTTGGCATGTTGAAGACCATGACTTGCCCAGTATGATAGATGTGATAGTATGAAACCAAATCGAATTTGTAAGTAATCAATCATTGTTTTGGTTTCTACTTTATGTGCACCAATAATTCAAACCCAACAAATTTTTGACTGGAACTTTTGTCTTCAAAAAAACAAACCGATTATAAATTATTTTGTGAGAGAGAGATTGAACTGTCATAAAATTATGAAGGAAAAATTTTGTATTTCAACAAGTCTACTTCTGAACAATAATTATCCAGCCTCTTGGACTATGCCTAGAAGACAGCCAGAGTCTTTTGATTAATTATACTTTTCTAATTTTAAATATATTATTAATTTGGATGTTTACAATAGAAAGTTCTTTAGTTTTTTTAAATTGGTGGGAGGAAAAATATTTTGAATTTTTTCAAAAGAAAAATTAAAAATCACTAGCAAAAATATGCTAAGTCAATTAGGGAAAGGAAACAATCTTTAAAAAATTTAAATTAAAAAAAATGTCTTCAAAACATTACAATTGTAATTTAATATTTTTAGAATGCAGGCAACACAATTATATCTCATTGGACAAAAATTGACATACATTACATTACAGTTGTTTATGACTTTTAATTTTTTTATTGGTGAGACAAT